>CM054060.1:202209978-202809978 GCA_028641055.1 Alopecurus myosuroides
TCACTGGGTGCTTGGCATCTCTAAGCCGTTTCCTGGGCAGAATGGGCGAGAAGGCCCTGCCTTTGTACCAGTTGATGAAGAAAAGTGACAAGTTCGTCTGGACACTGCAGGCGGATGTGGCATTCAAAGAGCTAAAGGCAATGCTGGGTAGCGCTCCCATCTTGGCTAGTCCGCTACCCAAGGAGCCAATGCTGCTATACATTGCTGCTACTAACCGGGTAGTGAGTGTGGTGATTGTGGTGGAACGAGAAGAAGAAGGCAAGAGTGTGCAGAGGCCGGTATATTATCTCAGTGAGGTGCTGTCCAGCTCCAAACAAAATTACCCTCACTACCAGAAGATGACTTACGGCGTGTACCTGGGAGCCAAGAAACTGAAGCACTACTTCCAAGAGCACCCCATCACAGTGGTGAGCTCAGCTCCCATCTCGGATATCATGGGCAACAAGGAAGCGAGTGGCAGAGTAGCCAAGTGGGCAATCGAGCTGGCCGCGTACGCTCCCGCGTATGCGAGAAGAGAAGCCATCAAGTCTCAAATCCTGGCAGAATTTCTGGTGGATTGGGCTGAGGTGCAATATGAGCCTCCCACTCCGGTATCCAATTACTGGAAGATGCACTTTGATGGCTCCAAGATGAAAGAAGGCCTTGGTGCCGGCGTGGTGCTTACGTCACCCAAGAGAGATCAACTCAAGTACGTGCTGCAAATCCACTTCAAGGCATCCAACAATGTGGCGGAGTACGAGGCCGTGGTACACGGATTGAAGGTAGCAAAGGAAGTTGGCGTGCAGCGTATCATATGCTATGGCGACTCGGATCTGGTTGTGCAGCAAGTCTCCGGCACTTGGGATGCTCTGGACGCCAACATGGCGTCATACCGCTTCCTGGTTCAAACCATGACAGGATTCTTTGAAGGTTGCGAGTACCAGCACATCCACCGAGCAGAGAATGAAGCAGCTGATGAGTTGTCCAAGTTGGGATCTTCTCGGCAGCACATCCCGGATGGGATTGCCTTGGAGCATTTGAGAAAGCCATCCATCAAGCCATCCCCCAACTCGGAGTCCATCTTCGTTCCTTCCCTGCCTGATGAGGAAGCAGTTCCAATGGAGATTGACTGGGAAGGTGCAAAAGGAGACCCGGGGACTGCCATCTCCATCCCGGGTACTGGCGCCTGCAACCCGGGGACTGCCCCTATCTACCCGGGGACTGCCCCTATCCACCCGGGGACCGCCCCTATCTACCCGGGGACTGCTCCTCCTTACTCGGGGACTGCTCCTCCTTACTCGGGGACTGCTCCTCCTTACTCGGGGACTGCTCCTCCTGACTCGGGGACTGCCCCTCTCAGCTCGGGGACTGTCGCATTCCTTGAAGAAGTCCTGGCAAACCGTTCGGGCCTGCAGAGAGTCAACCCCAACACAGAAAAAGATGCAACAGTGCCTGTTCCAATGGAAGTGGACGAACCAGTGTTTCCCACGCGGGAGACGCCGAATTGGGCCATGCCCATACTATCCTTTCTAAGGGACGACACCATGCCAGAAGATGAGGTGACTGCCAGGCATATTCAGAGAAGATCCAAGGGCTACACTATATTCTGAAAAGTGCTGCACAAGAGAAGTGCCACTGGCGTGCTGCAACGCTGCGTGGACCCGGAAGAAGGAGAGGAAATTCTGGTGGAGATACACCAAGGAGAATGTGGGCATCACGCCTCTTCTCGGGCTCTTGTCAAGAAGGCTTTTCGGCATGGTTTCTACTGGCTCACCGCTCTGCAGCAAGCTGAAGACATCGTGAGAAAGTGCAACGGTTGCCAGAGATTCGCAAGTAAGATCCACATGCCTGCTTCCGAGTTGAAAACCATTCCCATCACTTGGCCGTTTGCTGTTTGGTGTTTGGATATGGTTGGCCCCTTCAAGCCGACTAGAGGCAACATGACACACATCTTACTTATGGTGGACACGTTCACCAAATGGATTGAAGTGAAGCCTATTCGGAAGTGCGATGGAGCTACAGCCATGAAATTCCTAAAGGATGTGATCCTGAGATACGGCTACCCGCACAACATCATCACAGATAACGGCACCAACTTTGCTGAGGGAGCCATGGTGAGATTCTGCAGAGATAAGCACATCCGACTAGATGTCGCGTCTGTCGCGCATCCCGCGTCCAATGAACAGGTGGAAAGAGCAAATGGCATGCTGCTTGCAGGCATAAAGCCAAGGCTGATTGAGCCGCTGCTGAAAACACCAGGGTGTTGGCTAGACGAGTTGCCAGCGGTGTTGTGGAGTCTAAGGACTACCCCTAACCGGTCAACCGGCTACACACCATTCTTCTTGGTTTACGGGGCTGAAGCCGTGTTGCCAATCGACCTAGAGCATGACTCCCCCCGAGTAACCCTCTACACTGAGGCGGAGGCGAGAGAAGCTCGAGAAGACGACGTTGATCTGCTAGAAGAAGCAAGAGAGCTTACTCTGTCACGTTCGGCTGTTTACCAGCAAAACTTGAGGCGTTATCACAGCCGAAAGGTGAACCCAAGGGTTTTCCGAGAAGGAGACATGGTCCTGAGGCTTGTGCAACGCACAGCCGGGATGCACAAGCTGTCCCCTCCGTGGGAAGGGCCGTTCATTGTGAGCAAGGCTTTGCACAATGATGCCTATTACCTTGTCGACGTGCGTCCATCACAGGAGAACAGGGCGGATAAAGCTGGAGAGGAGTCTAAGCGCCCCTGGAATGTGGCTCTACTTCGTCGCTTTCATTCATGAGCAAAAGCGTGTATGTACCCTCTTATCCGAGTAAAAGCTCCTACTCTGCTATCTGAAATTGAACTCGGGGACTGCCCTCGTCCAAAATTGCTCTAAGTGTTTCTACTCTGTTGTTTCTTTGTCTACTCGGTTGCTACGCTTAGAATTTCAGAAGCATACGAAGTAGTGTGTTTATACTCACCGGACACTCTGCGACTCTGCTGCTGTCCACAAACCGGCTTCATGGCAAGCCAGAGAACAAGCCAAAGAGTCAATGAACACATGAAAAATTGCAAAGGGAAGGAAGCGTGTGGCAACCGAGTAGAGTGTTTTTTGCTGTCTGTTGTTATCCTTTTCGGCTATGTGGTGGGTAGCGTTATTATGACTGTTTCCTAGTGGCTAAGTATTTGAAACCTCAACTTTGGACTCTTGTGACTCGAATACCAAAAAAGCAACAAGTTGCAGGTAAGAGCTGAGATAAAAAGGAAAGGTGGATGAAAAATGCAACTCGGGGACTCGCATGATAACGCAACCCGGCATCAGGCCAAAGCTACTCAAATTACTAAGTATAAAAACTTCAAATGAGATAAAACTGAGTAGCAACGGGAAGGTAAATTGTTCAATACATCTGCACCCGGCATTCCGGGGATCTGATAAAAGTTTCAAGCATAAGTGTGGCAGGACATAATCAAGTGGAAGTAGCAGCGCTTTCGGTGTTGGCCTTGGCAGTGTCAGCGTCGTTGGTGGCCTTGGTAGCATCAGCTTCCGAGGTGGCGGCGTCAGTCTTTGCAGCTTCTGCTTCAGGATTGGTCGCAGCCTGGTCAGAGGTGGCTGTGGCCACCGAGATGGGATCCGTCGCTGAAGTGGAGGCAACAGATTGAGCGCGGAGTGGCGCCGTGTCATCGAGGGCTGCGCCTGATGAAGTGCCGAACTCAAGGGCTGCGGTGTCGATGGTCATCTCCACGCTTTCGGCTTCTTCGTCGCTATCCGCGACGGCCGCGCCTTTGCCCTTCTCGGACTTCTCATTGGTTCTGGCGAAGAAGCTCAGCCCGTCTGACACCATGGCCTCCTCGTCATCATCTTCATCCTCGTCGTTGCCCTCGCCTTCCACATCCGTGTCGGGCTCGGGGAGGCCTTCGATGTAGTGCGCGGTATTCGCGTAGGAGGCGATCTCCCACGCAACTGCCTGACGGCGAGCCACGCACTCGGGTTCCTTCTCCCACTTGGAATCGCGGCGCATCTCGAGGATGGTATTGAGATTGAGGTTCTCATACCAGCTGCAGATGAAGAGGAGCAGCATATCCGCGCCTGCCCGAGCTCCGGATGCTCGCCACTTCTTCAGCTCGGCCTTGACGCCATTCAGCTTCTCGGCTAGCCCGCGGATGGTTGCTGGCGCAGAATCTCGAGGCCAAAACAAGTCATGGAGTTTGAAGGTAGTGCGCACCAGATCGGTGCCCACGCCCCTTAGACGCTGGAGCTGCCCCTGCATGTTTGTGAGGCTGTCTTCGATTGAGGCTTTAGTGTCCATGGGCTCGCCCTTCTCGGTGCAAGCTGCCTGGGCCTTTGATTGAGCAGGTTTGCAAGCCGAGCTGAGGTCGAGGAAAATTTCTGAAAAAGCTATCAAAAAGATTAGAGACAGAGGCAGAGAAGAGAAGCGAATCAAGCAGCAGAGAAGCAAAAGTAGACAGCGAAGCGCAGAGAAGCGGAGGCAGAGAAGAGAAGCGAATCAAGCAGCAGAGAAGCAAAAGGAGACAGCAAAGCGCAGAGAAGCGGGTACTTACTGTTCAGCTCGCAAAGTAGCGACTGCAGCCTCTTCTCCCATGACTCCTCATCAGCAACATGCCTTTCTTCCACCCTCCGGAACTGGGCCAGCTGGAGCATGAGATCCGAGTTGCTCTTCCTCAGCGTATCGCACTCCATCTCAAGAGCCCTTTTCTCAACCTTCGCTGCTGCCTCAATCTTGACCTTCTCGGCAGCTATCTTGTTCTTCTCAGCAGTTATATCGAGGGCATCTTGAAGGGCAGCTCGCAGCTAGAGTTGGAGAGGTTCCATCTCGGTGGTGTGCTCTTTCTTCAGCTCTACAGCCTGGCTCGCCAATTGCTGCTGCACCTCGGCGGGTTTGAGGCAGTCGAGATGCTCCTCGACAAATTTCTTGTGATCTTTTGAAAGAAGAAAGATAAGCCGAGAAGACGGCAACTCACCTTCCATTTTCTTGATGGTGGTCTCAGCGTTCTCAACAAACACATGGCAGTGTTGGTGCTCATCTTCCAGTTTCTTAAACTTACCTGCAGGGTGAAATCGGTTAAAGCAGAAAGCATAAGCGGGCGTAAACACGAAACGCATGAACCGCGTAGCTAGAAGCTTACTTTCGATCTCAGAAATCTTGAGAGTCCGGTCCACGGCCGCCTTCTCTGTCGCAGCATCGCTTTTGCGTTCTGCTTCTAGGGCCTCAAGGCGCCTTCTAGCAATGCTGTGATTCCAGAGCAGCGACCGGTACAGATTTGTTCTTTTCAAGAGGCTATTCTGAGAGGCAGAAAGAAAAGGAATCAGACAAAATTTTGAAGATTCAACCCGAGAAGACGGCAACTCGGTTGAGTATCCGTCTACTCGGCCCGAATCTCGGGGACTGGGTGGTGGATGAGAAGAAGGAGAAGAGTAGAAGTGGAGAAAAAAGCAACTCGAAACAGACAAGCAAAACTTACCGCGTAGGTTTGCTCGATGTCTTCTGCATTTTTGCGGTGGACGAACAGCTTCGCGGCAAGCGTACTGGTGGAGGACGAGATGATCATGGGATTGTAGCCCATGTCCGCCTTGTTCCAGCCAATGCGCCAGTGGTCCAGCTTGCCCAAGGCAAGGCCGTGCCAGGGCTCGTTGCCAAGGACGTTGCTGTCCCACTCAGCTTCAATGAAGCCTACCCGGTCGATCATCTGCTCAAGCCCCTTGGACGTCACCTCGGTCTCCTGGACCTCGCGTGAGGAAATTGAAAGGGCCCTGTCCTTGTTCTTGGCTGGCGGCTTGGAGTCCACAGCCTGGGCCTGTTTGCCTCTGGTAATAGCAAGTTTCTTCTCGGCCGCGCTTAGCGGGATGCTGTACTGCTTGCTCGTCTGCAACATGTAAGGCGGGTAGGCAGGCGGATCGCGAAGGCTTGATCCAGCAGGAATGCCTTCAGCGCTGCCGGAAGCACCAATAGTGAGCTGCGTACTCTTCACGGCAGGCTTCGCCTTTGGTTTGGGTGGCGGCATCGCGGCAGAATCTTGCGCAGCGCCACGAGGAGGATTCCTGCGGACAGCGGCGTCCGGCTGAGCAGCTGGCTTCTCGGTGGTTTTCTTCTCGGTGGCCTTCTTCTCGGCGGCTGGCTTCTCGACAGCCTTCTTCTCAGCAGCCTTCTTCTCGGCCGCATCTTTCTTGGCTGGAGGGCTGGCTGTAAACTTGGTCTTCTTCACCGGAGGGGAGCTCGGTGCGGTGGATGAGGTGCCCTGCAGGGTAGGCGGCACCAAGGGCCCGCTACCCGGCGCAGCGTTCGGCTGCGCGTGGCTCTGCAGGTCCTGCTCCATATCAACTGTCTCAACCTGCTGCTCGGCAGCAGGATCTGGTTGTGCCTCTTCTTGTCCTTCTACCCGCGGCTGGGCCGCGGGGTCGTCTTGGGTAGCAGCGTCAGTGTCATGTTGCTCCTGGTTTTCTTCCTGCCGCTCAAGGGCGGCATGATCTTGTTGCTCGGGGCCTTGCTCTGCATCCTCCCCGGTTGCGGCAGCTGGGGGAGAAAGTGGTCTATCGTCGTGAGCAGCATCATGCGCTTCCTGCTCTACGCGGGCCTGCTGCTCCTGGTCGGCATCGTGGGCACCAGTATCCATGTCCTGGGCACCGTCCTCGTCTTCTCCTTTCACAGGAGAGGGTGCACGCACCCTGTCCCGTGCTGCGACCTCGTCCTCTTCAGAGAGATCGATGAGCGCATCGAGGTCGACGGCGGATCTCTTCTTGGACTTGGGCTTGGTAGGTGTGGTAGCAGCATTAGCGTCCAAGGGGGCGCTGAAGAGAAGAAAGAGGTTCATAAGAAGAGTGTGAGAAACAGAAGAAATCGAGAAGCAGTAACATAATAAAGAGTTCCGAGAAAGCAGCAACAGCAAATTGCAACTCAGAAGAAAGTTACTTACCCTGCACGAGAAGGGGGTAGCCGTCTACCCTGCTTGACTTTCTTCACGACTTGCTTGGGCTTCTTGCTAGGGGGCTCTTGAGCACCACTACCCGCCCTCTTGCGAGTAGCGGGAGAAGCAACCGCAAGCGGATCGGCGTCAAGGGCGTCCTCGTCCTCGTCCTCGCCCTCCTCTTCAGCATCAGCATCAGCGTCAGCATCGTCTATAAAGATTGAGAAGAAGAAAACAGTTAGGAAACAGGAGGAAATTGGGTTGCGCTACTCGCGACCGTAAAGGTGAACTCAATAACCTTCGTCGTCGTCTTCGGACCAATCCCGAACGGACGCGTCGACATGATGCTTATCCGTCTGGGCGACATGAGGGATATTGAGTTTGTCCGCGGTGTCGTAGGAGACCTCGTCGTCCTCTGTCCGATCTGCGTGCCAATTGGCCTCGAAGCGCTCCTCGCTCTCAGCGAGTTGGCGAGAAAGGCGCTGGAGGTATAAGCAGGCAACATGAATCAGTTGAGCAGCATAAGGGATTCTACCCGGAACGGGATGCTAGCATGAAGCATAATACTGCTAAGTGTCCTACTCGGCGCGGCATGCAAACATAAAGCACATGAAGCCTAAGCAATACTGCTAAGTGTCCTACTCGGCGCGGCGTGCAAGCATAAAGCACATGAAGCCTAAGCAATACGGCTAAGTGTCCTACTCGGCACAGAGTGCGGGTATTAAGCACCCCAAGCTAATAAAGCTATCTACTCGGAATCTGTATGCAGGAAACAGGGAGAAGAGTACTAACCCGCTTGATCGGCTTCGTGCGGCTGTACGGCACAAAGCCGTACTGCCAGTTGTCCCTGAGGCCGGTGCTCATGATGGAGCGCGCCCAGACGGCCACATCCGCGTTGCTGAGCTCGAATGTAGTCGTCCGAGTGCAGTCTCGGTTGCCGCCCATGTAGCACATGAGGTGTGCGCGGCGTTGCAGCGGGAGCACCCGCCTGGAGATCCAGCAGGCGATGGGGTCGTCGTACTTGAGTCCATTCTCCTTCAGCTTGGCGAGGCGCGCGTTGATCTGCTTGATGTCGCCATCTAGCGGGGGCTTGAATCCCCAATTCTGCCCGGTAGGAGGCGAATTGGTCCACCGGGGAAGATTGATCTGGTCTACCACGGGCTCATCCTTCTTGACAGGGATGTTCTTCACGTAGAAGAACGTTCTCTACCACTTGCGCACGGAATCAAGACCTTTGATGCGCGGGTGGTTGGTCCCGCTGCGCTGCACCATCATGGCGCTGCCGGTCTCGGTCACGCCGCGGCTGCTCTCCGCGCTACCCGGCTTGGCCTTGCTCTGCTTCCTGAAGAAGAAGCGCGCCCAGGTCATCGGCGTGGGGCGCACGCCCAGAAATGCCTCGCACACCACGGCGTGGTATGCGAGCATCACCACCGCATTCGGCGGCAGGTGGTGCGGCAGGATCCCGAAGTGGTCGAGGAAGCCGCGGAAGAAATCCGATGCCGGAAGCCCGAATCCCCGCGCGAAGTGCGCGAGGAAGACCACGTGCTCGTCCGCCTCCGGAGCAGGGACGAGCTCGCCAGCGGGAGGACGGCAGCGGACGCCGGCAGGAACTCGCCGCGTGTTCACCAGCCACTGGCACTCCTCTGCAGTGACGGTGGATCCAGACCACCCGGCGCAGGCGCCGTCGTCACGAGCCATCGAGCGGGGGAGGAGATTTGGTGATGATTTGGTGGAACTTGGCGGAAAAGATCAGCCTTTCGGCGCTACGAGGGGCACGGCGGCGAAGAGCTCGACGGCGGCGGAGAAACTGTCGCACCCGGACTTCTAAAGGATACTCGCCGTTCCGTTGAACAGTAGTAGATTGGATTACGGGGCTTACCGGCACCCGCGTCCTCTTACGAGTAGGCCAACACACGTATGTGTGACAACCAACCCCTATCTGTTCAGCGTCGACGTAAACTATCCCATAGAAATCAGGACACTTCCATTGACGTACTTCAAACCATACACACATGGTACGTCAACGGCGTTGAACAACTGATATCACAACAGATCTCTACAACACAAAAGATGGAAATAAGGTGCAAATAGCTCTCATTAGAGCAGAGATAGCAAATACAATCATTCAGAGGACACATGTCCCAACATATCATCATTACATCACAGCGGAAGCATTCAAAATGTCTGAGTACAGACAAGATCCAAATAGGCCTAAGAGGCCGGAAACGAACAGACGGAGCCCATCCACGAAGTCTCGGATCCTGCCCGGGTCCGCTATCTACTCGTCAACAGTCTCGTCATACTCCACGTAGTAGCCACCATGTAGATCCTTGGAAACGTCGTCTGCGTAAACCACAGCCCCAAAGGGGTCAGTACATAAACGTACTGGCAAGCAGGACTCACAGTTCACCAAAGTGTAACCCGTCAACACCAAGCACAGATGCCTTGGGTTCAACGGAAGAAAGGGGATATAAAGATGCTGCAACTGGCTGCTCTAAACAACTACAGAGTTACTACCACTTCCGGCTATCAGAAAGGAGAGAAGATCGTGTATCGTAACCAACTATAGCTAACCACCAAACAAACCCATCCTGGATCTCGCCCCTTATCCAAAGAAGCAATCCGAGGATAACTCACACAGTTGAAATAATGATGGTTCAGATTATTGTGTCAATAAGCCTATTACTAGTCAAGTTGTTAATCATTGGGGGTAAGGTTGTTAATCATTAGGTTTAAGTTGTCCTGAGTACTTGTTAGCCAGTACTTTAACCAAGTAGTCCATAACCGCGGAAAACACGGCTTCTCGAGAAGATTTATCCCTGCAGGGGTGCACCAATTTGGCCGTACACGTAAGAATAACCCGCCAGACGGGAATCAAACCCACCAAGCGAGGTACTCAACACAACTCAACTCTTCTTCGCATCAAGCCCAAAGCACCACGTGCTGTGCGTGCGCGGCTAATCGAGCCCCACGAAGAAAAGGGGACCCTCATAGCACTGGAAGACCACGCCGCCCTAAATGCCGACTACAAAAGTTCCACCCTGGCCTGGGCTCGCAAGATCATGCATGCAGCAAATGGAAAGCCCGAACTACGTGTGGCGATTTGGACGAGATGCGAATCGAATCAAATTGAGGGGGGCGCCCATACTCGCTTCCCACATGCGGTTAGTGCGCTCATCATGGATCAGTAGACAAGACCCTTTTCCTATTAGGGTCGACACTAGCAGGCCTCAAAACCACCCTGGGCCTCCTGCCGGTGCCTTATCATCATATTTATTATTAATAGTAACATTAGCCTGATTGATTGATTAAACATCGAGCCCCCAGAACGTATTAGAAATATTAACAGAAAGTAACGGGTAACAGACTCGAGCAAAACAACCCTAAGCATGCTAGTAAGACACGGGCAACAAGCAATGGTTATAGGTATGGAGGTGAGGCAATATCAGGTTTAAAGGATACATGTGATAGGTTCGTAACAGAAGCAACTAATCATAGGGCTAGCAGAAATAGACAACGGAAAGTATCGGTAACCAAGGTTGAAAGGAACACAGTGGTTCATGTGAGTGATAACTTGCCTGCAAACCCAGTAGCCTGGTACTGAGCTAACTCCTTAGAAGGGGTGTAGTAAGTATCGTCGGTCTCAACGTCGTCGTGTATCCGAGGAGAAGCAAACAAACAACGCAGAGAGATAAACAATCAATAACATGGCATAGTGCACAAACATGGGATGATGCATGATAGTTTAATTGGTGCATCAAAATAAACTAGTTGACAAGATAGCAACATGATTAAATGGACCCACATGCAATTGGATTGCATATGAAAAGCCCATGAATTATGGTTGAATTAATTGTTTTACAACTAACCATCATGTGAAAGTTGATTAGCATGATGCATGGATGAGGAAAACAGCAAAATAACAACAATAGAATCAATTGGAAATAAGGTTTAACAAGTTTGGGAATTTGTTTATTAAGGGTTGGAATTTTGGTTCCTTAAAGGTGTCACACAAGCATTTGTTGTTTTCACCAATTTTAATTGTTCCAAATGGACAACAAAGTTTATATTTGATAAGAACACACAATTTTAGGTGGATTGCATGTTTCACTTGTTGAAAAAGGATTTCAAATAAATTATTTATGAATTAAACAAGTTTAAGCAAGAATTAAATGAATTTAATTCAAACATGAACTTATTTGAATTTTTATTTGTTCAAAACATTAAGTGATATTCATATTTGAAAAGCTTATACTTTTGTGGTTGGAAAACATATTTTATATGCCCCAAAAGAATTTAATTTGATCAAGTTATGAATTTAGCAATATTAAATGAATTAAACAAGGTTTAAATCATTTAACCAATTTTAATTATTCAAAACATGAAACAAATTTTATATTTGGAAAGGTGGTTTAATTTTGCATGGAAAACATATTTCATTTGTTGAAATTGGATTTAAAATGAGCAAGTTATTATTTTGGCAATTTTAAATGCAATAATTAAGAAACAGTTGTTTTCAGCAATTTAAATAATTCAAAACAGCAAACAAAATTTATATTTGGAAAGTACATGAAAAGTTGATTGGAAAACATATTTAGTTTGTTTAATTTGGAATTTTTATGCCCAAGTTATGATTTTTGCAAGTTTAAGTGAATTGAACAAGAATTCAAATGTTTCACCAATTTAAAATATTCAAAACAGTAAACAAATTTTCTATTTGGATAGAACATTTAATTTGGGACAGAAAACATATTTAAAAAGTTAAATTTGGAGTTAAAATGATTTTCTTACGCAATTTACAAGATTTGGTGCAAATCTGCCATTTTTATGAATCTAGGGACTTGGAAAAATATTTGCAGGGGCTATAAATAATGTTACAGGGGCTTAGTTGTGATTTCTGGTAAAGTTCTGTTGACAAAACAAACAAATAAAAAAGTTGGTTTTTAATTGAGGGAGTGGGGGATCGAACCCACACCCTCCTGGTGCGCGCAAGAGACAGGAACCAGTGGGCTAGCTGCTGTGTGTTTGAAAGGAGGTGGACTGCGGGGGGGGGGGGGGGGGGGTAAGTGCTGTGGTTCCGCGCGGTTTTCTGAATTTAACTGAATCGAACAGGTACTGCATCTGATCGAGCGGGAGGTTGGTCGATCGCTGCAGCGGCCGTGCTCGCCGGAGGGGGCGCCGGGGGGTTGCGCGAGGGGAAGGATGGACGAGGGGGTGCGGTGCGGCCAAGGGAGAGGGAGGAGGCGATCGAGGGAAGGGGAGGTCTCACCTCGAGGCAGGTACAGGAAGGAGGCGCAGGGGGTCGGGGCGGACAGCAGGTTGGCGGCGACATGTCGACGATGGCGGCGGCGGCTCGAGTGCTCCCGGTCCGCGCCGAGGTGTTGGAGAGGAAGCCCGCGGTGAGGGCTTTCCATTCCCGCCCTCACCGCGGCCGGAGGGGGCCCGGACGGCCGGCGACCACCGGAGGAGGAGGAGGCAATTTCGGTTCAGCTAGGTGCAGTTACAGAGAAAAGAGAGAGCAGAGGGAAGGGAGGAAGAAGAGATGGCGGCTGGGGAGAGGAAGGAGAGGGAGAAGGAAGAAAGGTAGGGGAACCCTAGGGCTAGGCATTAGGTTTATAGGGAGGGGGAAGGTGGTGATCACCGTTGCCTGATCCTTCTCTGCTACGTGGATAGCTCTGATGGCCATCCGTACCGAGGAAGAAGATGCAGTGAAGGGGTACGGGCCCTGAGGGAAAAGAAGTGGTGGGCTGAGGGGAAGGTGGGCTAGTGGGGGAAAAAGATGGGCTGGCTAGCATGTCTCCCTCCTTTGCTTTTTCTTTGTTATTTTTTTTTTGCAAGATTAGAAATAGGAAGAATTGGGTGAGTTTTTGGGTTAATAAAATTTTAGAAAAATTTGTGTTAGTTGCCTAGGTCAACAACAACCCAAAGTCAACTTCTGTTTTCCAAATATCTCAAAAACAACTTGCTGTTTGTAATTAGCTCAACTTGGGAAATGAATTTGATTATTTGATTGAAATATTAAAAACAGGAATTTAAATGGCATGAACCTTTAGTTTGAAATAGATGGAAACAAAAGATTAGAATGTTTTGGGTAATTTTCATAATTTTCCAATTGGGTGCTGTTTGAAATTTGATTCCAATTTAAATGATTTTGGAGATTAAGTGATTATTATTAAAACAACATTTTTAATAGGGTGAACCCTATTGGTTTAATTATAAACAATTGATTAGGATTATTTTGTTGATTTTCATGAGTTGAAATTGGGTACTGTTTGATGTTTTTGCTTTGAATTTGAAATACCAATTGAATTAAGTTTGGATTAATTAACTTATTAAAAGCCATAATTTAATGGTTGGAACCTTATGGTTTAATTGGAAACAAGTGATTGATTTGTTTTGCAATTTTCATAATTTTCAACATGGTTGTTGTTTGGAAGAAAAATCATAATTGAATTTGAAAAGGGTTTGATATTGAATGAATTTTTGATAGAAACAAAACAACAGTTTTGGAATCACAACTTTAATGGAAACAATTGGTTGTTTTTATTTGAAATATGATTTTGGAAATTGTAACATCACAACGATGAAACAAAAGGTTTGAAATTTGATTTGAAATTCAAATAGAAAACAAAGGAAAACAAAGGAAAACAGTTGGAAAACAAATGAAAACAGAGGAAAACAAATAGAAAACAAGCAAAACAAATGCAATCAACATGATGCCATGATGCAAAACATAAAATAACAGAGAGCAAACATTCTAAAGGCTGTTTTTCATCCTTGGGATGTTACAAAACGCCCCCCTTGAAGGAATCGCGCCCCGAGATTCCTACTGAGAAAAGAAAAGGTCCGGATACTTCTTGGGAAGATCCTCTTGAGCTGTGACACGTGAAACACATCGTGCACCTTGGATAGTTTTTCTGGAAGTTCAAGATGATAGGCATTCCCGGCAACTCTTCTGAAAGATGTCAGGGAATTTGGAAACCACCAGAACATTTTCAATTGAAGGAAGAGGTTTGTATTGAGGGAGTATAGCTGGATAGAACTTGATTCATTTGGAGAATAGACTATCTGGAATGTGGTGATTCAGGAATGCTTCCTCGAAACAACCACAGGTGATAGGAATGCCAGCTCTCATAGCCTGGAATCAACAACAACAACAACAACAACAACAACAACAACAACAACAGCAACCTTTCTGGCCAGATAGACTTGATATTTGGGAAGTTTAGATTATACGCCGGTAGAAGAACTGAAATGGAAAACAACAACAAGATTTCAACGGACGAAAAGGATGTTGAAAAGAACAGGATAACGAAGCAACATCGGGAAAACGAGATCAAAAACTCCTGAGGTACTACGGAAAACCCATCCGGGCTTCTAAAGGATCAATATCTACTGCTTAAGGAATAGAGGATTTGCTTCCGGGGCTTACACGCCTCCGTTCTCAATCATGAGTAGGCAACACGATAAATCATGTCACAACCACCTCCATTCCTATGGTCTAGTAGATATAACCATCCTAGAGAAACCAGAATTCGTGAAATCCTAACTTGAAAGTTTAGATGAGAAGGGAAAAGAACGTTACACTTCCTTACCAGAAAAGGGAGGGTGGGTGGGGAAAGAAGAAAAAGAACAGAATTCCTACTCTCACGTTTCATTTTTCCTATATAGCTACAAAATAGTTTCTAGACTCAACTGCGACCAGTAAAAAGGGATCCTACAGGCAGACAGGCTCTGATACCATTTGTCGCACCCGGACTTCTAAAGGATACTCGCCGTTCCGTTGAACAGTAGTAGATTGGATTACGGGGCTTACCGGCACCTGCGTCCTCTTACGAGTATGCCAACACACGTATGTGTGACAACCAACCCCTATCTGTTCAGCGTCGACGTAAACTATCCCATAGAAATCAGGACACTTCCATTGACGTACTTCAAACCATACACACATGGTACGTCAACGACGTTGAACAACTGATATCACAACAGATCTCTACGACACAAAAGATGGAAATAAGGTGCAAATAGCTCTCATTAGAGCAGAGATAGCAAATACAATCATTCAGAGGACACATGTCCCAACATATCATCATTACATCACAGCGGAAGCATTCAAAATGTCTGAGTACAGACAAGATCCAAATAGGCCTAAGAGGCTGGAAACGAACAGACGGAGCCCATCCACGAAGTCTCGGATCCTGCCTGGGTCCGCTATCTACTCGTCAGCAGTCTTGTCATACTCCACGTAGTAGCCACCATGTAGATCCTTGGAAACGTCGTCTGCGTAAACCACAGCCCCAAAGGGGTCAGTACATAAACGTACTGGCAAGCAGGCCTCACAGTTCACCAAAGTGTAACCCGTCAACACCAAGCACAGATGCCTTGGGTTCAACGGAAGAAAGGGGATATAAAGATGCTGCAACTGGCTGCTCTAAACAACTACAGAGTTACTACCACTTCCGGCTATCAGAAAGGAGAGAAGATCGTGTATCGTAACCAACTATAGCTAACCACCAAACAAATCCATCCTGGATCTCGCCCCTTATCCAAAGAAGCAATCCGAGGATAACTCACACAGTTGAAATAATGATGGTTCAGATTATTGTGTCAATAAGCCTATTACTAGTCAAGTTGTTAATCATTGGGGGTAAGGTTGTTAATCATTAGGTTTAAGTTGTCCTGAGTACTTGTTAGCCAGTACTTTCACCAAGTAGTCCATAACCGCGGAAAACACGGCTTCTCGAGAAGATTTATCCCTGCAGGGGTGCACCAATTTGGCCGTACACGTAAGAATAACCCGCCAGACGGGAATCAAACCCACCAAGCGAGGTACTCAACACAACTCAACTCTTCTTCGCATCAAGCCCAAAGCACCACGTGCTGTGCGTGCGCGGCTAATCGAGCCCCACGAAGAAAAGGGGACCCTCATAGCACTGGAAGACCACGCCGCCCTAAATGCCGACTACAAAAGTTCCACCCTGGCCTGGGCTCGCAAGATCATGCATGCAGCAAATGGAAAGCCCGAACTACGTGTGGCGATTTGGACGAGATGCGAATCGAATCAAATTGAGGGGGGCGCCCATACTCGCTTCCCACATGCGGTTAGTGCGCTCATCATGGATCAGTAGACAAGACCCTTTTCCTATTAGGGTCGACACTAGCAGGCCTCAAAACCACCCTGGGCCTCCTGCCGGTGCCTTATCATCAAATTTATTATTAATAGTAACATTAGCCTGATTGATTGATTAAACATCGAGCCCCCAGAACGTATTAGAAATAGTAACATAAAGTAATGGGTAACAGACTCGAGCAAAACAACCCTAAGCATGCTAGTAAGACACGGGCAACAAGCAATGGTTATAGGTATGGAGGTGAGGCAATATCAGGTTTAAAGGATACATGTGATAGGTTCGTAACAGAAGCAACTAATCATAGGGCTAGTAGAAATAGACAACGGAAAGTATCGGTAACCAAGGCTGAAAGGAACATAGTGGTTCATGTGAGTGATAACTTGCCTGCAAACCCAGTAGCCTGGTACTGAGCTAACTCCTTAGAAGGGGTGTAGTAAGTATCGTCGGTCTCAACGTCGTCGTGTATCCGAGGAGAAGCAAACAAACAACGCAGAGAGATAAACAATCAATAACATGGCATAGTGCACAAACATGGGATGATGCATGATAGTTTAATTGGTGCATCAAAATAAACTAGTTGACAAGATAGCAACATGATTAAATGGACCCACATGCAATTGGATTGCATATGAAAAGCCCATGAATTATGGTTGAATTAATTGTTTTACAACTAACCATCATGTGAAAGTTGATTAGCATGATGCATGGATGAGGAAAACAACAAAATAACAACAATAGAATCAATTGGAAATAAGGTTTAACAAGTTTGGGAATTTGTTTATTAAGGGTTGGAATTTTGGTTCCTTAAAGGTGTCACACAAGCATTTGTTGTTTTCACCAATTTTAATTGTTCCAAATGGACAACAAAGTTTATATTTGATAAGAACACACAATTTTAGGTGGATTGCATGTTTCACTTGTTGAAAAAGGATTTCAAATAAATTATTTATGAATTAAACAAGTTTAAGCAAGAATTAAATGAATTTAATTCAAACATGAACTTATTTGAATTTTTATTTGTTCAAAACATTAAGTGATATTCATATTTGAAAAGCTTATACTTTTGTGGTTGGAAAACATATTTTATATGCCCCAAAAGAATTTAATTTGATCAAGTTATGAATTTAGCAATATTAAATGAATTAAACAAGGTTTAAATCATTTAACCAATTTTAATTATTCAAAACATGAAACAAATTTTATATTTGGAAAGGTGGTTTAATTTTGCATGGAAAACATATTTCATTTGTTGAAATTGGATTTAAAATGAGCAAGTTATTATTTTGGCAATTTTAAATGCAATAATGAAGAAACAGTTGTTTTCAGCAATTTAAATAAGTCAAAACAGCAAAAAAAATTTATATTTGGAAAGTACATGAAAAGTTGATTGGAAAACATATTTAGTTTGTTGAATTTGGAATTTTTATGCCCAAGTTATGATTTTTGCAAGTTTAAGTGAATTTAACAAGAATTCAAATGTTTCACCAATTTAAAATATTCAAAACAGTAAAGAAATTTTATATTTGGATAGAACATTTAATTTGGGACAGAAAACATATTTAAAAAGTTAAATTTGGAGTTAAAATGATTTTCTTACGCAATTTACAAGATTTGGTGCAAATCTGCCATTTTTATGAATCTAGGGACTTGGAAAAATATTTGCAGGGGCTATAAATAATGTTACAGGGGCTTAGTTGTGATTTCTGGTAAAGTTCTGTTGACAAAACAAACAAATAAAAAAGTTGGTTTTTAATTGAGGGAGTGGGGGATCGAACCCACACCCTCCTGGTGCGCGCAACAGACAGGAACCAGTGGGCTAGCTGCTGTGTGTTTGAAAGGAGGTGGACTGCGGGGGGGGGGGGGGGGGGGGGTAAGTGCTGTGGTTCCGCGCGGTTTTCTGAATTTAACTGAATCGAACAGGTACTGCATCTGATCGAGCGGGAGGTTGGTCGATCGCTGCAGCGGCCGTGCTCGCCGGAGGGGGCGCCGGGGGGGCTGCGCGAGGGGAAGGATGGACGAGGGGGTGCGGTGCGGCCAAGGGAGAGGGAGGAGGCGATCGAGGGAAGGGGAGGTCTCACCTCGAGGCAGGTACAGGAAGGAGGCGCAGGGGGTCGGGGCGGACAGCAGGTTGGCGGCGACATGTCGACGATGGCGGCGGCGGCTCGAGTGTGAAAGTATAGTATGGGCACCTAGAGGGGGGGGGTGAATAGGTGCTACGGCAAATTTTAATTTTTCTCAAATTTAGGCTTGACAAGAAAGGTAAATTCTCTAGATAGTGCAACTAGTGAGGAATTTACCTATATGACAAGACAAGTAATCAATGCAACAAGTACAAGTAAGTAAAGAGAGGGAGGAACGAGGTAACCGATGGAAGCACACGGAGACACGATGTATTTCCGAGTTCCTCCTTTTTAGGGGAGTACGTCTCGTTGGAGGGGTGTGAGCTCGCCACAAAGGCCTACTCAACGCCACTAAGGCTTCACCCTATTCTCCGATGAACTTCGCCACAAAGGCCTAGTTCACCTTCCACTATAGAACCCCTTTGAGGCGGGGATCAAATCCTTTACAAACACCTTGGGGCACACACCCACAACTTAATTGGGGGCTCCCAACAACTCTTGAATCACCAACTAGAAACGAGATGCCTAGGTTCTCCACAAGAGGAAACCCTAGGCAAGATCCCTCGAGCTAGAGAGGGGGAAATGAAGAACGGGCTGGTGAAGATGTAGATCGGGGCCTTCTCCTTCAATCCTCCAAAGATCTTCAAGATTGGGTGGAGGGATTGGGAGTTATGAGGTATTTGGTGAGTTCTTAAATGCTCATCAATGCTAAGGGGAAGAACTAGATCTTGAGGAAGAGGAGGAGGGCTATTTATAGTCCCTCCTCACAACTAGTCGTTGTGCAGGAAAAAAGGTACCGGAATATCCGGTTCAAGTTTGGACCGGAATATCCGGTAAGCTTGCTCCACGCTGAACTGCAGTGCTGGACCGGATTATCCGGTTGATTTGAAATAATCCGGTACAAATAATCCGGTAGATGCCAGTACGCAAATCTTCTAGTCCTTAGCCATTTTTCCACTTCCTCAACTGCAACCGGAATATCCGGTATATATATGAAATATCCGGTACAAATAATCCGGTTGACTCCAGTAGCTCAAAACTTCCAGTCCTTAGCAGTTTTTCGCAGCAACCGGAATATCCGGTCCGGAATGAATAATCCGGTCCAAATAATCCGGTTGACTCCAGTAGCTCAAAACTTCAGTCCTTAGCAATTTTTCGCAGTAACCGGAATATCCGGTCCAGGATGAAATATCCGGTCCGAATAATCCGGTTGGTTCCAGTATGCAAGATCCTCAGTCCTTAGCCATTCTTGAGCTCCTTTCTCAACAACCGGAATATCCGGTCCAGGATGAATAATCCGGTCCGAATAATCCGGTTGACTCCAGTAGCAACCTCAGGCCAAACTTCACCGACTTTTCAGTGCTCGATGCCGATGTTAAGTATAACACCTGCACACTAAACACCTTGATAAATAATGTACTTAGTATTGTTAACTAACACACAAAACACTGGGAAAACGAAATGCACTTTCAATCTCCCCCTTTTTGGTGTTAGATGACAATACTAAGATTTGCAATAAACCTTGACGGAAACCATGCTTGAAACAAGATGAAAATCTCTCCCCCTATCTCTATGCATATCTTTTGTTTGCCTCAAACACAAATGGATGCAATGATGTATAGGAAGAGATTTTCAACAAGTAGCAAACATGACAATGAGACAACATCACCGATATGTTGAGTGTAAAGAAGTATATACCTTGTGCGAGAACAATATATCCAAGAATAACCAAGCACAAACATAGATAATCTCCTCAACATATCCGATAGATAACCAACACACCATAAAATAGATAACCATGATAGTATCCAGATAACCAATAGTCACACACATAAGCACACATAGTTTTAAACGACAATAAACGACAAGTTCACAAGCACGATAAATGAAGATAAAATGGACACAAGCGCTCAAAGGAAGGATAAAAGCAAATGCCTGTGCCCGAACCCATGCAAATCCCGTAGTCTATAATAGCTACTTCTCCCCCTTTGGCATCGAGACACCAAAAAGGAGGGAAATAGCTAACTAACGCCCCAGACACGGTCTAAGCATCCGACTCGTCTCCAGATCCCTGCTCATCATCAGACTCCTCCTCATCAGCAGCAACATCATGAGCTCGTGCAGCAGTCTCCCGAGTAGACCTGAGGGCCGCCTCAATGCTCTCCCAAGGGGTGGAATCCTCAGCAGACCAAGCAGAGTAGGACTGAGCATCAAGTGGAGCAGGAACATCACCAGTGCCACCACTCACGTGATGGAGAATCTGACGCTGCGAGCTGGCCAGATCAGTGTCCCTGCGATATGCCCTGTACTGTTCCTTGTGAATGTCCAGCTTCATGCAGAGCACGTTGCGCTGAAACCAGGATAGCTTCCTGACGTTGCGCAAAGTGGTGAGATCAGACACAGGCACCCTGGGAGCAGACTGAGAGCTAGAAGGGCCACCCATAGAGGAACCACCCTCAAACGGGGCACTCCGAGAAGCAGCCGCAGTCTTCACCTTCCTCTTGACATACAGCTTCCTCACCTTGTGCTCTACCATGGGAAGCTCGGTGTACTCCTTCCTCATCTCATACTTGATAAGCATCATGATATAGGGAGCATAGGGAATGGTGAAGCCACCAATCATAGCAGCAAAGAGCTCGTGAAAGATGATGTCCATCACATCCACAGTATATGAGACAGCCGGGTCCTCTTCCTCCATACACTCCTTAGCCAGAATCAGAAGGTTGCACAGAGGAGTGGTGAGAGCATCGTTGTTACCTCCACTTGGCACCAGAAAAGCTCTGAAGATACGCACCAGCTGATCATAAAGAGGAAGCAGTCCCTCAAGCCCCCCAACATCGAAACCAGGGGCATAGAGCTCAGCCATGGACACCTCCCTCCTCGGCCTATCAACCTCATGGACACGGTGACCAAGGGGAGGGTGCTCGCTGTAAGAGTAGCCAAGACGCCGAGCAAACCTCTCAAAGGATGCCTCACAGGGTGTATCTCCAGACATCCACTTCAGACGGGTCACAATATCACCAGTGGAGTACACGAGGGTGGACATAAACTGCATCACCAGCTGCGTGTTGTAGTTGCACTGGGTCTCCATCAGCTTCACCAAACCAAAGCGCTCAACAATACTGGCAGCATCAGCAAACTCATCCTTGGCCTTGAGAGCGGCATGGTCATATGGATGCATAGGGCGGCATGGATGGCGATAGTCACAATAGATGTCAGTGTAAATGTAAGACTGCTCCAGATTCCAGAAACGAGCATCAATGTTGCCAACCCTCGGAGACAGATAAGCATCCTTCTTTCTGAGCTCATTGAACTCCTGAATCGGAATATCGGTCTTATAGTTGGGCCGAGGTTTCCTCTTGTTACGGGTAGAGACAAGCTTCTTGCGCTTTGGAACGCTTCGATCGTGGTCACCATCTGTGAAACAAGATATAGTAGGAAAAGCACAAGATAAGTACACTAGTGTCATACAACGGATACAAACATACATAGAAAACATAGAGAAGATGACAGGAAACAATCGATATGGAAATCTGGGAAAGATTCATTTGGGGCTGCCCTTAAAAACGTTCTGGACTCAGCCGGATATTCCGGTTCAAAACTGAACCGGATATTCCGGTTACCCGGATATTCCGGTTCAGTCGTGGACCGGATATTCCGGTAAATTTCAGAACAGCACAAAATTAACCTAGATCTCAGATTTCCGCAAGGATTGTTAACAAGTGATCTATTCTATGAGTTCTAGCATGTATGGGGAGTCCTCTTCGGAACGAAATCTACCAAGCAAGCTAGCAAAAACACACATCCATGGAAGGTGAGGTTATAGCACCAAGATTCAAGAGATTTGAACTATACCGGGATCCATGGAGAGAAAAGCTTGGGTAGAAACGATCCAAAACGCGAGGAGAACAAGATCCGGGTCAAATCTCCAAGATCTTGCGGAGGAAACGGCCCGGGAGGCCAAAAACCACGGCGGCGGCGATTTGGTGGGGAGGAGCGGACGGGAAATAGGGCAAGAACTGCCCATCCCCGTCGGGCTCCAGTTTATATGGATTTCGCCGAACCGGATATTCCGGTTCAAGTTTGAACCGGATATTCCGGTACAGCCGGATATTCCGGTTCAAAACTGAACCGGAAAATCCGACTTCCTCCAGATTCGAAATTTCCTCGTTTTCAACGGACGACACTAGTGCTTAGAAAGAAAGGCTTTTTGAGAGAAAGGCTTAGGATAGAATTACCAAACTGAGACTAGTACTTATCCCTCTCAAGAGCAAGAAACAACCAACAAAAAAAAATTGAGTGGGATTTTCCTAGGAAGAAACACTTAGCCGGGAAAAAACACACGAATTTCAATCAAATGACAAATAGACAAACCCAACTAAGATCCAACTCTTCGCAATGAAGAGGTCGGTGGCCGAAGCCACCATGTAAGAGTTCTTGGTATGCAACCGCGAAGATATATCTTGGGGGCATTGCCAAAACTCAACATTGAAGCTCACAATTCAACATTAGAAAAAGAGATTACAATGAATTTTTTGCTATGGGCATAATGGGGGGAGGAAGAACCCAATGCGTTAGGATAGTACTCCCCCTATGTCCATGCCTACATCTAAGTTCGAACACGTTTCATCTATAGGGGTGTGCGCAAGATAGTCAAGCCAAACTCCTTGAATCAATCACATTTAGCTCATTCCTCAAGAACATGAATCTTGCATCATCAAGTGGCTTCGTGAAAATATCCGCAAGATTGTCCTTGGTGGGCACATATCCAAGTGCAATGTCTCCTCTCGCCACGTGATCACGGATGAAGTGGTGGCGAATCTCAATGTGCTTCGTCCTTGTGTGTTGCACAGGATTGTAAGCAATCTTGATAGCACTTTCATTGTCACATAGAAGAGGTACTTTGTCCAAATGAACACCATATTCCTTGAGAGTTTGCCTCATCCATAGCAATTGGGTGCATGCACTCGCGGCGGCAACATATTCCGCTTCGGCGGTGGAGAGAGATATGCAATTTTGTTTCTTCGATGACCAACTTACAAGGGACCTACCAAGGAATTGGCAAGCCCCCGAAGTTGACTTCCTATCATCTTGATCACCCGCCCAATCGGAATCCGTATATCCATTGAGAGTAAATTGTGCCCCCTTTGGGTACCACAAACCAAATCTTGAGGTATGAACCAAATAACGAAAGATTCTATGAACCGCCATTAGATGGCAATCCTTAGGAGCCGCTTGATACCTTGCACACACACCTACACTCAAAACGATATCGGGCCTAGATGCACAAAGATAGAGCAAAGAACCAATCATAGAACGATAGAGCTTTTGGTCCACATCCTTACTCCCTTTTGGATTGCGTGATAGATGACACTTGACTTGCATAGGAGTGGTTTTGATCTTTGCCTCTTGGAAGTTAAACCTCTTGAGCATGTCTTGAGTATACTTGGCTTGAGAAATGAAGGTACCACGGGCCAATTGCTTGATCTCAAAGCCAAGGAAGAATTTAAGCTCACCCATCATAGACATCTCGAACCTGTCAGTCATAAGCTTAGAGAACTCATTATTGAAAGCTTGGTTAGTTGAGCCAAAGATGATATCGTCCACATAGAGTTGGCATATGAAAAGCTCTCCCTTTACTCTCTTGGTGAAGAGAGTGGGGTCAATCTTCCCAACTTCGAAACCACGATCATCTAACAACTCCCGAAGGTGCTCATACCAAGCACGGGGTGCTTGTTTGAGACCATAGAGAGCCTTGTCAAGTTTGTAAACGTGGTTGGGAAAGTTGAGATTCTCGAACCCCGGAGGTTGCTTAACATATACCTCCTCTTTTAGTGGACCATTCAAGAAAGCACTTTTCACATCCATTTGTTGCAACTTGAAATTATGTGAGGAAGCATAAGCAAGGAGGATACGGATGGACTCAAGGCGAGCCACGGGCGCATAGGTTTCATCAAAGTCAATGCCTTCAACTTGGGTGTAACCTTGAGCGACCAATCTTGCCTTGTTCCTAATGACAATGCCATTCTCATCTTGCTTGTTCTTGAATATCCACTTGGTGCCAATAACATTGTGGCAATCCTTGGGTTTCTCAACCAATCTCCAAACCTTGTTGCGCTCAAAGTTATTGAGCTCATCATGCATAGCTTCAACCCAATCGGAGTCCTCAAGAGCTTCATACACTTTCTTAGGTTCCACCATAGAGATATGAGCTTGATGCTCACAAAAATGAGCCAATTGCCTTCTAGTGGATCTTCTAGCTTGAACATCCTCCAAGACCTTGTTGTCTTGGGCATCAATTTGTTTCAAAGCTCTTCTTATCCTTTTGATGCGACGGGCTTCGATCTCCTCATTATTGCGAGGAGGGATCACTTGATCATCTTGATCATTTGGGTCCCCATCTTGACCAACATGGCCTTGATCATCAACATTGTCGTCAACAATATCTTCAACACTAGCTTCAACTTGAGACGAGGATGACGAGGAAGAAGGATCTTGGCCTTGATCTTGACTCGCATTAGTGAGAGGAGTGGGTACGACTTGCGGAGTCACTTGATCAATGAGAGGAGGGTCTTGAATATGTTCTCGGTTAGGTGTAGAAGGTGGCTCCTTGGCTTGATCTTCAAATGTAGAGGAGGGTTCCACTTGGGTAGAGCATAGTCCTTCTCGAGTCGCCACAAGGTGTCCCTCGATGGGGCGGAAGAATCCCACGCCCATCCTTCCTATGGCTTCTTGAGGCATTTCAACATCTACATTTGAAACATGAAATTGCGCCACTTGGGAGCCGTCATTTTCCTCGAAAACCACACTACAAGATTCTATGACAATCCGTGAGGCTTTGTCATAGACTCTATAAGTGTGGGATTCGGCACCGTAACCAACAAAGATACCCTCAATAGTTTTGGATTGAAATTTCGACAACCTAATACCCTTGATCAAATAGAAGCACTTACAACCGAATACACGGAAGTAGGATACGTTGGGCTTGTTGCCGGTGAGGATCTCATATGGGGTCTTGCACAAGCCTTTGCGGATGTAGAGGCGGTTGGAGGAGTGGCATGCGGTGGATACGGCCTCGGCCCATAAATATTGGGGAGAAGAGTACTCCGCCAACATGGTCCTTGCCATATCCAAGAGAGTGCGATTCTTCCTTTCGGCAACACCATTTTGTTGAGGAGTGTAAGTGGCGGAGTATTGGTGACGAATGCCTTCTTCACTAAGAAATTCATTCAATGTATAGTTCTTGAACTCCGACCCATTATCACTCCTAATAGCCATGATTTGCACATTGTGTTGACGTTGCACTTCGTTGGAGAAATCGATGATGGTTTGTTGAGTCTCACTCTTGCACTTGAAGAAATAAACCCAAGTGTATCTTGAATAATCATCGACAATCACCAAGCAATACTTCTTGCCACCAAGACTTGCCTCGGGCACGGCACCAAAGAGATCAACATGGAGAAGCTCCAAGATCCTCTTTGATGAGATAATAGTCTTGGCCTTGTGCACAATATCATGCATCTTCCCTTCAACACACGACCTACAAACGCGATCCTTTGCAAAGGAAACATTTTCTTTTAGTCCGACAATAAGGCCACTTTTGTGAAGACTTTGCAAAGTTCTCATGTTGACATGGGATAGACGGCGGTGCCACAACCATCCCAAGTCCGCCTTTCCGAAAAGACACATTGCTTGAGTGTTGGTTGACTTCGAAAAGTCCACCACATACAACTCATTTTCAACATGTCCCACGTGAACGACGTCAAGAGTCTTGCTCCTCAAAAGGACCACAATATCACCATCAAAGAAGACGGAAAGACCCATCTTACTAAGAGAACGGACGGAAAGTAAATTGTAACCAAGGGATTCGACAAGCATGACGTTCACGATAGTGATATCGGGAGCCACCACAACCTTGCCAAATCCGGATACCTTAGACTTGGACGAGTCCCCATAGGTGACGGTTGCTTGGATATCATTTGGTTGCAACTCCGTCACAAGTTCTTTGCTTCCGGTCATATGATTAGTGCATCCACTATCAAGAATCCATTTAGCCCCACCGGAAGCATAGTCCTGCAAGAGATCATTGACTAGAGTTAGGACCCGAGTTGGGTCCCTTCATGTTAGCAACAAGGGTCTTTGGAACCCATATAGTGTAGTCAATAAAACCCTCAATAGGACCAACATATTTAGCTTGCACAACACCATAATAATCAACATATAAGAAATGGTGTGGGTTGTTAGTTCCCGCGGAGGAGCTACGAGTAGTGTTGTCCCTCATGACAATACCACCCGAAGCGCCATGTTTGTTCTTCTTCTTGTTCTTCTTCTTCTTGTTCCTTTTCTTGGCCACATAGCCAAGACCTTGCTTGCCCACTTGTTGCCTTGGAGCACTCACTTGTGGTCTAGAAATGACCGCATTAGTGCTTGAGGCAACCACTTGTGGGGTGGTAAGCACCACCTTTTCAACTTGAGTGCTTTTACCCTTGAGCCTTGCAAGTTCATCCTTCAACCTAGCATTTTCTTCAATAACATTTGCATGATCACAAGAAGAAGTAGAAGTGCTAGGATGGTTAGCTTGAGTAAGTTGAGTTTGAAGTTGTTCATGCAACTCTTTGAGGGATGAGTGTTGGCTTTCCAAAGCTTTGTGAGCAATGGTTAGCTTTTCAAACTCCTCGGTTAGTTTACCATGACCAACCCCAAACTCTACTTTATCCTTTTTAGCCTTTTTATATTTAGCAATAGCAAGATCACGTTCCTTAATGATTTTAGAGACAAGTTCATTGTGAGTGGTTTCAATGGTTTCAAGTTCATCCTCTAGAGAAACTCTACCATCATGCTCTTCTTCAAGAGTCATTGAGAGAGATGCAATTTCATCCGCATCCCTTCTCTCAATCTCACCTTTCTTCTCAAGTGCCTCTTGGGCCTCTCCCAATTGCCTCATGAGATGCTCAAAGTACTTCTTGGTCTCCCCTTGCATGTTAGACATAAAACGATCCAAGGAGGCTCTTTCCTCTTCCTCTCTAAGACAAGCAATATGTTCTAGTTCACTAGGGGTCTTAGAGTTGGGAGAAGATGATACCTCCGTGGCCTTAGCCATGAAGCACTTGGCATCGCGTTGAGGAAGATTTTCATTGGGAGATTCAAAGAGGGATGACGAAGATGGAGTGGAAGCAATAGCTAGAGCGGCTACTTCACTTGTTGTTTCTTCTTCTTCATCACTCCCGGAATCATACTCCTCTTGAGTCAAGAGCACAAACTTGGTAGGAGTCTTCTTGTTGAAAGGTTTCTTCTTGAAATGAGGTTTCTTGTATTCAACCTTGGACTTGTCCTTGCGGATGAGCTTGCCACTATGGTTTTCTCTATTCTCATATGGGCATTCCGCGATGAAGTGGTACTTGTCTTGGCAATTGAAGCAAGATCTCACTCTTTGAGCCCCATCATTACCATAACGAGACTTGGTCTTCTCCTCAACAAACTTCTTGCCTTTAGGGGGATTGTTCCAAAACTTTTGCACGGTGAGAGCTATTAGATCCTTTAGAACGGGATCATATTCTTGTTCCTTCAATGGAGGCAATGCTTCTTCACCATCTTCATCATTCTCAACTTCTCTTGTCAACACCTTGGCCTTCAAAGCAACGGAAGCTCCTTGATGCATTCCAATGGCCCTAGCACGGTTGTCAAGAGCATTCTTGGTTTGCACTTTGTAGGAGCTCAACTCTTGCATGACTTGGGTAGAGGTCATGGTGGAGAAATCATGTCTCCCTTGAATGCTCTTCATATCCGTGCCCTCGAAAGGCATCACGGCAATTATGAACTTCCTCTTGATCCAAGCATCATCAATATGTGTTGCACCCGCATTAGAGAAGGCGGTGGCAAGAGACTTGAGCCTCCGATACATGTCAACGTGATCTTCTCCATCACGCATGAAGAATCCTTCGGCCTCATTGGTCAAGGTGTCATAGCGATTTCTTTGCATGCTTTCATTCCCAACAAACATGACGACAAGGGCATCCCATGTCTCTTTGGCGGTGGAGAAGTGTTGAAGATGCGGCATGTGATTGGGGCCCACGGCTTGATGAAGGATGGACAAAGCGGTGTAATTGAGTTGGCAATCTACAACCTCTCTTCTTGTGAGATTCTTGGGATCATATGGCTTGTATCCATCACGAGTGATTCTCCAAAGATCTATACAAGAAGAGTTCAAGTGAGTCTCCATGTAGTATTGCCATTCACGAAAAGAATATGCATCAATTTTAGGTGGATCTCCCCTAGGAATTATATGAGGAAAAGGGATGGGAGGATCGGGAGAATATGAGCCTTCTACGGCATTATATCCTTCCTTTCCACTCGCACCCTTCTTAGAGGATTGTTCGGCGGAAGCAGTTTTAGGTAGTTCACCATCAACCCCAATCTTGGCACCCTCCGTTTCCGGAGGGGATGAGTCGACCACCTCCGGTTCCTTGGTTTTGAGGAGTGTTGTCATGAGTAGACGCAACTCCTCAAATTTAGTGTCTATGGATGAGGTCAATGATTCTCTCAAAGCATTGAGATCATTCATGGACACATTTACTTCGGACGGAGCGTCATCCTCATCACCCATACTTAAACTCTTAGGCGGTTAAGCCCGATAGAAGAGCCGAGGCTCTGATACCAATTGAAAGTATAGTATGGGCACCTAGAGGGGGGGGGTGAATAGGTGCTACGGCAAATTTTAATTTTTCTCAAATTTAGGCTTGACAAGAAAGGTAAATTCTCTAGATAGTGCAACTAGTGAGGAATTTACCTATATGACAAGACAAGTAATCAATGCAACAAGTACAAGTAAGTAAAGAGAGGGAGGAACGAGGTAACCGATGGAAGCACACGGAGACACGATGTATTTCCGAGTTCCTCCTTTTTAGGGGAGTACGTCTCGTTGGAGGGGTGTGAGCTCGCCACAAAGGCCTACTCAACGCCACTAAGGCTTCACCCTATTCTCCGATGAACTTCGCCACAAAGGCCTAGTTCACCTTCCACTATAGAACCCCTTTGAGGCGGGGATCAAATCCTTTACAAACACCTTGGGGCACACACCCACAACTTAATTGGGGGCTCCCAACAACTCTTGAATCACCAACTAGAAACGAGATGCCTAGGTTCTCCACAAGAGGAAACCCTAGGCAAGATCCCTCGAGCTAGAGAGGGGGAAATGAAGAACGGGTTGGTGAAGATGTAGATCGGGGCCTTCTCCTTCAATCCTCCAAAGATCTTCAAGATTGGGTGGAGGGATTGGGAGTTATGAGGTATTTGGTGAGTTCTTAAATGCTCATCAATGCTAAGGGGAAGAACTAGATCTTGAGGAAGAGGAGGAGGGCTATTTATAGTCCCTCCTCACAACTAGTCGTTGTGCAGGAAAAAAGGTACCGGAATATCCGGTTCAAGTTTGGACCGGAATATCCGGTAAGCTTGCTCCACGCTGAACTGCAGTGCTGGACCGGATTATCCGGTTGATTTGAAATAATCCGGTACAAATAATCCGGTAGATGCCAGTACGCAAATCTTCTAGTCCTTAGCCATTTTTCCACTTCCTCAACTGCAACCGGAATATCCGGTATATATATGAAATATCCGGTACAAATAATCCGGTTGACTCCAGTAGCTCAAAACTTCCAGTCCTTAGCAGTTTTTCGCAGCAACCGGAATATCCGGTCCGGAATGAATAATCCGGTCCAAATAATCCGGTTGACTCCAGTAGCTCAAAACTTCAGTCCTTAGCAATTTTTCGCAGTAACCGGAATATCCGGTCCAGGATGAAATATCCGGTCCGAATAATCCGGTTGGTTCCAGTATGCAAGATCCTCAGTCCTTAGCCATTCTTGAGCTCCTTTCTCAACAACCGGAATATCCGGTCCAGGATGAATAATCCGGTCCGAATAATCCGGTTGACTCCAGTAGCAACCTCAGGCCAAACTTCACCGACTTTTCAGTGCTCGATGCCGATGTTAAGTATAACACCTGCACACTAAACACCTTGATAAATAATGTACTTAGTATTGTTAACTAACACACAAAACACTGGGAAAACGAAATGCACTTTCAGAGTGCTCCCGGTCCGCGCCGAGGTGTTGGAGAGGAAGCCCGCGGTGAGGGCTTTCCATTCCCGCCCTCACCGCGGCCGGAGGGGGCCCGGACGGCCGGCGACCACCGGAGGAGGAGGAGGCAATTTCGGTTCAGCTAGGTGCAGTTACAGAGAAAAGAGAGAGCAGAGGGAAGGGAGGAAGAAGAGATGGCGGCTGGGGAGAGGAAGGAGAGGGAGAAGGAAGAAAGGTAGGGGAACCCTAGGGCTAGGCATTAGGTTTATAGGGAGGGGGAAGGTGGTGATCACCGTTGCCTGATCCTTCTCTGCTACGTGGATAGCTCCGATGGCCATCCGTACCGAGGAAGAAGATGCAGTGAAGGGGTACGGGCCCTGAGGGAAAAGAAGTGGTGGGCTGAGGGGAAGGTGGGCTAGTGGGGGAAAAAGATGGGCTGGCTAGCATGTCTCCCTCCTTTGCTTTTTCTTTGTTATTTTTTTTTGCAAGATTAGAAATAGGAAGAATTGGGTGAGTTTTTGGGTTAATAAATATTTAGAAAAATTTGTGTTAGTTGCCTAGGTCAACAACAACCCAAAGTCAACTTCTGTTTTCCAAATATCTCAAAAACAACTTGCTGTTTGTAATTAGCTCAACTTGGGAAATGAATTTGATTATTTGATTGAAATATTAAAAACAGGAATTTAAATGGCATGAACCTTTAGTTTGAAATAGATGGAAACAAAAGATTAGAATGTTTTGGGTAATTTTCATAATTTTCCAATTGGGTGCTGTTTGAAATTTGATTCCAATTTAAATGATTTTGGAGATTAAGTGATTATTATTAAAACAACATTTTTAATAGGGTGAACCCTATTGGTTTAATTATAAACAATTGATTAGGATTATTTTGTTGATTTTCATGAGTTGAAATTGGGTACTGTTTGATGTTTTTGCTTTGAATTTGAAATACCAATTGAATTAAGTTTGGATTAATTAACTTATTAAAAGCCATAATTTAATGGTTGGAACCTTATGGTTTAATTGGAAACAAGTGATTGATTTGTTTTGCAATTTTCATAATTTTCAACATGGTTGTTGTTTGGAAGAAAAATCATAATTGAATTTGAAAAGGGTTTGATATTGAATGAATTTTTGATAGAAACAAAACAACAGTTTTGGAATCACAACTTTAATGGAAACAATTGGTTGTTTTCATTTGAAATATGATTTTGGAAATTGTAACATCACAAGGATGAAACAAAAGGTTTGAAATTTGATTTGAAATTCAAATAGAAAACAAAGGAAAACAAAGGAAAACAGTTGGAAAACAAATGAAAACAGAGGAAAACAAATAGAAAAGAAGCAAAACAAATGCAATCAACATGATGCCATGATGCAAAACATAAAATAACAGAGAGCAAACATTCTAAAGGCTGTTTTTCATCCTTGGGATGTTACAGAAACGAAGAGGTGAGGGGAAAGTGAAGGCAGGAAGAGGAGAAGGGAGTTACCGAGGGGGTATTTATACCTCCCCTCAGGTTGCCGTTACGATTGGAATTAGTGGGATCAGTTATGCCCGGAGATCGTGCGGCGTGGGGTGTGTGGGCCGGTTAGAAACGCACACAGCGCAGAACGCGCGCGTAACGGCCACAGTTGATCCCACGATGCGATCGTGGGTAATAACTGCGCTTGATGGGACATAACGGGCTAGTGGGCCCGGGCCGTGAAAACTAGGCGCGTGGCCTGTCAGATCCCGGGCACCGAGGCGTCGAGGGTACGGGAACGCGACACGTGCTCAGTTGCGCTGCCGAAAGCCGGATTTCGCTCTGCCACGCAGAGATTCTGATTGGAAATCTCACCAAGTCATTTTACTCGGCGACAGGGAAGAGAAGTGTCGTGGGATAATCACGGCAGATGTTACCAGGGGTAACTGATCTTGGGGCAAGTCGACACAGGCGTTCGGGAGAGGGTTTAGCTCAAAGGAAGTCATGATACAACTTGATCTGACAGCCGGCAATCGAAGTCGCCGGATCTCTGTTCTCGATATAATAACTCGATTAGGGTTTACACTGGATACTCGATACCACTTGATATTGCTAAGGTTCTCAAATCTCTGTCTCAATCTACGCCCGGGGGTCGGTTTATATAGCTCCCGTACCCCCTAACTTACTTTACAAGGCTCACCCGGGTCCTACCCAGACACGGCATGCTAACCCTAATTTTCCTTTACAACACCCACAATCCGGGTCACTAGGCCCACGAGCTTGGGCCTCCACAAACATCTTTATCCCTAGCCGTATCCTGCTCACTGTCTCTGGGCCGGGTTATTCCTCGGATCTTGACATACCGGGTTAGCATCCCCCCATGAGTAGTCCCCAGAATAGCCTGGGCTTCACGGACCTCCTTGAAGCGCTTGCTATTCCCTGAGAAGATATCGACCATGCGGGCACATGGAAACCGAGTTAAGATGCTTTGATATTCTACTAGGCCTTACTCCATGGAGGCCATGTAATAACCCGGACCTTTCTCCCAAACACCTGAGTTCAAATCCCCAGGCCCAGACCGCAACAAGAAATGCCAAGATCTCACACTTAACAACCAGTCCTGTCATCACGGGCGAGCCCCTTCCTTCTTCTAACCCAATGCTTTGCCCAATGTTCTACACATATCTTGCGAAATCTTTGTAGATAACCATTACCCCGCGATTTCCGGTTTCTGGCCGTTGAGATAAGTTCACCCTTGCCTTATAAATAGCGCTTAGAGGGCAACCCTAAGCCCATCACCACGCCACAACTCCCCCTTTTCTTCCTTGCTCCTAACACCCTCACAGCGCCACCGTGAGGAATTCGTGCCTGCTACCAACGCAGGATCAACAGCGGCCGCGCTCGTCCTCGAATCGTTTCGTGCCGCCGCCAAGCGCCGCCTTTAGACCTCTATTCCTCCCATTCGTGCCACGCCGCTCATCGCCATCACACTTGGCCCCAATCTTCTCGGTAAGCTCTTTTCAGCCAATTAATTCAGCTTCGCAATTTTCGGTTCATCCAAGATCAGATCTAGGTCAACCCGCAAGCTATTTGTCCGATTGCCTCGAATTAGATTGATTCGGTGCTTGCCAAACACTTTAATCACCTGCCTGATAGTCACAAATGATCCTCCAATCATTACTGATCACCAATTTCGCTTAAAATTTATCCGCGAACTTTTCCATCTAGATCCATTCCTCCGCCGTTTTCCGCTTACTGCATTAACACCCGGAAAAACCCTCCTTTTCCAGCTATTTCATTTGCGATATAAATATGGGCAACCATCCGTCGTCCCCAAACACCTTTTCCTATGTAAGTGAGCAACAATTCCCATAAGTGTGCTCAATACCCGGACAGCTCTCAACTTCGTACCTTTCTGGTACCTTATACTCGGACATTCCAACATTCCCGGGTCTTATTTCATACATCTTTTTCTTTTTGTATTTCGCAGGCTGACCCCATGGCTCCCAAGCGACAAGGAAAGCATCCGGCTCAAGCAAGGACCACCCAAGCCATATCCGCCAATTGGGGGCGCTCCACAACCACTAAGGCCAAGTTGGACGAACTAACCGAGTTAGGCACCCTCCCCTCTCAGAAAGACATCCACTGGAGGGTGCCAGGTAACGAAACTCATCCCACTCCCGCAGAAGACGAGGTAATCTGCTTTGTAGAGCACGTGGCCCGAGGATTTCGCCCTCCGGGTCACCCCTTCTTTAGGGAGGTCTTAGATCACTACGGACTCCGGGTGTTCGACATAGGGCCTAACTCTATGTTGAACATCACCCACTTCATAGTTCTATCTGAGTCGTATTTGTGCATGCCACCAAATCTGACTCTTTTCACTGAATTATTCCAATGCAAACCATGCCGCGAAAGCGGCGACGGGGCGCTTCTCACTTGCGGCGGGGTATCCATCCAACGCCGTAGGAATTCTTTAATGCCAACCCTCAACCTGCAATCCTGTGCCAAACATTGGCAGTTATCCTTTTTTTATTGCCGCGATACCTCCTCCGACAGCGAAAAGAAGCTGCCGGGTTACTCAGAGACCCCCCTCAAACCCTCCGAGTCTTTCAGTGCCTTCGCACCAGACTCGGACAGGGAAGCAATCCTTCCTGCACTAGCCAAAATAGCCATTCTCTCAGCCCAAGGCCTCCTAGGGCTCAATTTGATAAAGACATGGGTCGACTTCCGAATCCAACCTAACTCCATTCGCACCAAATTGATGTGCGAGTATTCGGGTCACACTACCGATGCACTTCGCTATTCCTCCAAAAGCTTTGCGACCGGTGACACTATCAAGACCATCAAGAGCCTCTTGGCAGAGAAGCTAGAGGTGATAAAGGGCATCTCCGGGTTACCTCCGTTTACTCGGGAAAATCCAGCTCCAGCGGTAATACCCGGCACTCATAACTTGTTTCCACATTTCAACTCGATACTGCTTCTACACCTTAACTTTATCTTTTTACTTTAGGCTGATGACCCCTTCTGGAGAGTGGACCCACTCCCCCCCTCCAGAGACCCGGAAGAGGAGGACGAGACGACTGACGACAGCGAAGGTAGTCACCCAGGATCTGCACACTTTTGCTTGTATTACTTTCCTTTCGCCTGTCTTTTTCCCAATGAATACACATCTGGTTCGCAGGGCTGGAGGACGAAGGGGGAAACAACGAGGATGACCCGGAGAGAACCGAGTCCGACCCAGAGGCAACAGCCGGGGCCAAGAGGAAAAGCAGGGGGACAGTATCCAAGGTTCCTTTTTCCTCACTATCTTCTGAATCTTACTCCTTTGACGCCATGCGAAGACTTAACCATCAATTATCAAATTCGTCGTGCTTGAAGGAATCTTTCCCCGCCAAACGCAGGGTGACTCGGAGCTCCCCGGGTGAAGATCCCCTTAACCCGGGCATCTCCGCCCCTTTAGTCCCTCGTGGCAGTGCTCCTCCATCTCGTTCTTCCAACTCTCCTCAGCGCCACCCTTCTCCTAACCACCCACGTGCCGGGCAATTCCGGGTTCCATTAGTGGTTCCTGCGAATACCTCATCTACTTCAAGTGGCGAGCTCCCATCGGATTACACCGTGAATGCCGGGTAAGTTTTTGCCTTACTATTTCTTTTTGCCTCTAGCGAACTTTCAACCGAGACACCATCATCATTAATAACTGCCTTTTTTCATCTTTCTTTCAGTGCTCAGGTCACCGTCAGTGACCCGGAAAACACAGAAACAGATAACCTCCAGGTGAAGAAGCCGACTAACGACGCAGACGCCGCAACTGGTGGTGATGCGGCCACTAACCGGGAACAAGGCCCTCTGAACAATCCACTTTCCCAAAGCGTCGGATCTCCTTCCTTATCGGAACCGGTAGACGAAGAGATATAAATTCTAGACACGAAGATGGGCCCTCCCAACCCGGACACTCAGACTGTCCGGGTCTCCACTCCAGATGCAAGGGGAACCCCCCTACCAGATGATCAAGCTGCCGGCTCTTCCGGGACTCGCTCCGAGGAGTTAACTTTTGCCCAGATGCTAGAGACCCTGCGCGCCTTGAGGGCTAACGAGGAAAATATCTTGGGGTCTTTGATAACCAAACACGAGGTAAGTTTGATTAATGTTGCTTGTACCTTTGTCCAGTCCCCAAGTTCCGAGGGAGTTCATTCATGACTTGCTCGGTACTTTTATTATACCAATGACTGATAACCGTGCTCTTCTATCCGACTAACACTTTTTAACATCCACGCAGTCTTTCGTGACTCAATATGAGGAGAAACTTGCAGACGCCGCCAAGCTCATTGAAAAAGAGATATCTTTACGCGAAGCGGCCGAGACTGAAGCCAGAAGGAATAGGCAATTAATGAAGAAGTACCGAAGAAGGGCTCACCGAGCCGAAGACGACCTGACAAGCCTTTCTGTCGAAATTTCTGATACCTATCGTTCTTTGCTTGGTATGCTTCCTTCTCCGGGTTTATCCTTTTGACCAACAGCAAAAAATGCTTAGCTTATATATTCATTTTACTCCAGGCCCGGACGAAACCATGCCGGATGAGGATGATATTGCCAAGCTGAAGACCATGAAGAATGTTATCCGGCAGCTGTGTGCCGGAACCAGATGGATCTTGGAAGAGTTGCGGTGGCCAGGTAGAGGACATGTTGACCTGAAGAGGATGCTGGACGCCTTTTCCACGATTCCTGAGTGGATTTGGCACTGGAAGCGCTCGTCCTGCCGGGTTGGAATGACCCGGGGGCTATCACTCGCCAAGGCTTACTTCCCCAAGCTCGATCTGGCAAAGCTCATGGGCGGCTTCCCCGAATTCAAGCTTGATGGTTCAAAATTCTCGCGGGAGGATTTTCAGGCTGTGCAGAAAGAGGTCCGTTACCCGGCTAGCGTGATCGCTGATGAACTGGACGTCAATACTCTTGTCGCCGCTTATGATGCTGCTGGTGTGGCGATTAAGTCAGATCTTCCCGAACCATATGACATGATGGCTCGGTGGAAGGAGGAAGCTGCTGCGATAAGGGCGGAAGCTGCCAAGAAACAAGCTGAAGCCGGCTCTGCTCCTGCTGCCTCAACATCAGTCGTTCCGCCCCCTGCGGGGGCTGGCGCCGCCGATCCGGGTGTTACTGCTACCACCAATGATGGCAAGGGTAAGGCCAAGATGGGCGCCGAGTGATATATGGTTTCCGATGCCTCTTTTTAAGCGTCAGTCGGTCGACGTACTTTTTGAAACAGTCATTCTTTAGGCGGTGCGCCTGTGCACCTTTGATATTTTTTCACCAGTATTTTGTAATGCACACTAAGGCCTTGATATGCTCGATACCTGTTCCGACCTTTATAAGTTTAAACTCATCTGTTCTCGATATCTGGTTTTATTTATTGCTCCTTTTGTGAAAACTCAATTTCCGGGTCTCATGGGTATTGACAAGCGGATTTTGCTTCGAAGTCCCCAAGTCCCCAAGACTCGGATACTTGGATTTTTGCAACTATACAAGTAAGCCAGTTCTTTTCAAGATTCCAAGCTACCGGGCCCGGATTGCCGAGCCTAGGACACTTGATCTTGAAAGGGCAACAAAATGCTCATTGCTATTTTCACAAAGATCCATGAGTTGTTTCACATCGGATTTGAAGTTATGCTTAATAGGCATTGAGTTTCCAGCTATTCAGCCTTGTACTCTGCATAACTTGTGGTTTAGATGACCCTTTTGACTGTCTTGTACTGTAAGCCGGCTTTCGCGTGGATACCATGTTGTTACATCAATACGAAGACGTAGCCAGCCAATCCCCGTCGGGTTTCATGACTAACTGCCATCGTAAGCGAACAAATCATGCCACTTTAATGCGAGTCACATCGAGCTTAAGTAAGAGTAGCCAAGAAATTTGGACTTCTTTGTCCGGTTATAAGATTGTAGCCGTACTCGTTTGCGAGTAATCGGCCCTTATAACTCATAGGCATCATGGCCGGGTCTTTGAGTTTGTAACTGTGCTATTTAAGCGATCAGCCCCCAAGACCTAGATATACGCATCGTACTGAGAATACATAACCTGATAACAACCATCTCTTTTCTTGATAACCATCTCTTTACTTGATATGAAAAACTGATAACAACCATCTCTTTTCTTGATAACCATCTCTTTACTTGATATGAAAAATGTAGGTCAGCAAGCCGCCTCGTTAAAAACCCGTCCAGTCCCCAAAGGTTCCCTGGATAGGAAAAGAGTACGTCAGAAAACCTGCTGCCTATTACATCGTGCAATTCCACTTGCCAATATAGTCTTTACTAAGTATAATACGGACGCAGCTGAGCCACGTTCCATGGTCTATCTCTTTCTTGCATAGATGAAGTGGTGTGCGCGGTGTCATTGACTGTAGCCGACTCTTCCCTTGCATCTATCAAATAATATGATCCGTTATGTAGGTTCCGGCTTACGATAAATGGTCCTTCCCATGGTGGTGATAATTTGTGTTTTCCTTCGTTTGACTGTACCAGACGCAGAACCAAATCTCCTTCCTGGAACACCCGGGTCTTCACACGCCGGCTATGATACCTCCGTAGATCTTGCTGATATATGGCTGATCTTTCCAGGGCTTGTTCTCTTTGTTCTTCTAACATATCCACGGCGTCCTGCCGGGTTTTTTCGTTCTCTACTTCGACGTAAGCTGATACTCTGGGCGAATCGTGAATAATATCACTTGGTAACACTGCTTCCGCACCATAGACCATGAAGAAGGGTGTCATCTGAGTGGATCTGTTAGGTGTAGTGTTGATGCCCCAAACCACAGACGGAAGTTCTTTGACCCATGCACCAGCAGCCCTAACACAGGGGACTCGCAACCGTGGTTTTAACCCACGAAGCAATTCTTGGTTTGCTCTCTCCACTTGCCCATTTGCCTGCGGGTGAGCCACTGATGCAACATCAAGCCGGATGCCATTGTTGCCACAGAATTTCTCCATCTCGCCAAGAGACATGTTAGTTCCGTTGTCGGTGATTATGCTGTGGGGATACCCAAACCGGTATATAATCCTTTTCAGGAACTTGACTGCTGTAGCCGCTTCGCAATTAGTAACTGGCATAACCTCAACCCACTTGGTAAACTTGTCAATGGCCACCAAAAGATGTGTCTTCTTGCATGGTGACATATGGAAGGGACCAACCATGTCCATACCCCAGACAGCGAACGGCCAAGTTAATGGGATGGTCCGTAATTCCATAGCCGGTACGTGTGTTTGGCGAGCGTACCTTTGACACCCGTCACATCTTGCCACCAAACGTTCGGCATCCGATAGAGCCGTAAGCCAGAAAAATCCGTGTCGATAAGCTTTAGCCACCAGAGACCTTGTAGATGCATGATGCCCGCAGTCGCCTTCGTGTATTTCCTTGAGAATCTGTCGGCCTTCTTCCGGCGCTACGCAGCGCAAGAAGACTCCTGTTGCGCTTCTCTTGTATAATTCTCCATTGATGATAGAATACCCCTTTGCTCGCCTCATGATTTGTCTTGCTAATACCTCCTGTTCTGGTAACTCGCCCCGTGATAGGTAGGCCAGGTATGGCTCTGTCCACTCGGGGATGGCGTGTACTGTGGCCACGTACTCCAAATCCGGGTCTTGATTTGCCAGTTCTTCCTCAGACTCGGTTTTAACTGATGGTCGCCACAACTCGTCCAGGAACACATTAGGTGGAACCGGCTCTCTACGCGAGCCGAGTCTGGCGAGTGCGTCTGCTGCCTCGTTTTTTCTTCTGTCTATGTGCTCCACCTCATACCCGGAAAAGCACCCGGCAACCCTGTCGACTTCCCTGCGGTATGCTGCCATAGTTGCATCCTTTCTGTCCCAAGTTCCCGATACCTGTTGTACCACAAGATCCGAATCTCCGAAGCATCGTATTCTTTTAATGTTCATTTCCTTGGCTACCTTTAAACCATGCAACAGGGCCTCATACTCGGCCACGTTGTTTGAGCAATCAAAGTGAATTTGCAGTACGTAACTCAATTTGTCTCCCTTGGGCGATGTCAGCACTACTCCAGCTCCTGATCCCTCATATTGCTTTGACCCATCGAAGTGCATGGTCCATGACTCGGATTTTGGAACTGTGGTAGCCATACCTGTATGTGTCCAGTCGTTAACGAAATCAATTAAAGCTTGGGACTTGATTGCTGACCTGGGTTCGTAATTTATGTGATAATCTCCCATCTCTATTGCCCACTTGGCTATTCTTCCCGTCGCGTCCGAGTTTCTGATAATATCCGACATTGGTATTGAGCTGACCACCGTTATAGGATGTTCTTGGAAATACGGCTTCAACTTCCTGCTGGCCATGAAGACTCCGAACACCAACTTTTGCCAATGTGGATAGCGCTGCTTTGCTTCTGATAATACTTCACTGACGTAATAAACCGGCCTCTGAACCGGGTAACCTTTCCCGTCCTCTTTGCGTTCCACGACCACCACTGCGCTAACGGCTCGGGGGCCAGCTGCCACGTATAGCAACATAGGCTCTTTAGGACCCGGCGCCGCTAGTACTGGTGCTTCAGATAATTGCTTCTTTAGTGCTTCAAACGCTTCATCTGCCTCTTCGTCCCATACGAATTTATCCGATTTTCGCAAGAGCCGATACAAGGGTATTGCTTTTTCTCCGAGTCTAGATATGAACCGGCTCAAGGCTGCTACACAGCCCGTGAGCTTTTGAACGTGCTTCAAGTTCTCCGGCTTTTTCAAACTCTGGATTGCCTTGATTTTATCTGGATTTGCTTCAATTCCTCTCTCGGAAACTATGAAGCCGAGTAATTTCCCAACCGGAACTCCGAATACGCACTTCGTTGGATTAAGCTTCATCTGGTACCTCCTCAGGTTTTTGAATGTCTCCTTTAGATCATCGATAAATGTCTCCGCCTTCCTGGTCTTGATGACCACGTCATCCACATAAGCATGGACGTTACGTCCGATTTGGTCCTCAAAGCACTTTTGAATACACCGTTGGTAAGTTGCGCCAGCGTTCTTCAACCCAAATGTCATAGTTTTATAACAAAAGGCCCCAAACGGGGTTATGAATGATGTTTTCTCCCAATCCTCCCTTTTGAGCTTAATCTGATGATACCCGGAATATGCATCCAGGAAGCATAACAGATCGCTTCCAGCTACTGCGTCTATAATCTGATCTATCCTTGGGAGCGCGAACGGATCCTTTGGGCAATGCTTGTTAAGACTAGTGAAGTCAATGCACATCCTCCACTCGTTGGTCTTTTTCATCACCAGAACCAGGTTAGCCAACCAATCCGGGTGAAATACTTCCATGATAAAGCCGGCTGCTAGTAGCCGAGCGATTTCTTCGCCTATAGCTTTCCTTCTTTCCTCATTCATTTTCCTCAAACCTTGTTTCACGGGCCTGGACTTGGGATCCACATGCAAACTGTGCTCAGCCAATTCTGTAGGGATACCCGGCATGTCGCTAGGTGTCCAGGCAAACACATCTGCATTCGAGCGAATGAACTCCACGAGCGCTCCCTCCTGCTCTTTTCCCAGGTTAGACCCTATGGTAAACTGCTTAGTAGAATCCCCTTCGACAAAATCTATCTTCTTGGTGTCTTGCGCTGCCTTGAATTTTGCTCTCTCATCCTCGGTATTCGGCTTTTTCAAGGCTGTTCTATCGTCCGGGTTTACTTGAGATCGGTAATATTCGAGCTCTTCCTTCCTGCACGCCTGCTCGGCCATAACTGAATCTCCTTCGTCGCACTTGGCCGCTATATCCCGGTTCCCATGTATAGTGATGGTCCGTTTAGGACCCGGGATTTTCAGCTGCAAATACACGTAGCACGGCCTAGCCATGAATTGGGCGTAAGCCGGCCTCCCCAACAGCGCGTGGTAAGGACTGCGCAACTTGACCACCTCGAACGTGAGCCACTCCACTCGATAATTATCCGTCGATTCCCCAAAAGCAACTTCCAAGGTGATCCTTCCCTCGGGGCTCGCCGAGTGACCCGGTACGATCCCGTGAAAGATTGTTGAACTTTTCTGCAGCTGGGACTCTTTGAGACTCATCCGTAAGAAGGTCTCCCAATAAAGGATGTTGATGCTACTTCCACCGTCCATCAGGACCTTCTTCAGCTCGTAACCATTAACCTGTGGAGCAACCACCAACGCCAAGACTCCTGGACGCTCCACCTTTTCCGGATGATCTCTTCTACTCCACGTTATCTCTTGTTCCGCCCATCTAAGATACCCCGGCGCGGCTGATGAAACCGAATTTGCCGCTTGCTTTGATGTCTCTTTGTTCCTGCTAGAAGTTCCTGTAGTATGCACATGATATTGTCCTTTTAAGTTAGTCGTTCGTACCGTGTCGACGAAGATATTGATCCGGCCGACCGTCAATATAAATCCGGACTCGAGGTGATCCGATTCCGGCCCCCAGCCGGGATCGTCCACCAACTTTTCTTCTTCGTGGTCGATGTAGATTTCGCCAATGACAAGACCCTCCATGCCCTTCCGAGCTTCTCCCGTGATGTAAACACCTTTGGACGCAGGCCCCACGGTGGGCGCCAACTGTCGTGGGATAATCACGGCAGATGTTACCAGGGGTAACTGATCTTGGGGCAAGTCGACACAGGCGTTCGGGAGAGGGTTTAGCTCAAAGGAAGTCATGATACAACTTGATCTGACAGCCGGCAATCGAAGTCGCCGGATCTCTGTTCTCGATATAATAACTCGATTAGGGTTTACACTGGATACTCGATACCACTTGATATTGCTAAGGTTCTCAAATCTCTGTCTCAATCTACGCCCGGGGGTCGGTTTATATAGCTCCCGTACCCCCTAACTTACTTTACAAGGCTCACCCGGGTCCTACCCAGACACGGCATGCTAACCCTAATTTTCCTTTACAACACCCACAATCCGGGTCACTAGGCCCACGAGCTTGGGCCTCCACAAACATCTTTATCCCTAGCCGTATCCTGCTCACTGTCTCTGGGCCGGGTTATTCCTCGGATCTTGACATACCGGGTTAGCATCCCCCCATCAAGAAGTGACCCTATTATGAAAAGAAGAAACTTGAGACAGAATATAGAGCTACTCGGAGGTTCTACTCAGCAACCGATTCGTTTTTAAGCTGGCAGAGCCCAGTGAACAAGTTCGCAGGACTCTACCAGCTTCGGGGACTAATGTCGGGGGGATACCCCCAAGTAGGGTAAAGGCAAGTGCTAAAGGGCAAGATCAGAAGAGACGCTTGGCAGAGTAGCGGCTACCCGGTACTCGCTACCTGGTCGTCCGCTATTCGGCCGTACACACTGAAGGCCAGGAGGAAGAATCAGGGAAGTTATTCTCCTCCGGGTAGAGGAAGTGGTCCGAGTAGAAATGGCGGTCTCCTACTCGGGCCAGAAGTCAAAGGAGCCGTTCTGACACAGGATCCCGCGTATCCCGGGTCTGTACTTTGGCACTGTTCACGGCACTGTTCATCTGCGGAGCGCGTGCCTGACCGTGACAGTGTGTCAGCAGGGCGTCGCAGGATAGGGGGGACCTACTCTGTGTTCGTGGCAGTGATAACAGATCAGCTCCTCGGTTCTGCGGAACGACTTTGCACATGAAGACAATCCAGGAAGCCAAAAGGTGTAAAGGTGTCAGCGGGAACCCGGAAGCACACAGTGTGCACATAGTGTCGACATCTTGGCTGTATCCGGCTGGGCACCAGTATATAAGGTGCCCTGCCTCCTCCTGCGCGAGGGACGACGACGACGACGATCAGATCCCAGAACCGGTTCACATTCTTGACCTAGTTCTTCACGTAGAGAAGAGTGGCTACTCGGTAGAGAGAAACACTTGTACTGTGGCTACTCGGTGAGACTCGAATATAAAGAGAGAAAGGCAGGAGTAGGGGTTTTACCTCCACACGAGGGCCCTGAACCTGGGTAGATCTGGTTGTTTGCAGTCCTAGCTTCACACTCACGCGGCTACTCGCTGCGTGATCCCTCCCCGAGCGCCTCCAGCGTCCATCGTCCCCACAACTTTAGCCATCCTATGGCATCTGCCGTGACACCACCACGACAGCATTCATCTTGAAGTTTACCCTTGCAAAGTTGCGTGATATCTTGTTATTCCATTGGGAATAAGGGGATACAAGACCACTTGTGATCTTTGATTACTTGTGCAAGAGTGTGTAGTTGAGAATATCCAAAGGGATTGATTGGTTTTGCATTGGCAACATGGGTCAGTCGAGTGAGAGGTCTCAGTGTAGCACTAGTTATCACAAAATCCAGAAAATCCACAAAAAGAGAGAGAAGCTCATTGAGAAGATTGGGGCACCCCATAACATCTTGGTATCAGATTCTCAGGTTTACTCGGTGAGCAAATTTATCCATAGTCTAGTTGTTTTTATTTCCTATCCAGAAAAAGCCAAAAATATTAGGGTTAGATTTTCCCATAGCCTAGATCAACACCAAGTTGCTACTCTAATTGTTGTTTATTGTTGATTTGCGTATCTGTTTTTCTGTTTTTAGTTTTTCATCTATTAGGGTTAGGGTTCATCTAGTTTTTTTTTCTTTTGCTCTATCCAAAAAAAGTTCTCAACAAAAATAGTGCTGCGAGTTGCTTGTTATCTCCACAAGTTTAGGTTTGATTCTACCACGGTTTGTGAGCCTTAAAACTCTCCCGTGGATTGCCTAGCTTGCTCCTCAAAATTGCAGTCGGGTTCCTTGTTTCTATCGGATTGGATCAATTTCCTGCCGTGGCACTTGTTTGCAACAAACCCCTGTCGCGCGCCATATCACTGCCGTAACCGCGCGCTTTACCGCAACCGTACCGCACACGCATTTTGTAACGCAAACGTCCCACCGCGCGCACCCCCGCTCCTTGCCGCAGTAGGATTCCGACCCTACCGCCGCTGCCGCAGACACGAGCTACCGAACCCCACTCAGACTCGTTGCGCAGGGCATAAAACCCGTAGCGCGCCCATTCCAAATCGCACCGCAGCACAACACGCGCTCTGCTGCGACAGCGTTTTCGCTGTTTTCTCTGCCGTGACAAAAAGTTCTGCCGTGAGCTCGTTTCAACTCCGTTTTTGTTAGTTTTTCTTTAGTTATTCATATTTTTATCTCTAGGATTTTGTTCCGATCTTTGATAAGCCATAGCTACAGCATTTCTACATCAAATATTAGGTACCACAACCCAAAGACTAGCTGTTTGATTGCTCTACAGGCTGCTCAATTTGATCAAGTTTGTGTCCACTTTCTATTATTTCCATTACTTATTGCTCCTGGTTGATTCAAAGGCCATTGAAAAAAAATAAAAAATAGAGAAAAGTATAAAAAAAAATCAAAAAGAGGCCGAGACATACTATCACTAGTGGAAGCCTATCATCTTGGATATTTTGTGGACATTTGAGCAATTTTGTGCCTGTTTTCATAGAGTATTTGCTAGTGTCTTTCTAGTGCTTGCAATATCTCTTCCATATAATTGCTAAGCCACATTTGTCTCCCAGTATAAGTGTGTTCCTTTAGTATTTTTATCACTTTAAGCAGTGGAGTTGTTATTTTGGTGTTGTTAGGATTCCCAACCAAGCCCCACCAAAAACCCTGTTTGCATTGTGATACTTGCTAGCCTGGTTATTCTCTTCTCACATTTAGCACATTGATCATTGCTCCTTGTTGGTAAGTCAATCCTATTCACTTTGGAACAATAAGTGAAGCCATCTTTGCTTGGTTTCGAGTGAGTTGTGAGAGAGAACCACAACCCATTGATTATTTTTGTTACTAATAGATTAATCATGAGTTCTACTAGTGATGTTGATGTGCAGGCAAAGAAGAAACCAGAGGACTTGGTGCAATGGAATGAGTATGAAGCACTAAGAGATACAATGTACAAGAGAATTGCTGCAGAAATAGACAAGAATGATGATACATTGAGACAAGAAATAACTACTCTTGATTTGAAGATAGAGGCAGCTGCTACACAAGAATCTGTGGATGCTATACAAGAGTCTTTGAGTACTTTGACACAACAAATGACAAATTTATCAACTCTAGTGGAACAGCTACAACAAAGACCTCAAGCTATTGCTCCTATTGATGATGGGAGAGGCAATGTTAATGGAGGCCGTGGAGGTTATGCAAGAAGAGTCCCTATGGAAAATAACAGAGAGGATGATAGCTTGGGAAAACCTAAATTCTCTATTCCTAGTCTTGCTTGTGATTCTGAGGATGTGGAAGAATACTTGATGTGGGAACTGAAAATTGAGAAACTATGAAGACTACATGAGTACCCTGAGGAGAGGAAGGTTAAGCTTGCATCTTCTGGTTTTGATGGCTATGCTCTCTTGTGGTGGGATGACATTACAAGGTTGAGGGAAGAACAAGAACAACCAGAAGTTACTACATTGAGAGAGATGAAGCAATTGCTAAGAGAAAGATTTGTTCCAAGGAATTATACTAGAACTCTCTATGACAAGCTACAACAATTGAAGCAAGGTACCAAGTCTGTGGATACTTATTACAAGGAGATGGAATTGATCCTTCAAAGGGATCGGGTTAGAGAAGAACGAGAGCAAACTATGCAAAGATTCTTGTCAGGATTACAATTCAAAATAAAGAGCATTGTGAGGCATGTCCAATATAACAATATGAGTGAATTGTTGCATCAAGCAAGGGAAGCTGAGAAGAGGCTAAATGAGGAGGTTCAAGTGAGTGCTAGGAGGAGTTTTTCATCCCAAAAATCTGTTTTATCACCACCTACACCTCCAATTTCTGCAACCCGTGGGAACACAAGTGCTAAACCCGAGACAAACACCTCAAGTGCAAGGAAAACAACAACACCAGCTTAGGGTTCAAGTGGTGCTACACCTACCCCATGAAATAGAGACATGACATTCCATACATGTGGAGGAAAATGACACTTTAAGAGGGATTGCCCAAACAAGAAAATTATGATTATCAATGCTGATGATGAGTATGAGACTGGATATGATGCTGATCCTAATGAGGAGGATACATATGATGAAGATGGTTCCGTTGATGCTTATGCTACAAATTATCCAACCATTGTTTGCACATAAGCTTTGAGTATTGTTCCTAGTGATGAGAGCCAAAGATGCAATCTATTTCAAATAAAGGCAGTTGTTGGTCCTCAAATGGCTTGCAAGGTGATCATTTGATGAGGACATCCCTAGTACATTGCCACTTAAACAAGATGAAGTGATACTTGGACCTATGACAAGGTCAAGGACCAAGCTACTAGAACAACAGGTGAATTCACTCCTTATAGATTATGATGTTTGTGATGATGAGAATTTTATACTACCTAAATCTATGCATTTATGTATGATCAGGTTTATTGATAACACAAACATGGTGGAAGAAAACAACCAAGAGGAGCTAGAAAACAAGATGGAGATGCTGGAAAACAAGATTACAAGTGGTGAAAACAAATGTACCATGGTGAAAACAAGAATACCATGGTGAAAACAAATGTACAAGATGGTGAAAACAATCATGCAAGTGTGGAAAACAATTACTAGCTTGTTATTCCACACTTAGGGAGAAGTAAAACATGAGGAGGGCGCCCCATTGAATATCAATGCGCCATATAGAAATCCTACTCATAGTAGGTATGGTTTGTATACCATATTTGGCCGCACCCCCCTAAAGTGGGTCGGTTTGTATCCTCTATTAGCGTCCAATTAGGAGTACTAGTCCAAGAGGATTGTTGCTTGTGCGAGGAGTCCCTTGTGGCCGCACCCCTCCCTCTTATATACTCCCCTCCTGCGAGTTGGGAGATTAGATCAAGTTTAAACCAAAGAAACCCTAGCCTTGAGATTGTATTGCTGCTAAGCATTCATCTTAAAGTTTATCAAGTCAAAGTTGCGTGATATCTTGTTATTACATTGGGAATAGGGGGATACAGGACCACTTGTGATCATTGATTACTTGTGCAAGAGTGTGTAGTTGAGAATATCGAAAGGGCTTGATTGTTGTTGCATCTGGCAACAGGGGTCAGTCGAGTGAGAGGTCTCAATGTAGCACTAGTTATCACAAATCCAGAAAATCCACAAAAAGAGAGAGAAGCTCATTAAGAAGATTGGGCCACCCCATATCATCTTGGTATCAGATTCTCAGGTTTACTCGGTGAGCAAAGTTATCCTCAGTTTAGTTGTTTTTCTTTCCTATCCAGAAAAAGCCATACAAAAATATTAGGTTTAGTTTGTGCTAGAGCCTAGATCAACACCAAATTGCTACTCTAATTGCTGTTTCTTGTTGATTTGTGTTCCTATTTTTCTGTTTTAGTTTTTCATCTATTAGGGTTAGGGTTCATCTAGTTGTTTTTTTTCTTTTTCTATACCGAAAAATCCACCAAAAAGATTAGTGCTGCGAGTTGCTTCTTGTTTCCTCAAGTTTAGGTTTGATTCTACCACGGTCTGTGAGCTCTAAAAACTCTCTCGTGGATCGCCTAGCTTGTTCCTCAAAGTTGCAGTCGAGCTCCTTGTTCCACTCGGATTCGATCAAGTTGCTACCGTGATCTCTGCCGTGCACGTGTTTTGGGCTAAAACCCTGCCGTGCGCGCTTCCTACCGCATCTCGGATTCGTCTTAACGTGTCCGTTGCACGCCTTACCACGGACACATTTGGGAACACGCGCGCCCACACCAATCCTAGCCGCAGTCGGAGTCCTGCCGTGGCTCGAAAACGCGTGAAAACGCTGCCGCCAACCGCGCGCACCAACCTAGCCACTCTCGGTTTCCAACCGCGCGCGCGCTTACAAAATCCCTCGCGCAACCCAGCCGTTGCACACCCCGCAACACCCGCGCGCTGCCGTGAGAACCTCTGCCGGGCAGCGTTTTTCGGCCAGTTTCTCTGCCGTACGGCACGAAAGCTGTTGTTTCTCTGCCGTGGGTTCAAATCTCTGCCGTGAGCTCGTTTCACCTTGGTTTTTCTTATTTTTATTTTGTTTTTCTCCTGTTATCTCTAGGGTTCTGATATGATCTTTGATAAGCCATAGCTACAACCATTCTACAGCAATATTTAGGTACCCAAAACCCAAAGACTAGCTATTTTATTGCTCTAACAGGGTGCTCAATTTGATCAATTTCTGTCCACTTTTCTGTTTTCCATTTAATTGTTGCTCCTAGTTGATTCAAAGGCCATTGAAAAAATCAAAAAAATAGAGAAAAAGGAAAAAGTATACAAAAATAGAAAGAAAGAAAAATCAAAAAGAGGCCGAGACCTACTATCACTAGTGGAAGCTTTTCATATTAGATATTTGTGTGGACAATTGAGCAATCTTGTGCCTGTTTTCATAGAGTATCTGCTAGTGTCTTTGTAGTGCTTACAATATCTCTTCCATATAATTTCTAAGCCACATTTGTCTCCAAGTGTGGGTGTGTTCCTTTAGTATTTTTCATCACATTAGACAGGGCATTGGAGTTGTTATTTTGGTGTTGTTAGGATTCCCAACCAAGCCCCACCAAATACCCTGTTTGCATTGTGATACTTGATAGCTCGGTTATTCCCTTCTCACACTTAGCACATTATTCATTGCTCCTTGTTGGTAAGTCCGTCCTATTCACCTTGGTGCAATGGAATGAATATGAAGCACTAAGAGATACCATGTACAAGAGAATTACTACTGAAATAGACAAGAATGATGATACATTGAGGCAAGAAATAACTACTCTTGATTTGAAGATAGAGGCTGCTGCCACACAAGAATCTGTGGATGCTATTCAAGAGACTTTGAGAACATTGACACAACTAATGAAAAATTTATCAGCTCTAGTGGAACAAATACAAGAAATACCTCAAGCTATTGCTCCTATTGATGATGCGAGAGGCAATGTCAATGGAGGCCGTGGAGGTTATGCAAGAAGAGTGCCTTTGGAAAATAATAGAGAGGATGATGGCTTTGGAAAACCAAAATTCTCTATGCCTAGTCTTTATTGTGATTCTGAGGATGTGGAAGAGTACTTGACGTGGGAGATGAAAATTGAGAAATTATGGAGATTACATGAGTATCCCGAGGAGAGGAAGGAGAAGCTTGCATCTTCTGGTTTTGATGGCTATGCTCTGTTGTGGTGGGATGGCATTACAAGATTGAGGGAAGAACAAGAACAACCAGAAGTGATTACATGGAGAGAGATGAAACAATTGCTAAGAGAAAGATTTGTTCCAAGGAATTATATTAGAACTCTCTATGACAAGCTACAACAATTGAAGCAAGGTACTAAATCTGTGGATACTTATTACAAGGAGATGGAATTGATCCTTCAAAGGGCCCAGGTTAGAGAGGAGCCATAGCAAACTATGCAAAGATTCTTGTCAGGATTACAATTCAAAATTAAGAGCATTGTGAGGCATATACAATATAGCAATATGAGTGAATTGTTGCATCAAGCAAGGGAAGCTGAGAAGAGGCTAAATGAGGAGGTACAAGTGAGTGCTAGGAGGAGTTTCTCATCTCAAAAATCTGTTTTCTCACCACCTACACCTCCAATTGCTGCAACCCATGGGAATACAAGTGCCAAACCCGAGACAAGCACCTCAAATACAAGGAAAACAACACCACCAGCTTCAGTTTCTAGTAGTGCTACACCTTGTAACACCTGGGGTGTTACCCTATTAGAGAGTGTTTGTTTTCTTTTTGCTTGCATCATATGCATCACATGAGCATTGCATTCTGTTTTTTTTTCAAAACAATTTGAATTCAATAATGTTGGTTTTGTTGCTTGAACTTGTTAAATAAAACTTTGTTATTTCCAAAATTCCCAAAATCAAAACATTATTTGAAATTCCACTAACCACTTAAACATCAAACTAATATACCAATTTTGAAATCATTAACTAACCTTTGCTTTGTTTATTGTTTTGCAACCTAATAAAATTAATTATAAAAATGCAAACCTCAAACCCTATTTTGGAAATTTTCAACTAAACAACTTTAATCCAATTAAAGTTTCCACCTTGTGAAAATAATGCCAACCTTGCTTTCTTTTCCTGTTTTGGAAAAGATAATAAAATTATTTGATGCAAAAAAAACAACCACCCCAAAATCCCCAAATCCTTTTCTAGCTCTTCCTTTCATTCCTTTGCAAAAAAAAAATCAAAAGGAAAAAAAAGCAGGAGAGGGAGCAGCCCAGGACCAGCCAGCCCACCACTCCTTTTTCTTTCTCCCACAACCCAGCCCATCTAACCGAGTTGGCCCAGTACCCCTTCCTGTCGCTATCGTCCTCCTCCAGCAGACGTCACCATGAGTACGAACAGAGAACCACCCTCCGATCCCTCCTTCCCCACCGGATGGCCTGCCGTACCCTTGCCCTTCCCCCTTAAAACATCCCTCTCCCGAGCCCCTGCAAACCCTAGACCATCCGCCCCGCCGCCATTCTCTCCTCTCTTTCCTTCCCCTCCAAAGCCTGCTGTCTCTGAACCCTGCAAACACCACACCGAACACCACCGTGAGCCACCTCTTCCTCCATGTCGCGAGGACGACCTGGGTACCTCGAGGTTCCTCCGTCCGTGGGAATGGAACCAGCTCACATCCACCACCATTTTCGCCGAAGGCGCGGAGGCGAGAGGGGGACCGAGGCGGCGACGCCATCAAGTTCTTCCGCCGCCGTCGCCACCAACTGCAGCGAGCGATTTCCTCCCTGTCTGTCCGTCGAAGCTCACCGAGGTGAGGTTCCTCTCGCCCTAGGGCTCCCCTTTCCTCCCTCCTCTTGCTCTGAACGTGTGCCTTCGAGCCACGTCGTCGACGGTCGCCCATCCGCCCAGCGCCACCGCGAGCGAGATCGCTGACGGCCGATCGCCCTGTCCTCTGTCCGCTCGCTGTACCTGAACGGCGACAGGAAAGTTCAGTTAAGATGTTAACTGACGTAACCACACCTCTTCCTGTTTCGGAACGGTATCCACACACGAACGGAACAGAGCCCAGTTGGTCCAGTTCCCCTCGCGCGCGGTGCAGATCCTGGGATCGAATCCCAGGGGCGCCCCTTTTCCTTTTATTTCCATTGCGCGCGCTGGGCCCCACCTGTCATCCACCCGCTGCGCCACCTCATCTTCCCACCGCGCCACGCTGGCTAGGCCCCACGAGGCAGTGGCTGTGTGTAAAGTGCAGCCCGGTAACAAAAAAATTGCTAACGTTTCTGATTTCAAAACAAATTCCTTTTAATTAACAGAATTAATCCTAAAACTTCAAACCTTAATATCTTCTAATCTATAAGCCCAATAAATACAAGTTTTATATGTTTTCTGATCCAAATCAAATACTCTTTTCAAGTAATTCATTTGTTCACTGTTTTGAAATTTCAAAATGCATTTAAAATTCAAATTTGAACAATTCAAATGCAATTTGCTAAAATCAATAACTAATTCATTATTAATCCAAATAATGCAAATAAAATATGTTTTCCATACCATTTTGAATAACCTATTCAAATATAATTTTTGTCTTCTGTTTTGAATAACTAAAATTGCCTAAACCATTTAAGTCTTGTTTAATGCAATTAAAAATTGTTTAAAATTGTTTAATTCATAATTAAATAATCCTAAGTCCAATTTCAAAATGTGAAACACGTAATCCAACTAAAATTTGATGTTCTTTTCAAATATAAACTTTGCTATCTGTTTTGAACAATTAAACTTGATGAAAACAATAATTGCTTGTGAGACATGTTTAAGTAACCAAATTTTCCAAATAATTTCCAAACTTGTTTTCTTCCTTTTCCTTTGCACCTATTATTGTTATTTGTTGTTATATTGTTATCATCATCATCCATGCATCATGCTAATCCACCTTCACCTGTTGATTAGTTGGAAAACAAATCATCTAACCATAATGCATGGGCTTTTCATATGCAACTCAAAATTGCATATGGGTCCATTTAAATCTGTTTATATTGTCAACTAGTTTACCTTGATGCATATTTAAACTTGTCATGCATCCATATCTTGATCATGCTGGATCTTTTGCCGTAGTAGTAATTATTGCATCCGGTGTTTCTTTTAGTTCGTTGCTTCTTCCCGGATAGGACGTTGAGATGATGTGAGCAGCGACAAGTTCTGCTACCTTGCGGGATCTCAGGCAAGTATACTCACTTGCTGCCAAATGGCTGCCTTTCATCACATGTTACCGATACTTTCCGTTGTTCTGTTCTGCTAGCCTTAGTAGTAGTTGTTTCTGTTACGAACCTATCACATGAATCCTTTAACCCTGATATTGCCTCACCTCCATACCTATAACCATTGTTTGTTGCCCGTGTCTTACTATCTTGCTTAGGGTTGCTTTTGCTCGAGCCTGTTGTCGGCTACTTCTTTTACTATCATACTATTATCGTTGTTACCGTTCCGGGGGCTCGAAATATTAATCAATCAATCCTGCTACCGTTACTGTTAAATAATAATTTGATGATAAGGCACCGGCGGGAGGCCCTAAGAGGTTTTGAGGCCCGCTAGTGTCGACCCTAATAGGAAAAGGGTCTTGTCTACCGATCCATGATGAGCGCACTACCCGCATGTGGGAAGCGAGTATGGGCGCCCCCCTCAACTGACTCGATTCGCATCTCGTCCAAATCGCCGTACTAGTTCGGGTGTTCCATTTGCTGCATCATATGCAGGTACGAACCCTTGGCGCCAGGGTGGAACTTTCGTAGTCGGCATTTAGGGCGGCGTGGTCTTCCAGTGCTATGAGGGTCCCCTTTTCTTCGTGGGGCTCGATTAGCCGCGCACGCACAGCACGCGGTGCTTTGGGCTTGATGCGAAGAAGGGTTGGTTGTGTAGAGTACCTCGCTTGGTGGGTTAGCTCCCCATCTGGCGGGTTATTCTTGCGTGTACGGTTACTATGGTGCACCCCTGCAGGGTAAATCTTCTCGAGAAGCCGTGTTTTCCGCGGTTATGGATTACTTGGTGAAAGTACTGGCTAACAAGTACTCAGGACAACTTAAACCTAATGATTAACAACCTTTCACCCAATGATTAATAACTTGACTAGTAATAGGCTTATTGACACAATAATATGAACCATCATTAACTCAACTGTGTGAGTTATCCTCGGATTGCTTCTTCGGATAAGGGGCGAGATCCAGGATGGGTTTGTTTGAAGTTATCTTTCAGTTGGTTACTATCACTCGATCTTATCCCCTTTCTGATAGTTGGAAGTAATAGAATCTCTGTAGTTGGTTAGTGCAGCCTGCTGTCGCTTATTTGCAATAACCCCCTTCCTTTCCGTTGATCCCAAAGTATTTGTATCTTGTGATGATTGGCTACGCCGGTATTCTTGTGAGTATGGGTTTTATCCCCCTTGCCAGTACTTAACCGTACTGACCCACGAATCTCTTTCGTGGCTGCAAATTCCAAATTGCAGTCAACAGGTTTGAAGTCTGACGACGTTAGCTTGGGAATCCCTCCGGCTTGGCCTGGGCAGGGATTGGACGCCTTCGGTTATCTTCAGGACTCTTAGTCCAATTTGGATCTTGTCCGTAGCCGGACGTTTGTTTCTTCCGCTGTTATTTGGATCTTTGTAATGTATCAGTTGTAACCCTGGCTCGTTTGAGTCATCTTGTATCTATCTGTTTCTGTTGTAATTGTGGATTATTCGTGAACTATTGTAATGTTATCATAAATGGCAACCTGGAATCGGTTATTATGCGGATTTGGCGGGAATGCTGAATTCTGCATAGTGCCCGATCTCGGGGCGTCACAAATGGTATCAGATCCTTGGTTCCGATTCCCGAGATTGTTTCGATACGAATGGTTATCGAAGCAACGGGTCCGCAAAGCCTGTAGGATAACCTCGCTAACGGTCGATGTTTCTAGAGTGCCAAACACTATTTGCTGCTAAACTTTTTTGGAAAAACATCTCAATAGGATTCTTGTTTTGTCCTTATCTCTATTCCATTTCCCCTCCCATCTTATTTGTTTTGTGAGTCTCCCCTCCTGTCTATCTTTCAAAGTGTTAGGATCCTACGTGGGTGGACGTTTTCTGAGCCCTTAACCTAATAGGTTCGATCATCGGCAGATTCCTGGTGGAAGAACATCGTCGTCACTCCGAGCCAGAATCCCTTGTTAGTGGTGTCGAGGAGATCAACCGGAAGAACGAAGAAACGATAGTCGAACTTCTTTCCCCTCCCGGGTTAGCAGGTGGATTGCGAGGGCGCAATCCCTTGTTAGTGGTGTCGTCTGTAACACCTGGGGTGTTACCCTATTAGAGAGTGTTTGTTTTCTTTTTGCTTGCATCATATGCATCACATGAGCATTGCATTCTGTTTTTTTTTCAAAACAATTTGAATTCAATAATGTTGGTTTTGTTGCTTGAACTTGTTAAATAAAACTTTGTTATTTCCAAAATTCCCAAAATCAAAACATTATTTGAAATTCCACTAACCACTTAAACATCAAACTAATATACCAATTTTGAAATCATTAACTAACCTTTGCTTTGTTTATTGTTTTGCAACCTAATAAAATTAATTATAAAAATGCAAACCTCAAACCCTATTTTGGAAATTTTCAACTAAACAACTTTAATCCAATTAAAGTTTCCACCTTGTGAAAATAATGCCAACCTTGCTTTCTTTTCCTGTTTTGGAAAAGATAATAAAATTATTTGATGCAAAAAAAAACAACCACCCCAAAATCCCCAAATCCTTTTCTAGCTCTTCCTTTCATTCCTTTGCAAAAAAAAAATCAAAAGGAAAAAAAATCAGGAGAGGGAGCAGCCCAGGACCAGCCAGCCCACCACTCCTTTTTCTTTCTCCCACAACCCAGCCCATCTAACCGAGTTGGCCCAGTACCCCTTCCTGTCGCTATCGTCCTCCTCCAGCAGACGTCACCATGAGTACGAACAGAGAACCACCCTCCGATCCCTCCTTCCCCACCGGATGGCCTGCCGTACCCTTGCCCTTCCCCCTTAAAACATCCCTCTCCCGAGCCCCTGCAAACCCTAGACCATCCGCCCCGCCGCCATTCTCTCCTCTCTTTCCTTCCCCTCCAAAGCCTGCTGTCTCTGAACCCTGCAAACACCACACCGAACACCACCGTGAGCCACCTCTTCCTCCATGTCGCGAGGACGACCTGGGTACCTCGAGGTTCCTCCGTCCGTGGGAATGGAACCAGCTCACATCCACCACCATTTTCGCCGAAGGCGCGGAGGCGAGAGGGGGACCGAGGCGGCGACGCCATCAAGTTCTTCCGCCGCCGTCGCCACCAACTGCAGCGAGCGATTTCCTCCCTGTCTGTCCGTCGAAGCTCACCGAGGTGAGGTTCCTCTCGCCCTAGGGCTCCCCTTTCCTCCCTCCTCTTGCTCTGAACGTGTGCCTTCGAGCCACGTCGTCGACGGTCGCCCATCCGCCCAGCGCCACCGCGAGCGAGATCGCTGACGGCCGATCGCCCTGTCCTCTGTCCGCTCGCTGTACCTGAACGGCGACAGGAAAGTTCAGTTAAGATGTTAACTGACGTAACCACACCTCTTCCTGTTTCGGAACGGTATCCACACACGAACGGAACAGAGCCCAGTTGGTCCAGTTTCCCTCGCGCGCGGTGCAGATCCTGGGATCGAATCCCAGGGGCGCCCCTTTTCCTTTTATTTCCATTGCGCGCGCTGGGCCCCACCTGTCATCCACCCGCTGCGCCACCTCATCTTCCCACCGCGCCACGCTGGCTAGGCCCCACGAGGCAGTGGCTGTGTGTAAAGTGCAGCCCGGTAACAAAAAAATTGCTAACGTTTCTGATTTCAAAACAAATTCCTTTTAATTAACAGAATTAATCCTAAAACTTCAAACCTTAATATCTTCTAATCTATAAGCCCAATAAATACAAGTTTTATATGTTTTCTGATCCAAATCAAATACTCTTTTCAAGTAATTCATTTGTTCACTGTTTTGAAATTTCAAAATGCATTTAAAATTCAAATTTGAACAATTCAAATGCAATTTGCTAAAATCAATAACTAATTCATTATTAATCCAAATAATGCAAATAAAATATGTTTTCCATACCATTTTGAATAACCTATTCAAATATAATTTTTGTCTTCTGTTTTGAATAACTAAAATTGCCTAAACCATTTAAGTCTTGTTTAATGCAATTAAAAATTGTTTAAAATTGTTTAATTCATAATTAAATAATCCTAAGTCCAATTTCAAAATGTGAAACACGTAATCCAACTAAAATTTGATGTTCTTTTCAAATATAAACTTTGCTATCTGTTTTGAACAATTAAACTTGATGAAAACAATAATTGCTTGTGAGACATGTTTAAGTAACCAAATTTTCCAAATAATTTCCAAACTTGTTTTCTTCCTTTTCCTTTGCACCTATTATTGTTATTTGTTGTTATCTTGTTATCATCATCATCCATGCATCATGCTAATCCACCTTCACCTGTTGATTAGTTGGAAAACAAATCATCTAACCATAATGCATGGGCTTTTCATATGCAACTCAAAATTGCATATGGGTCCATTTAAATCTGTTTATATTGTCAACTAGTTTACCTTGATGCATATTTAAACTTGTCATGCATCCATATCTTGATCATGCTGGATCTTTTGCCGTAGTAGTAATTATTGCATCCGGTGTTTCTTTTAGTTCGTTGCTTCTTCCCGGATAGGACGTTGAGATGATGTGAGCAGCGACAAGTTCTGCTACCTTGCGGGATCTCAGGCAAGTATACTCACTTGCTGCCAAATGGCTGCCTTTCATCACATGTTACCGATACTTTCCGTTGTTCTGTTCTGCTAGCCTTAGTAGTAGTTGTTTCTGTTACGAACCTATCACATGAATCCTTTAACCCTGATATTGCCTCACCTCCATACCTATAACCATTGTTTGTTGCCCGTGTCTTACTATCTTGCTTAGGGTTGCTTTTGCTCGAGCCTGTTGTCGGCTACTTCTTTTACTATCGTACTATTATCGTTGTTACCGTTCCGGGGGCTCGAAATATTAATCAATCAATCCTGCTACCGTTACTGTTAAATAATAATTTGATGATAAGGCACCGGCGGGAGGCCCTAAGAGGTTTTGAGGCCCGCTAGTGTCGACCCTAATAGGAAAAGGGTCTTGTCTACCGATCCATGATGAGCGCACTACCCGCATGTGGGAAGCGAGTATGGGCGGCCCCCTCAACTGACTCGATTCGCATCTCGTCCAAATCGCCGTACTAGTTCGGGTGTTCCATTTGCTGCATCATATGCAGGTACGAACCCTTGGCGCCAGGGTGGAACTTTCGTAGTCGGCATTTAGGGCGGCGTGGTCTTCCAGTGCTATGAGGGTCCCCTTTTCTTCGTGGGGCTCGATTAGCCGCGCACGCACAGCACGCGGTGCTTTGGGCTTGATGCGAAGAAGGGTTGGTTGTGTAGAGTACCTCGCTTGGTGGGTTAGCTCCCCATCTGGCGGGTTATTCTTGCGTGTACGGTTACTATGGTGCACCCCTGCAGGGTAAATCTTCTCGAGAAGCCGTGTTTTCCGCGGTTATGGATTACTTGGTGAAAGTACTGGCTAACAAGTACTCAGGACAACTTAAACCTAATGATTAACAACCTTTCACCCAATGATTAATAACTTGACTAGTAATAGTGATATGGGGTGGCCCGATCTTCTCGATGAACTAACTCTCTCTTTTTGTATTTTCTGATAATTGGATAACTAGTGCTACACTGAGACCTCTCTTAGCTAATCCCCGTTGCCAATGCAACAACAATCAAGCTCCTTAGATATTCTCAACTACACACTCTTGCACAAATGATCAATGATCACAAGTGGTGCTGTATCCCTTTATTCCCAGATGGAATAACAAGATATCACGCTGCTTTGCAATGGGTAAACTTCAAGATGAATGCTTTACAAGCAATACAATCTAGAGGCTAGGGTTTCTGGTTTTTGGTTTAAACTTGTTCTCCCCTATTGCTATGCGCCCCATGGGCTTATATGGGAGGAGGGGTGCGGCCACAAGGGTCTCCTTGCGCAAGCACAACTCCTACTAGGACTAGGAAACCTAACACAACTAAGGTAGGATACAAACCGACCCCACACACAAAGGGGTGCGGCCACAATTGGTATACAAACCAATCCTAACACAACTAGGACATATCTTGGGCGCATTGTGCTTCCATGTGGGCCCTCCTTCTTGGTTGTCCATCATAGAGTGCATTTAACCTTGTGGAGGCACTCATCCCCTTGTTGATATTGATGAATAACAATTGTTTCTATTGAATAACAATTGTTATGAATTGATTCTTCTTTTGTTTTCCACTTCTTGAATTATTGTTTTCACCATGATCTTGATATCTTCTATCAACTCTTCACTCATGCTTGTGATAACAATGTCCTTAGGTCCATCCTCATCATCCTCCCTTTCTTCAAGACAAGACGTCCTCGTCTTGTGATTATCTGAAAGTGGAATAAACAAGAAAAACAAAGTGTATGCACCATATATATAGATATATTGGTACTCATTAGTTGTTAGCAAAACACAATATAGTGAATATATCATATGATCACGAAATTTGTATGCAAACAACACATAATAGTCATATTCTTTCATCTCATAGTAATCAAAATTGCAAATATAAGTATAGTTTGATTTAATAGAACATGTATCCAACAAATAATGTGGTGAACTAAACATATGTGTTTCGGCTACTTCATCATGTTTATCAATATCTATCCCAAATAACACATTATTTATTTCGGCCACTTCATTATATGTAACACATATATGATGTATCATGAAAATTTTATCCAAATTATAGTCACCAATCAAATAAAATTTGAAACTAGTATCATATGTGCTAACATTATCACAAACAAATTTATCCATAGCACTATGTATATCAATTGGTTCTTTAAGCATGTCATCATAAATAATATCACTAGAAGGTATCATAGCAAGTACTTCTTTATGTGTAATCAAAACCATGTTGTGAAATTTCGAATTCATAGGTTTGTATGGTTGAAAATTATCACATAATTCATTACTACTAGGTACCAACCCGAAATCTATACCATTATCATTACTAACCTCCTCATGTGTAGTAGGTATGATCTCCTCAATATCTTGTGAATTTGAAGGTTGTAGCTCCCTTTCTTCAAAAATAACCTTCATATCACAAGCTAGCTTTCTTGTATCCTCCAATTTATGTGATGATTGTAATGTTTCCTTGCCCTCCCTTTCTTCAAGAGAAACCTGTACATAAGAAACATCACTAGGAAAAATTATGGCATTAGTTAAAAGACTTTTTCCACTCGGCCTAGGCTTGTCTTCCTCCATGGATTTGGTGTTTTCACTCCCCTTCTCTTTCACTTCAAACTTTTGTCTTGATTCATGCATGATTTGTTGGGGTGACATAGGCCTCAATATGATATCCTTATTGTTCCAATTCAAGTGGTAGGTGTTTGCTCTCCCATCATGTAGCACCTTTCTATCAAATTGCCATGGTCTTCCAAGTAATAGGTGGCAAACCGACATGGGAACAACATCACACTCAATTGTATCCTTGTATGGTCCAATTTGAAATTCCACTCTTACCATATGACATACCTTCATCTCCTCTTTGTCAGTGATCCATTGAATATAGTATGGATTGGGGTGTGGAATATATTTCAACTTTAGCTTTGCACATAATTCTTTGCTTGCTAGATTTCTACAACTTCCTCCATCTATGATCACCTTGCAAGCCATACTAGGTCCAACAATTGCTTTGGTTTGAAATAAATTGCACCTTTGACTCTCATCTTTGTTAGGAGCAATAGTCAATGCTTTGGTGCACACAATAGTTGGATAATTTGTAGCAAAGGCATCAATAGGACCATCATCATCATTATCATCATATGGATCCTCATCATTAGGATCAACATCATCTCCAGTCTCATACTCATCATTAGCATTGAGGAGCATAACTTTCTTGTTGGGGCAATCCTTCTTAAAGTGTCCTTTTCCTCCACATGTATGGCATGTCATGTCTCTATTCCTTGTAGGAGGTGTAGCACCACTAGAACCCGAAGTAGAAGCAATGGGCTTCTTTGAATTTGATGAAATTGGCTCGGGTTTGGGTGTAGAAGGTCCACGGGTTGGAGGTGTAGGGGTTGCAAAATTGGATTGTTGAGAAGAAAAACTTCTCCTTGCACTCACTTGAAGCTCCTCTTGCAATCTCTTTTCGGCCTCCCTTGCTTGATGTAGTAATTCACTCATATTGTTGTAAGTAACATGCCTCACAATGCTTCTTATTTTGAATTGCAATCCACTCAAGAATCTTTGCATTGTTTGTTCAGGAGCCTCTCTAATTCGAGCCCTTTGAATAATCAACTCCATCTCCTTGTAATAGGCATCAACTGTCTTTGATCCTTGCTTCAATTGTTGCAATTTGTCATAGAGAGTTCTAATATAATTCTTGGGAACAAATCTATCTCTTAACAATTGCTTCATCTCTCTCCATGTGTTCACTTCTTCCTCTTCTTTTTCTTCTCTATCCTTTGTAATGCCATCCCACCACAAAAGAGCATAGCCATCAAAAGAAGAAGATGCAAGGTTCACCTTTCTCTCCTCGGGATAATCATGTAATCTCCATAATTTTTCAATTTTTAGCTCCCACATCAAGTACTCTTCTACATCTTCAGAGTCACAAGAAAGATTAGGCATAGAGAATTTAGGTTTTCCCAAGCCATCATTCTCTCTATTATTTTCCAAAGGAACTCTCCTTGCAATATGCCCACGGCCATCATTGAAATTTCTTCTCCCATCATCAATTGGAGCAATGGCTTGTGGTGCTTGTTGAAGTTGTTGCAATGTATTGGTGATTGTAGTCATTTGGAGTTGCATAGTCCTTATAGCTTCCTTGATTTCATTAACAGAATCTTGAGATGCACACTCCCTTATCTTCAAATCAATCACATTCAAATCTTCTCTCAATTGGTCATCACTTCTTTCAATATCATTCTTGATTTTTCTGGACAAGTGATCTCTCAATGCTTCATACTCATTCCATTGGACAATCTCCTCGGGTTTCTTCTTTGCCTGCACATCAACATCACTAGAAGAACTCATGATTAATTTGTTAGTAACAAAATAAATAATGGGTTTGTGGTGCCTCTCTCAACTCACTCAAAACCAAGCAAAGAGGCTTCACTTGATGTTCCAAGAGAGAAAAAGATCAACTTACCAACAAGGAGCAATGATCAATGTGCCTTGGTGTGAGAAGAGAATATCGGAGCTATCAAGTATCACAATGCAAACAGGGCTTATGGTGGGGCTTGGTATGGATACCTAACAATCACCAATGTAATAATCCTATTTGCTGTTCTTGTGAAGATATAAAAGATCCACGGAAACTCACACAATATGGAGACAAATGTGGCAATGCAATATAGGGAGGAATTTTGCAATGCACTAGAAAGTCACTAGCTAGGCTCTTATTGACAGGCACAAGATTGCTCAATGAAAAACCAAGTGTCACAATGGCAAGCTCAACTAGTAAACAATAGTAATAATATGGCCTCTTTGCACTTTCTCTTTTCTCTTTTCTCTCTTTTTTTTTTTTATACTTTTTGCTTTTTCTATATTTTTTTTTTAATTTTTCAATGGCCTTACACTAAGCTAGGAGCAACAATGAACCAAATACAAGTGAACACAATGATGGTGATGAATTTAGAGCAACCTGTCAGAGCACAAAATAGCTATACTTGTGGGCAAGTTCCTATAAAGATGCTGTAGAAAGGCTGTGTCTATGGTTCACAAAGTATGGAGGGGAAAGTCCTAGGGATGAAAAACAGGAAAATAAAACGAAACACAAAAGAATCTAGGTGAAATTTGGGACAGAACAGCTCACGGCAGCAATTTAGACCCACGGCAGCAAAACAGGATGAATTGGTACCACGGCAGAACAATACGGCAGCAAAACTGCGATTTTTTGTACCGCGGCAGAACTCAGACGCTCACGGCAGAAAAACTGCGAAATCCTGTACCGCGGCAGCGCGCGCGATCGCGTTACAGCGAAAGATAACCGTGTTACGGTAGAAATCGTAGTGCGCGCGGGCAGTGGCTGGCGGCAGCGAAACGCTGCGATTTTGTGCCGCGGCAGCGCACAGAGGTGCGGTTCGGTAAGGGTGTTACGGTGCTCGGGGCCTGTTTTGTAAGCGTGTTACGGTGCGATTCCGAATACGACTCGATCACGGCAGCGGTGGGTGTTTGCGGTGGGTTTCGGTGATGGATGAATAGGGCAGGTATGGTGCGGATATGTGGGGGGTTTGGTAACCGAATATGGGTGGGAAACCGAGTATAGCTAGGAGGTGGGTTGCGAGTTGGTTTGGTGGGCGATATGGTGGATGTGATAACACGGATATGAACCCTAGTTGGACTCGGATTGGTGGTATATGGGTGGTTTTGCGGGTATGAACTAGGGTAGATCGGTTTGGTGGTGGGTGGGTGGTAGGTAGTGGATATTTTTGGGATTTTTGATAGGTTTTCGCCAAGAACAAACAAGAACCCTAGAACTTGGCCGAAATAAAAACAACTAAAAAGAGAAAAAGGAACACAAAATCTAACACAATAACAGCAAAAGAAAAACAACTATGGTGATATCTAAGGCTATGGCAACAACTAGACCTAAATTTTTTTTTTTGTGTAGCTTTTTCTGGATAGGAATAAAAACAACTAAAACTAGGGATAACTTTGCTCACCGAGTAAACCTGGAGAATCTGATACCAAGATGATATGGGGTGGCCCGATCTTCTCGATGAACTAACTCTCTCTTTTTGTATTTTCTGATAATTGGATAACTAGTGCTACACTGAGACCTCTCTTAGCTAATCCCCGTTGCCAATGCAACAACAATCAAGCTCCTTAGATATTCTCAACTACACACTCTTGCACAAATGATCAATGATCACAAGTGGTGCTGTATCCCTTTATTCCCAGATGGAATAACAAGATATCACGCTGCTTTGCAATGGGTAAACTTCAAGATGAATGCTTTACAAGCAATACAATCTAGAGGCTAGGGTTTCTGGTTTTTGGTTTAAACTTGTTCTCCCCTATTGCTATGCGCCCCATGGGCTTATATGGGAGGAGGGGTGCGGCCACAAGGGTCTCCTTGCGCAAGCACAACTCCTACTAGGACTAGGAAACCTAACACAACTAAGGTAGGATACAAACCGACCCCACACACAAAGGGGTGCGGCCACAATTGGTATACAAACCAATCCTAACACAACTAGGACATATCTTGGGCGCATTGTGCTTCCATGTGGGCCCTCCTTCTTGGTTGTCCATCATAGAGTGCATTTAACCTTGTGGAGGCACTCATCCCCTTGTTGATATTGATGAATAACAATTGTTTCTATTGAATAACAATTGTTATGAATTGATTCTTCTTTTGTTTTCCACTTCTTGAATTATTGTTTTCACCATGATCTTGATATCTTCTATCAACTCTTCACTCATGCTTGTGATAACAATGTCCTTAGGTCCATCCTCATCAAATAGGCTTATTGACACAATAATATGAACCATCATTAACTCAACTGTGTGAGTTATCCTCGGATTGCTTCTTCGGATAAGGGGCGAGATCCAGGATGGGTTTGTTTGAAGTTATCTTTCAGTTGGTTACTATCACTCGATCTTATCCCCTTTCTGATAGTTGGAAGTAATAGAATCTCTGTAGTTGGTTAGTGCAGCCTGCTGTCGCTTATTTGCAATAACCCCCTTCCTTTCCGTTGATCCCAAAGTATTTGTATCTTGTGATGATTGGCTACGCCGGTATTCTTGTGAGTATGGGTTTTATCCCCCTTGCCAGTACTTAACCGTACTGACCCACGAATCTCTTTCGTGGCTGCAAATTCCAAATTGCAGTCAACAGGTTTGAAGTCTGACGACGTTAGCTTGGGAATCCCTCCGGCTTGGCCTGGGCAGGGATTGGACGCCTTCGGTTATCTTCAGGACTCTTAGTCCAATTTGGATCTTGTCCGTAGCCGGACGTTTGTTTCTTCCGCTGTTATTTGGATCTTTGTAATGTATCAGTTGTAACCCTGGCTCGTTTGAGTCATCTTGTATCTATCTGTTTCTGTTGTAATTGTGGATTATTCGTGAACTATTGTAATGTTATCATAAATGGCAACCTGGAATCGGTTATTATGCGGATTTGGCGGGAATGCTGAATTCTGCATAGTGCCCGATCTCGGGGCGTCACACACCTCCCACACGAAATAGAGACATGACATGCCATACTTGTGGAGGAAAAGGCCAGTTTAAGAGGGATTGCCCAAACAAGAAAAATCATGATTATTAATGCCGATGATGAGTATGAGACTAGATATTATGTTGATCCTAATGAGGAGGATACATATGATGATGATGGTCCTATTAATGCTTATGCTACAAATTATCCAAACATTATTTGCACACAAGCTTTGAGTATTGTTCCTAGTGATGAGAGCCAAAGATGCATTTTATTTCAAACCAAGGCAATTGTTGGTCCCCAAATGGCTTGCAAGGTGATCATTGATGGAGGAAGTTGCAGAAATTTAGCAAGCAAGGATTTATGTGCAAATCTAAGATTGAGATATAGTCCACACCCACACCCATATTATATTCAATGGTTGAATGATAAAGAAGAAATTAGAGAAATTCCGCGCGATCAGGAATGTTTTGAGCGGAACGTTTTGATAACGTTGTGTGGTTTCCGTCACGGATGGCTCAAAAGTGGAATTTGCTCTCGACTTTGCGGTCCATCTCGACGTTTCTAATATTTTCCGTCGCGGATTTTTGTTCCCGGCCCAATAGGCCCAGTTGGAGGCGAGTTTTTTTCCACGAGAACGTCGTAGATCAGTCGAATATATCCCTTTTCATTTCTGTCATTTATTTGTCCATATTGTGAAATCAAATTATCTGTTTGGTATATGTTTTTGCATCGGCATTAGTGTAATGTAACCCTTTTAACTTCTATCACTTAGATCCATCGAAACTTCATTCATCTATTTCTCCATATTGTGAACTCGAATTATATCTATCTTAAGAAAATAAACATAGACTACATATGAATAGAAACCACCCAATACAACCAACGAGATTGTCGATCTAAACAGGACATCAGAAGCACGGGGGAAACAGTAGGGGGCTAAAAGAGCATCAGTAGGGGGCCGACAACTCCTTTGATGGCACTGGATCCTCCGACGGGACTGGATCCTCGGATGGCAATGGATCCTCCGACCGCACTGGATCCTCCGATGGCACTAGATCCTCCCTTGCCTGGGGCCTCACAACTGCGAGGAGAGCGATCAGAGTTTTCTGCTCTGCCAGGGCTAAACCAATCCCCAACCTGCGAGGTCAGTTTGAGATTGTTGGCCATCATCTTGGACATATCATCCATCAACTTCCGATACGCTACGAGGGAAGCTTCGCACTGCTCCAACCTGGCATCGCGTGCCTTCTTGAGATTGTCGTAGGCGAGCTTCAAGGCCTTCTCAAGCTCAACTTCTAGGATGGTTACCCTCTCCGCCAGATCGGCGAAGATGACCCTCTACTCGGCTTCATGTGCCCTGTAGATAGTTGCATGATAGGAAGTTGATGTTAATCTAAAAGGAAAAATGGATCTGAGAAAGATGAAATCTCGAGGAATTCAGAAACGAATCTAAGAAATATGAAAGCACGAGGAATTCAGAAAAGGATCTAAGAAATACGAAATCACGGGGAATCCAGAAATGGATCAGAAGTACGTGAATAGAATTGGAACCTACATGAGGGCAGCAGACCGCTTCGCCGGTGGAGCCATGGCTTCCTGGAGGAACGCTCGAGGAGCTACTACGTCAAAGGGTTTTCACTTGAGGGGAGGCGGTGAGGCAGATAGAGGATGAACTGAAGAGTGCATTTATCTATACACCGGGAGGGGGAGTGGAACGGAGGAGCCGCATGCACGACGGGGCAATAACTGGCCGCCAGAACGAAAGCGACACGTTTCACGTTCACAATATCGTGACGAACGCGTGGCGTGCTGCATGTTAGGGTTACTGTGGTGAGTGGAAGAGCGGTTGTTTCCAGACTTGGGCCATGATGGCACTTTCTTGGGCCCTCTCCTGTCAGGCCCTTTTTATTGGGCCTTATAGCACTCCGTAGCCCATAAGTATCCTACTACAGTTGCAGCCCAAAATAAGAAGGAAGAAATGTTGAAACTTCAACGAACACATAAAACGTCGAATTTTTGATTATTTTGACACGTTTCAACATCTTCCACACTCTAAAACACTACACATCATCCTAGAATGCATCGTAAAGTTCGTCGTCATCAGAGTCCTGAATAAGGCTCTCCCAGAATGCTTCGTCCATCTCCTCATCCGGCGATGAGACGACGATGGTGGAGGGGTCAGCATCTCCCCGGGATGTACGAGCTCGCATCTTCGCGTCCCTCTGAGCGTCGAGCCGCAACTGCGCCTGTACCAGATCTAGGTGATCACGGCGGAAGCTCTCCATTGTGGCCTCGTCGTCCCGGCGGATGCGCAGCTTCACGAACGTGCGGCGGTTCTCCTGCTCCTCCTTGCGGGTCACAATCCTTAGATCCGGGGCGAGGAACTTGGCAACTTCCCTGCTCTCGACGTCCCGGAAGTTGAGCTCGGCGCGCTGGCGGCCAAACCGCCACACCGCCACGTCGAACGCGCGGGCGGCGAGCTCGGGCGTGTCGAAGGTGCCCATCCACCACCGCACGCTGTTGTGTGTGATCTCCGCGGACCAGCGCCCGGACGGCCGCAGCTGCACACCTCAGAAGCTGCAGTGATGAGTTGCACGATCTACCAGCACGAGTGATTTGATCTAAACTCGAGGTTTTAGCAGCTATTAGCGATTTGATCTTTACTCGGTTTTTAGCATGAGGGGTCTACCAGCGATAATATACCTTAGAAGTTCACGGAACGAACTAAACCTTAACAAGTCCAGGAAACAAACGAAATTACAATCCAGCGAGACAAAATAAGAAGTTCATAGCCTAGCTCAGCAGCAGCCTAGTCTCTTCACCCCCAAGGCCTATCATTTGCTCCGGTTCTATATCACCACCATCTCAATGACCGCCTCCAACCTGGGGTCATCGGTCTCCCTCACAATGATCAAAACAGGTTGCCGATTATGAAAATTATTGCCTTGGATGAAAACCATCCGCACCAGCTTGTCGAGGATAATGCGGCCGTCGGTTTTCTTGTTGTAAGTAACGGTGGTGACATGCTCTTCTGCTCTAAGTCGTAGGCCAACCCCGCCATGATTCCCCAGGCCAGCATGTTCCCCTATCAACTTCGGTAGTTTCTAAGCATGAAAGATAACATACCATATTAGCAGATCTCATGGTTCTTGAAAATTTACTTGCAAAAAGAAGAGGGCGTCTTATAGATACATACCATAATATAGTGCTGCAAGTTTGTAACCGTGAAACGAGTCACAAAAGGAAGCCCAACATAGGGTCCAAGGGGTAGAAGCCGGGCCAGGTGGTTCTTCTCATGATTGTCGAGATTGGCTCTTTGGGCATATACGATGTTGGCATCATTATGCCTCTCATCAGCAGAATTGTTAGTATCCTCATCATGGACCTCATCATCAGAATTGCTAGAATCCTCATCACGCATCTCATCATCAGAACTGCCATCTATGGCTGCAAATTGAGTCATCTTCGCTTGAAACCGAGTCATGTTCGCTTGAAATGCAAAGTGAGTCATCTTGGGAGTCGCCAATAATAACAACGTAGATAGTGGCCTTGGTATCATGGAAAACACTAGTATGTCTCCCACGGAGATGTTCTTTTCCTCGATGAACCGATCCCATTGTGTCCCATGCAAACGGGTCTTGCTCTGTTCTTTTGACACACGAAAGGTGTACTTCCTGCCATGGGAACTAAATAACACAGGCTCGCCTACTAACTTGTTGAATGCTATCCGAGCAGTGCACGGTACAACCTGTGCATCAGAAATAAAAACAAACGTGGAAATTAGATATTGTAATAAAAACAAAACATAATACAAGTGTATGAAGAAGAATTGTTTTCTTACCACTAACTTGAGGTGACACTCTTGTACAGCAACACCTAACTTGGATGCAGAAGAATCAACATTTGGGCAATTATTCTTGCATACAGGGCATGGAATACCCTGTTAATCAAGCAAAAAAGAAGCAGAAATTACAAAATGTGCATATAAGCAGATTGGTTCTAAAAAGGAACAATTCTTTAATGAAGACATTTATGTAAAACTGGGGCAAACTACGAACAACTGGTAATGCCTCATAATAAAAGCACAACCATGTTTATCCAAGAAGTAATTCTACAGTACCAAGAGCAATGCACAATGAATGTGCTTGTACATTGCACAAGATAGTATGGAACCCTCATTGCAATGATATGGGGACACATTTTAATCATCGACTTAAAGGGATCATGCACATTCAAAACAACATCTATAGCCACAGCTCTGTACTCATTAGCCTTAGGGAACATAGAGACACAGCAAGCAGGCACAACTTTGCTACACCAGGTGGGCCAACAAAAGCAAAGACATGACACATATATTTGTGTCTGGTTCTTACTTTTGCTGGCCATGTGGTGGAGACAGCGAGGCATCAACCAAATATACATGTGTCAAAGTCATCATCATTCACCAAATCAGCTCATAAATTGTGCATAGTGATAACAAGCCTCATAAACACATAGGTGATCATGCACTAAAGGGGATCCCTAGAATTCATTGTAACATGCAGTCAGAATAAACACATATGGAACAATGCAAAAAAAGTAAAACAAGCCTCATAAACACATTGCCAACACTTGCTAGAAGAACGAACCCAATACCAGGAAGTAATACAAGACGTGGCCTTGTATCACTGCCACGTATTGTATCTGATCTCCTAGCATTTATCATGGCATGCAAACCAAGGGAAAAAGAGTGCTTATAATAGCATGTACGAATACAAATACTAAAATTGTATACACTACAAAGTACTATACACACTCTCTCTGCCTTTACCATGGTCTAGTTTCCGCAGACTACGTTTCCGAGGATCCCCATGGTGACTACTACGTGGAGTATGACGAGGCTGCTGACGAGTAGATAACGGACCCGGGCAGGATCCGGGACATCGTGGATGGGCTCTGTCGTGGGATTATCACGGCAGACGTTACCGGGGGTAACTGATCTTGGGGAAAGACGACACAGGCGTTTGGGAGAGGGTTTAGCTCAGAGGAAAACATGATGGAACTCGATCTGGTAGCCGGGAATCAAGTCGCCGAGTCTCCGATCTCAATATATTAACTCAATCTCTCGTATACACTGGATGCTCGATATCAACATGTACTACTAGGGTTCTTAGATCTCTCTCAACTAGACCTAGGGGTCGGTTTATAAAGCACCCGTACCCCCTGGCTTATTCTCCAAGGCGCACCCTGAATCCTACCCGGACACCGCATACAAACTCTAACTTTCCTTTACCGTAATCCACAATCCGGGTTACGAGGCCTACAAACTTGGGCCTTCCAGAAGTTTCTTTATCCTTAGCCAGATCTTGCGCAGCGTCCTTTGGGCCGGGTTATACCTTGGAGTTGGCCTACCGGGTTATTATGCCTCCATCAGTAGTCCCCAGAATTGCTTGGGCTTCACGGATCCTTCCTTGAAGCGCTTGCTATTCCCTGCAAAGACATCAAATGCCCAAATACATGAAGGCCAGGTTAAAACGCTTCAATAAACAGCTAGGCCCAACTCTACGGTGGCCATATAGTAACCCGGCCCCTCTCCAAATACCCGGCTTAGCTTTCCGGGTCTAAGCCCTGATAAAAGTGTCAAGATCCTGCACTTTACTCGATAATTGATCTTGATATTATGAAGAATATCTCCTTCTTATTTCTACCCAGATATCACGTTCAACACTTAAAGCGTATTTCGCAAGATTCAAACAGATGGCTGTTACTCCGTAATCCCCGGCTCCCGCTCGTGGAACCAAGCTTATCCACATGAACCATTATAAATATGGTCGCAGGGGTAACCCTAACCCCAACGGCTCATTTCCCCCATTCCTCTTCCTTTCTTCCCCCGTGCTCAAATTCACAGAGCGCCACCACGGAAATCCCGCGCGCATCACCGGAACCTATTGGCCGCCGGCTACGTTCCGCCACCGCGCACTCTGCACCGCCGCCAAGATCCGCCGCCAAACCCTCAACCGGCCCGTCAGGAATCGCAAAGGGGCACCAAACTTGCGCGATTTGCCTCCGTCGAGCTTCACTTCGATCTCCTCCAGTAAGAACCCGTTAATTAGCCTCCATAATTTCTTGATTTTCTTCAGATTAGATCTAGGTCAACCCGCCGGTCATTTTCCCGGTCATGCCGAATCGAGTCACTTGTATTCACTCTAGCTCATCCAATGGATTGAATGCTGGCTTTATTTCACTTCCCTACCGCCCACAACTGCTAATTTTGCCACGAATCTAGAAATGGAATCTTTAGCCTGGGCTCAGGCCGCCCAATTTTTCCGCCCTTGACTTTATCATCCGGAAAATCTTCCCTTTTCCGATTCCCTTTACTCATAATAGGTACCTGTATAACCATCCATTACCCTCAAACATTCTTTCAATGCATAAGCCTTCATGATTTTTATAATGATGCTTGATACCCGGGTGGCTTGAACCTTGCTTCACAAAATAACACCCGGATATTATGTAACCTTCATACTGTCTCGATACCGCTCACTGATACTCGACCAGCTTATGATTTCCGAGCCTTATTCCTCACACTCCTATACCTCGTGTTTTGTAGGTCACACCCATGGCTCCCAAGAAACATGGAAAGCAGCAGGCAAAGGCCAAGACCACCAACTCCATATCCGCCAACTGGGCGCGATCTACGGTCACCAAAACCAAGTTAGAAGAACTGGTCGAGCTGGGAGTTCTCCCTCCTCAAGAGGATATCCAGTGGAGAGTGCCGGGTACGGAGACCCGGCCTACGCCGGCAAAGGACGAGGTAATATGCTTTGTAGAGCACGTGACCCGGGGCTTTCGTCCTCCAGGTCACCCCTTCTTTCGCGACATTCTGAGCCATTATGGCCTTCGTGTATTTGACATAGGTCCTAATTCTGTGTTAAATATCTCCCACTTTATCGTCCTTTCCGAGTCATACTTGTGCACTCCGCCAAGTTTGGCTCTTTTCGTCGAGCTTTTCCAGTGCAAACCGTGCCGCGAAAGCGGTGACGGGGCACTTCTCGCTTGCGGCGGGGTCTCTATCCAGCGCCGCAAGAATTCTCTGATGCCACCTCTTACCCTTAACTACCACGTCAAACATTGGCAGCTTTCATATTTTTACTGCCGAGACACTTCCCCACCCGGCCAAAAGAAACTGCCGGGTTACTCAGAGGGTCTTCTTGACATCTCCGAGAATTTTAATGCCTTTGCCCCTGACTCGGACAGGGAGGCCATTCAACCTTTGCTAGTCAAAATCACTATTCTTGCGGCCCAAGGTCTCATCGGGCTCAACCTGGTGAAAACTTGGGTCGATTTCCGGATTCAGCCCAATTCCATCCGCACAAAGTTAATGTGCGAGTATTCCGGGCAAATCACAGACCCGCTCCGGTATTCTGACAACAGCTTTGCGGCTGGTGACACCAATAAAACTATCAAGGGTTTTCTGACAGAGAAACTAGAGGTAATCCGGAACATAGCCGGATTAGAACCCTTCACACTCGAGAACCCAGCCCCCAAGGTGAAGATCCGATTTTAACGTTTTTACCTTTGCTCTTTCCGCTTGATACGGTTGATAACCCTTGTTCTGATATTTTTATCTCAGGCTGATGATGATTTTTGGAAGATCGACACTTCCCCTAGCTCCGAGAGTCCAGAGGAACAAGAGGCCGTTAACTCGGACGAAGGTGCTCGCCGGGTTTTACTTGATTCCTTTAAGTTCGTCGTAACCCCTTCATTTTCCAACTATAACCTTGATGACTTCCAGAACAAGAGGAGAATGACGAAGAAGAAGAAACTGACGGCAAGGTGGAATCCGCCAGTGATGAAGATGAAGTGGAGCCGACAATTAAAGTCGGATCTAAGAGAAAACCCCAAGGGATCGTCTTCAAGGTTTCATACCGCCTCCTTGTATTCAACTCGTATTCCTTTGATGATATACATGAGCTATCTTGACATTATTCCACCGGCTGTATTTGAAGGAGTCGCCCATGACCAAGCGCAGAGCAACTCGGAATTACCCGGGTGACGACGCTCTTAGCCCGGGTATTCCATTGTCTCCGGCTGGACGCGCTGGTATTAACATTATCCTTTCTCGGAGGAAACAATCTTCCTGAACCGTTCCCTTACGAAACCTTGCTTAATACTTTTCAGTTTCGCCTGGATCCAGCAACGAGTTCCCCTCGGACTTTGCGGTGAATACCGGGTAAAATCCCTTTCCTGATGCTCTATCACACTTTCATCACCCTTTCCTGACTGTACACTAACTGCTCACTCGTACTATCCATAGGGCCACGATCGTTATTAGCGACCAAGAGGATATGGAGACCGATGACCCGGGTAAGGGGAACCTGGCTGACAAGGCAACAGCCGCGTCTAGCGGCGAAGAACAAGCGTCACCAATAAACCGGCCAGACAAGAAGCCGAGTATCCGATAGCCTCTCACACAAGCAAGAATAAAAGAGCTGCCACTTTGGGTGCAGGAGAGGGGGCATCAGATTCCGACATTCAGATGACCCGGATGCCGCCCCCTGCTAAGAAGAAAACTCCTTCTCGGAATTTCCAAGGCCCCGGGTCCTCTGACACGGGTAATGATACTTTTGATCAACTGATGAGCACTCTCCTCACTATGAAGACTTCAGAGAGCAATATTCTGGAGCGCATGGCCGCAGCGTACCAGGTAATAATACTTGATATCTCATAGTGTATGCCTAGTCCCCAAGTTCCAAGCATGACTTGCTGTTGAGTTGTGCTTGGTACTTTACGCAATACTCAGCTTGCCATAATATCCGACTGATACTTGTGTTCCTTACTACTTACAGGCGCAGACGACCCGGTCTGATGAAATTTTGCTCAAGACCGAACAACTTCTTCTCGCCGAGGTAAAGCGGAGAGAAACCCTTGAGGATGACGTGGAAACCTTGAAGAAGGATGTTTCTAAATACAAAAAGAAGTGCAATACTGCTCAAACTGCACTGAAGAAACTATCGGACCAGGTCACCGACACCTATCATATCTTGCTTAGTAAGTTTTTGCTGCCGACTGTCTTCATGCCTTTACTTTATTATATGACACTCGGGATTACTGATACGTCTTTCCTTTGCTTCAACTGCAGGTGCCAACCTTGCGGCCCCAGAAGAGGATGCCATTGCAAAGGCTAAAACTTTAAAGACTGTGCTCCGGACTTTCTTTGCCGGCACAAAGTTTATACTGGACGCCGTGAAGTGGCCTACTGAAGTATACCCGGGTGAAGAAAATCTTATCAAAGCCTGCTCCACTGTGCCTGGCTGGATTGAAATCTGGAAACGCTCGGCATGCCGGATTGGTATGACCCGGGCCTTTACCCTGGCTAAGGCTTACTTTCCGAAGCTTGATCCGGCAAAGGTAATATCCGGGTTTCCAGAATTCAAAGCAGATGGCTCCAAGTTTACACCTAAGGACTTCAAGGCCGTACAGTCCGCAGTGCGTCATTCGGCCACCACTTTGGCCGATAGTATGGATCTGAACACTATCATGAGTGCATACGATGCTGAAGGCAAAATTGTTACGGAGGACGCACCCCCTCCCTTTGATATTTTGGAGAAATGGGCTGCTGATTCGGCCAGGAAGAGGGAAGCAACTGAGAAGAGAGAGGCCGAGTTAGGATCAGGGCCAACCACCTCTACACCAACTGTTCTTCCGCCTGTCCGTCCTGCCGCAAGGAATCCGGGTGATGATGCCGGGAGAGCTAAAGAGCAAGTCCAGGAGCAAGACCCGGAGGGCAAGGGCAAAGATGTGGACCCTACTCAGGAAGCCGAATAGGCCAACGCCATAAAAATACTTCAATCATCTGATGTTTTTACTCAAAACAAGTATTCTTTTGACGGTGCGCCTGTGCACCCTTGATACTAGTGTCGCAACCTGTAACGCACTTTAATTCTGTGATACACTTCGTGCCTTTCTAGGTCTTTTGATGAACTTGGTACTTGTCTACTTTTGAACTTATTCTTGATATCCGATTTTCTTTTCATTTCCTTCTTTATTTCCGAGTATCGTGAGTTTTGACAGGTGGACTTTTCTTTAAGTCCCCAAGTCCCCACGACTCGGACATTGGGGTCATTCGAGCTTGGCGACAAAACAACTTGATTCTGTTTCGGAACCCACAGTCCCAAAGGCCCGAATTTCCGAGTCTGTGGTGTGTGGTTTTTTCGAAGAGAACAAACTTGTTGTTGCTAAGCCGAAACCCAGAATTGTTTCATATAGATAATGAAGTTATGCTTGATAAACGTTGAGTTTCCAGCTATTAGCCTTGTACTCTGCATAACTTGTGGTTTAGATGACCCTTTTGACTATCTTGTACTCTTAAGCCGGCTTTCGCGTGGATACCATGTTGTTACATCTATACGAAAACAGGGTCAGACAAGTCCCAATGGGCTTCATGGCTGATTGTAATCGTAAGCGAGCAAATCATGCCACTTTAGTGCGAGTCACATCGAGCTTAAGTAAGAAAAGTCAAGAAAATTTGGCTCCTTTGTCCGGTTATAAGATTGCAGCCGTACTCGTTTGCGAATAATCGGCCCTTATAACTCATAGGCATCAAGGCCGGATCTTTGGGTTTGTGGCTGCGCTACTTGAGCAACCAGCCCCCGAGACCTATACATATTCAACATACTTAATGATACTGATGTATTGATGGCAATGGATACTTACTTACTTGTAATCGAAGTAAAAGCCGTAACAAAATAGGACTTGATAATCATCTCTTTATTGATACGAGAAAGTTTGGATCAGCAGGCCGCCTCATTAAAAACCTTCCAGTCCCCTTAGGTACCCTGGGTAGGAAAAGAGCGCGTCTGAAACCTGCTGCCCGTTACATTGTTTAGTTCTTCTTGGGAACTGTTCCCGGGCTGACGTGACCGATACACATTCTCCATTTGCTGGACTTTTTCATGATGAGTACCGGATTTACTAGCCAACCCGGGTGAGGTGTCTCCATAGCACGGCTGGTTGTGAGCGGCCGTGCGATTTCTTCTCCTATGGCAGATTGTTTGGGGGAATCATCCTTGATAAAAGCCACCATCTTAGCATCTTGTGCTGCCTTGGACTTTGCTCTTTCGTCTTCAGTACTCGGCCTTTTTGACGTGGTTCTATCCTCCGGGTCTGCTTGAGACCGGTAATGCTTGAGTTCCTCTTTTCTACAGGCTTGCTCGGCCATTGCTGCGTCTCCTTCATCGCATTCAGCTGCTATGTCTCGATTTCCATGTATGGTAATGGTCTTCTTGGGACCCGGGATTTTTAGCTGTAGATATACGTAACACGGCCTAACCATGAATTTGGCATAAGCCGGCCTTCCGAATAACGCGTGATAAGGACTGCGCAATTTGACCACCTCAAAAGTGAGCCACTCAACTCGATAGTTATCCTTTGATTCCCCAAAAGCTACCTCCAATGCGATTTTTCCCTCGGGGCACGCTGAATGACCCGGCACTATCCCATGAAAAATTGTTGAGCTTTTCTGTAGCTGAGACTCCTTGAGGCCCATGCGTAAGAAGGTTTCCCAATACAGTATATTGATGCTACTTCCACCATCCATCAAAACCTTTTTCAGTTCATACCCATTTACCTGCGGTGCGACTACTAATGCCAAGACTCCCGGGTGTTCTACTCTTTCCGGGTGGTCCCTTCTGCTCCATGTTACATCCTGTTCTGACCATCTCAGGTATCTCGGGACAGCCGAAGAAACTGAATTGACCGCTTGCTTCAGTATCTTTTTGTCCTTGTTAGATCCTCCTGTGGTATGCACATGATATTGACCCAACTGTTTGGGGTTAGCCTGGAAACCTCCTGCTCCCCCTTGGTTATTACCTTGATTTCCAGCTGCCGGGTTACCGGCTGGGGGTGGACCGTTGCCCGGGTTTCCTCCTGGACCCAGTCTTCCTCCCCGTCCTGCACCTCGCATGGCTCTGTTCACTTCCTCATTTTTCCATCTCTGTAGGTCGGCGCACTGCTCCAAGGAGTGGTTAGCTGGCCTACCGTTCCTGCTGTGCTTCGGGCATGCCATTCTGAATATGTCCCAATTATTACCCGGCCTTGGTGGCCCTTGATAGTTTCCTCCATTGTGATTTCCAGCATTGAAATTTCCTTCTGCCCTAGGTCTGGAAGATCCAGCTTCAGTATTGGCGACAAACTCAGAGCCTCCTTCAAACGGACGCTTGTTCTGGATGTTGTTACCCGGTGCTGATCCGTTGCCAGTTCTTCCATTACTACTTGTGTTTGCTTTTGCTTTTTTTATCATCAGTTTCCTCTTCCGTAGTGTCCGTTGCGGCATGTTTGTTGCACGCATCCATCAATTCTCCCATTGTGACCTCCGAAGCATTCCGACTAGATTTCATGCGAGTTAATTTTTGTACTAAGGGTGTGTACTTGCAGGTCTTTGCCATAGCTTGCAGCGCATCCTTGGGCTGAATATCCGTAGATGAATGGAGAATTTCCATAACCCGGCACACCCAGCTGCTCGCCGATTCTCCCTTCTTCTGAACACATCGCTCTAAGTCGTCAATAGTGAATAACTTTCTACACGTCCCGTGAAAGTGCTTGATAAATGCAGTTTTCAATTCTTCCCATGACTTAATAGATCCTTCCGGTAGATTGGCGAACCATAACTTTGCTGCTCCTTCTGACATCATTAGATACATGAACTTGGCTTGAAGATTCTCGGACGCATTGCGAATCGACATGGCCATCTCATAGCTGCTCAACCATGTTTCCGGATCCATAGTCGGCTCATAATTTACCACTTTACCCGGTTCTTTGAACTTTTCCGGGTAAGGTTCAGCTCTGATGCTATCCGAAAGACACTTAGGCCCTGCAAGAATGGTTGAAGCTGGTCTTACTCGGGAAACATGTGATCCTGCAGGGGGTACAGCTGGCTGCGGTACCGCTGGTGGCCCATGTGCCGCAGACCCGGCCACGGCTCTCCTGGCCCTGGAACTATCCACGATGGCCTGTGCTGCTGATGCTGCTGGTACTGCCTGGATGTGTGGAGGAGGCGGCATTTGCTTCTGCTCTTCCCTCCGCCGTGCCGAACTTGTTTGGATGTTTCCAGCGTTACCTTGTTGTTGGCTGACATACGGCGTCCCATGCATTCCACTTCTGTGATCCGGGTAATTAACCTGTTGCGCTACCGCGGTGCGCAGCATATCTATCGCCCGCCGGGTCTCCTCTGCGTGGGGTGACTCTCTCACGGGGATTTGATTTAGTGCAAGCGTTGCCGCGTACACGTTGTCCATGGGATTGTTGTAATGACCTGCTGGTGTGCGAAAACGCGATGGTGGTGGTGGTGGTACGGTATTGCCTGCAGTGACTCCAGTCTGTGGTGCAAGTAACCCGGCCTGCGTATCTACCGGTTGTGCTCCTCCGGTTGTCGGCTGAGGGGCGGTTCCTTGATTTGCCGCTGGAATCGGCTGATCCTGAGGCGTGATAAATAGTGCGGCCGGGTTTATGACTCCTCCCAATGCTGGTAATCTAGTTTGATGCCTTTGATGTATTCTAGTCGTTTCCTCTCGGAGCCGAGTTTCCAATGCATCCAGCTCACGTTGCCGTGTGACCATCCCTTGCCTTTATGCTTCTACTTGCCTTCTCTGCTGCTCCAATGCACGACGGGCTACGTCCAAATCCCTAACTCGTTCCGCCGCGTTCTCCGGAGTGATAACTGTGGCAAGAACCGTCGGATCTAGGATCAGATTGTTGTCGAACAAGGCCGGGTGTTGTGGATTGGAAGGACCCGCTCCTGGTGTCCGGTTTGCTAGGAATCCGAACGTGTTTGCGTGTAGCTCGTTTTCCGGCGCTTGACTGGTAACCGATGCCGACTCTCCGTCAACCTGGGCCAAAACTGTGTTTCCGTTAGCCGGCCCCTGCTGCCGGGCTAATGCTTGTGCTGACCCGGCCGCGGCCGCGGTTACGGCCTCTTGGTTGAGATTGGTCGCGGGAGCCGTATAAATCGCGACTCGGCGTATGATGCTTGGCGCGAATTCATGCTGTTCCCCTTCGCTATTATTCTCCTCATATCGTTTTTCCAGCAGATCCAGGATAGACTCGGTATCATCCTCTCTTTCGACCCGGTCGCGCGGGGTCCATGCCGGTTCCTCCGGCTGTTCCCACTTCGCGATGGGTTCTTCCGCCGGATATGTCGTTCCAACTGATTCTTCATCATCTGATTGGATAGAAGTGGCCTCCCCTGACACAGAATCAGATCCAAAATTGTCAGGGATCGAACCGGAAGTACATACCATACCAATGAAGACGCTGATCCGGCCGATTGTCACGACGGATCCGGATTCGAGGTGATCCGACTCTGGCCCCCAGTCGGAATCGTCCACCGTCTTTTCTCCTTTGTGGTCGATGTAGATCTCGCCGACGACAAGATTCTCCATGTTCTTCCGAGCTTCTCCCGTGATGTAAACACCTTTGGACGCAGGCCCCACGGTGGGCGCCAACTGTCGTGGGATTATCACGACAGACGTTACCGGGGGTAACTGATCTTGGGGCAAGACGACACAGGCGTTTGGGAGAGGGTTTAGCTCAGAGGAAAACATGATGGAACTCGATCTGGTAGCCGGGAATCAAGTCGCCGAGTCTCCGATCTCAATATATTAACTCAATCTCTCGTATACACTGGATGCTCGATATCAACAGGTACTACTAGGGTTCTTAGATCTCTCTCAACTAGACCTAGGGGTCGGTTTATAAAGCACCCGTACCCCCTGGCTTATTCTCCAAGGCGCACCCTGAATCCTACCCGGACACCGCATACAAACTCTAACTTTCCTTTACCGTAATCCACAATCCGGGTTACGAGGCCTACAAACTTGGGCCTTCCAGAAGTTTCTTTATCCTTAGCCGGATCTTGCGCAGCGTCCTTTGGGCCGGGTTATACCTTGGAGTTGGCCTACCGGGTTATTATGCCTCCATCAGGCTCCGTCTTTTCGTTTCCGGCCTCTTAGGCCTATTTGGATCTTGTCTGTACTCAGACACTTTGGATGCTTCCGCTGTGATGTAATGATGACTTGTTGGGACATGTGTCCTCTGGATGATTGTATTTGCTATCTCTGCTCTAGTGAGAGGTATTTGCAACTTATTTCTATTTCTTTGTGTCTTAGAGATTTGTTGTGATATCACTTGTTCAAATGCCGTTGACGTACCATGTGTGTATGTTATGAAGTACGTCAATGGAAGTAGTCGGATTTCTATGGGATGGTTTACGCAGACGATGGATAGTAGAGAATGGTTGTCACACGTTTACGTGTTGGCCTGCTCATATTGAGATGCGGGTGCCGGTATGCCCCGTAAGCCATTTATCTACTGTTTAGCGGACTGTGAGTATCCTCTAGAAGTCCGGGTGCGACAAATGGTATCAGAGCCTGTCTGCCTGTAGGATCCCTTTTACTGGTCGCAGTTGAGTCTAGAAACTATTTTGTAGCTATATAGGAAAAATGAAACGTGAGAGTAGGAATTCTGTTCTTTTATTTCTTTCCCCACCCACCCTCCCTTTTCTGGTAAGGAAGTGCAACGATGTTTTCTCTTCTCATCTAAACTTTCAAGTTAGGATTTTACGTATCCTGGTTTCTCTAGGATAGTTATATCTACTAGACCATAGGAATGGAGGTGGTTGTGACATGATTTATCATGTTGCCTACTCGCGATTGAGAACGGAGGCGTGTAAGCCCCGGAAGCAGATCCTCTATTCCTTAAGCAGTAGATATTTATCCTCTAGAAGCCCGGATGGGGTTTTCCGTAGTACCTCAGGAGTGTTTGGTCTCGTGTTTCCCGATGTTGCTTCAATATCCTGTTCTTCTCAACATCCTTTTCGTCCGTTGAAACCTTGTTGTTGCTTGCCACTTCAGTTCTTCTACCGGCGTCTAATCAAAGCTTCCCCAATCATCTGCAGATGGATCTCAGGTTCTACCCGCAGGTGGTTCGTATGACTCGTTGCGAGAGCACTGCCGGTTATCCGGAGATGCTGAGAGACATGGTCACTTTTCTGGGGTTCCGTTGGGCACCAGAGTACCAGGTCTACGAGCAGCAGCGAGAGTTTGACCAGACCTACTATCAGGCTATCGTCTACATTCTGTCAGATGATGGCATGAGCGTAGTCCACCGCTACGAGGCAGTAGGTTCCACAGTGGATATGGCTGTGCAGCAGGCAGCTTATGTGAGCCTCACCGTCCTTCGTGCTAACTACTGGGGATTTGACGATTCTATCTATCGCCACATCCCCCGTTGTTACATCACTTCGGAGGGAGCTCACTTCACTCTCTACGACAACCTGGATGTTTACGAGCATGATAACTCCAGGCTGCACACCACCGCTCAGTTTGTGAGGCACAGTGACGCAGTTGCCAGCACACTATCTCAGGAGTTGGCTTCAGTCAGAGAGAAGCTCTACCTTGCTTTGACTCGTCTGGCGACTTACACCACAGACTTTGTTGGAGACGAACGCTTCGCCCGTTTCGATCAGCCAGTTGGTCGTCGTCTGCCATATGCTGGAGGTTACGAGCCGATCAGAGGTCCACTCCTTAACCTTGGTGCTGGTTACACTGGGATTCCACGCTTTGGAGCACAGGGAGTCGACGCTATGTACTTCACCACTCCTAGAGTCGCTCTCAGACCACGTCAGATCTACGTGGATCGTCGTTCTACCTACTTTCGTGGGCGTGCTCCTCACCGTACCTCTCGCCGTACTCCTAGTCGCCGTCCTGCGTGATGAGCATGGGAGTAACGATGTATCCATTCTTAGCTATGTTTAGTTATCCTTTGGCTTTCGAACAATTTATGGTGTGTTGGATATTCTGATGTATTTGAACATGTGATGATGTACCTGTTGGTTATCTATTCATGCGTCGGAATAATCTCTCTTTCGGTTTCCAAGTCTATCCTTTTCTATTGTTGTGCTAAAATGCATTTCCATTCAGGATGCCGCCAACAAGGAACAACGCGCCTGAGCCGCCGCCAATCGCGGAGCTGTTGACTCAGATGACCCAAGTCATGGCGCAGATGGCCCAGTTTCAGACTAATCAGCACAACAACCAGACAGCTCCACGGGTCAGCATCAAGGAGTTTCTCAGTCTGGGCCCAAGAGCTTTCGTGGCCACACGCGAGCCTCTGGACGCTGATGACTGGATCCGTGAGATAGCTAAGGCTCTGGAGATTGCTCACGTAGCTGAGGAAGACAAGGTCAAGTATGCCTCCTATCTGCTGAAGGGTCAGGCAGCTACTGGGTGGGAGAACTTCCAGGCCATGAGAACTGGGATACCAGTCACGTGGAATTGTTTCAAGGAAGCCTTCCTGAAGCACCACATTCCAGATGGTCTCATGGAAAGGATGCGTGAAGAGTTTTGCTCACTCAAGCAGGGCAAGTTGGACGTCATCGGGTACCAGAGTGAGTTCAATCGCCTCGCTCGGTACGCTGGAGATGAGGTTTCACTGAGGCTAAGAAGATGGCAAGGTTCCGCAGAGGTTTTAACCCGGAACTCAAGTATGCCCTCACCAATATCAAGGCCAACAGCTTCGAGGATCTCGTTAACACCGCGCTCAATGAAGAAAATGGGCGCAAGGCGTTCGAGGAGTCTCGCAAGCACTCGCGTGAGGGTGGTTCCTCCTCCAACATGACCACCCCTCTGCAGAAGCGCCGCATCTGGGTACCAAATGGTGCTGTCACTCGGGCTCCATACGCCCAAGCTTCTCCAGGATTCGCTCCCCGCCCACCCAACCCTGCGCAGATGCATGATCAAAGGGCTTCGATGGGGCAGCCAAGGCCAGGGCCTCCTCGTGTCGTCACTTGCTACAAGTGCAAGCAGACGGGACACTACACCGACAAGTGCACGCAGAGGTAGCTACCTCCACCACCACCTCGTCCTAACACGAACCAGGCAATGGTGCGCGCTCCCCCGCCTAAGGCCTTCAACTCCAACAACAGGCCTGTCGGGAGGACCGCAAGGGTGAATCATGTCAAGATCGACAAAGCTGAGGAAGCTCCTGACGTCGTTCTCGGTATATTACCCGTAAACTCTTTTCCAGCTAAAGTGTTGTTTGATACTGGAGCATCGCATTCTTTTGTGTCAAAAACCTTTGCCACAACAAACAACCTAATTGTGGTTCCACTAAGCAATCAAATCACTGTTCACTCCCCGGGATCTCAGATGTTGACTTCCAAGATAAGTAAGCACAATCAAATCCTAATCGGAGGCCACATATTCCTTGCTTCTCTCATGTTGCTGGGAAGTTCTGACATTGATGTCATTCTTGGTATGGATTGGCTGAAAGCTAATAAAGCAAGGATTGACTGTGCTCAAAAGTCAATAACTCTGTTCCACCCTTCTGGCCAGATAACCTATTCTCCAAATGAATCAAGTCCCATTCAGCTATGCACCCTCGATGCAAAACCTCTACCTTCACTTGAAAATGTTCCGGTGGTTTGCGAATTCCCTGACGTCTTTCCAGAAGAGTTGCCAGGAATGCCTCCGGACAGAGCAGTTGAGTTCGTGATCGAACTTGAACCAGGTACTGCTCCAATCTCTAAGCATCCCTACAAGATAGCTCCTCCTGAACTGAAATTGTTAAAGGAGCAAATCGATATGTACATGGAGAAAGGTTACATTCAACCTAGCTCCTCGGCTTGGGGTTGCCCAACTCTGTTCGTTGCGAAGAAGGATCACACAAAGAGACTCGTTGTTGACTATCGTCCTCTTAACGAGAAAACCATCAAAAACAAGTATCCAATTCCTCGTATCGATGATCTTTTTGATCAACTTGCTGGAGCCTCAATATTCTCCAAGTTGGACTTGAGAATGGGTTACCATCAGATAAAGATCAGAAAAGAGGATATTCCAAAGACAGCCTTCACCACTCGCTACGGTCTATATGAATTCACCGTCATGTCCTTTGGTCTCACCAATGCACCGGCGACATTCTCTCGACTCATGAATTCTGTCTTCCATGAATACCTCGACAAGTTCGTTTTGGTATATCTTGTTGACATTCTTGTCTACTCAAAATCCGAGGAAGAGCATGAAGAACATCTTCGTCTCACTCTCATGAAGCTTCGCGAGCATCGTCTATATGCCAAGTTCTTCAAATGTGAGTTCTGGATTTCAGAAGTTGCTTACCTTGGTCATGTCATCTCTGCCAAGGGCATAGCCATTGATCCAGAAAAGGTTAAAGCAATTGTTGATTGGAAACCTCCAAAGACGGTGAATCAAGTAAGAAGTTTTCTTGGCTTGGCTAGCTATTGCCGTCGTTTCGTCCAAAACTTCTCCAAGATTGCCAAACCTCTCACTGACCTCACAAAGAAGGACAAGAAGTTCGTCTAGTCTCCACAATGTGATGAAAGTTTCAATCTCCTGAAGACTAAACTCACTTCTACACCCGTTCTGGTTGGCCCAGATCCTTCCAAACCTTTCCAAATATTCTGTGATGCTTCTCTCCAAGGTTTAGGTGCAGTTCTTATGCAAGAACGTCAAGTTGTGGCTTATGCTTCACGTCAGTTGAACACACATGAGCTCAATTATCCCACTCATGACCTTGAACTTGCAGCAGTTGTGTTTGCCCTCAAGAAATGGAGACAATACTTGTTGGGTAATCGCACTGAAATCTTTTCAGATCATAAGAGTCTGAAGTACATCTTCACTCAACCAAATCTAAACCTCAGGCAAAGGAGATGGATTGAAAAGATCAAAGACTTTGATCTTACCATTTCTTACACTCCAGGCAAGGCTAATGTTATGGCCGATGCTCTCAGTCGGAAGTCGTATTGCAATAATCTCATGATCATGGAAAGCCAACCTCCTCTTCATGAAGAATTCCAGAAGCTCAACCTTGGTCTTGTTCCTCAAGGCTATCTTGCAAACTTGACAGCCAGTCCAACTCTCGAGGACAAGATTCGTTCTGAACAACTTCGTGATGCTGAAATCAAGAAGATTGTAGAGTACATCAAAGGAGGCAATGAGAAATTTAAGTCCTTCTCACTGGATGACAAGGGAACTGTGTTCTTCGAAGGACGCATTGCAGTTCCTCAAGTTCAAAGTCTCAAATATGTCATTCTCAAGGAGGCTCATGAAACTCCTCTCTCCATACACCCTGGAAGTACAAAGATGTACCAGGATCTCAAGACACTGTATTGGTGGCCTGGCATGAAACGTGAAATTGCTCAATACGTTTCTGAATGCGACGTTTGTCAACGTGTTAAGGTAGTTCATCAGAAAACAGCCGGTCTTCTCCAACCTCTGAAAATCCCTGAGTGGAAGTGGGACATGATTGAAATGGACTTTGTCACTGGTTTTCCAAAGTCCAAGAGGGGCAACGATGCAATCTTCGTTGTCATTGATCGACTCACTAAAGTAGCTCACTTCTTTCCTGTCAAAGAGACAATCTCAGCTAGCCAGTTAGTAGAGCTCTACACAACAAAGATTGTTCCTCTTCATGGTGTTCCATTGGAAATAAGCTCAGACCGTGGAAGCATATTCACTTCTCATTTCTGGAAAAGCTTTCAAGAAGCATTGGGTACCAAACTTATGTTCAGCACAGCTTATCACCCTCAGTCTCAAGGGCAAGTCGAAAGAGTCAATCAAATTCTCGAGGATATGCTCAGAGCATGTGGTATCTACTTTGGCATGAAATGGGAGGAATGTCTTCCATATGCTGAATTCTCATACAACAACAGCTTCCAGGCAAGCCTAGGCATGGCACCATTTGAGGCTCTCTATGGCCGCAGATGCAGGAGTCCAATCAATTGGTCTGGAGCTGGTGAACGCTCACTCTTAGGCCCTGACATTGTTAAGGAAGCCGAAGAGAAAGTTCGCATCATTCGTGACAATCTGAGGATTGCTCAGTCTCGTCAGAAAAGCTACTATGACATCAAGCACAGGGATATGGTCTATGCACCTGGTGACAAAGCATATCTCCGTGTAACTCCCCTCAGAGGCACTCATCGTTTTGGTGTCAAAGGAAAGCTTGCACCAAGATATATTGGTCCTTTCAACATTCTCTCAAGCTGTGCAGAAAATGCCTATCGTCTTGAACTTCCAGAAAAGCTATCCAAGGTGCACGATGTGTTTCACGTGTCACAGCTCAAGAGGTGCTTCAAAGATCCAGGTCGTGCAGTTGATCATGATTCCATTGATCTGCAAGAAGATCTCTCTTATGAGGAGCACCCTGTTCGCATTCTCGATGAGACCGAGCGTAAAACTCGCAACAAGAGCACCAAGTTCTTGAAAGTGCAGTGGTCTCATCATTCCGATAAAAAGGCAACGTGGGAGACCGAAGAGGATCTTCGCAAGAAGTATCCGGACCTTTTCTCTTCTCAGTAGGAATCTCGGGGCGCGATTCCTTCAAGGGGGGGCGTTTTGTAACATCCCAAGTATGAAAAACAACCATTAGAATGTTTGCTCTTTGTTATTTTATGTTTTGCATCATGTCATCATAAGCTTGCATTTGTTTTCCATTTGTTTTCCCTTGTTTTTCCATTTGAATTTCAAACCAAAAATTCAAATCTTTGTTTCATACTTGTTCTGTTACAATGTTTCAAATAAAACTTGCAATCAAACCAATCTTTTGTTCCTAATAAACTTGAAATTAAAAACTTTTAAGTTGCTTCTTTCAATTATTCAATTAATACCAAAATTCACTCAAATTCAATTGAATTTTCAAACAGCAACCAAGTTTAAAATTTTGAAAAACAAACAATGGCACAGTTGGGGTTTTGTAAATAACAAACTATAAAAATTAACACCAAATTTTAAAACCCCAAAACCCCTCTAATTTTCTCTCTTTTTCTTACCTTTCCTTTTCAGCAAAAAAAAAGAGAAAGAAAAAATAAAAACAGAACGGCTGGGGAAGGCAGACTGGGCCAGCCCAGCCCACCTAACCCCAGCGCGCGCGCAGCGCAGGCCAGCAGCCCTTTCTTCTTTCTCCGTATGGCTGGCGTCAGCTGACGCCAGCGCGCACGCAGCACGCACCACAACGCCCTCCACCTGCTCCCTGCTCGCCCTACATCTACCACCCGAGCTCCCTAAATCCTAGCCTAGCCCCCTCCTTCCTCCCTGCCGCCGCCAGCTCCCTTCCTCCTCTCTATTTTCCTCTCCGACGTTTGTTGGGGGAAGTGGCCGATGATGGCGCCGCCGTCAACAGCAGCCTAGCGAGCGCCTCCGTCAAGGCCAGGTGCACGAGCAGGACCGCCACCTCTCCCTCAACCTCATCGACAGCTGCAGCAGGTCCCAGGGGCTGCTGATTCTCGACGACGAGCCCGTCACCGCCGCAGTTGTTCTGAACCTCGCCGCTGCGCCGTCGTCCCCGACCACGGCGGCCTCAACCAGGGACACCAACCACCTCCCGGTGAGACACCCGTCGTCCCAAGCCTCTCTCCAGCCCCCCTCGTTTCCTGCTTCGCCCGCGCCACTTCTGAAACTCCGGTAGCTTCCGCCACCGTGTCGCCATGGTTGCAATCGAGCACGATCCCGTGCGTTTTCGGGCCGTCCAAGCACACGCGCACACTCCACACCTTTCAGCGCACACACGCACACGCTTAGCGCCGCCCGATCGTAGTCGCCGCGTGTTGCTGCCGCCGTTTTCCCTCCGCCGTCGACAGGTTCAGACGAAAGACTGAACCTTTGTTCAGTTTCGTCAGATAAGAACAGGTGCACCTCAAAACCATGCGCGCGCTACTCTGTCACCAAACGAATCCGCACCGTACTGGTTGGATCTAACGGAGCGCAGCGCTAGGGCGCGGGATCGATCCCCCGCGGCGCAGATTAAACCCACTTTTTGCACCTTTGCCACGCAGGCATGCAGGCCCCACCTGCCATTGGCAGTGGTGGCCACGCAGGCGCGCCACGCAGCGCCAGCTGGGCGCTGGCCCACAGGCCAGTGACCCAGGGGTCGATCTGCTGCGTGAAAAAGGGTTTCCAGGGGCCTTTCTGTGAGATTCTTTTGCATCCAAGCCCCTGGACCAAATCTGAATGTTTTTAAAATTGCAGAATAGCCCCTGCATTTAAAATTCAAATAACTTTTGTATTCCAAATCCAAATTAAATAAATAAAATATGTTTTCTGTACCAAATTTAATTCTCTACATGTTTAAATCATTTGTTTACTGTTTTGAACATTTCAAATGTTTTCAAAATTCAAATTCAAACAACTCTTTTTAAATTTGGCCAAATTCATAACTAATTCAAATTTAATTCAAATGGACCATATAAAATATGTTTTCCATGCAAAATTGAACCACCTTTCCAAATATAAACTTTGTTTCCTGTTTTGAATAATTAAATTTGGTTAAATAATTTAAACCTTGTTTAATTCATTAAAATTGCTAAATTCATAACTTGGTCAAATTAAATTCTTTTTGAACATATAAAATATGTTTACAAACCAGAAAAGTATAAACTTTCCAAATATGAATTTTATTAAATGTTTTGAACAAATAAAAAATTCAAATAAATTCATACTTGAATTAAATTCATTTAAATCTTGTCCAAACTTGTTTAAATCATAATTAATTCATTTTAAATCCTTTGTCAACAAATGAAACATGTATTCCACCTAAAATTTTGTGTTCTTTCCAAATATGAACTTTGTTATCTATTTTGAACAATTAAAATTGGTGAAAACAACAAATGATTGTGTAACTCCTTTAAGAAGCCAAATTCCATAACTTAATAAATAAATTTCCAAACTTGGTAAACACCTTTTCAAATTGAAGCTATTGATGTTTTCTCATTGTTTTTCCTCATCCATGCATCATCCTAATCAACTTTCACATGATGGTTATTTGTAGATCATTTAATCCAACCTTAACTCATGGGCTTTTCCATATGTAACCCAAATTGCATACAGGCCCATTTAAGTATGTTACCATGTCAACTAGCTTATCTTTGATGCATCAATTAAATTGTCATGCATCATCCCATCCTTGTGCATTATGCCATGTTATTGATTGTTTGTCTCTCTGCGTTGTTTGTTTGCTTCTTGCCGAATAGACGACGACGCTGAGACAGACGAGGTTTACGACACTACTTCTGAGGAGTTAGCCCAGTACCAGGCTACTAAGTTTGCAGGCAAGTATTCACTCACATGAACCATTGTGTCCTTTCCACACTGGATATCGATACTTTCTGTTGTCTATCCTGCTAGCCTTAAGATTTGTTGCTTGTGTTCCGAACCTATCACATGTTATCCTGTAACCCTGATATAGCCTATCTTCCACACCTATAACCCCATTGCTTGTTGCCTGTGTCTTACTAGCATGCTTAGGGTTGTTAGTGCTCGAGTCTGTTGTCCGTTATTTCTGTTACCATATTTATTGTGTTCTAGGGGCTCGATGTTTAAACAACAACCTGTTAATGTTGGAGGTAATGCTAATTTGATGATAAGGCACCGGCAGGAGGCCGGGTATGGTTTTGAGGCCTGCTAGTGTCAAGCTCAGGAAAAGTCTTTGTCCTCTAGATCCATGATGAGCGCACTAACCGCATGTGGGAAGCGTGTATGGGCGCCCCCCTCAATTTGATTCGATTCGCATCTCGTCCAAATCGCCTCATTTAGTTCGGGTTTTCCATTTGCCGCATGCATATGCAGGTGCGAACCCGAGGCCAGGGTGGAACTTTTGTAGTCGGCATTTAGGGAGACACGTTCTTAGAGTGCTATGAGGGTCCCCTTTTCTTCGTGGGGCTTGATTAGCCGTGCGCTCAATTGCACGGGGTTCTTTGGGCTTGATGCGAAGAAGAGTTGGGTTGTGTTGAGTGCCTCGCTTGGTGGAAGTGCATTTCCATCTGGCGGGGTATTCTTACGTGTACGGCCAAATTGGTGCATCCCTGCAGGGTTAAATCTTCTCGAGAAGCCGTGTTGTCCGCGGTTATGGATGACTTGGTGATAGGGCTGGCTAACAAGGATTAGACAACTTACACCTAATTAATGCTAACTTGACTAGTAATAGGCTTATTGACACAATAACTTGACCCTTCACTAATCCAACTGTGTGAGTTATCCTCGGATTGCTTCTTTGGATAAGGGGCGAGATCCAGGATGGGTTTGTTTGAGGTTAGTGGTAGTTGGTTCCGATACGCTATCTTATCCCTCTCTTTTAGCCGGATGTTGTGGCGTGTCTCTGTAGTTGGTTAGGCAGCCCGCTGCCGCACTTTTGTACCACCTATCTTCCGTTGAACCCAAAGCATCTGTACTTGGTGTTGTCGGGTTCACTTTGGTATCTTGTGAGTCTTGCTTGCCAGTACTTGTCTGTACTGACCCCTTTGGGGTTGTGGTTTCCGCAGACTACATTTCCGAGGATCCCCATGGTGGCTACTACGTGCAGTATGACGAGGCTGCTGACAAGTAGATAGCGGACCCGGGCAGGATCCGAGACATCGTGGATGGGCTCCGTCTTTTCGTTTCCGGCCTCTTAGGCCTATTTGGATCTTGTCTGTACTCAGACACTTTGGATGCTTCCGCTGTGATGTAATGATGACTTGTTGGGACATGTGTCCTCTGGATGATTGTATTTGCTATCTCTGCTCTAGTGAGAGCTATTTGCAACTTATTTCTATTTCTTTGTGTCTTAGAGATTTGTTGTGATATCACTTGTTCAAATGCCGTTGACGTACCATGTGTGTATGTTATGAAGTACGTCAATGGAAGTAGTCGGATTTCTATGGGATGGTTTACGCAGACGATGGATAGTAGAGAATGGTTGTCACACGTTTACGTGTTGGCCTGCTCATATTGAGATGCGGGTGCCGGTATGCCCCGTAAGCCATTTATCTACTGTTTAGCGGACTGTGAGTATCCTCTAGAAGTCCGGGTGCGACATATGTCTCCCACGGAGATGTTCTTTTCCTCAATGAACCGATCCCATTGTGTCCCATGCAAATGGGTCCTGCTCTGTTCTTTTGACACACGAAATGTGTACTTCCTCTGTGGGAACTAAACAACACATGCTCGCCTACTAACTTGTTGAATGATATCCGAGCAGTGCACGGTACAACCTGTGCATCAGAAATAAAAACAAACGTGGAAATTAGATATTGTAATAAAAACAAAACATAATACAAGTGTATGAAGAAGAATTGTTTTCTTACCACTAACTTGAGGTGACACTCTTGTACAACAACACCTAACTTGGATGCAGAAGAATCAACATTTGGGCAATTATTCTTGCATACATGGCATGGAATACCCTGTTAATCAAGCAAAAAAGAAGCAGAAATTACAAAATGTGCATATAAGCAGATTGGTTCTAAAATGGAACAATTCTTTAATGAAGACATTTATGTAAAACTGGGGCCAAACTACGAACAACTGGTAATGCCTCATAATAAAAGCACAACCATGTTTATCCAAGAAGTAATTCTACAGTACCAAGAGCAATGCACAATGAATGTGCTTGTACATTGCACAAGATAGTATGGAACCCTCATTGCAATGATATGGTGACACATTTTAATCATCGACTTAAAGGGATCATGCACATTCAAAACAACATCTATAGCCACAACTCTGTACTCATTGGCCTTAGGGAACATAGAGACACAACAAGCAGGCACAACTTTGCTACACCAGGTGGGCCAACAAAAGCAAAGACATGACACATATATTTGTGTCCGGTTCTTACTTTTGCTGGCCATGTGGTGGAGACAGTGAGGCATCAACCAAATATACATGTGTCAAAGTCATCATCATTCACCAAATCGGCTCATAAATTGTGCATAGTGATAACAAGCCTCATAAACACATAGGTGATCATGCACTAAAGGGGATCCCTAGAATTCATTGTAACATGCAGTCAGAATAAACACATATGGAACAATGCAAAAAAAGTAAAACAAGCCTCATAAACACATTGCCAACACTTGCTAGAAGAACGAACCCAATACCAGGAAGTAATACAAGACGTGGCCTTGTATCACTGCCACGTATTGTATCTGATCTCCTAGCATTTATCATGGCATGCAAACCAAGGGAAAAAGAGTGCTTATAATAGCATGTACGAATACAAATACTAAAATTGTATACACTACAAAGTACTATACACACTCTCTCTGCCTTTACCATGGTCTAGTTTAAATCATCGGCATATAACGAGGACATTCAAGGCAAATAAAAGTGGAATAATGGAAACAAATGTAATATGAGCCTCATATATCATTGCCATGCAAACCAAGGGCAAAAGGAGTGCTTATAATAGCATGTACGAATACAAATACTCAAATTGTATACACTACAAGGTATTATAGACACTCTCTTTCCCTTTACCATGGCCTAGTTTAATCATCGGCATATAACAAGGAGGACATTCAAGGCAAAAAAAAGTGGAACAATGGAAACTATTGTAAAACGAGCCTCGTATATCATTTCCATGCAAACTAAGGCAAAAAGAAGTAACTACAATAGCATGTACGAATACAAATACTCAAATTGTATAAACTACAAGGTATTGTAGACACTCTCTTTGCCTTTACCATGGCCTAGTCTAAATCATCGGCATATAACAAGGAGGACATTCAAGTCAAATAAAAGTGGAACAATGGAAACTAATGTAAAACGAGCCTCATATATCATTGCCATGCAAAACAAGGCAAAAAGAAGTAACTACAATAGCATGTACGAATACAAATACTCAAATCGTATACACTACAAGGTATTGTAGACACTCTCTTTGCCTTTACCATGGCCTAGTTTAAATCATCGGCATATAAAAAGGAGGACATTCAAGGCAAAGAAAAGTGGAACAATAGAAACAAATGTAATACGAGCCTCATATATCATTTCCATGCAAACAAAGGCAAGAAGTGAACTTCAATAGCATGTACGAATACAAATACTCAAATTGTATACACTATTAAGGTATTGTAGCCCTCTGTTTGCCTTTACCATGGCCTAGTTTAAACCATCGGCATATAACAAGGAGGAAATTCATGGCAAAGAAAAGTGGAACAATAGAAAAAAAATGTAATACGAGCATCATATATCATTTCCATGCAAACCAAGGCCAAGCGAGTGCCTATAATAGCATATACGAATACAAATACTCAAATTGTATACACTACAAGGTATTATAGACACTCTGTTTGCCTTTACCATGGCCTAGTTTAATCATCGGCATATAACTAGGAGGACATTCAAGGCAAAGAAAAGTGGAACAATAGAAACAAATGTAATACGAGCCTCATATATCATTGCCATACAAACCAAGGCCAAGAGAGTGCCTAAAATAGCATATACGAATACAAATACTCAAATTGTATACACTAAAAGGTATTTTAGACACTCTCTTTGCCTTTACCATGGCCTAGTTTAATCATCGGCATATAACTAGGAGGACATTCATCATGTTGATAAATTAGGATACACAAAAGAAAAACAGGTGGAACAATGGAAAATGCACAGAAAAAATGAATCTGACCTCAGAATTTCTAAGTACAACAAGTATAGTCACTACTAGAACCTGGCCTCGGTAAATCATTAGCCAAAGTGTTAATAATTGGACAAAATTGAAATAAACTTGCAAAAATACCAAATCTAAGCCGTGAACCAAAAAAAAACCCAAATCTAAGCCTAATCTAACTGAAGCACCCAAATCAGGTACGGAATTAAACCATAACCCATCGAAATCATGGTGGAAATAGATGAACTAAGCGTGCCGGATATCCAAAACTTAAGCCATAGAACAAAACCACGTCTACGGGAGAAAATACGAAGCAGAGACGCAGAATGAACGGTAAAAACATGTAGATCTACTGTGCATCTCATGCTACGCAGAAAAATTGAGCTCAATCTACAGATCTACGATACATACATGGGATAAGAGGGTTAGATATCATCTTACCGCCATTGCCAAAGCCCTCGAAGAGGACGGGACGACGCACGCGGTGATCTTAAAAAAGCCAATGAAGATTCTGCCTGCCCAGGGAGGAAGAGGAGGCTTGGCCTTCGTTTCCCGCCGAGGATGGTCGTCGTAGTGCTGTCGATGTCCCGGCAGAAGAAAACCCGTCGACGAAGAGAGGAGAAGCTCAGGAAGGCGGTGAGAGAGATAGAGCGAGTGATATGACTAGAAGACAGAGAGGGGGAGGTGACCGCAATTAAAGGGCGCGCCTTCCCGAAGGGGTTGACGCTGCGTCTCCCACACAATAAAGGCCGGCCTAGCGCCAGTTGCCAAAAATATTTCACGAAAGAGAAGAAAAATAATTTGAAATGGAAAGAGAAACAATTAATACAGAATAATAATAACTTAAACACAAAATACTCCATCTGTTTGATCTGACAGAATAAAAACAATTTCCACGATTTTTTTAAAGACAAAATGCATATTCAATTTTTTGAAAACCAAGCTTATCCGAATTGTGTTGATTATTTAGTGATATCGTGCCTTTTTTATAAATGATTATCTACTTGCTTGGATGTATTAGGGTGGACACTAGAAAGTCCCAAGACAATGGTATGACCCAACTTTTCACAAGATTCCCTCCCGTTTCTCCGTTCCGGGAGTTTTGGGCCAATAGGGCATGTAAATTTGAGAGACAAACACAAAGAGAAAGAAGTCGGTCTCTAAGTAGTCCTGGAACCCGCCGAGAGAATCTGACACCGGTGGAGACCTAACACACATGACACACTCTAACACACATGGTATGTCATACCATGGGATTTGGTGGCATTCATACGATCCGGAGCCCCCTCCAAAAAAACCGTGCATAGCTAGCCCCGATGGGGAAAAAGGCGGAACTGCCGTTCTGGCCCCTCTACGTGAGCCGAAAGGGGGTAGCAAAGTGGAAACAACTATTTGGTTGTGTTAGGTGTAACACCTGGGGTGTTACCTGTTTGTTTTGCTTGCATCATATGCATCACATTGCATTGCCCCATGTTTGCATCACAACTGAAAATTTCAAAACAATTTAAACTTTCACCCTTGCCCCAAAATTTCCAATTTCAAACTTGCAAACTACACCCCTCATTTGTTCTTCAATAGTTTGAAAATTGTTTAATCCAATTGCTTGTTAATAATTGTCCCCCTCTTGTTAAAAACCCTAATGGCTAACTCAAAAGTTTAAACCAAATCATTCATTAACTTGTTGGGTTTAATCAAACAACTATTTTCAATCAATTAATTAAATCACCTTCATTTTTAAACTAAATGCCTCAAACATAACCCCCTTTTGAATTAAAAAAACTTTAACAAGCCAATCAACTGATTTTTATAAACTTGACCTTAGGGTCCACCCTATGGAAATGATTGTTTTCATAATGTTTAATGAATATTCAAATTCCTTCAAATTTGGTTTAAATCCTAAACAGCAATAATTTTGAAAACTTTTAGAAAACAAAAGTTGGTTTCTAGTTGATAATTAAAAAAAACTAAACTAACCATAATTTTTATCAAATTTTTTGCTAACCAAAAAGCTTTCTTTTCTTCCATTTGGGTTTCAGCAAAAAAATAAAAATAAAAGAAAAAGCTAGCAGCAACTAACCTATCTACCGCCCGGCCCAGCCCGCTAACCCCTAAATAGCGCAGCCCAGCCCACCAGATCACTTACCGGTTCGCTATCGGCCGCCCCCGTCGTCTTCGCTGCGTACGGTAGCACATCGGAGTGCGCCACGGCAGCACTGCAACGATCGCGACGGCCAGGAGCTCATCCGAGCCCCTATAAGTTCCCCCTCGAGCCGCGCGTAGCCTAGACCAACCCTAGGAGCCTCCGTTCCCCTAGCGCCGCCGCTGCTCCCTCTCTCCCGTCGATCTCGCCTCTCTGAAAGACCTCACCGGAGAACCACCGAGCCACTCTGAACCTTCGTTGCTCCCCGACGCTGTCGTGCCCCTCGTTGCTATCTGACCACGGGGATCAACTCGCCACGCCTCCCGCAACCTTTTGGACACCGGCGCCTTCTCGGTGGAGCACCGTAGCCGCGCCGCGGTCCTCGACGTCGCCGGCCGCCGCGCTGCCACGACCCTCTGCATCGGCGACAGCCGCGGTGAGCTCAACCGTTCTACTCCCTCCTTCCCTCTCCGTTACCTTCTGTGCACGCGCACCCGTTCGCTTCCAGCCACGGCAGCGTCCACAGTCACCTCACCGCCGGCGCCCCTTTCGCTGCTCTGACGAAGTTCAGACGCAGTCGCGCGTCAGCAACTTTCAGTTAGCTTGGCTCGGAAGCTCATCCTCTCTGCGCGTCCTTAGTCTGACAAACACACGCAACAGAGCATTTGGTTCAGCGCAGTGCACGCGAGCAGGGAGACCGCGGGATCGAGCTCTGCTCCCCGCAGGATTTCCCCAACCTTTTTGTTTTCCTCCTCGCTGACAACCAGGGCCCTTCGTCAGCCGCGTTTGTGCCACGCTGGCCACGGGGCCCCCCTGGCAGCGTGTGGGTACGTTCCCAGCACGGTGACAAAAGGAATAAAACATTTCTGTTTTGTTTTTCTATTTTCTTTAATTGGCAGAATAAAACACTAACTTTAAAAATTCAATAACTTTTAATCTATAATTCTAATAAATAAAAGTTATATATGTTTTCTGTTCAAAATTAAATGATCTTTCCAATTACTCCATTTGTGTTCTGTTTTGGAATTTCCAAATACATTTAAAATTCAAATTGGGATAATTCAAATGTAATTTGCAACAATTCATAAATAATTCATACTAATTCCAAATAATGCAAATAAAATATGTTTTCCATACCATTTTAAATAACCTATTCAAATATAATTTTTGTTTTCTGTTTTGAATAATTAAAATTGCCTAAACAATTTAAATCTTGTTTAATTCAATTAAAAATTGTTTAATATTGTTTAATTCATAATTAAATAATCCCAACTCCTATTTCAATATGTGAAACATGTAATCCAACTAAAATTTGATGTTCTTTTCAAATATAAACTTTGTTATTTGTTTTGAACAATTTAAATGGTTGAAAACAACAAATACTTGTGTGTCACCTTTAAGGCACCCAAAAATTCCCTAAATTAATAATAAAATTCTAAATTGCTACACCCTATCTTAAATTGATTCTAATGTTGTTATTTTGCTGTTTCCCTTTTCCATGCATCATGCTAATCCACTTTCACCTATTGATTAGTTGGAAAACAATTGTTTCAACCATAATTCATGGGCTTTTCATATGCAACTCAAATTGCATATGGGTCCCTTTAAATCTGTTTATCTTGTCAACTAGTTTACCTTGATGCATCTTTAAACCTGTCATGCATCCATATCTTGATCATGCTGGATCTTTTGTCGTAGTAGTAATTGTTGCATCCGGTGTTTGTTCGAGGTTCATTGCTTCTTCCCGGATAGGACGTTGAGATGATGTGAGCAACGACAAGTTCTGCTACCTTGCGGGATCTCAGGCAAGTATACTCACTTGCTGCCAATGGCTGCCTTTCATCACTTGTTACCGATTCTTTCCGTTGTTCTTATTCTAGCCTATTGATACGATGCTTGTGTCTCGATCCTATCGTATGTTTACCTTGCAGCCATGATATAGCCTTTCCTTCCACTTCCTATTAACTGTTGATTGTTTACCTCGTTGGCCTTCGTGTCGTAGCTGCATGCTTAGGGTTGCTTTTGCTCGAGTCTGTTGTCGGTTACTTCTTTTACTATTATCGTTCTGGGGGCTCGATGTTAATCAATCAATCCTTTTAATGCTAATGGTAATAATAATTTGATGATAAGGCACCGGCAGGAGGCCCTTGTGGTTTTGAGGCCTGCTAGTGTCGACCCTAATAGGAAAAGGGTCTTGTCTACTGATCCATGATGAGCGCACTACCCGCATGTGGGAAGCGAGTATGGGCGCCCCCCTCAATTTGACTCGATTCGCATCTCGTCCAAATCGCCTCATTTAGTTCGGGTTTTCCATTTGCTGCATGCATGATCTTGCGAGCCCTTGGTACCCGGGTGGAACTTTCGTAGTCGGCATATAGGGGGACACGTTCTTAGAGTGCTATGAGGGTCCATTTTCTTCTGGGCTCGATTAGCCGTGCGCCCAAGGTGCTTTGGGCTTGATGCGAAGAAGGGTTGGATTGTGTTGAGTACCTCGCTTGGTGGGTTGATCCCCCGTCTGGCGGGTTATTCTTACGTGTACGGCCAAATTGGTGCAACCCTGCAGGGATAATCTTCTCGAGAAGCCGTGTTTTCCGCGGTTATGGATTACTTGGTGAAAGTACTGGCTAACAAGTACTCAGGACAACTTAAACCTAATGATTAACAATCTTTCACCCAATGATTAACAACTTGACTAGTAATAGGCTTATTGACACAATAATCTGAACCATCATTAATCCAACTGTGTGAGTTATCCTCGGATTGCTTCTTCGGATAAGGGGCGAGATCCAGGATGGGTTTGTTTGTATTTACTTTCAGTTGGTTATAATACTCGATCTTATCTTCTTTCTGTTAGCCGGAAGTTGTAGTATCTCTCTGTAGTTGGTTAGTGCAGCCTGTTGTCGCTTATTTGCAATAACCCCTTCCTTTCCGTTGATCCTAAAGTATTTGTATCTTGTGATGACTGGCTACGCCGGTATCTTGTGGGTATGGTTTAACCACTTGCCAGTACTTAACCGTACTGACCCACGAATCTTTTTCGTGGCTGCATATTCAATATTGCAGTCAACAGGTTTGAAGTCTGACGACGTTAGCTTGGGAATCCCTCCGGCTTGGCCTGGGCAGGGATTGGACGCTCTCGGTTATCTTCAGGACTCTTAGTCCAATTTGTATCTTGTCCGTAGACGGACGATATGTTGTTTCTTCCGTTGTTATTTGGATCTTTGTATTGTATCAGTTGTAACCCTGGCTCGTTTGAGTCATCTTGTATCTATCTCTTTTCTGTTGTTGTTGTGGATTATTCGTGAACTGTTGTAATGTTATCACAAGTGGCAACCTGGAATCGGTTATTATGTGGATTTTGGCGGGAATGCTGAAATCTGCATAGTGCCCGATCTCGGGGCGTCACAAATGGTATCAGAGCCTTGGTTCCGATTCCCGATATTGTTTTGATACGAATGGTTATCAAAGCAACGGGTCCGCAAAGCCTGTAGGATAACCTCGCTAACGGTCGTTGTTTCTAGAGTGTCGAAAACTATTTCTGCTAAACTATTTTGGAAAAACATCTCAATAGGATTCTTGTTTTTCTCCTTATCCCTATTCTATTTTCCCTCCCATCTTATTTGTTTTGGAGTCTCCCCCTCTTGTCTATCTTTAAAAGTGTTAGGATCCTACGTGGGTGGACGTTTTCTGAGCCCTTAACCTAATAGGTTCGATCATCGGAAGATTCCTGCTGGAAGAACATCGTCGTCACTCCGAGCAAGAATCTCTTGTTAGTGGTGTCTAGAAGCCCTTGTTAGTGGTGTCGAGGAGATCAACCGGAAGCACGAAGAATCGTTAGTCGAACTTCTTTCCCCTCCCGGGTTAGTAGGTGGATTGCGAGGGCGCAATCCCTTGTTAGTGGTGTCGTCTGTAACACCTGGGGTGTTACCTGTTTGTTTTTCTTGCATCATATGCATCACATTGCATTGCCCCATGTTTGCATCACAACTGAAAATTTCAAAACAATTTAAACTTTCACCCTTGCCCCAAAATTTCCAATTTCAAACTTGCAAACTACACCCCTCATTTGTTCTTCAATAGTTTGAAAATTGTTTAATCCAATTGCTTGTTAATAATTGTCCCCCTCTTGTTAAAAACCCTAATGGCTAACTCAAAAGTTTAAACCAAATCATTCATTAACTTGTTGGGTTTAATCAAACAACTATTTTTAATCAATTAATTAAATCACCTTCATTTTTAAACCAAATGCCTCAAACATAACCCCCTTTTGAATTTAAAAAACTTTAACAAGCCAATCAACTGATTTTTATAAACTTGACCTTAGGGTCCACCCTATGGAAATGATTGTTTTCATAATGTTTAATGAATATTCAAATTCCTTCAAATTTGGTTTAAATCCTAAACAGCAATAATTTTGAAAACTTTTAGAAAACAAAAGTTGGTTTCTAGTTGCTAATTAAAAAAAAACTAAACTAACCATAATTTTTATCAAATTTTTTGCTAACCAAAAAGCTTTCTTTTCTTCCATTTGGGTTTCAGCAAAAAAAAAAAAAATAAATAAAAGAAAAAGCTAGCAGCAACTAACCTATCTACCGCCCGGCCCAGCCCGCTAACCCCTAAATAGCGCAGCCCAGCCCACCAGATCACTTACCGGTTCGCTATCGGCCGCCCCCGTCGTCTTCGCTGCGTACGGCAGCACATCGGAGTGCGCCACGGCAGCACTTCAACGATCGCGACGGCCAGGAGCTCATCCGAGCCCCTATAAGTTCCCCCTCGAGCCGCGCGTAGCCTAGACCAACCCTAGGAGCCTCCGTTCCCCTAGCGCCGCCGCTGCTCCCTCTCTCCCGTCGATCTCGCCTCTCTGAAAGACCTCACCAGAGAACCACCGAGCCACTCTGAACCTTCGTTGCTCCCCGACGCTGTCGTGCCCCTCGTTGCTATCTGACCACGGGGATCAACTCGCCACGCCTCCCGCAACCTTTTGGACACCGGCGCCTTCTCGGTGGAGCACCGTAGCCGCGCCGCAGTCCTCGACGTCGCCGGCCGCCGCGCTGCCACGACCCTCTGCATCGGCGACAGCCGCGGTGAGCTCAACCGTTCAACTCCCTCCTTCCCTCTCCGTTACCTTCTGTGCACGCGCACCCGTTCGCTTCCAGCCACGGCAGCGTCCACAGTCACCTCACCGCCGGCGCCCCTTTCGCTGCTCTGACGAAGTTCAGACGCAGTCGCGCGTCAGCAACTTTCAGTTAGCTTGGCTCGGAAGCTCATCCTCTCTGCGCGTCCTTAGTCTGACAAACACACGCAACAGAGCATTTGGTTCAGCGCAGCGCACGCGAGCAGGGAGACCGCGGGATCGAGCTCTGCTCCCCGCAGGATTTCCCCAACCTTTTTGTTTTCCTCCTCGCTGACAACCAGGGCCCTTCGTCAGCCGCGTTTGTGCCACGCTGGCCACGGGGCCCCCTGGCAGCGTGTGGGTACGTTCCCAGCACGGTGACAAAAGGAATAAAACATTTCTGTTTTGTTTTTCTATTTTCTTTAATTGGCAGAATAAAACACTAACTTTAAAAATTCAATAACTTTTAATCTATAATTCTAATAAATAAAAGTTATATATGTTTTCTGTTCAAAATTAAATGATCTTTCCAATTATTCCATTTGTGTTCTGTTTTGGAATTTCCAAATACATTTAAAATTCAAATTGGGATAATTCAAATGTAATTTGCAACAATTCATAAATAATTCATACTAATTCCAAATAATGCAAATAAAATATGTTTTCCATACCATTTTAAATAACCTATTCAAATATAATTTTTGTTTTCTGTTTTGAATAATTAAAATTGCCTAAACAATTTAAATCTTGTTTAATTCAATTAAAAATTGTTTAATATTGTTTAATTCATAAATAAATAATCCCAACTCCTATTTCAATATGTGAAACATGTAATCCAACTAAAATTTGATGTTCTTTTCAAATATAAACTTTGTTATTTGTTTTGAACAATTTAAATGGTTGAAAACAACAAATACTTGTGTGTCACCTTTAAGGCACCCAAAAATTCCCTAAATTAATAATAAAATTCTAAATTGCTACACCCTATCTTAAATTGATTCTAATGTTGTTATTTTGCTGTTTCCCTTTTCCATGCATCATGCTAATCCACTTTCACCTATTGATTAGTTGGAAAACAATTGTTTCAACCATAATTCATGGGCTTTTCATATGCAACTCAAATTGCATATGGGTCCCTTTAAATCTGTTTATCTTGTCAACTAGTTTACCTTGATGCATCTTTAAACCTGTCATGCATCCATATCTTGATCATGCTGGATCTTTTGTCGTAGTAGTAATTGTTGCATCCGGTGTTTGTTCGAGGTTCGTTGCTTCTTCCCGGATAGGACGTTGAGATGATGTGAGCAACGACAAGGTCTGCTACCTTGCGGGATCGCAGGCAAGTATACTCACTTGCTGCCATATGGCTGCCTTTCATCATTTGTTACCGATTCTTTCCGTTGATTCTTTTCTGCTATCCTTAGTAGTAGTTGTTTCTGTTACGAACCCATCACATGAATCCCTTAACCTTGATATTGCCTCCCCTCCATAGCTATAACCATTGTCTGTTGCCCGTGTCTTACTATCATGCTTAGGGTTGTTTTGCTCGAGTCTGTTACCCGTTACTTTCCGTTACTAGATTACTTTATGTTCTGGGGGCTCGATGTTTAATCAATCAATCAATCATGCTACTGTTATTGTTAAATAATAATTTGATGATAAGGCACTGGCAGGAGGCCCCTTGTGGTTTTGAGGCCTGCTAGTGTCGACCCTAATAGGAAAAGGGTCTTGTCTACTGATCCATGATGAGCGCACTACCCGCATGTGGGAAGCGAGTATGGGCGCCCCCTCAATTTGACTCGATTCGCATCTCGTCCAAATCGCCTCATTTAGTTCGGGTTTTCCATTTGCTGCATGCATGATCTTGCGAGCCCTTGGTACCCGGGTGGAACTTTCGTAGTCGGCATATAGGGGGACACGTTCTTAGAGTGCTATGAGGGTCCATTTTCTTCTGGGCTCGATTAGCCGTGCGCCCAAGGTGCTTTGGGCTTGATGCGAAGAAGGGTTGGATTGTGTTGAGTACCTCGCTTGGTGGGTTGATCCCCCGTCTGGCGGGTTATTCTTACGTGTACGACCAAATTGGTGCAACCCTGCAGGGATAATCTTCTCGAGAAGCCGTGTTTTCCGCGGTTATGGATTACTTGGTGAAAGTACTGGCTAACAAGTACTCAGGACAACTTAAACCTAATGATTAACAGTCTTTCACCCAATGATTAACAACTTGACTAGTAATAGGCTTATTGACACAATAATCTGAACCATCATTAATCCAACTGTGTGAGTTATCCTCGGATTGCTTCTTCGGATAAGGGGCGAGATCCAGGATGGGTTTGTTTGTATTTACTTTCAGTTGGTTATAATACTCGATCTTATCTTCTTTCTGTTAGCCGGAAGTTGTAGTATCTCTCTGTAGTTGGTTAGTGCAGCCTGTTGTCGCTTATTTGCAATAACCCCTTCCTTTCCGTTGATCCTAAAGTATTTGTATCTTGTGATGACTGGCTACGCCGGTATCTTGTGGGTATGGTTTAACCACTTGCCAGTACTTAACCGTACTGACCCACGAATCTTTTTCGTGGCTGCATATTCAATATTGCAGTCAACAGGTTTGAAGTCTGACGATGTTAGCTTGGGAATCCCTCCGGCTTGGCCTGGGCAGGGATTGGACGCTCTCGGTTATCTTCAGGACTCTTAGTCCAATTTGTATCTTGTCCGTAGACGGACGATATGTTGTTTCTTCCGCTGTTATTTGGATCTTTGTATTGTATCAGTTGTAACCCTGGCTCGTTTGAGTCATCTTGTATCTATCTCTTTTCTGTTGTTGTTGTGGATTATTCGTGAACTGTTGTAATGTTATCACAAGTGGCAACCTGGAATCGGTTATTATGTGGATTTTGGCGGGAATGCTGAAATCTGCATAGTGCCCGATCTCGGGGCGTCACATTAGGTTAGGCCCAAGGAACACCCAAGAGAATGTTAGGGTCCACCTCTGGGCAAGATTCCCCTAGTTCCGTCAAATCCGGGAGTTTCGGGCTCTAAGTAGTCCTGGAACCCGCTAGAGAGAATCCGACGCCGGTGAAGCCCTTAGAGAGCGAGGGAATCTTGGGCATCCCAGACCCATGCCACACTCTAGCACACATGGTATGGCTTGCAATGGAATTTGGTGGCATTCAGACGATCTGGAGCCACCTCTCCGGAGAAACCATAGCCCCGCTGGGGAAAAGATGGAACTGTCATTCTGCCCTATCTATGTGAGCCAGAAGGGGGTAGAAAAGTGGAACTAAATGTTTGGTTGTGTTAGGTTAGGCCCAAGGAACACCCAATATAATGGTAGGGCACACTTATTGGCAAGATTCCCCCAGTTCCGTCACACCTAGGAGTTTTGGGCTCTCATTAATTAGTCCTAGAACCAGCGAGAGAGAATCTGACACCGGTGAAACCCTAACACAGAGAGCAAATGAATCTTGGGAATCCAAGACCCATGCCACACTCTGTTACATGTGGTGTGGCGTGTAATGGGATTTGGTGGCATTCATACGATCCGGAGCCCCCTCTCCGGATAAACCATAGCCCCGTTGGGAAAAAGACGGAATTATCGTTCTGCCCCATCTACATGAGCCGGAAGGGGGTAGCAAAGTGGAACCAATTTCTTGGTTGTGTTAGGTTAAGTAGAATTAACACCCAATACAATGGTAGGGCCCACCTCTTGGAAAGATTCCCCAGCTCCGTCAGATCCGGGAGTTTCGGGTTCTAAGTAGTCCTCGAACACGCTAGAGAGAATCCGACGCCGGTGAAGCCCTAACACAGAGAGCGAGGTAACCTCGGGTATACAAGACCATTAAACACTCTAACACACATGGTATGTCATACCATGGGATTTGGTGGCATTCATACGATCCAGAGCCCCGATGGGGAAAAAGGCAGAACTGCCGTTCTAGCCCCTCTACGTGAGCCGAAAGGGGGTAGCAAAGTGGAACCAACTGTTTGGTTGTGTTAGGTTAGGAACAAGGAATACCAAAGAAAATGTTAGGGTCCACCTCTTGGCAAGATTCCCCTAGTTCCGTCAAATCCGGGAGTTTCGGGCTCTAAGTAGTCCTGGAACCCGCTAGAGAGAATCTGACACCGGTGAAGCCCTAACACACAGAGCGAGGGACTCTTGGGCATCCCAGACCCATGACACACTCTAACACAAATGGTATATTATACCATGGGATTTGGTGGCATTCAGACGATCCGGAGCCCCCTCCGGAGAAACCATAGCGCAGATGGGAAAAAAGACAGAACTATCGTTCTGCCCCATCTACGATAGTCGGAAGGGGGTAGAAAAGTGGAACTAACTACTTGGTTGTGTTAGGTTAGGCCCAAGTAACACCCAAGAGAACGGTAGGGCCCACCTCTTGGCAAGATTCCCCCAGTTCCGTCACACCCGGGAGTTTCGGGCTCTCATTAATTAGTCCTGGAAACCGCGAGAGAGAATACGACACCGTTGAAACCCTAACACAGAGAGCGAGGGAATCTTGGGCATCCAAGACCCATGCCACACTCTAGCACACATGGTATGGCGTGAAAATGGGATTTGGTGGCATTCAAACGATCTGGAGCCACCTCTACGGAGAAACCATAGCCCTGTTGGGGAAAAAGACGGAACTGTCGTTCTGCCCCATCTACGTGAACCAGAAGGGGTAGAAAAGTGGAACTAACTGTTTGGTTGTGTTATGTCAGGCCCAAGGAACAACCAAAATAATGGTAGGGCACACCTCTTGCAAGATTCCCCCAGTTCCATCACACCCGGGAGTTTTGGGCTCTCATTAATTAGTCCTGGAACCCGCGAGAGAGAATTCAACACCGGTGAAACCCTAACACAGTGAGCGAGGTAATCTCGGGTATCAAAGACCATGACACTATAACACACATGGTATGTCATTCCATGTGATTTGGTGGCATTCATACGATCCGGAGCCACCCTCCGGAGAAACCATGCATAGCCCCGCTGGGGAAAAAGGTGGAACTGCCGTTCTGGCCCCTCTACGTGAGCCGAAAGGGGGTAGAAAAGTAGAACCAACTGTTTGGTTGTGTTATGTTAGGCCCAAGGAACACCAAAGAAAATGTTAGGGTCCACCTCTTGGCATGATTCCCCTAGTTCCATCAAATCCGGGAGTTTCGGGCTCTAAGTAGTCCTGGAACCCACTAGAAAGAATCCGACGCCGGTAAAGCTCTAACACAGAGAGCGAGGGAATCTTGGGAATCCAAGACCCATGAAACACTCTAACACACATGGTATGGTAGACCATGGGATTTGGTGGCATTCAGAGGATCCGGAGCCCCCTCCGGAGAAACCATAGCCCCGCTGGGGAAAAAGACGGAACTATCGTTCTTCCCAATCTACGAGAGTCGGAAGGGGGTAGCAAAGTGGAACTAAATGCTTGGTTGTGTTAGGTTAGGCCCAAGGAACACCCAAGAGAATTTTAGTGCCCACCTCTTGGCAAGATTCCCCCAGTTCCGTCACACCCGGGAGTTTCGGGCTCTTATAAATTAGTTCTGGAATCCGCGAGAGAGAATACGACACCAGTGAAACTCTAACATAGAGAGCGAGGGAACCTTGGGCATCCAAGACCCATGCCACACTATAGCACACATGGTATGGCGTTCAATGGGATTTGGTGGCATTCAGACGATCTGGAGCCACCTCTCCGAAGAAACCGTAGCCCCGCTGGGGGAAAAGACGAAACTGCCGTTCTGCCCCATCTACGTGAGCCGGAAGGGGTAGCAAAGTGGAACTAAGTGTTTGGTTGTGTTAGTTTAGGCCCAAGGAACACGCAATATAATGTTAGGGCACACCTCTTGGCAAGATTCCCCCAGTTCCGTCACACCCGGGAGTTTTGGGCTCTCATTAATTAGTCTTGGAACCCGCGAGAGAGAATACGACACCGGTGAAACCCTAACACAGAGAGCAAGGTAATCTCGGGTATCCAAGACCATGACACACTCTAACACACATGGTATTCCATACCATGTTATTTGGTGGCATTCATACGATCCGGAGCCCCCCTCCGGAGAAACCATAGCCCAGTTGGGGAAAGAGGCGGAACTGCCATTTGCCCCCTCTACGTGAGCCGAAAGGGGGTTGTAAAGTGGAACCAACTATTTGGTTGTGTTAGGTTATGCCCAAGGATCACCAAAGAAAATGTTAGGGTCCACCTCTTGGCAATATTCCCCTAGTTCTGTCAAATCTGGGAGTTTCGGGCTCTAAGTAATCCTGGAACCCGCTAGAGAGAATCCGACGCCGGTGAAGCCCTTAGAGAGCGAGGGAATCTTGGGAATCCCAGACCGATGCCACACTCTAGCACACATAGTATGGTGTGCAATGGGATTTGGTGGCATTAAGACGATGTGGAACCAGCTCTCCGGAGAAACCATAGCCCCGCTGGGGAAAAAGACGGAACTGACATTCTGCCCCATCTACGTGAGCCGGAAGGGGGTAGCAAAGTGGAACTAAATGTTAGATTCTGTTAGGTTAGGCCCAAGGAACACCCAAGAGAATGGTAGGGCACACCTCTTGGCAATATTCCCCCAGTTCCGTCACACCCAGGAGTTTCGGGCTCTCATTAATTAGTCATGGAACCCGCGAGAGAGAATCCGACACCGGTGAAACCCTAACACAGAGAGCGAGTGAATCTTGGGAATACAAGATCCATGCCACACTCTATCACACCTGGTGTGGCGCGTAATGGGATTTGGTGGCATTCAGACGATCCGGAGCACCTTCTTCGGATAAACCATAGCCCCGGTGGAAAAAAGACGGAATTGTCGTTCTGCCCCATCTACATGAGCCGGAAGGGGGTAGAAAAGTGGAACCAATTTCTTGTTTGTGTTAGGTTAGACCGAAGGAACACCCAATACAATGGTAGGGTACACCTCTTGGAAAGATTCCCCCAGCTCCGTCAGGTCCGGGAGTTTCGGGCTCTAAGTAGTCATGGAACACGCAAGAGAGAATCCGACGCCTGTGAAGCCCTAACACAGAGATCAAGGTAATCTCGGATATACAAGACCATGACACACTCTAACACACATGGTATGTCATACCATGGGATTTGGTGGCATTCATACGATCCGGAGCCCCCCTCCGGAGAAACCATAGCCCCGCTGAGGAGAAAGGCGGAACTGCCGTTCTGGCCCCTCTACGTGAGATGGAAGGGGGTAGTAAAGTGGAACCAACTATTTGGTTGTGTTAGGTTAGGCACAAGGAACACCAAATAAAATATTAGGGTCCACATCTTGGCAAGATTCCCCTAGTTCCATCAAATCCGGAGTTTCGGGCTCTATGTAGTCCTGGGACCCGCTAGAAAGAATCAGACGCTGGTGAAGCCCTAACACAGAGAACGAGATACTCTTGGGCATCCAAGACCCATGACACACTCTAACACATATGGTATGGTATACCATGGGATTTGGTGGCATTCAGACGATCCGGAACGGAACTGTCGTTCTGCCCCAACTACGAGAGTCGTAAGGGGGTAGCAAAGTGGAACTAACTACTTGGTTGTGTTAGGTTAGGCCCAAGTAAAACCCAAGAGAATTTTAGGGCCCACCTCTTGGCAAGATTCCCCCAGTTCCATCACACCCGGGAGTTTTGGGCTCTCATTAATTAGTTCTGGAAACCGCGAGAGAGAATACGACACCGTTGAAACCCTAACACAGAGAGCGAGGGAATATTGGGCATCCAAGACCCATGCCACACTCTAGCACACATGGTATGGCGTGAAAATGGGATTTTGTGGCATTCAAACGATCTGGAGCCACCTCTACGGAGAAACCATAGCCCTGTTGGGGAAAAAGATGGAACTGTCGTTCTGCCCCATCTACGTGAGCCAGAAGGGGTAGAAAAGTGGAACTAACTGTTTGGTTGTGTTATGTCAGGCCCAAGGAACAACCAAAATAATGGTAGGGCACACCTCTTGCAAGATTCCCCCAGTTCCATCACACCCGGGAGTTTTGGGCTCTCATTAATTAGTCCTGGAACCCGCGAGAGAGAATTCAACACCGGTGAAACCCTAACACAGTGAGCGAGGTAATATCGGGTATCAAAGACCATGACACTCTAACACACATGGTATGTCATTACATGTGATTTGGTGGCATTCATACGATCCGGAGCCACCCTCCGGAGAAACCATGCATAGCCCCGCTGGGGAAAAAGGTGGAACTGCCGTTCTGGCCCCTCTACGTGAGCCGAAAGGGGGTAGAAAAGTAGAACCAACTGTTTGGTTGTGTTATGTTAGGCCCAAGGAACACCAAAGAAAATGTTAGGGTCCACCTCTTGGCAAGATTCCCCTAGTTCCGTCAAATCCGGGAGTTTCGGGCTCTAAGTAGTCCTGGAACCCACTAGAAAGAATCCGACGCCGGTAAAGCTCTAACACAGAGAGCGAGGGAATCTTGGGAATCCAAGACCCATGAAACACTCTAACACACATGGTATGGTAGACCATGGGATTTGGTGGCATTCAGAGGATCCGGAGCCCCCTCCGGAGAAACCATAGCCCCGCTGGGGAAAAAGACGGAACTATCGTTCTGCCCAATCTACGAGAGTCGGAAGGGGGTAGAAAAGTGGAACTAAATGCTTGGTTGTGTTAGGTTAGGCCCAAGGAACACCCAAGAGAATTTTAGTGCCCACCTCTTGGCAAGATTCCCCCAGTTCCGTCACACCCGGGAGTTTCGGGCTCTTATAAATTAGTTCTGGAATCCGCGAGAGAGAATACGACACCAGTGAAACTCTAACATAGAGAGCGAGGGAACCTTGGGCATCCAAGACCCATGCCACACTATAGCACACATGGTATGGCGTTCAATGGGATTTGGTGGCATTCAGACGATCTGGAGCCACCTCTCCGGAGAAACCGTAGCCCCGCTGGGGGAAAAGACGAAACTGCCGTTCTGCCCCATCTACGTGAGCCGGAAGGGGTAGCAAAGTGGAACTAAGTGTTTGGTTGTGTTAGTTTAGGACCAAGGAACACGCAATATAATGTTAGGGCACACCTCTTGGCAAGATTCCCCCAGTTCCGTCACACCCGGGAGTTTTGGGCTCTCATTAATTAGTCTTGGAACCCGCGAGAGAGAATACGACACCGGTGAAACCCTAACACAGAGAGCAAGGTAATCTCGGGTATCCAAGACCATGACACACTCTAACACACATGGTATTCCATACCATGTTATTTGGTGGCATTCATACGATCCGGAGCCCCCTCCGGAGAAACCATAGCCCAGTTGGGGAAAAAGGCGGAACTACCATTTGCCCCCTCTACGTGAGCCGAAAGGGGGTTGTAAAGTGGAACCAACTATTTGGTTGTGTTAGGTTATGCCCAAGGAGCACCAAAGAAAATGTTAGGGTCCACCTCTTGGCAATATTCCCCTAGTTCTGTCAAATCCGGGAGTTTCGGGCTCTAAGTAGTCCTGGAACCCGCTAGAGAGAATCCGACGCCGGTGAAGCCCTTAGAGAGCGAGGGAATCTTGGGAATCCCAGACCGATGCCACACTCTAGCACACATAGTATGGTGTGCAATGGGATTTGGTGGCATTAAGACGATGTGGAACCAGCTCTCCGGAGAAACCATAGCCCCGCTGGGGAAAAAGACGGAACTGACATTCTGCCCCATCTACGTGAGCCGGAAGGGGGTAGCAAAGTGGAACTAAATGTTAGATTCTGTTAGGTTAGGCCCAAGGAACACCCAAGAGAATGGTAGGGCACACCTCTTGGCAATATTCCCCCAGTTCCGTCACACCCAGGAGTTTCGGGCTCTCATTAATTAGTCATGGAACCCGCGAGAGAGAATCCGACACCGGTGAAACCCTAACACAGAGAGCGAGTGAATCTTGGGAATACAAGATCCATGCCACACTCTATCACACGTGGTGTGGCGCGTAATGGGATTTGGTGGCATTCAGACGATCCGGAGCCTCTTCTTCGGATAAACCATAGCCCCGGTGGAAAAAGACGGAATTGTCGTTCTGCCCCATCTACATGAGCCGGAAGGGGGTAGAAAAGTGGAACCAATTTCTTGGTTGTGTTAGGTTAGACCGAAGGAACACCCAATACAATGGTAGGGTACACCTCTTGGAAAGATTCCCCCAGCTCCGTCAGGTCCGGGAGTTTCGGGCTCTAAGTAGTCATGGAACACGCTAGAGAGAATCCGACGCCGGTGAAGCCCTAACACAGAGAGCAAGGTAATCTCGGATATACAAGACCATGACACACACTAACACACATGGTATGTCATACCATGGGATTTGGTGGCATTCATACGATCCGGAGCCCCCCTCCGGAGAAACCATAGCCCCGCTGAGGAGAAAGGCGGAACTGCCGTTCTGGCCCCTCTACGTGAGATGGAAGGGGGTAGTAAAGTGGAACCAACTATTTGGTTGTGTTAGGTTAGGCACAAGGAACACCAAATAAAATATTAGGGTCCACATCTTGGCAAGATTCCCCTAGTTCCGTCAACTCCGGAGTTTCGGGCTCTATGTAGTCCTGGGACCCGCTAGAAAGAATCAGACGCTGGTGAAGCCCTAACACAGAGAACGAGAGACTCTTGGGCATCCAAGACCCATGACACACTCTAACACATATGGTATGGTATACCATGGAATTTGGTGGCATTCAGACGATCCGGAACGGAACTGTCGTTCTGCCCCAACTACGAGAGTCGTAAGGGGGTAGCAAAGTGGAACTAACTACTTGGTTGTGTTAGGTTAGGCCCAAGTAAAACCCAAGAGAATTTTAGGGCCCACCTCTTGGCAAGATTCCCCCAGTTCCATCACACCCGGGAGTTTTGGGCTCTCATTAATTAGTCCTGGAATCCGCGAGAGAGAATACGACACCGGTGAAACCCTAACACAGAGAGCGAGGGAATATTGAGCATCCAAGACCCATGCCACACTATAGCACACATGGTATGGCGTGCAAATGGGATTTGGTGGCATTCAAACGATCTGGAGCCACCTCTCCGGAGAAACCATAGCCCCGTGGGGAAAAAGACGGAACTGTCATTCTGCCCCATCTACGTGAGCTGGAAGAGGGTAGCAAAGTGGAACTAACTATTTGGTTGTGTTAGTTAGGCCAAAGGAACACCCAAGAGAATGGTAGGGCACATCTATTAGCGAGATTCCCCCAGTTCCGTCACACCCGGGAGTTTCGGGCTCTCATTAATTAGTCCTGGAACCCGCGAGAGAGAATCCGACACCGGCGAAACCCTAACACAGAGAGCAAGGTAATCTCGGGTATCCAAGACCATGACACACTCTAACACACATGGTATGTCATACCATGGGATTTGGTGGCATTCATACGATCCGGGCCCCCTCCGGAGAAACCTTGCATAGCCCCGCTGGCGAAAAAGGCGGAACTGCCGTTCTGGCCCCTCTATGTGAGCCGAAAGGTGGTAGCAATGTGGAACCAACTGTTTCTTTGTGTTAGGTTAGGACCAAGTAACACCAAATAAATTTTTAGGGTCCACCTCTTGCCAAGATTCCCCTAGTTCCGTCAAATTCGGGAGTTTCGGGCTCTATGTAGTCCTGGAACCCGCTAGAGAGAATCCGACACCGATGAAGCCCTAACACAGAGAGCGAGGGAATCTTGGGCATCCCAGACCCATGACACACTCTAACACACATGGTATGGTATACCATGGGATTTGGTGGCATTCAGACGAGATCCGGAGCCCCCTCCAGAGAAACCATAGTCCCGATGGGGAAAAAGACGGAACTGTCGTTCTGCCCCATCTACGGGAGCCGGAAGGGGGTAGCAAAGTGGAACTAACTGCTTGGTTGTGTTAGGTTAGGTGTCGGGGGGTTACCCCCGAGTAGGGTAAAGGCAAGTGGTAAAGGCGACTGTCAGAAGAGAGGTTTGGTCGAGTAGCCGCCTACCCGGTACTTGCTACCCGGTTGACTGCTACTCAGTCTTACCTCAAGATGACCAGAAGGAAGAATCAATCAAGTTCTGTCCATTCGAGTAGAAGAGTTGGCCCGAGTAAAATTGGCGGGAACCTACTCGGGCCAGAAAGTCAAAGGAGCCGTTCTGACACAGGATCTCGCGTATCCTGGGTCCGTACTTGGCTCTATTCGAACTACTGTTCATCTGGGACCGGCCTGCCTGACAGTGACAGCATGGAAGCAGGCCGTCGCAGGATAAGGGGGCCCTACTCTGTGTTTGGCACAGTGATACCAGTCTGTCCCCTTGTTTTGCCCAACGACTTTCCAGATGCAGCCAAGATTAGGAACCAAAGCTGTCAGCGGGAACCCGGAAGAAGGACGATGTGCACACTATTTCGACACTTGTCTAGGTTTGGACGTATCCGACTGGGCACCAGGTATATAAGGTGCCCCGCCGCCTCCTGCGTGAGGCATCGCCACATCGCACGTTGAGATCGATCACTTGGTGACCTAATTCTTGACCTAGTTCATCACCTAGAGAGGAGAGTGGCTACTCGGTAGCAAGAACATTGTACTGTGGCTACTCGGTGAGACACCAGAATACATAGAGAAAGGCAGGAGTAGGGGTTTTACCTCCTCACGAGGGCCCTGAACCTGGGTAGATCGTGTTGTTTGCAGTGTTTACTTCATACCTCACGCGGCCACTCGTCGCGTGATCCCTCCCCGAGCACCTCCAGCGTCCTTCGTCCCCACATCTTTAGCCATCCCATGGCATCTGCCGTGACACCACCACGACAGTTGGCGCCCACCGTGGGGCAACCAGCGGCGCTGGTTGGAGTTTCTGTTCGGACGGGATCTTCTTCAGCGGAGCGCGTGGTCTGTGGCCTCGTCCATAGATTCGGCTCCTTCGACTTCGTCACCGACAACGCCGGCGATTTCGGCGGCATGGCCATGCCGGAGGGCGGCTCGGTGATCTCCTTCGGCTCTCACCTCGTCTACGTCGCCACCGTCGCCAACCGCGTGTACCCCGAGCTGGTGCATGACGCGGAGGATCCTCCCGCGGTGATCGCTGCTCGCTGAAGGCCCGCGGGCCGCTCTGCGAACTGCGCCGAGGTAATGGTGACGGGCTTGGCGGCAAACACCGGCGCAGCCGCTACTGGCGCTGCGGCCGTCGTCGAGGAGATTGATGCACCGGCTGCTGGTGGCAGGGTTCACCGGCCCTACGAGAAGGAGAGCAACTTGCCGCCTTCCACGTCTACGGTCATTCCCGCGTCGGCTACGCGACCTGGCATGCCAACTCCCACCGACATCGAGCTCCTGGCCATGAGGGAGCAGCTCGAGCGGCAACGCCTGGAGCTGCTTGCCGAGCAGGCGGAGTTGGATAAGGTGAGGTTGGAGTTGAGTCTAGATCAGCTCGAGTACGACAAAGCTCACGGCTTCACGCCAGTCGCTAGGAGGGCTAGCAGAGTAGGTGCCACTCGGCGCAATCTTGGTGCCGAGATGGCGACAGTTGTAGAGGCTCCTGCTCAGTCCGCCACCGCAAACACCTCCACCAGGCCCAGATATAGCACACCCGCAAAGACACTTAGAGCTGCAGAGGCTGTAGCTGCCGAGTTGCCTCGCCTAGATGGCGATGCGCGTGTTAGGCAGCAAGAAAGGCTCAACGAGTTGGTGTTGGAGGCTGCTAGGCAGAATGAGGAGTTCCGGAAGGCCAACCCGGGTGCTGGGGCTTCGCAGGTGGTTCACTCGCACGCGGCTAGATCTAACGATCAGGCCTCGTCTCCGCATCCCAGCCGCGAGAAGAGCCGCAGCGGGCGTTCGGGCAGAGATAGGCAAATGCAGGTGTATGACCCGGCTGCTGCCGCGAGACAGCTTGCTGTGCCGCAGCAGCCCGGGCAGGAACACAACGCTGCAAGGGCAGGCTCTCAAGCCCATCAAGCTGAAAGCCGAGCCCGAGATGAAGCGCGCCCAGGTCCTTCTCGGCGTCCCGCTGCTCCGCCTACTCGGCAGAGGCAGCAGCCGTGCGCAGTGGCACCAGTCGCCAACCCGGTGGAGCAGCCTGCAGCCGTGCAGGTGGACAGATATGATGATGGCTACTGGGCTATGGAGATGGCCGGCTATGATGTACATGATCGTGTTGGCGAGCGCATGCTGGCGCCTGGAGATGCGAGGCATCAGTTGGACCGGATCAGCTTGTCGGCGCGGCTGGAGAGCACGGGTCCTCCTGGCCCCGAGTGCTTTGGCCCGCGCATCATGAACGAGCCGTCCGTGAAGAATTTCCAGCTCGCAAGGGGCACCAAGAGCTACAATGGCAGCACCAAGCCCGAAGATTGGCTCAATGACTATGTCACCGCGGTCCATATCGCGAACGGCAACAGAAGATGGGCTGTGCGCTATGTCTCGCAGATGCTAGAGGGTCCAGCCCGCACTTGGCTCAACAACTTGCCCAAAAACAGCATCAACTGCTGGCTGGACTTCTCGGATGCCTTCATCAGCAACTTCACCAGCACGTACAAGAGGCCGAATAGGCCACATCAGCTATCCGCTTGCAGACAGCGAGAAGACGAGACAGACCGCGAGTATCTTACTCGGTGGAGCACGTTGAGGAACACCTGTGAGGGTGTGAATGAAGCACAGGCCATCACTTGGTTTGCGCAGGGATGCAGGCATGGCAGTATGCTATGGCAGAGGTTGCAGAGGGAGATGCCAAACACTCTGGCGGAGACCATCAAGATTGCGGATCAGTACGCACTTGGTGATCCTACTCAGCCACTGATGGACTCCTCTGAGCCGAGAAGAAACTTCAGCAACAACAAGCGCAACGAGTTCCGCAATAAGCGCCGAGTAGATACTCGGTATGATCCTGAAGAGGTGAACGCAGTGACTGTTGGAGCTGGTGGCAGCCAGAGGCAGAAACCTGCTGGAGCCTACGGGCAGAACCAGAACCAGGGCCAAGGCAACAAGAAGCCATTTCGCACCTCTCAGTCGGGTAGCGGGAACTCCGAGCAGCCAAAGAAGTTTGTCTTTGATGACATGAAGGATGGCCCATGCAGTTTTCACACTCACCACCCCTCGAGGCCCGCTAACCACACTACTCGGCAGTGCGAGTGGTGGGATGTGATCAAGAGTGATGGCTTGCCTCCTCCTCCTCCTCTGCCAGCAGCTAATGCCAATGTGCAGCCTACTCGCGCACCCGCAGCTCGGCCGCCAGTGTACCCGAGAAGAGAGAATGTGAACCAAGTGGCTTTAGGAGCCAACCGCAACTTCAACAATGAGGGCTACCGCAACAACAACAACAACTACAACCGCAACAACAACAACAGAGGCAACAACAACAACTACCAGGGCAACAACAACAACGGCAACAATGGGGGCGGAGGCTCCAATCAGTACCAGGAGCACCATGAGAGTTACATGATCTTCACTTCTGAGCCAGTCGACAAGCAATCACAGCACAGGCGTGCCATGGAGGTCAATGCAGTGATTCCTGCTGTCCCTCACTACATGTATTGGTGTGACCAGGAGATCAGATGGTCCCGAGTAGATCATCCCAAGGTGATGCCCAATCCGGGTAGCTATGCCTTGGTGCTGGATCCTACCTTCCTGGGTCCCGAGAAGAATGTAAGGTTCAGCAAGGTGCTAATCGACAACGGCAGCAGCATCAACATCGTGTACAAAGACACACTCGAGAAGCTTGGCCTGGCCGAGAACATGATGCTGCCTAGCAAGACCACCTTCCATGGCATTGTGCCCGGGATCTCGTGCAACCCGATTGGCCGAGTGTGGATCGACGTGCTATTCGGCACCAGGGATAACTGCCGCACAGAACGCCTGCAGTTCGAGGTGGTGGATCATCAGAGTCCTTACCATGCTCTACTCGGCAGGCCTGCTCTGAGCAAGTTCATGGCCTCTACCCATGTTGCATATCTGAAGATGAAGATCCCTGGTCCCAATGGCATCATTACTATCTCTGGTGATTACAAGAAGTCCATGGAGTGTGCCTCTGCTAGCTCCCAGTTGGCGGAGTCGATGGTGATTGCTGCCGAGAAGAAGAAGATGTATGAGGTGGTGGCCATGGCGCAATCCGCGCAAGCTAGCGCGCAAGGCGTGCCGAGTACCCAGCATGGGACTGCATTCCAGGCATCTCAGGAGACCAAGAAGGTCCAGGTCGACCCCGAGTTCCCCGACCGCGTAGCCATCATTGGCTCCGGGTTGGCGGAGAAATAGGAAAGCGAGCTCATCCACTTCCTCCGTGAGAATCGGGATGTATTCGCCTGGTCCAATGAAGATCTACCAGGAGTCCCGAGGGAGTTGGTTGAGCACTCTTTACATGTGCGTCCTGACGCCAAACCAGTGAAGCAGGCTATGCGCCGCTTCGGAGATGAGAGAAGGAAGGCCATTGGTGACCAGATCACCAAGTTACTGATAAGCAATTTCATCATGGAAGTGCTGCATCCGGACTGGCTAGCCAACCCGGTCATGGTCGAGAAGAAGAAGGAGGATCCCAAGGCTGCCACTGCATGGCGCATGTGTGTCGACTACACCGACTTGAACAAGGCATGCCCCAAGGATCCTTTCCCGCTACCTCGCATCGATCAGGTGATCGATTCCACTGCTGGTTGTGAACTGTTGTCTTTCATAGATGCCTACTCTGGTTTTCACCAGATTGCACTCAACCCTGCTGATCAAATAAAGACTGCTTTCATTACCCCGTACGGGGCTTATTGCTATCGTGTCATGTGTTTTGGCTTGAGGAATGCGGGTGCAACCTATCAGAGATGCATGCAGAAATGCTTGCACGACCAGCTCGGCAAGAATGTGCAGGTGTACGTAGATGACATTGTCATCAAAACGAATAAAACACATACTCTGCTTGCCGACCTGGAGGAAACCTTTGCTAACCTACGCAAGTACAAAATGAAGCTGAATCCGAGTAAATGCACCTTTGGTGTCCCGGCTGGCAAGCTACTCGGCTTCCTGGTGTCTAGTCGGGGCATTGAAGCTAATCCTTCCAAGATAAAAGCTATTGAGAGCATGTCTTTACCGAGATCACTGAAAGATGTGCAGAAGTTCACAGGTTGCTTGGCATCTCTGAGCCGTTTTCTGGGCCGAATGGGCGAGAAGGCCCTGCCTCTGTACCAACTGATGAAGAAAAGTGACAAGTTTGTCTGGACTCCGCAAGCGGACGTGGCATTCAATGAGCTGAAAGCAATGCTGGCTAGTGCTCCCATCTTGGCTAGTCCGCTACCCAAGGAGCCAATGCTGCTGTACATTGCTGCGACTAACCGAGTAGTCAGCGTGGTGATTGTGGTGGAACGAGAAGAAGAAGGCAAGAGTGTGCAGCGCCCAGTATATTATCTCAGTGAAGTGCTGTCCAGTTCCAAGCAAAACTATCCACACTACCAGAAGATGACCTATGGTGTATACCTGGGCGCCAGGAAGCTAAAGCATTATTTCCAAGAGCATCCTATCACGGTTGTGAGCTCTGCTCCCATCTCGGACATCATGGGTAACAAGGAGGCGAGTGGCAGAGTAGCCAAGTGGGCAATCGAGCTAGCCGCGTATGCACCCGCGTATACGAGAAGAGAAGCCATCAAGTCTCAGATTCTGGCGGAATTCCTGGTGGACTGGGCCGAGGTGCAGTATGAGGCTCCTGCTCCAGTTTCTAACTACTGGAAGATGCACTTTGATGGTTCAAAGGTGAAGGAAGGCCTTGGTGCTGGCGTAGTGCTTACATCACCTAAGCGAGATCAGCTCAAGTATGTGTTGCAGATTCACTTCAAGGCGTCCAACAATGTAGCAGAGAACGAAGCAGCAGATGAGTTATCCAAGTTGGGATCTTCTCGGCAATCCATCCCGGCGGGAATCGCCTTGGAGCATTTGAGGAAGCCATCCATCAAGCCTTCTCCCAACTCGGAGTCTATATTTGTTCCTTCTCTGCCAAGTGAGGAATCTGATCCCATGGAGATTGACTGGGAGAGTGCTGCAGGAAACCCGGGGACTGCCGTCCTCTACTCGGGGACTGCCATTCCCTACTCGGGGACTGCCGTCCTCTACTCGGGGACTGCCATTCCCTACTCGGGGACTGCCACTCCTTACTCGGGGACTGCCACTCCTTACTCGGGGACTGCCATTCCTTACCCGGGGACTGCCACTCCTTACTCGGGGACTGCCACTCCTTACCCGAGGACTGCCATTCCTTACCCGGGGACTGCCACTCCTTACTCGGGGACTGCTGTCCTTAACCCGGGGACTATCACATTCATTGAGGAGGTTCTCGCCAATCGATCTGGGCTGCAAAGAAGTGCCCCCACCCCTAAAGAGCAACCAGAGGTACCCGTCCCAATGGAAGTGGACGAACCAGTGTTTCCCGCACGGGAGACACCGAGTTGGGCCATGCCCATATTATCCTTTATGAGGGACGGTACTCTGCCAGAAGATGAGGTGACTGCAAGACAGATACAGAGAAGATCCAAGGGCTACACTATAGTCCGAGATGTGCTGCACAAGAGAAGTGCCACTGGCGTGCTGCAACGTTGCGTGGACCCAGCAGAAGGAGAAGAGATCCTGGTAGAGATACACCAAGGAGAATGCGGGCACCATGCCTCTTCCCGGGCACTGGTCCAGAAAGCTTTCCGGCATGGTTTCTACTGGCTAACAGCGCTGCAGCAAGCTGAGGACATCGTGAGAAAGTGCACTGGCTGCCAGATGTTCGCAAGTAAGATTCACATGCCTGCTTCGGAGCTGAAAACAATTCCTATCACCTGGCCATTTGCTGTTTGGTGTTTGGACATGGTTGGGCCTTTCCAGCCGGCTAGGGGCAACATGACTCACATCCTGGTCATGGTGGACAAGTTCACCAAGTGGATTGAAGTGAAACCTATTCGGAGGTGTGATGGGGCCACGGCTGTGAAATTCGTGAAGGATGTGATCCTGAGATATGGCTACCCGCACAGTATCATCACCGACAACGGCACAAACTTTGCTGAGGGAGCAATGGTGCGGTTCTGCAGAGATAAGCATATCCGACTAGACGTTGCGTCAGTCGCGCATCCTGCTTCCAATGGGCAAGTTGAAAGAGCAAATGGCATGGTACTGGCAGGCATAAAGCCAAGGCTGATGGAGCCACTGCTGAAAACACCTGGGTGTTGGTTAGACGAGTTGCCTAAGTGTGGAATAACAAGCTAATAATTGTTCTCCACAGTTGCATGATTGTTTTCACCATCTTGGACACTTGTTTTCACCATGGTAGTCTTGTTTTCACCATCTTGTAATCCTGTTTTCACCATGGTACATTTGTTTTCACCACTTGTAGTCTTGTTTTCCAGCATCTCCAAGTTGTTTTCTAGCTCCTCTTGGTTGTTTTCTCCATCCATGTTTGTGTAATCAATAAACCTGATCATACATAAATGCATAGATTTAGGTAGTATACAATTCCCATTATCACAAACATCATAATCTATGAGGAGTGAATTCACCTGTTGTTCTAGTAGCTTGGTCCTTGACATTGTCATAGGTCCAAGTATCACTTCATATTGTTTAAGTGGCAATGTAGTAGGGATGTCCTCATCAATTTATTATACATTCTGATCATGAGGCATTGAAATTTTTGAAGAACCAATATGTCGTGGGATAATCACGGCAGACGTTACCGGGGGTAACTTATCTTGGGGCAAGACGACACTGGTGTTTGGGAGAGGGTTTAGCTCAGAGGAAAACATGATGATATGCGATCTGGAAGCCGGCGAGCAAGTCGCCGGGTCTCCGATCTCGATATATTAATCTCAACTCTGGTGTTACACTGGATACTCGATACCTAGCGATATTGCCCTAACTCTCTTGGTCCCTCGAACTTAACCTAGGGGCCGGCTTATAAAGCATCCGGATCCCTGGCCTGTTCTCCAAGGCGTACTCTGAGTCCTACCCGAACACTGCTTACAAAACCCTAAACTTCCTTACCGGAACCCACAATCCGGGTTACCAGGCCTACGATCTTGGGCCTTCTAGAAGCTCCTTTATCCTTAGCCGGGTCTTTGTGCAGCGCCCTTTAGGCCGAGTTACACCTTGGCGTTGGGCTACCGGGTTATCATCCCTCCATCAGTAGTCCCCAGAATAGCCTGGGCTTCACGGGATCCTCCTTGAAGCGCTCGCTATTCCTTGCAAAAATACCAAACGTACAAGTCCATAGAGGCCGGGTCAAGGTGCTTTGATAAACAGCTAGGCCTAACTCCAAGGTGGCCATATGGTAACCCGGCTTTCTCTAGGTCCTTCTTTCACTTTTTCCGGATCAACGCCCTGATAAAAATGTTAAAGACCCGGCTCACTTTACTCGATAATTGACCCTGATGTTGCGAAGAAGATCTACTTCTTATCTCACAAAATCTGGATAGATAGCCGTTATCCCGAAATTCCCGGTTCTTGCCCGTTGGACTAGGTTTATCCACCCGCACCCTTATAAATAGGTACTTAGGGGTTAACCTAACCCCAACGGCTCATTTCCCCCCTTTTCCTCTTCTCTTCACTTCCGCGCTCGAGCTTGCAGAGCACCATCACGGAGACCTCACGCGCGTCGCCGGAGCCAATCCGCCGCCGGCTACGCTCCGCCACGAATCGCCCCGCGCCGCCGCCAAGATCCGCCGCCGCGCCCTCAACCTGCCCGCCGGGAATAGCGAGGGGGCACCAAGACTGCGCCATTTGCCGTCGCCGCGTGCTGCTCCAATCTCCTCCGGTAAGTTCCTCGTATCCATTAATCCAACCCCGCAATTTTTCGATTTACTCTAGGTTAGATCTAGGTCAACCCGCGGGCCACTTTTCTTGTCGCGCCGGATTAGGTTGCTTAAATGCTTGCCTATCCCTCCGATAGCTTGATTGATGGTCACATACCACTTTCCTATCATCAATAATCATCAATTTCTCCGTAGAATTGTCCGCAACTTTTTCAATCTAGATCCATTTCGCGAAAATTTTCCGCGCCTGTCATTGACACCCGGAAAATCCTCTTCTTCCGGCTCTTTTGCTGGTAGTAGATACATGGGAAATCACCCGTCTTCCTCAAACACTTTTCAATACATAAGTGCCCAATAGTTTCTACGCTGATACTTGATACCCGGATAACTTGTAATCCTTTGCACCGTCCAGCGATACCCGGATACCTCTTATTTTTCATGTCTTCGATACTGCTTGCACATACTCGGGTAATTCATGATTCCCGAATCTCATTTCCTGTACCTCTTTGTCTTGTGCTTCACAGGTTGATCCCATGGCTCCCAAGAAACAAGAGAAGCAGCCAACCAAGGCCAAGACCACCCAGTCCATATCCGCCAACTGGGCACGATCCATGGTGACAAAGGCCAAGCTAGAAGAGCTGGCCGAGTTGGGGGTTCTCCCCCTCAGAAGGATATCCACTGGAGGGTGCCGGGCGACGAGACCCGGCCCACTCCCGCCGACAATGAGGTAATCTGCTTTGTAGAGCACGTGACTCGGGGATTCCGTTCTCCGGGTCACCCCTTCTTTAGAGAAGTTCTGAGCCATTATGGCCTCCGGGTATTCGACATAGGGCCTAACTCTATGTTGAATATAACCCATTTCATCGTTCTGTCCGAGTCATACTTGTGCACTCTGCCAAGTTTGGCTCTCTTTATTGAGCTTTTCCAGTGCAAGCCGTGCCGCGAAAGCGGTGACGGAGCACTTCTTGCTTGCGGCGGAGTCTCCATCCAACGTCGCAAAAATTCTCCCATGCCACCTCTCACACTCAATTCCCACGTCAAACACTGGCAACTCACATACTTTTACTGCCGAGACACCTCCCCACCCGGCGAAAAGAAGCTGCCGGGTTACTCGGAGGGCCTCCTCGATATCTCCGAGACCTTCAACGCTTTTGCCCCTGACTCAGACAGGGAGGCAATCCAACCTTTGTTGGATAGAATTGCTATTCTTTCGGCCCAAGGTCTCATTGGGCTTAACCTGGTGAAAACTTGGGTTGATTTCCGGATCCAACCCAATTCCATCCGCAAAAAGCTAATGTGCGAGTACTCGGGGCACACCACGGATGCGCTCCGATACTCCACCCACAGCTTTGCAGCTGGTGACACCAACAAGACTATCAAGGGCTTCTTGACAGAGAAGTGGGAGGTAATCCGGAATATAGCCGGGTTACAGCCCTTTACGCGCGAGAATCCGGCCCCTGAGGTAAAGATCCGGCTTCCATATTTTTACCTTCACACTTTCCACTTGATACAGCTGTTAACCCTCATTCTTATATTTTCATTTCAGGCCGATGATGTCTTTTGGAAGATTGAAACTCCCCCAACTCTGAAAGCCCAGAGGAGAAAGAAGACGCCGTTAACTCGGATGAAGGTACATTCCGAGTTTCACTTGGTTTCTTTGAGCTCGTTGTTGCTCTTTCTTCATTTTCCGACTGTAAACCTTGATAATTTTCAGAACAAGAGGACAAGGACGAAGAAGAAGGAACTGAAGGCAAGGTAGAATCCGCAAGCGACGAAGATGAAGCTGAGCCGACAATCAAGGCCGGAACGAAGAGAAAACCCCGAGGGGTCGTCTTCAAGGTTCCATACCGTTTCCTCACCTCTAAACCATACTCATTTGATAACATGCGCGAGCTAAACCTGGAGTTATCCCGCTGGTCGTACCTGAAGGAATCGCCCATGACCAAGCGCGGAAAGATTCGGAATTTTCCGGGTGATGCCGCTCTTAATCCGGGTATTTCGTCGTCTCCGGCTCGACGCGCTGGTACTCGCCTAATCCTTTCTCGAATATCAAAGTTTTTCCCGTTTACCCCTTAGTAGAGTAGCTCCACATCTTACTTGCTTTGGCATTTTCAGCTTCGTCTGGGTCTAGCAGTGAGCTCCCCTCGGATTACGTGGTGAATCCCGGGTAAGTTTTTTCTCCTGATGCTCTATCGCCTTTCCACAATCTTTCCCCAGTCGTATACTAACTGCTTATCTATACTGCTCATAGAGCTACGGTCACCATCAGCGAACAAGAAAACACGGAAACTGATGACCCGGGTAAGGAGAACCCGTTTGATGATATGACTACCACAGCTGGCGGAGAAGAACAAGTGCCACTGATAAACCCGGCCGATCAAGAAGCCGAGTATCCAATAGCCTCGCACGCACCCGAGGAGGCTGAAGCTGCAGCCTTGGGCACAGGAGGAGGAGCACCAGACTCCGATACTCGGACGACCCGGATACCTTCTCCCACCAAGACGAGATCTCCTTCTCCGAGTCTCCAAGATCCCGGATCTTCCAAATTGGGCAACGATACTTTCGACCAGATGATGAGCGCTCTCCTTGCTATGAAGGCCTCAGAGAGCAGTATGCTGGAGCGTCTGGCAGTGGAGCACCAGGTAATCGTTGCTTGATGTCTAATAACATCCATCTAGTCCCCAAGTTCCGAGTCTAATTTGTCAAAGTTACACTCGGTACTTCTTTAAATACTCGGCTGACTGCAATATCCGATTAGTTTTTAACTTTCCGTATCTTTAGGCGCACGCATCTCGGTCCGGGGAGATTTTGGCCAAGACCAATCAACTCCTGGACACTGAGGTTAAGCTAAGAGAGGCGCTTGAAGCTGAGGTGGCAACCTTGAAAAAGGATGTCGCAAAATACAAAGAGAGATACACCACCGTCCAAGCTACGCTGAAGGAGCTATCAACTCAAATTTCCGACACTTATCGTGTCCTTGTTGGTGATATTTTGCTTCTTACCGGTTCGTGTCTTTGTTTTTTGTTTCTTGATACGTGACACCCAGAATACTTTGAAGTAATCTTTGTGTTGTGTCCCGCAGATTCCAATCTTGCTCCCTCGGAAGAAAATGATATCCAGAAGATAATGAACTTGAGGAATGTCCTCCGGAGGTTCTGTGCCGGCACTAAGTGGATCCTGGATGCCATTCAGTGGCCTACTGAATCGTATCCGGGTATGGAGACCCTAATCCATGCATGCTCCACCGTTCCTGCATGGATTGAGCTCTGGAAGCGTTCATCATGCCGGATTGGCATGACCCGGGCCTTTATGCTGGCCAAAGCTTACTTTCCCAAATTTGAGCCGGCAAAAGTGATAGCCGGGTTTCCGGAGTTCAAAGCGGATGGCACAAAGTTTGGGGCTAAGGACTTCAAGGCCGTGCAAGTTGAGGTACGACATTCGGCGACTACTCTTGCCGACAGTATGGATTTGAATAAGTTTATGTCCCCATACGATGCTAAGGGAAAGGCTGTGATGGAAGACACACCCGTGCCATTCGATATCCTTGAAAAATGGAATGCTGGCTCGGCCAGGCGAAGGGAGAAAGCTACGAAGAAGGGGGCCGATTTGGAATCAACACCAACTACTTCTACGCCAACCGTTCGTCCACCTGTTCGTCCTGATGCTGAGATTCCGGATGATGATGCCGCGAATGCTTTTAACGAGCCAACTCATGATCAAGACCCGGAGGACAGGGTTGGAGGTGTGAACCTCACCCGGGAGGCCGAGTAGATTATTATCTGATGTCATCTTGATACTTTGTTTGCCGGATGCCTTTGTGAAAGCAGATATTCTTTTGATAGTGCGTATGTGCCATTTTGATATTACCATCGCATTATGTAAACGCATTGCGAAAATTGTAACGGCTTCGAAGCCCTTTGTGGCCTTTGGATGGACTTGATGCACGTCTGCCTTTAAGCTCGTTTATTCCCGACTTACTTTATGGTTCCGTATGTGAGACTCGGTTTCCGGGTCTCGTGGGTTTGACAGGTGGACTTTTCTTCAAGTCCCCAAGTCCCGAAGACCCGGATGTTTGGGTTTCTTGGGCCGAGTGACTTAAGCAACTTTGTTTCTTTTTTGCGAAATCCCCAGTCCCCAAAGCCCGAAATTCCGGGTCTGGGATACGCGGTCATCCAGAGAGAACAAGTTGTCTTGCGCTAAGCCCGAACTTAGAGCCGTTTCACATAGGTTTTGAAGTTATGCTTAATAAACGTTGAGTTTCCGGCTATTAGCCCTGTACTCTGCATAACTTGTGGTTTAGATGACCCTTTTGACTATCTTGTACTGTAAGCCGGCTTTCGCGTGGATATTATGTTGTTACATCTATACGAAAACAGGGCCAGGCAAGTCCCATTGGGCTTCATGGCTGATTGTAATCGTAAGCGAGCAAATCATGCCACTTTAGTGCGAGTCACATCGAGCTTAAGTAAGAAAAGTCAAGAAAGTTTGGCTCCTTTGTCCGGTTATAAGATTGCAGCCGTACTCGTTTGCGAGTAATCAGCCCTTATAACTCATAGGCATCAAGGCCGGGTCTTTGAGTTTGTAACTGTGCTATTCAAGCAATCAACCCTCAAGACCTAGATATATGCAACATTCTGATGTACTGATAACAATAAACCGTACTTACCTGTAAGCGAAGTAGAGATCACAACAAAATAAGACTTGGTAACGCATGTGAAGAAGATATATTGCTTAACCATCTCTTTATTGATATGAGAAAGCTTGGGTCAGCAGGCCGCCTCATTAAAAACCCTCCAGTCCCCTCAGGTACCCTGGATAGGAAAAGAGTTCGTCTGAAACCTGCTGCCCGTTACATTGTTTAGTTCTTCTTGGGGATCTGTCCGGAACCAACATAATCGATACACATTCTCCACTTGTTGGTCTTTTTTATTATGAGTGCCGGGTTCGCTAGCCAATCCGGGTGAGGCGTTTCCGTGACGCGGGTGGTTGCGAACGGTCGTGTGATTCCTTCTCCTACAGCAGATTGCTTGGAAGGGTCATGCTCGATGAAAGCCACCATCTTGGTGTCTTGTGCTGCCTTGAACTTTGCCCTTTCATCTTCAGTACTCGGTCTTTTCAATGATGTTCTGTCATCCGGGTCTGCTTGAGACCGGTAATGCTTGAGTTCTTCTTTTCTGCAAGCTTGCTCAGCCATTGCTGCGTCTCCTTCATCGCACTCAGCCGCTATAACCCGGCTTCCATGTATGGTGATGGTCTGCTTAGGACCCGGGATTTTTAGCTGTAGATACACATAACACGGCCTAGCCATGAATTTAGCATAAGCCGGCCTTCCGAACAGCGCGTGATAAGGACTGCGCAGCTTGACCACCTCGAAAGTGAGCCACTCAACTCGATAATTATCCTTTGATTCTCCGAAAGCTACCTCCAATGCGATTTTCCCCTCGGGGCACGCTGAGTGACCCGGCACTATCCCATGAAAAATTGTTGAACTTTTTTGTAGCTGAGACTCCCTGAGACCCATTCGTAGAAAGGTCTCCCAATACAGGATATTGATGCTACTTCCACCATCCATCAGGACCTTTTTCAGCTCATACCCATTGACCTGCGGTGCAACTACTAATGCTAAGACTCCCGGGTGTTCTATTCTTTCCGGGTGATCTCTTCTACTCCATGTTACATCCTGCTCTGACCACCTCAGGTATCTCGGAACAGCCGACGAAACCGAGTTTACTGCTTGCTTCAGCATCTTTTTGTCCTTGTTAGAATTTCCTGTAGTATGCACTTGATATTGACCCAACTGCTTGGGGTTGGCCTGGAAACCTCCGGCTCCCCCTTGGTTGTTACCCTGATTTCCTGCTGCCGGGTTACCGGCTGGGGGTGGGCCGTTGCCCGGGTTTACACCTGGACCCGGTCCTCCTCCCCGACCTGCACCTCGCATGGCTCTGTTCACTTCCTCGTTCTTCCATCTCTGTAGATCGGCGCACTGCTCCAAGGAGTGGTTAGCCGGCCTACCGTTCCTGCTGTGTTTCGGGCACGCCATTCTGAAGATGTCCCAATTGTTACTCGACCTTGGCGGCCCTTGATAGTTTCCTCCATTGTGATTTCCAGTATTGAAATTTCCTTCTGCCCTGGGTCTCTAAGACCCGGCTTCTGTGCTGGCGACAAACTCGGAGCCTCCCTCAAACGGGCGCTTGTTCTGGCTGTTTCCGTTATTACCCGGCGCTGATCCATTGCCGGCTCTTCCGTTATTACTTGTGTTTGCTTTTGCTTTTTTGTCATCGGCTTCCTCTTCTGTAGTATCCGTTGCAGCATGTTTGTTGCATGCATCCATCAGTTCCCCCATCGTAACCTCTGAAGCATTCCGACTAGATTTCATGCGGGTTAACTTTTGCACTAAAGGTGTGTACTTGCAAGTTTTTTCCATAGCTTGTAACGCATCCTTGGGCTGAATGTCTGTGGATGAATGCAGTATTTCCATAACCCGGTGCACCCAGCTGCGCGCCGACTCACCCTTCTTCTGGACACATCGTTCTAAGTCATCAATAGTGAATAACTTTCTGCACGTCCCATGAAAGTGCTTGATGAACGCAGTTTTCAGCTCCTCCCATGACTTGATAGATCCCTCTGGTAGAGTATTGAACCATAATTTTGCTGCTCCTTCTGACATCATTAAGTACATAAACTTGGCTTGAAGGTTTTCCGTTGCATTGCGAATCGACATTGCCATCTCATAACTGCCCAACCATGTTTCCGGATCCATAGTCGGCTCGTAATTCACTACTTTACCCGGTTCCTTGAATTTATCCGGGTAAGGCTCGGCCCTGATGTTGTCCGACAGGCACTTAGGCCCGGCAAGGTTAGCCGGGACCGGCCTTACTCGAGAAACGTGTGATCCTGCGGGGGGTGCGGCCGGATGCGGAACTGCTGGTGGCCCATGCGCTGCAGACCCGGCTGTGGCTCTCCTGGCTCTGGAACTGTCCACGATAGCTTGTGCTGCTGATGCTGCTGGTACTGCCTGAATGCGGGGAGGAGGCGGCATTTGTTGCTGCTCTTCCCTCCGCCGCGCTGAACTTGTCTGGATATTGCCGGTGTTGCCTCGTTGCTGACTGATATACGGCGTCCCATGCATTCCACTTCTGTGATCCGGGTAGTTGACTTGCTGTGCCACCGCGGTGCGCAATAGATCTATCGCCCGCCGGGTCTCCTCTGCGTGGGGTGACTCTCTCACGGGGATTTGGTTTAACGCGAGTGTTGCTGCGTACACGTTATCCATGGGGTTGTTGTAATGACCCGCTGGTGTGCGAAAACGTGATGGTGGTGGTGGTGGTGATGGTACAGTATTGCCTGTAGTAATTCCAGTCTGTGGTACGGGTAACCCGGCCTGCGTGTCTACCGGTTGTACTCCTCCGGTTGTTGGCTGAGGGGCGGTTCCTTGGTTTGCCGCTGGGATCGGCTGATCCTGAGGCGTGATAAATAGCGCAGCCGGGTTTATGACTCCTCCCAATGCTGGTAATCTGGTTTGGTGCCTTTGATGTATTCTAGTCGTTTCCTCTCGGAGCCGGGTTTCCAGTGCATCCAGCTCGCGTTGGCGTGTGGCCATCCCTTGCCTTTCTGCTTCTACTTGTCTTCTCTGTTGCTCCAAAGCACGACGGGCTACATCCAGGTCCCTAACACGTTCCGCCGCGTTTTCTGGAGTGATAACGGTGGCAAGAACTGTGGGATCTAGGATCAGATTGTTGTCGAACAGAGCCGGGTGTTGTGGATTGGAAGGACCCGCTCCTGGTGTCCGGTTTGCTAGGAATCCAAATGTGTTCGCGTGTAACTCGTTTTCTGCCGCTTGACTGGTAACCGATGCCGACTCTCCGTCAACCCGGACCAAAACCGGGTTCCCGTTAGCCGGATCTTGCTGCTGGGCCAACGCTTGTGCCGCTCCGACCGCGGCCGCGGTCCCGTTCTCCTGGTTGAGATTGGTCGAGGGAGCCGTGTAAACCGCAACCCGGCGCACGATGCTTGGCGCGAATTCATACTATTCCTCTTCGCTGCTATTTTCCTCATACCGATTCTCTAGTAGATGCAGGATAGACTCGGTATCGTCTTCTTTTTCGACCCAGCCACGCGGGGTCCATGCCGGCTCCTCCAGTTGTTCCCTCTTCGTGGTGGGTTCTTCTGTTGGATCTGTCATCCCAACTGATTCTTCTCCATCTGATTGAATGTAGGTGGCCTCCCCTGACACAGAATCAAATCCAAAGTCGTCAGGGATCGAACCGGGAGTACGTACCATACCGATGAAGACGTTGATCCGGCCGATTGTCACGATAGATCCGGATTCGAGGTGATCCGACTCTGGCCCCCAGCCGGAATCGTCCACCATCTTCTCTCCTCCGTGGTCGGTGTAGATCTCGCCGATGACAAGATTCTCCATGTTCTTCCGAGCTTCTCCCGTGATGTAAACACCTTTGGACGCAGGCCCCACGGTGGGCGCCAACTGTCGTGGGATAATCACGGCAGACGTTACCGGGGGTAACTTATCTTGGGGCAAGACGACACTGGTGTTTGGGAGAGGGTTTAGCTCAGAGGAAAACATGATGATATGCGATCTGGAAGCCGGCAAGCAAGTCGCCGGGTCTCCGATCTCGATATATTAATCTCAACTCTGGTGTTACACTGGATACTCGATACCTAGCGATATTGCCCTAACTCTCTTGGTCCCTCGAACTTAACCTAGGGGCCGGCTTATAAAGCATCCGGATCCCTGGCCTGTTCTCCAAGGCGTACTCTGAGTCCAACCCGAACACTGCTTACAAAACCCTAAACTTCCTTACCGGAACCCACAATCCGGGTTACCAGGCCTACGATCTTGGGCCTTCTAGAAGCTCCTTTATCCTTAGCCGGGTCTTTGTGCAGCACCCTTTAGGCCGAGTTACACCTTGGCGTTGGGCTACCGGGTTATCATCCCTCCATCACAATCCAATCTTAATAAGAGACATGCTAAATGGGTAAAATTTATTGAATCTTTCCCATACATTATTAAACATAAGAAAGGATTAGATAATGTGGTTGCTGATGCTTTGTCTAGAAAAAAGTATGTTACTCACTAAATTGGATGTTCAAGTTTCGGGTTTGGAAGAACTAAAACCACTATATGCCGAATATAAAGAATTTTCTACACCTTATGCTAAATGTTCTAATGTGAAGGCTTGGGATAAGTATCATATACATGCTGGATTTTTTAGGGCTAACAAATTATGTATTCCCGAGTGTTCTTTGCGTTTGATGTTATTGTAGGAATCTCATAGTGGTGGATTAATGGGACACTTTGGACGTGAGAAAACATTGATTATGTTGGCTGGATTTTTTTATTGGGCACATATGAGGAGAGATGTTTATAGATTTGTGCAAAGGTGCATCACTTGCAATAAGGCCAAATCCAAATGGAAGCCCCACGGATTGTATACTCCATTGCCTACACCAACTACACCATGGGAAGATATAAGTATGGATTTTGTGCTAGGCTTACCAAGGACAAAAGGGGGGCATGCTTCTATATTTGTGGTGGTGGACAGATTCTCTAAGATGTCAAACTTCATGCTTGCCACAAGAGTGATGATGCATCCCATATTGCTAATCTATTTTTCAGATACATACTGAGATTACATGGAGTACCAAGGACTATTGTTTCTGATAGAGATGTGAAGTTTATGAGCTATTTTTGGAAGACACTATGTGGGAAACTAGGAACAAAGCTACTATTTTCAACAACATGTCACCCCCAAACAGATGAAAAAATAGAGGTGGTTCATAGAACATTGTCTACATTATTGAGAACCATGATCAAGAAAAAATTGAGGGAATGGGAGGATTGTTTGCCACATGTGGAATTTGCATACAATAGAGCTGTGCATTCAACTACTCATCTTTGCCCATTTGAGGTGGCCTATGGATTCAAACCCATTACACCACTAGATTTGATACCACTTCCTATACAAGAGAGAACAAATATGGAGGCATCAAGGAGAGCTGATTTTGTGAAGAAAATACATGAGAATACAAGGGATGCTATAGAGAAGAAAGGGAAGTACGTTGCTCAAAGAATAAATAAGAAGAGAAAGGAGGTTATTTTTCAAGAAGGAGATTTGGTATGGGTACACTTTCGAAAGGACAGATTTCCTAAGCTCAGAAAGTCCAAGTTATTGCCTCGAGGTGCTGGTCCCTACAAAGTGCTTGCCAAGATAAATGACAATGCTTACAAGATAGATCTTCCAATTGATAAGTTTGGAGTGAGTAATTCCTTCAATGTTGCTGATTTGACACCATATCATGGAGATGGACTTGATGTGGACATCAAGGCTTTTCAAGAGGGGGAGGATGATGAGGACATCCCTAGTACATTGCCACTTAAACAAGATGAAGTGAGACTTGGACCTATGACAAGGTCAAGGACCAAGCTACTAGAACAACAGGTGAATTCACTCCTTATAGATTATGATGTTTGTGATGATGAGAATTTTATACTACCTAAATCTATGCATTTATGTATGATCAGGTTTATTGATAACAAAAACATGGTGGAAGAAAACAACCAAGAGGAGCTGGAAAACAACATGGAGATGCTGGAAAACAAGATTACAAGTAGTGAAAACAAATGTACCATGGTGAAAACAAATGTACCATGGTGAAAACAAACATACAAGATGGTGAAAAAAGACTACCATGGTGAAAACAAATGTACAAGATGGTGAAAACAATCATGCAAGTGTGGAAAACAATTACTAGCTTGTTATCCCACACTTAGGGTGAAGGAATGATAAGGGGTTGCCCGATCTTCTCGATGAACTCACACGATAACTTGATAGATAAATTGTGTCTCTCCACCAACTCTCCGGTTAATCCCTGATGCCAATTGCAGCAGCAACCAATCCCTTGGATATTCGAAAATCCACACACTTGCACGAGCATCCACTGATTACTAGTGGTCCTGTATCAACTCTCTCCTTATGATCTCCCATGCATTGCTCCATGGCTCCATGCTCCTCTCCTCCAATAATGCTTGTGTCATCAATAACCTGAATCATACATAAATGTAGGGATTTAGGTAGTATAAAATTCTCATAACCACAAACCTCATAATTTAATAAGAGTGAGTTCACCTGCTGTTTTAGTAGTTTGGTTCTTGATCTAGTCATTGGTCCAATCCTCACTTCATCATGTTTCTCTTTAACAGCAACATCATCATCAATAGGAGAAATAGTAGATTTACTAGGGATGTCCTCATCAAGGAAAACATGAGGAGGGCGCCACATTGAATATCAATGCGCCATATAGAAATCCTACTCATAGTAGGTATGGTTTGCATAACATATTTGGCCGCACCCGCTTAAGTGGGTCGATTTGTAATCTCTCTTAGAGTCCAATTAGGAGTCCTAGTCCAAGAGGGATTTGTCGGGGGTTTCCCCCGAGTAGGGGTAAGGTAAGTGCTAAAGGCAAGGTAAAGGTGCTGTTTGACCGGGTTGACGGCTACCCGGTACCTGCTACCCGGTAGGTTTCTATCCGGCCATACCCACCAATGGCCAAGAGGAGAAATCAAGCAAGTTGTGTTCGTCCGAGTAAAGAAGTTGGTCCGAGTAGAGGGAGTGAGTTCCTACTCGGGCCAGAAGTCAACGGAGCCGTTCTGACAAGGGATCCCGCGTATCCTGCGTCCGTACCGGAGTGCGGTTCAACTTACGGAGCGCGTGATTATCCGCGCTACGGCGTGGCTACAGTGTGGTAGGCGCCTGTCAAGTCCTGTCACTGACAGAGGGGACAGGGCTAGGGGCCTACCCTATCTCACTGACAAGGTGGACAGGTCCTATCTCCGAACAGCGCGATGACTTACGGCGCCCGCGTCAGCGAGAAGCCGGAAGCGTGCTCTGTTCTGCAGTGCTCCAGTCCCATCAGTCGTACCTTTTAGTCTTATTCTATTCGACTGGGCAGCAGTATATAAGGTGCCCTGCCCCCTCCTGCGCGAGGGTCGACATTACGCAAGAGATCATTCGTTACTAGAGGCAACACAGAGAGAACTAGAGAGCTAGAGTGGCTACTCGGCTGAAGGCCTGATTTGTACTGTGGCTACTCGGTAACACACATATAGAGAGAAAGGCAGGAGTAGGGGTGTTACCTCCACACGAGGGCCCTGAACCTGGGTAAGATCGTGTTGTTTGCAGTTGTTGAGACATCCCACACGCGGCTACTCGCCGTGTGATCCCTCCCCGAGCACCTCCAGCGTCCATCGGCCCCAACCTTTAGCCATCCCATGGCATCTGCCGTGATACCACCACGACAGTTGGCGCCCACCGTGGGGCTACCAGCGGCGCTGGCTGGAGTCCATGTTCGGACGGGACTCATTTCTGCTACTGGGGAGCGCGTGGTCTGTGGCCTTGTCCACAGATTCGGCTCCTTCGACTTCGTCACCGACAACGCCGGAGATTTGGCGGTAGGCCCATGCCGGTAGGCGGCTCGGTGCTCTCCTTCGGCTCGCACCTCGTCTACGTCGCCACCACTGTCATCCGCGAGTTCCCAGAGGAGGTGCTCATCGCGGAAGATCTTCCTGCTGTGCTCGCTGCCCGCGGAAAGCCAACTGGCTGCTCCGCGGACAGCGTGGAGGTGATGATGACCGGCCCGGCTGCCGATGCCGGGAAGGGCGTGGCTGCTACCGCGGGAGTCATCGAGGAACCTGCTGGCCCGAGTGCTGCGCAAAAGGTTCACAAGCCTTACGAGGCACCCCACAACATCCCGGGCTACATACCTCCTTCCATGACATCGACAATACCGGCATCCGCCGTGCGGATGGGCATGCCGCCTCCCACCGAGCTTGAGCTCATGACCATGAGGGCGCAGATCGACCAGCAGCGTCAGGCGCTACTCGCTGAGCACCTGGAGCTGGAGAAGGTTAGGCTTGAGCTTAGCCTAGACCAAAATGAGTACAACAAGGCCCACGACTTTACTCCTGTTGTTAGGAGGCCTAGCAAGCTAGCCGCTACTCGTCGCAACTTAGGCGCCGAGATGGCAGTAGTGGAAGAGGCTCCTAGCCAGTCCGCTAGCCTAAACACTGCTACCAGGCCCAAGTATAGCACCCCCGCCAAAACACTTAGAGCTGCAGAGGCTGTAGCTGCTGAGTTGCCGAATCTAGCCGGCGACGCGCGCGCTAGGCAGCAGGAGAGGCTCAATGAGCTAGTGCTAGAAGCTGCTAGGCAGAATGAGGAGTTCCGGAAAGCCAATCCGGGTGCTGGTGCTTCTCAGATTGTGCACTCGCGTGCAGCGAGATCTCATGACCAGGCATCAACACCGCTTCCCAACCGCGAGAGGGACCAGAGTGTGCACTCTGTGAAGAGTAGACAGATGCAGGTGTACGACCCGGCTCTCGCCGCAAAACAGCACGCTGTGCCGCGAGAGTCCGGTCAGAAACACAACTCTGCAGGAGCGGGCTATCAAGCCCATAAAGCTCACACCAAGAGGCAAGATGGAGATCGTGCAGGCCCTTCTCGGCATCCTGCTGCTCAGCCTACTCGGCAGAGGGCGCAGCAGCCAGCTGCAGCACAGCCGCGTGCGGCTGCGCCAGCAGCCAACCCGGTGGTGCAGCCTGCTGTTGTGCAGGAGAACATATATGATGATGGCTACTCGGCAATGGGGATAGCCGGCTATGCTGACCCAAGAAACGTCGCTGATCGTCTGGGTGACCGCATGTTGGAGCCCAGTGATGCAAGATACAAGCTGGACCGGATTAATCTGCCCGCGCAACTCGAGAACAAGGGGCCGCCTGGCCTAGAATGCTTCGGTCCTCGTATCATGAATGAGCCATCTGTGAACCACTTTCAGCTGGCTAGGGGAACCAAGTGCTACAATGGCAGCACCAAGCCAGAGGATTGGTTGAGTGACTATGTCACAGCCGTGCACATCGCAGGCGGCAACCGGAGATGGGCTGTGCGGTATGTTCCGCAAATGCTAGAGGGTCCAGCTCGGACTTGGCTCAACAACCTGCCCAAGGATAGTATCAACTGTTGCCTGGACTCTTCGGAGGCCTTCATCAGCAACTTCACCAGCACCTACAAGAGGCCGAATAGGCCGCAACAGTTGTCCGCTTGCAAGCAACGGGAAGAGGAGACCGACTGGGAGTATCTTACTCGGTGGAGCACTTTGAGGAACACCTGTGAGGGTGTGAATGAGGCCCAGGCCATTACCTGGTTTGCTCAGGGCTGCAAGCATGGCAGCATGTTGTGGCAGAAGCTGCAGCAAGAGATGCCGAGTACTCTCGCTGAGACCATCAAGATCGCAGATATGTATGCACTCGGCGACCCAACTCAGCCTCTGATGGACTCTCCTGAGCCGAGAAGGAACTACAACAGCAACAAGCGCAATGATTTCCGCAACAAGCGCAGAGGTGACCGGATTGATACTCGGTATGATCCCAAGGAGGTGAATGCTGTGACCACGGCTGCTGGGAGTAGCCAAAGGCAAAAAACTGCTGGAGCCCAATACGGGCAAAACCAGAATCAGGGCCAAGGCATCAAGAAGCCGTACAATGCTCCCCAGCAGGGTAGCGGCAACTCGGATCCGGCTCCGAACTTTGTCTTTGGGAGCATGAGGGATGGGCCTTGCAGCTTCCATACTCGGCACCCGGCTAGGCCAACCAACCATACTACTCGGCAGTGCAGCTGGTGGGAACAGATCAAGAATGAGGGCCTGCCCCCTCCTCCTCCTCTGCCAGCTGCGAATGCCAATGTGCAGCCTATTCGGGCAGCTGCTCCCAGGCCAGCAGTGTTCCCGAGAAGAGAGAATGTGAACCATGTGGCTTTAGGATCTAACCGCAACTTCAACAACAACGGCAACCGCAACTACAACTACAACAACAACAACCGCAACCGCAACTTCTACACCCGTAACAGAGGCAACAACAACAACAACAACAACAACCAAGGCAACAACAACAACGGCAACAATGGTGGTGGAGACCACAACCAGTACCAGGAACACCATGAGAGCTACATGATCTTCACCTCCGAGCCTGCCGACAAGCAGTCTCTTCACAGGCGTGCGATGGAAGTCAATGCTGTGATCCCTGCTGTGCCTCATTACCTGCACTGGTGCAACCAAGAGATCACGTGGTCCAGAGCTGATCATCCTAGGGTGATGCCCAACCCGGGTAGCTATGCTTTGGTGGTGGATCCCACCTTCTTGGGTACTCAAAAGAATGTCAGGTTCAGCAAGGTCCTGATCGACAACGGCAGCAGCATCAACATTGTGTACAGAGACACACTAGAGAAGCTCGGAATGGCCGAGAACATGTTGCTACCCAGCAGGACCACATTCCATGGCATTGTGCCGGGAGTGTCTTGCGTTCCAATCGGCCGCGTCTGGATAGACGTTCTATTCGGTACCAGGGAGAACTACCGCACTGAGAGCTTGTCGTTCGAGGTAGTTGATCATCAGAGCCCCTACCATGCCCTACTCGTAGGCCTGCTCTCAGCAAGTTCATGGCTTCTACCCATGTTGCATACCTGAAGATGAAGATCCCTGGTCCCAATGGAGTCATCACCATCTCGGGTGATTACAAGAGGTCTTTGGAGTGTGCCTCTGTTGGTTCTCAACTGGCGGAATCCATGGTCATTGCTGCCGAGAAGAAGAAGATGTATGAGGTGGTGGTTATGGCGCAAGCAGCGCAAGGTGGTGCGCCTGGCATGCCGAGTTCCCAGTACGGGACTGCGTTCCAGGCGTCCCAGGAGACAAAGAAGGTCCAGGTTGATCCAGAGTTCCCAGACCGTGTTGCCATCATTGGCGATGGGTTGGGCGAGAAATAGGAAAGCGAGCTCATCCACTTCCTCCGTGAGAATCGGGACGTCTTTGCCTGGTCCAATGAGGATTTGCCGGGTGTCCCGAGGGAGTTGGTTGAGCACTCGCTACATGTGCGGCCTGATGCCAAGCCGGTTAAGCAGGCTATGCGCCGCTTTTGTGATGAGAGGAGGAAAGCTATCGGTGATCAGATCACCAAGTTGCTGATAAGCAACTTTATCATGGAGGTATTGCATCCGGACTGGCTAGCCAACCCGATTATGGTTGAGAAGAAGAAGGAGGACCCCAAGGCCGACACCGCATGGCGCATGTGCGTGGACTACACCGACCTGAACAAGGCCTGCCCCAAGGATCCCTTTCCGCTACCCCGCATAGATCAGGTGATCGATTCCACTGCTGGTTGTGAGCTTTTGTCTTTCATAGATGCCTACTCTGGTTTTCATCAGATAGCTCTCAACCCTGCTGATCAAATAAAGACTGCCTTTATTACCCCGTATGGGGCTTATTGCTATCGTGTCATGTGATTTGGGTTGCGGAATGCTGGGGCTACCTATCAGAGATGCATGCAGAAATGCTTGCATGATCAAATTGGTAATAACGTGCAGGTGTACGTAGATGACATTGTCATCAAAACGAATAAAACACATACTCTGCTTAGTGACATTGAGGAAACCTTTGCCAACTTGCGCAAGTACAAAATGAGGTTGAATCTGACTAAATGCACTTTTGGTGTCCCGGCTGGCAAGCTACTCGGCTTCTTGGTGTCCAGTCGGGGCATTGAGGCCAATCCTTCAAAGATAAAAGCTATAGAGAGCATGTCTTTGCCGAGATCACTGAAGGATGTGCATAAGTTCACTGGTTGCTTGGCTTCTCTAAGCCGCTTCCTGGGCAGAATGGGCGAGAAGGCCTTGCCTCTGTATCAGTTGATGAAGAAGTGTGACAAGTTTGTATGGACACCGCATGATGATGTAGCATTCAAGGAGTTAAAAGCCATGATGGGTAGCGCTCCCATCTTGGCTAGCCCGCTACCCAAAGAGCCAATGCTGCTGTACATTGCTGCAACTAACCGAGTGGTCAGTGTTGTGATTGTGGTGGAGAGAGAAGAGGAAGGCAAGACTGTGCAGCGGCCAGTATACTATCTCAGTGAGGTGCTGTCCAGCTCCAAGCAGAACTACCCGCATTATCAGAAGATGACTTACGGCGTATACCTGGGCGCCAAGAAGCTGAAGCACTATTTCCAAGAGCATCCCATCACAGTGGTGAGCTCTGCTCCCATCTCGGACATCATGGGAAACAAGGAGGCAAGTGGCAGAGTAGCCAAGTGGGCGATTGAGCTAGCCGCGTACGCTCCTTCGTACGCAAGGCGAGAAGCCATCAAGTCACAGATCTTAGCAGATTTTCTGGTGGATTGGGCTGAGGTGCAGTATGAGCCTCCTTCGCCAGTAGCCAACTACTGGAAGATGCATTTTGATGGCTCCAAAGTGAAGGAAGGCCTTGGTGCTGGCGTGGTGCTCACGTCACCCAAGCGAGATCAACTCAAGTATGTGCTGCAGATTCATTTCAAGGCATCCAACAATGTAGCAGAGTACGAGGCCGTGGTACACGGCTTGAAGGTAGCTAAGGAGGTTGGCGTGCAGCGCATCATCTGTTATGGCGACTCGGATCTGGTGGTGCAGCAAGTTTCAGGTACCTGGGATGCTGTGGATGCCAACATGGCATCATATCGGTTTCTGGTGCAAACCATGACTGGTTTCTTTGAAGGATGCGAGTTCAAACACATTCACCGAGCAGAGAACGAGGCAGCTGATGAGCTGTCCAAGTTGGGGTCTTCTCGGCAGTACATCCCGGCTGGGATTGCCTTGGAGCATTTGAGAAAGCCATCTATCAAGCCATCCCCCAACTCAGAATCTATCTTCGGTCCTTCTCTGCCCGGCGAGGAAGCTGTTCCCATGGAGATTGACTGGGAGGTTGCAAAAGAGAACCCGGGGACTGCCGTCTCCATCCCGGGGACTGGCACCTGCAACCCGGGGACTGTCCCTTCTTACTCGGGGACTTCCCCTCCTAACTCGGGGACTGTCGCATTCATTGAGGGGGTCCTTGCTGAGTGCTCGGGGACTCGGGGACTCGTCCCCAACTCAGAAGAGGAAGTGGTGGCTGATCCAATGGAACTGGACGAACCAGTGTTTCCCATCCGGGAGACACCGAGTTGGGCTCTGCCCATATTATCCTTTCTAAAGGACGGCACCTTGCCGAGTGATGAGGTTACCGCGAGGCAAATCCAGAGAAGATCCAAAGGCTATACTATCTTCAGAGATGTGCTGCATAGAAGAAGTCCTACTGGTGTGCTGTAGCGCTGTGTAAAGCCAGAGGAAGAATAAGAAATTCTGGTGGAGATACATCAAGGAGAATGCGGGCACCACGCCTCTTCTCGGGCTCTGGTCAACAAGGCTTTACGGCATGGCTTCTTTTGGCTCACTGCCTTGAAGCAAGCTGAAGATATCGTGAGAAAGTGCAACGGCTGCCAAAGATTTGCAAGTAAGATTCATATGCCGGCTTCCGAGTTGAAGACCATTCCCATTACTTGGCCATTTTCAGTTTGGTGTTTGGACATGGTGGGTCCTTTCAAGCCGGCTAGAGGCAACATGACTCACATCTTGGTCATGGTTGACAAGTTCACCAAGTGGATTGAGGTGAAGCCTATTCGGAAGTGTGATGGAGTCACGGCTGTGAGTTTTCTGAAGGATGTGATCCTGAGATATGGCTACCCGCACAACATTATCACTGACAATGGCACAAACTTTGCTGAGGGTTCTTTTGCAAGGTTCTGCAGAAATAAGCGCATTCGGCTAGATGTTGCATCTGTTGCGCATCCCGCCTCCAATGGGCAAGTTGAAAGAGCAAATGGCATGGTGCTATCCGGCATAAAGCCAAGGCTAATTGAGCCACTGCTGAAAACACCTGGGTGTTGGCTAGACGAGTTGCCAGCGGTGTTGTGGAGTCTAAGGACTACCCCTAACCGGTCAACCGGCTACACACCATTCTTCCTGGTATATGGAGCTGAGGCCGTGTTGCCCACTGACCTAGAGCATGACTCGCCCCGAGTAACCCTCTACACTAAGGTAGAGGCTAGAGAAGCTCGAGAAAATGGCGTTGACCTGCTAGAAGAAGCAAGAGAGCTAACTCTGTCATGTTCAACTGTTTACCAGCAAAACTTGAGGCCTTATCACAGCTGGAAAGTGAACCCAAGGGTTTTCCGAGAAGGAGACGTGGTCCTTAGGCTCGTGCAGCGCACGGCCGGGATGCACAAGCTTTCCCCTCCGTGGGAAGGGCCTTTCATTGTGAGCAAGGCTTTGCACAATGATGCCTACTATCTAGTTGACGCACAGCCACCCCAGAAGAATAGGCCGGATAGGGCTGGAGAGGTATCCAAGCGCCCTTGGAATGTAGCTCTACTCCGACGTTTTCACTCATGAGCAAATTATGTATGTATCTTCTTATCCGAGTTAAACTCCTATTCGGCAATCTAAAATTGAACTCAGGGACTTCCCTCGTCCAAATTGCTCCTTGTGTCTATTCTTGTTCTTACTTTGTCTATTCGGTTGAACCACTTAGAATTTCAAAAGCATACAAAGTAGTGTGTTTAAACCCACCGGACACTCTGCGACTCTGCTGTTGTCCGCAACCCGGCTTCATGGCAAGCCAGAGAACAAGCCAAAGGGTCAATGAACACATGAAAAATTGTAAAGGGAAGGAAACGTGTGGCAACCGAATAGAGTGTTTTTTACTGTTTTTTCTTTCCGGCTAAGTGGTGGGCAGCGTTACTATGTTTTTTCTAAGTGGCTAAGTATTTGAAACTCCAACTTTGAACTCTTGTGACTCGACTACCAAAAAAGCAACAAGTTGCAGGTAAGAGCTGAGATAAAAAGGAAGAGTGGTTAAAAAATGCAACTCGGGGACTTGCATATTAATGCAACCCGGCATTGAGCCAGAGTTGCTAAGAACTTCAACTAAATTAAAACTGAGTAGCAACAAAGACTTAATAGTTTGGATACATTTGCACCCGGCATCCCGGGGATCTGATAAGAGTTCGAGGTAAAAGTTTTTCAGGGTTCACTCCTTAGTAGCGGCGGTGTCGTCCGCCTTGGCGCTGTCAGCGTCAGCTTCAGAGTTGGCGTTGGCAGCTGGTTCTGAGGTTGCAGTGGCAACCGAGATGGGATCCGTGGCAGAGGTAGATGCAATAGACTGGAAGCTGGGCATCGGGAAGCCGCTGATCGCGCCCAACTCGGGAGCCGCTTGCTGGATCACCATCTCAGTGGTAATGGTGGCCTCCTCGGCGTTGGGTTGCGGGTTCTCGGCTTCTGCATCAACCTTGGCCTTCCCCTTCTCGGCGGATCCATCAGTGGCATCTTCTTCAAACACGCTCAAGCCCTCCGACTCGGCGTCATCGTCAACGTCCTCTTCATCTTCACCGTCATCCTCAGGCTCGGTGTCTGGCTCGGGGAGGCCGTCGATGTAGGTGGCGGTGTCGGCATAGGAGGCTATCTCGTAGGCCACTGTGTCACACCCCAGTTTTTGGATTCTTGTACTGTGCTCAAGAAGACAACTATTAGGGCCAACAAATTATTTTTACAACAACATGATTGTTTGAACTAACTTGTGTTATGATTTTAATCATATTTGCAACATAAGTTTTGTTTCATTATAAAACCAACACCATATGTTTCTGAAAAATATTCCTGATATTTTTCCTAATGTTTTCTTCTTATTACTTGAGTGGATTTTTATTCCAAGACTTGGATCACTCTTGATTGCATCTTAAAACAAACTTTTAACCTTGTTGGATCCAAGAAAACAAGTTTCCAAAATGATCTATGAAAGTTTCCTTTTAACTTTCCTATAGAAAACAATTCCTGAAAATAAAGCCAAGTACCTGTTTTCTACCATTGTTTTCACCAAGCTAGAGATTGTTATTTTATGATTTCTTGACTTCTAATTAATCCTTGATATATGTACTACAAATCCATAAGCTCACTTTTAGTTTGGGAGAAATAAAAACTATCTTTTGCTTGTTGTTTTTGTGGTATAAAATTAAGGCGGAAAAAGGCAGTTTTTGGAAACAGATAAAAACAGAAAGTATACCTTTTTCCACATTGTTTTCATGGCCTTAAACTATTTCAAAATTGTTTTCAAAAGTTGTTTCTGAAAGTATATAACATGGTTAACAAGTCCATGTTTTGAAAACCAATTTTGGAAAGCATTTGAACCCTGAAAACAAACTCAACTTTTTGCATCTTCTATCTGTTTTCAGCACATAGAAAATTTCCAAGTCATAAGACTGAATTTTCTGAATTTGCAAATGAACAGTAAGAGATACACTTTTGCACACTCATTTTCTTGATGATGCTTTGCATTTTTGGAAGCATGGCCTAACCTAACTTGTTGACCAACTATTGAACTCGACCAAAATGCTTTGGATACCTTCTAGAAGACCTTAGGGATGAGAATAAGAGAGGAGAGAGATTGGTGACTAGGATAGGGATGGGCTCCCATACCTCTTAGATATTTTGATCTTTTCCTCTTGCCACTTGCACACAATGGGTCCCACTTGCTTGCATCACCTTTGATCTTGCATAGGACACATTGTTCACTCAAAAGGAAATGACCAAATGCCCAAAAACTTCCCAATGCCATGGCATGACACCTACCCGAAGTGACCATCTTGCCCTCCCCTCATTCCCTCTTCTATAAAGATCCCAAGGCCATCTCCTTGCACCTTGCCCCTCCTCCACAACCCCCCACTACCACACTTCATCCCCAAGCTTAGAGGAGCCTTGAGCCATCCATGTGAGCTCCATGAGCTCCAAAATCGCCGCCGGCCATTTTTCTTAAACCGATGTGAGGAACCTCAAATCCCTGCAGAAGTTTGCCTGTCGTTTTGAGCTTGTGAAAAATAGTTTTCGTGCAGATTATTTTCTACAAAAATTCACAGAACTAGGCTTATGTTTTCCTAACCATTTCCCGTTGGAAGATCCAAGTTTGCACTTTTATTTTTGTCACAATACCTGTTTTGCCACAGACTGTCTGTTTAGCCATTTGTGACATAACTTTTTGGATCTGTATCCATTTTGGGCAAATAAAACTGTTTTGAGTAGCCTATGTGTAGATCTATCCATAGGACTTGGACTTACATCAACGCCATTTACCAAATGGAAATGACATCCATTTTGGTAAAAGACCAGTAGGCTTTTCTAGACTTCTTATAAGGAGTTTAAAAATGTTTTTTGAAGCAAATCCAATTGGATGAGTTTGGTATTGAGTAGATCTATCTTATCATATCTTAGATTAATTTTTTGAGCTCTAGATTATTTTTGGTGGACAGATCTAGAAACAGCAGCTTTTCTGTTTGTTTTCTTTGTTTGTTTTTGTTTGCAATGAAATGTTTGGTTGGTTTAATCTTTGTTCCTAGAATGTAGAGATGTGTTGGATCTTGTTATTAGGTTGTTTTCTTGCATTACATCTACCTTACAAAGTGTGTGCATGTTTGCAATATCATTTGGCTATAGAAGTAGCATATGTTGTTTCCCTAGTTTATTTATTTGATGTTTTGTGTGAACCAACTCCTTGTGTGCTTGTTACCTAATTTTTGTGCTATGTTTTCTATAGATCCAGTACCATTTTGGTACTATTATTTTGATGTTTTTGTCTCTGATAGCTTGCATGTATTTTTTAAGGTGAAGCATGTGTAGGTTTTGTTATTCTTATGCACTAGTCTTGCATGCACTAGAATAAATAGCCTTGTTTTATTTATTTTGATATTCTAATGTTTGTCATGAGTAACCATAGGCTTAGTAACTCTTTTGCCTTGGTATTAGTGGGCCCATAACCCACTGGTCCCATTGCATCTTGGTTGGGGATGAACATTCCCAACTATGCACATGTGAGAAATTAACATGTTTTAATTGTGTGGTTGATAGGATATTTTCCACCATGGAAAATATAATTGTTTGTTTTCACTTATGCAAGTGAGAAGTTTATTTCTTATAAGGATCTACTAGTATGTTAGGTGTGATCCATTTGTTAGCATAATATTCCTTAGGAGTATCTTGTTAAGAAATGATTCACTATTGAGTGCTAAATTATATTGTTTGCAAATAAACTAAATTCCTTTATATTGATAGATTGTTTGTGAATGATTGTAAATTGAGTGTTTGGATTTTTGAAAAGGTTTAGATAACTTTTATTTTATTTCATAGCTACTGGTTGTGTAAGTTATACCTTGCTTGCTTGCTAGTAATTAATTAAGAAAAACATAAATTGCTAGAATTAATTTATGCATGTTTAATAGTTGTTTCATGGGATTGTTTTGATGTTTGTGCTTACTAGCATGTGTAAGTTTTGTGTACTGTTATTAGGTACATTTTATGATCATGACTTGCTTGTTTAGAATTAAGCATCATAGTAACATTGTTTGCTTCTCTAGTGATGAACTAGTGTCACCACTAGAAAATGGTGATTTTTGCTATAGTATTTTCATCTTTTATTTCATAAGTGTATGAGTTTATTATAGCATATTTATGAAGTTATTACTTCGGTTATGATGCCATGAATAATTTAGTTTCTTGTGCTATCGTTGTAGAATATAAGTTTTTCTTATAACATGCTTGTGTAGATTTCCCACACTAGTGTGTTACCAGTGCAGTCCTGTTTCTATGCTTTTGATAGGGATATTACCTTGAGTGATGATTGTGTTTTAGATTATTTTTATGACTTGTTATCCTTGTTTTTAGGTACTGGTTGTTTGCTAATTTTTCATAATTGAGGGATTCCAAAACCTCTAGTAAACAATAACATAGTGAATAAATAGTCTATTCAATTGTGGTGTGTTTGCTTGTTGTTTGGATTTTGTTGGAGTGTTTTACCTTAGCATGAGTTTATACTTGTGTTATTATTGTGCTTAAGAGTATCTTGTGAAACTAAAACATCCAACTAAAAATCATGAACACATAGAGTGATAGTTGCTTGTGGTGAGTAATACCCACTACCATGGGTATTATTCTGTCTGTTTGTTTTACCTTAGCAACCTAACCTTTTGCACCCACAAGATATATTTTTAGCTTCTTGTATATCTTATTATGAGAGTGGTACACCACTCCATATATGGTATGTATGATGTGGGATATGGTTTTCTAAATCATACATAGTGCCTGACGACAGTTTTGGACCGTGAGAGTTATGTGAGATAGTTTTCGCGTTATCGTTTCGAGAGAACTCGAGAGTGAACATTTGTTGCTGTATGTGTTTCTTAGCTTAGTTGTTTGTCTTTTAGACCTGATTGTGTGTCTTTTTTTTCCTTTACGACGCTAGAACGCGAAGAAGAAGAAGAAGCAGTTGTGGAGCTGTGCGTCAAATTCAAGTTGCTTCAAGGCCAGGGACATTAAGAGACTTGAGGCAAGCCATCCTGATGCTTGCTGATACAATACTTATCATTATCTATCATGCATGTTTTGCCTCTGAAGTTTTACCAAAACTTGATTATCAAAACTATTTTCTTTATGTGGCTATTACTACTATTCTATTATATAGGTTACTATCATGCCAGTAGTTAAACTTGGTGATACCAAGCCCATAAGCCACCATATGGTATTTATTACCATCAAATATACTAGTCCCTAAGTGGACACCCTAAATTGTGATTCTACAAAACAAAGGCTTTACGGGAAAACCCGGAGAAAAGGCGGATCCTTATTCTCCGGAGGAATGTGGAAGTGGTCATTTTTGAGAAATTGGTGTTTTCAAAAATGACACATAACCTAGTCTTCGCCGGACAACCTTTACCGTACTGCCACTCTACCCCTATATGGGTATGGGGCCTATCTAGATGCTTGAACTTGTTAGTGTATGCTTTATTCCAAAGTGCTATAGAGAAGCGGATTCTCTGAACCGAAGTGTCGCCAGGAGAGGGGAAACGGGACATACACAATGTGGGATTAATTTTCCCTCCGGATGCGACAGCTGGGCCTCCCGGCTAGGCAGGGTGGGACCTGGTGCCGGGGAGAACAACCCATCTGAAGGAATGAGCATATACTAGCTTGTGTCAGAGTGGACAGTTAGGATCAACTTCTCTGGTGCTTGCATATCGCTGTGACGATCCATGGGTGGTCCATGGCAGAGTTTTGGATCTAGTGGATGTGTACACCTCTGCAGAGTACAACTTTTTAGAAGAAGCCGCGTCCTCGGATATGGACAGTTGAATGGCCATGTAGCTAGCATTGTGTCAATGTTTTCAAAAAGGATTTTTGGAAAGGAAGTGTTGAACTTGTGAAGTTCGGAAAGGAAATGGAAACTTATACCGTGGAGGTATCGTCGATGATGAAAAGCCAGATGCTGTTATACAAAAACAAAAATGTTTTGCAAAGAAAACCTTTTCTACTCTAAGCAAGAATTATGGAAACTGATTCCAAGAAGTTTTGCAAAGAGAAAATATTCTTTAACAAAGTTTTACAAAAACTCTTGTACGTGTGAGATCTACAAGAGAAATAAAACTATATTATTTTCTTCTGAAGTATCTTCTTCAACGAAGATACAGATTAACCTTACTGCAACTGTGGTGTCATCATATATGAACACCACTGGTAGTGAACCCTATTTATAGCCTACATATTCCACCATATAAGCATAGTTGCATGTTGGTAAGTGACATGATGGATGTCTTGCTGAGTACATTCAAATGTACTCATTATGGTTTCGCCCCTGGTATCTACTTATCAGATTTGGAGAAGGAGCCTCCAAAAGAGATCTATGAAGAGAAGTACGGAGTTGACGGGCTTTGCGAACTAGGATCGTCTCCGGGTCAGCAGCCTGTAGGTTAAGGCATGACTTGGGATCAACTACGTTGTGTCTTATTTGTCTTCCGCTGTGTTTGTTGTGTTGCCTGCCCTTTTTGGCAGTTGCTTTAAACTTGATCATGTGATCATTTGTGTAATACCTTTATGTATTCGTGTAATGGATGATGTATTTCTGTATGCCAACTGTGTATGTTGTTCACGGCTGATCTTTCTGGGATCGTGAATGTATGCATACGTAGGGTTTCAGACTGCCGGTCTGGGGTCCTTACAGAGTTGGTATCAGAGCCATCCTGACCTTAGGAGACCTTAGTTAGCATGGACGTCAGATAGGAAAGAAAAGTATTTTTGAGTAAAAACCTATTTACAATCTACATTATTTTTATCTAAGGGAATTTTAGTATATTTTCCCTCCTTCTGATCTTTTCAAAAGATTATAAATGCATATCAAGGGCGTCCTTGAACAGTGGTTCGAAGGGCGGGCCTTACCGAGTTGGTATCTCTCTCGGTTAAGAGTTTATTTCTTACTTGTTTGCAACTGCTCCGCTCTGTTTTTGAAACATCTCTCGTTTGTGAAGTTTTCTGTCCAGAAAATAGTTGGGGTTTCAAAAACAGATTGTTGCATATTATTACCTCTCTCAGTTAAAAGTTTTATCAAAACTTTACTTCTAGTATTTTGTTTTTATCCAAAAACTTATATACTTGCCGATGTCCCGAGAAGACCAAAATAATTTCCTAGCTCTACAGTGATGATGGTCAGAAGTAGATATAGTTCTTCAGCCACTTCTAGGACTTTTGGATCAGTCTAGTTTGGAGTAATTTAGCGATTACCCATGAGTCGCCTCCCCCTACGTAGCTCCAATGGAGCCTTGTTTGTGTGTTTTGGCTTGCTTATGTGTGTCCATAGGACTTTGTGCTGTTGTGTGGTGTAGAATTTGGTTCATCTAGGCTTCTATATGTTTGTGGGGTGCTCAAATTTTGCAAATTTGTGATTGCCCCACTCTTGTTTTTGAATCGCCGCCTATTAAATTTTTGCAAGCAAAACTGTTTGTATAGCGTTCAAAAACAAGAATTTGTTGCTTAGACTTATACTTGTTTTCGCTTCATAATGCGACTCGTCGTGAACCACCACCATCTCCCCCACCATCAATAAAAGCACCATTGGGCCTAATAATAGAGGACCATCAAGCCACACGAGCTGATAGTGTTGCTACCAGTGATGCACTCCAACAGATAAAGCTCCAACAACGACAACCCTCAAAGATGAAAAGGCGTGAAGAAATCAACCACTACTGACCAAAACCTCTAGTTTTGCCTGTTAGTAAAAGACTCTTTTTACCCTGTTGGCTAAACGTTGCACTTTCTATGTCCTCTTTTAAAAGACCAAACAAGAGAAATAAGGATCTTAAAATTTTGCACACTGCTACCTAACTTAATCCCCTTTAAAATCTTGTGTAGATGGCAGTTGTCTTCACCAAGTCCTTCCGGCTGGGATCGCATGAACCTTGCTACCGCCGCTTTGAGGAGGATTTGATCAAGATGACTCGCCTGATCGGTCGTCCCCTACCTGAGTTAAAGGGAGCCCAGTTCCACATGGATGGACGAGAAATGTCCTGGTTGGTCGTCTGCACCATCCGTGCACCAGTGAGAGCACCATCAACCCCAGAGATCACTTGCAAAGTCATGGAGAACAGTTGGGAAGATGGTATCCTTAGAGTGATGCAGCTGACCATTGCCAAACTCGCGAACTTCTTTCGCGGCACGTTTGAAGGCACCCCCTATAGATACTATGGGAGGCGCGATGAGGACAACATGCCAGTTGATGTCACCGAAGACTTTGTGTTTGCCCGTCATTTCCAGCACTTGGAGGGGCAGCTGTACAACACTCCGTTTTCCCTTGATAGGCTCAGAGGAGAGTTCGATAATCAAGGAAGAGAGATCTTCCAGCTAACCAAAGACCTGAGAGTTTCCACTGCTACCGAGCGCCGTCTCGTGACACAAGGAAAGACCATGAGGTTTGTTGGTTTCCATCTCTGTGCACAAGTGAGAGACCTTAAGTTCCAGCTTGAAGCTAGCAAGGCCCGAGTTGCAGAGTTGGAGGAACAGCTACGCGCTTCCTCGAGCACTTAGGATTGCCGCAGGATGTTAGGACTTATGTTGTTTTTCCACCCTAGACGCTTGCTTGTGTTTGTGTTCGTGTCATGTGAGCTCCTCTGTTAGAGCGTTGTGTGTGCCAGTTGTGTTGTAAGCCTTATGTTGTGGCCATGTGAACCTTTAAGTTAAGTTATGCTTGTTAAGACTCGTTTTTCACATGCGTGTTAATCTTGGTTGGAGTTGGCTTTAGTTTCATCGATGGTTGCTTGTTGTCGTGTTATCTACCGTTCTCATATCCGCTATGAGCCGATACATGTCACGAGCCTTTAAAACCAAAACCACCTTTAGTTGCTATCGTCTTACACCGTTCTTTTTCTTCAGCATGACCAGCGATCTACCTCCGTCACCTGAGCCGACATTTGCTCAACTGTTTGCTCTGTTGAGGGAAAAAAGTAAAGCCGCTCGTGCTGAGCACATCGCCACCCATGCTATCCTGGAACAGTTAACTCAACTTGCCATCACCAACGCTGAGAATACTATGTTCCTTATGAGAGGATACCAGCAACTGCTTGCTGGAGAGAGCCGCAAACGGAAGATGGTGACGCCAGGAGAAACTAGTCTATGGGTGACTCGCAGCGTTTTGCCTGCGAGGCCACAATCTTCGAGGAGACGGGTGAAAGTCAAGCCTAAAACCATGGTTTGCTTTGCCTGTAGACAGGAAGGACACTTTGTTCGCGAATGTCCCAAGAAGAACCGTATTCTAACTCATCCTGAAGAACCCCAAGAAACCCAAGGTCCAGCCCAGAAGAAACGCAAGAATCTGATGAGTGGACCTCGAGACCGAGATGATGTTGCCGGAGCATCTGCGACTCATGCCATAGCCAATGGTACGTTTCAAACCACACCTGTGAACCCCCTTGTTTTGTTTGTGATCGCACCCTGAAAAACCCGACGTAAATGGAACACTAGAAGTGTCACGTCGGGCTAAATAAAATCTTAAATAGTTAACGATACTAACAAAAATCTCATCTAATGTTAGTATAACACCCTACAGAGTAAATTAATTTTTTTTGCCACATAAAATTGGTGCCACCCTACAGAGTTAGTAAAATGGTTTCATCTAATTCTAGTTGGAGACCTTACAAACTAGGTAATATAACCTCATCTCTTGAGCATAAAACCCTACAGAGTTGGCTCACCAATTTTCTTTTTATGCTGCTGTCTAAACCAAATACCTTACAAAGTAACTTATAGATTTGATATGTTACAGAGTTTGTTATCACCAGTTTAAAAAGAAAACGCGTAATCAACTTTTTCCAAAAACAAAGAGAAAGGTGCCTTAGGATGATTCTATAGCTGTTTTGAAGTAGGGAAAGGTTGGAAAAAAATAGTAGATAGATAAAACTATGATCATTACTAGGCGACAATATCTCCCGTATATATGTGTTGGAGGAATCAGATTTTAGATTTATGAGATGGAGGAAAACTCATTGAGGTTTAGAAAGATTGGTGGATATAAATTGATGAGGATAGATTTTAGTAAATATCAATATTGAGCTTGGAGTTTTTGATAGGAACCTTATAGAGTTGATAGTACTCAGAGTTGGTATAGCTTTATGATCTTGATAAACTACCTTTGAGGAAAAACAAATGATTGAGATTTAACTATTTTATGTTAAGAGGAAGGTAGTAGATTTTCCTGAATTTTGGACAGTGAGCAATGGAAAGCTCATACTATATAAATGCTGATGGATATCCATTTAATTGGTCATATGAGTTTGTAAACAAATAGATCTTATGACTAAAGAATAATCCCTGGTTGGATATCATGGTTTTAAGGAGCAATATGTTCGAGGTTTAGACCATGGCACCCAAACCTTTGAGAAGAAAACAAATCTACCGGTGAATTCTGGTAAGATAAAACAAAGGGGGGAAGCCCCTGTAAAAAAATGTTGCAAATCACCAATAATGTTTGGTAAGAAAATCATCTAACATTGTTGTGTTGACCATACCCTCTTTTCGCTTGCCTGCGAATCTCGGGACGAGATTCTTTTAAGGGGGGAAGGTCTGTCACACCCCAGTTTTTGGATTCTTGTACTGTGCTCAAGAAGACAATTATTAGGGCCAACAAATTATTTTTACAACAACATGATTGTTTGAACTAACTTGTGTTATGATTTTAATCATATTTGCAACATAAGTTTTGTTTCATTATAAAACCAACACCATATGTTTCTGAAAAATATTCCTGATATTTTTCCTAATGTTTTCTTATTATTACTTGAGTGGATTTTTATTCCAAGACTTGGATCACTCTTGTTTGCATCTTAAAACAAACTTTTAACCTTGTTGGATCCAAGAAAACAAGTTTCCAAAATGATCTATGAAAGTTTCCTTTTAACTTTCCTATAGAAAACAATTCCTGAAAATAAAGCCAAGTACCTGTTTTCTACCATTGTTTTCACCAAGCTAGAGATTGTTATTTTATGATTTCTTGACTTCTAATTAATCCTTGATATATGTACTACAAATCCATAAGCTCACTTTTAGTTTGGGAGAAATAAAAACTATCTTTTTCTTGTTGTTTTTGTGGTATAAAATTAAGGCAGAAAAAGGCAGTTTTTAGAAACAGATAAAAACAGAAAGTATACCTTTTTCCACATTGTTTTCATGGCCTTAAACTATTTCAAAATTGTTTTCAAAAGTTGTTTCTGAAAGTATATAACATGGTTAACAAGTCCATGTTTTGAAAACCAATTTTGGAAAGCATTTGAACCCTGAAAACAAACTCAACTTTTTGCATCTTCTATCTGTTTTCAGCACTTAGAAAATTTCTAAGTCATAAGACTGAATTTTCTGAATTTGCAAATGAACAGTAAGAGATACACTTTTGCACACTCATTTTCTTGATGATTCTTTGCATTTTTGGAAGCATGGCCTAACCTAACTTGTTGACCAACTATTGAACTCGACCAAAATGCTTTGGATACCTTCTAGAAGACCTTAGGGATGAGAATAAGAGAGGAGAGAGATTGGTGACTAGGATAGGGATGGGCTCCCATACCTCTTAGATATTTTGATCTTTTCCTCTTGCCACTTGCACACAATGGGTCCCACTTGCTTGCATCACCTTTGATCTTGCATAGGACACATTGTTCACTCAAAAGGAAATGACCAAATGCCCAAAAACTTCCCAATGCCATGGCATGACACCTACCCGAAGTGACCATCTTGCCCTCCCCTCATTCCCTCTTCTATAAAGATCCCAAGGCCATCTCCTTGCACCTTGCCCCTCCTCCACAACCCCCCACTACCACACTTCATCCCCAAGCTTATAGGAGCCTTGAGCCATCCATGTGAGCTCCATGAGCTCCAAAATCGCCGCCGGCCATTTTTCTTAAACCGATGTGAGGAACCTCAAATCCCTGCAGAAGTTTGCCTGTCGTTTTGAGCTTGTGAAAAATAGTTTTCGTGCAGATTATTTTCTACAAAAATTCACATAACTAGGCTTATGTTTTCCTAACCATTTCCCGTTGGAAGATCCAAGTTTGCACTTTTATTTTTGTCACAATACCTGTTTTGCCACAGACTGTCTGTTTAGCCATTTGTGACATAACTTTTTGGATCTGTATCCATTTTGGGCAAATAAAACTTTTTTGAGTAGCCTATGAGTAGATATATCCATAGGACTTGGACTTACATCAACGCCATTTACCAAATGGAAATGACATCCATTTTGGTAAAAGACCAGTAGGCTTTTCTAGACTTCTTATAAGGAGTTTAAAAATGTTTTTTGAAGCAAATCCAATTGGATGAGTTTGGTATTGAGTAGATCTATCTTATCCTATCTTAGATTAATTTTTTGAGCTCTAGATTATTTTTGGTGGACAGATCTAGAAACAGCAGCTTTTCTGTTTGTTTTCTTTGTTTGTTTTTGTTTGCAATGAAATGTTTGGTTGGTTTAATCTTTGTTCCTAGAATGTAGAGATGTGTTGGATCTTGTTATTAGGTTGTTTTCTTGCATTACATCTACCTTACAAAGTGTGTGCATGTTTGCAATATCATTTGGCTATAGAAGTAGCATATGTTGTTTCCCTAGTTTATTTATTTGATGTTTTGTGTGAACCAACTCCTTGTGTGCTTGTTACCTAATTTTTGTGCTATGTTTGCTATAGATCCAGTACCATTTTGGTACTATTATTTTGATGTTTTTGTCTTTGATAGCTTGCATGTATTTTTTAAGGTGAAGCATGTGTAGGTTTTGTTATTCTTATGCACTAGTCTTGCATGCACTAGAATAAATAGCCTTGTTTTATTTATTTTGATATTCTAATGTTTGTCATGAGTAACCATAGGCTTAGTAACTCTTTTGCCTTGGTATTAGTGGGCCCATAACCCACTGGTCCCATTGCATCTTGGTTGGGGATGAACATTCCCAACTATGCACATGTGAGAAATTAACATGTTTTAATTGTGTGGTTGATAGGATATTTTCCACCATGGAAAATATAATTGTTTGTTTTCACTTATGCAAGTGAGAAGTTTATTTCTTATAAGGATCTACTAGTATGTTAGGTGTGATCCATTTGTTAGCATAATATTCCTTAGGAGTATCTTGTTAAGAAATGATTCACTATTGAGTGCTAAATTATATTGTTTGCAAATAAACTAAATTCCTTTATATTGATAGATTGTTTGTGAATGATTGTAAATTGAGTGTTTGGATTTTTGAAAAGGTTTAGATAACTTTTCTTTTATTGCATAGCTACTGGTTGTGTAAGTTATACCTTGCTTGCTTGCTAGTAATTGTTTAAGAAAAACATAAATTGCTAGAATTAATTTATGCATGTTTAATAGTTGTTTCATGGGATTGTTTTGATGTTTGTGCTTACTAGCATGTGTAAGTTTTGTGTACTGTTATTAGGTACATTTTATGATCATGACTTGCTTGTTTAGAATTAAGCATCATAGTAACATTGTTTGCTTCTCTAGTGATGAACTAGTGTCACCACTAGAAAATGGTGATTTTTGCTATAGTATTTTCATCTTTTATTTCATAAGTGTATGAGTTTATTATAGCATATTTATGAAGTTATTACTTCGGTTATGATTCCATGAATCATTTAGTTTCTTGTGCTATCGTTGTAGAATATAAGTTTTTCTTATAACATGCTTGTGTAGATTTCCCACACTAGTGTGTTACCAGTGCAGTCCTGTTTCTATGCTTTTGATAGGGATATTACCTTGAGTGATGATTGTGTTTTAGATTATTTTTATGACTTGTTATCCTTGTTTTTAGGTACTGGTTGTTTGCTAATTTTTCATAATTGAGGGATTCCAAAACCTCTAGTAAACAATAACATAGTGAATAAATAGTCTATTCAATTGTGGTGTGTTTGCTTGTTGTTTGGATTTTGTTGGAGTGTTTTACCTTAGCATGAGTTTATACTTGTGTTATTATTGTGCTTAAGAGTATCTTGTGAAACTAAAACATCCAACTAAAAATCATGAACACATAGAGTGATAGTTGCTTGTGGTGAGTAATACCCACTACCATGGGTATTATTCTGTCTGTTTGTTTTACCTTAGCAACCTAACCTTTTGCACCCACAAGATATATTTTTAGCTTCTTGTATATCTTATTATGAGAGTGGTACACCACTCCATATATGGTATGTATGATGTGGGATATGGTTTTCTAAATCATACATAGTGCCTGACGACAGTTTTGGACCGTGAGAGTTATGTGAGATAGTTTTCGCGTTATCGTTTCGAGAGAACTCGAGAGTGAACATTTGTTGCTGTATGTGTTTCTTAGCTTAGTTGTTTGTCTTTTAGACCTGATTGTGTGTCTTTTTTTTCCTTTACGACGCTAGAACGCGAAGAAGAAGAAGAAGCAGTTGTGGAGTTGTGCGTCAAATTCAAGTTGCTTCAAGGCCAGGGACATTAAGAGACTTGAGGCAAGCCATCCTGATGCTTGCTGATACAATACTTATCATTATCTATCATGCATGTTTTGCCTCTGAAGTTTTACCAAAACTTGATTATCAAAAATATTTTCTTTATGTGGCTATTACTACTATTCTATTATATAGATTATTATCATGCCAGTAGTTAAACTTGGTGATACCAAGCCCATAAGCCACCATATGGTATTTATTACCATCAAATATACTAGTCCCTAAGTGGACACCCTAAAATTGTGATTCTACAAAACAAAGGCTTTACGGAAAAACCCGGAGAAAAGGCGGATCCTTATTCTCCGGAGGAATGTGGAAGTGGTCATTTTTGAGAAATTGGTGTTTTCAAAAATGACACATAACCTAGTCTTCGCCGGACAACCTTTACCGTACTGCCACTCTACCCCTATATGGGTATGGGGCCTATCTAGATGCTTGAACTTGTTAGTGTATGCTTTATTCCAAAGTGCTATAGAGAAGCGGATTCTCTGAACCGAAGTGTCGCCAGGAGAGGGGAAACGGGACATACACAGTGTGGGATTAATTTTCCCTCCGGATGCGACAGCTGGGCCTCCCGGCTAGGCAGGGTGGGACCTGGTGCCGGGGAGAACAACCCATCTGAAGGAATGAGCATATACTAGCTTGTGTCAGAGTGGACAGTTAGGATCAACTTCTCTGGTGCTTGCATATCGCTGTGACGATCCATGGGTGGTCCATGGCAGAGTTTTGGATCTAGTGGATGTGTACACCTCTGCAGAGTACAACTTTTTCGAAGAAGCCGCGTCCTCGGATATGGACAGTTGAATGGCCATGTAGCTAGCATTGTGTCAATGTTTTCAAAAAGGATTTTTGGAAAGGAAGTGTTGAACTTGTGAAGTTCGGAAAGGAAATGGAAACTTATACCGTGGAGGTATCGTCGATGATGAAAAGCCAGATGCTGTTATACAAAAACAAAAATGTTTTGCAAAGAAAACCTTTTCTACTCTAAGCAAGAATTCTGGAAACTGATTCCAAGAAGTTTTGCAAAGAGAAAATATTCTTTAACAAAGTTTTACAAAAACTCTTGTACGTGTGAGATCTACAAGAGAAATAAAACTATATTATTTTCTTCTGAAGTATCTTCTTCAACGAAGATACAGATTAACCTGACTGCAACTGTGGTGTCATCATATATGAACACCATTGGTAGTGAACCCTATTTATAGCCTACCTATTCCACCATATAAGCATAGTTGCATGTTGGTAAGTGACATGATGGATGTCTTGCTGAGTACATTCAAATGTACTCATTATGGTTTCGCCCCTGGTATCTACTTATCAGATTTGGAGAAGGAGCCTCCAAAAGAGATCTATGAAGAGAAGTACAGAGTTGACGGGCTTTGCGAACTAGGATCGTTTCCGGGTCAGCAGCCTGTAGGTTAAGGCATGACTTGGGCTCAACTACGTTGTGTCTTATTTGTCTTCCGCTGTGTTTGTTGAGTTGCCTGCCCTTTTTGGAAGTTGCTTTAAACTTGATCATGTGATCATTTGTGTAATACCTTTATGTATTCGTGTAATGGATGATGTATTTCTGTATGCCAACTGTGTATGTTGTTCACGGCTGATCTTTCTGGGATCGTGAATGTATGCATACGTAGGGTTTCAGACTGCCGGTCTGGGGTCCTTACACACTGCCTTCCGGAGAGTGACGCAGTCGGGATTCTTGGTCCATTTGGAGTCTTCGTGCAATTTAAGGATCCTGTCAAGATTGAGGTTTTCGTACCAGCTGGTGATGAAATGGAGCAGCTCGTCAGCTCCTGCCCGAGCTGCAGAGGCGCGTCATTTCTTCAACTCGGCCTTCATGCCGTTCAGCTTCTCGGCGAGCACGCTGAAGCTGTCTGGCGCAGATTGATCCGGCCAGAACAGATCGTGAAGCTTGTATGCACTGGACACCATGGAGGTGCCCAAGCCCTTGAGTTGGCGGAGTTGAGTCTTGATACTCAGGAGATTATCATTAACAGTGGACTTGGTATTGATGGGCATCCCGGATGCATCTAGGAGTTGCTTTGCCTTCTCCAGAGCAGGCGTGCTAGCGGCGCGGAGATCAGGGAAGATATCTGAAAGAGAAACCAATAAGAGTTGGAAAGGGAGGCAGAGAAGAGATGAAACCAGGTAGAAGGGATGAGAAGAGAAACAGCCAGGTGCAGAGAAGATTAAACTTACGTTTGAGATCCACCAGCAGCGCATCCAGCTTTATCTTCCAGTCCTCCTCGTCAGCAATGTGCCTGTCTTCAATGCTGCGTGCGTTGGAGATTTGGAGGATGAGTTGCTCGTTGTGCTGCTTCAACATCGAGAGTTCCATCTCGAGTGTCTTCTCTCTGGCAGCGGCTGTCTTCTTGACCTCCTCCTTCTCGGCAGCCTGGTCGAGGGCATCCTGGAGAGCAGATTTCAGCTGAACCTGCATTTCTTCAAACTCCGCCATCTCGGCGAGGCGCTCTTTCTTGAGCTCAGCTTCTCGGGATTCCAGCTGTTGCCGCACCTCGGCGGGCATGAGGCAGTCTTGGTGTTGCTCCCGGAATTTCTTGTATTCTTCTGCAAAGAGAACAGCAGTGTCAGCAATGTAACAGAGTAAAAAAGAGGCAATTGTGCAGAGAAGGAAGGCAACTCACCTTCAAGAGCGGCAATCTTGCTTTGAGCAGAAGCAACGAAGACCTCGCAGTCGCGATGCTTCTCCATCAGTTCTTTGAGCTTGCCTGCAGAGTAACCAAGTTAAAGCAAAAAGAAAACAAACGGGCGTAAACACAAAACGCACAAACCGAGCCGCTACAAGCTTACCCTCCACTTCAGAAATCTGAAGAGTTTTGTCCAATGCCGCCTGCTCCATCGCGTCACTCATCTTCTTGTCGGCTTCAAGAGCCTCGAGTTTGTCCTTAGCAATGCGATGGTTCCAGAGCAGCCGACGGAACACCTTTGTCCTCTTGAGAAGGCTATTCTGTGGAAGAGAAGAGAAAATTTCTAAGTACTTTGGAAGATTTGCCACGAGTAGACGGCAACTCGGTCGAGTTTTCGCCTACTCGGCCCGAATCTCGGGGACTGGGGGAATGGCTAAGAAGTGAAGAGGTAAAGAGGCAAAGAGGACAAGAAGAGAAGAGAAGAAAAAAGAGAAACTGCAACTCAGAAAAAGCAAGAAAAGAAAAAACACTTACATCATAGGATTGCTCGACGTCCTCGGCGGCTTTGCGGAGGCAGAACAGCTTCCCGGCCAGAGTGCTGGTGGGGGAGGCGATGGTCATTGGAACAGAGCCGATATCGGCCTTGTTCCAATCGACGCGGTAGTGGTCGACTGGACCCATCGTCAGGCCGTTCCATTTTGGGACGCCGTGGGCATCGCTTTCCCAGACCTTGTCCACAAAGGCTACCCAGTCCAGGACCGCGGTCAGGCCCTCTGACTCGATCTCATCCTCCTCGGCTTCGCGCGAGTGGAGCTCAGGAACTGGTCGTGGGTCCTTGCCTTTGGACTTGACTTCGACTGCTTTGGCCTGGCCTCCCTTCAAGGCAGAAAGTTTCTTCTCGCCTTTGGCCAGGGAGATGTCATGTTGCTTGGACACCTCAAGCAGGTATTGCGGCCAGCTGGCTTGCGCGCGGACAGCAGTTCCTTCAGCGGATCCAGCAGCAGCCGATTTGCTGCTAGAGGTGGGCCCGCCAATGGTGAGTTGCGTGCTCTTTGTTGGCTTCCCGGCTGGCGCAAGCGGTGGCTTGGGTGGTGGCATCTGGTCCCCGGCCTGTGCAGCTTGGCGTGGTGGATTCTTCCTGGTAGGAGCAGCTTCAAACTTGATACTCTTCTTGGGGCTGGGAGCAGTATCTGGCCGAGAAGTGGGTGGTGGCGCCTTGCGAGAAGCAGTGGGCGGAGGTGACGGTGCAGTCTGCTTTGATGGAGGAGTTGGCGCATTCGGTGGAGTCGCCTGCTGGGTAGGCGGCACAGGGGGCCGGCTACCCGATGCAGCGTCTAGCTGCGCTTTGCTCTGGCTGGCGGGCTCCACCAATGTCTTCTCTACCCGCTGCTCGGCAACGGGATCAGGTTGGACGTCTGTGGTTTCTTCTACCCGCGGCCTGGCCGCGGGATCGTCTTGAGATGTAGCTTGTGTATCCTGCTGCTCGGTGGTGTCGTCTTGCCGCTCCAAGGCGGCACTATCTTGTTGCTGGAGGTCTTCTTCATTGTGTTCCCCAGCTGTCGCAGCTGGGGGAGATGGTGGCGTCTCGTCGTGAGCAGCGTCCTGCTGCTGCTTGGTGGTCTCATCGGCATTGTCACCAGCGCCCGTGTTCTCGGCGCCGGCGTCTTCTTCTAACTTAACAGGAGAGGACGCACGCGTCCTATCCTGCTGAGCTGGCTCATCTTCCTCCTCTGAGAGATCGACGAGCTTCTCGAGGTCCACAACGGCTTTCCTCTTGGAGCGAGTGGGAGCTGCTGCAGCATCAGCGTCCAGAGGGGCGCTGCAAGAGGGAATGGTTCAGAAAGGGAGAAGGAGAAAAGCATAGTGAGAATCAGCAACAGAGTGGTACTCGGATGGAGTGACTTACCCTTTGGCGGTGGGAGGTTGTCTTCTGGCGGTGGTCTTCTTCTTCTCGGTCTTCTTGGCTTTCTTGGTAGCAGGTTCTTGGGCACCACTGCCCACCCTCTTCCGAGTTGTGGGAGCAGCCACAGATAAGGGCTTGACCTCCAGGGGCTCCTCGTCCTCATCCAGCTCAGGATCCTCTGCAGAGTAGAAGAGAAAAGGAATTGGGAAACAGAAAAGGAAATCAGAGTGCGCTCCTCGCGATCAGAAAGGTGAACTTGGTCACCTTCGTCATCCTCGGACCAGTCCCGGATAGACGCGTCAACTTGGTGCTTACCAGGCTGATTGGCATGAGGGATGCAGAGGGTGTCTTGGGTGTCGTAGGCGGTCTCATCGTCTTCTTCTCGGTCATCCGACCAGTTTCCCTCGAAGACTTCAATGTCTTCCTCTCCCTGGCGATTGATGTGCTGTGGAGGCAAACAGATAGCACAAGTAAGTTGAGTTGTCAGCTAAGAGGTTCTACTCGGAATAGCATGCAAACACAAATCATATAAAGCTAAGAGGTTCTACTCGGAATAGCATGCAAACACAAAGCATATAAAGCTAAGGGGTTCTACTCGGAATAGCATGCAGACAGAAAGCATATTCAGCTAAGGATTTCTATTCGACATGGCATGCAAACACAAAGCATATAAAGCCAACAGGATGTTTGTGATGTTCTACTCGGTACAGCATGCAAGGACTAAGCATACAAAGCTGAGAAGACACCTACTCGGTATCAAAGTGGAGAAACGAAGCACAGAAGGCTAACCTGTTCGATTCGCTTGAGGTGGCTATACGGCTCAAAGCCATACAGCCAGTTGTCGGAGAGCGTGGTCTGCATGATGGATCTCGCCCAGATGGCCACCTCGGCTTTGCTGAGATCGAAGGTGGTTGTCCTCGTGCAGTCGTGGCTTCCTCCCATGTAGCACATCTTGTGGGAGCGAAGCTGGAGCGGGAGCACTCGGCGTGAAATCCAGCACGCGATGGTGTCATCTCGGCGGAATCCCTGATCCTGCAACTCGGCCAGGCGCCGCTCAATCTGGACAACATCCTCGATGTTGCTCTTGGGGTTGTAGCCCCAGTTCTGTTTGGTTGGCCCTGCGTTCTTCCACTTCGGAAGCCCTATCCGGTCCTGGATTGGCTTCCCCTCTTCCGTGGCAACGTTCTTCACGTAGAGGAATCTGCGCTGCCACTTGCGCATAGTTTCCAGTCCCTTGACGCGCGGGTGATGGCCAGTCGTGCGCTGCAGCATCATGGCGCATCCCGTCTGCGTCATCGCGCGTGCGCTCTCGGTGTGCCCAGGATTGGGGATACTCTGTTTGCGGAAGAAGAAATATCTAGCCCAACTGTGGATGGTTGGGTAGACGCCAAGGAAAGCTTCGCACACCACGGCGTGGATAGAAAGCATAACCATGGCATTGGGTGGAAGATGGTGTGGCTGGAGGCCGGAGTTTTTGAGGAACTCGGAGAAAAATTTCAGAGATGGGAAGGCCAAAGCCGCGTTTGAAGTGTGCGAGGAAGACTACGAATTCATCCTTCTCAGGTTTGGGGATGATTTCGTTACCTGGCTGCCGGCAGGTGACGCCGGGAGGGACGCGGCGGGTGTTGACAAGCCACTGGCAGTCCTCCGCCGTGACCTCAGATCCCTCCCAGCCGGCACGGGCTGCCGCATCGTCATCTCCGCGAGCCATGGAGGCGGAAGAGCTTGAGAGAAATCGGAGGCGGAAACAAGCAGATGAGTTGCTCTCTGTCTCTCTCGCGGTGCGTGGAGTAGCGGCGCAGCAAGGATTTGCGGGGGCGATGTGCTCGACGGCGGCAGAGAGGCGAGGGGGCGCGAGATTGGAAAGGGCTGGAAAGAGGGGACGGGAGCGTCGAGGGGGTATTTATCTCTCCCCCTCGAGTTGCCGTTACTAGCGGATTAATCGGGGATCGATCGTGCGCAGAGATCATGCGGCGTGGATTGCGCAACCGTTAGACACGCACACATCGCATATCACGCGCATAATGAGCGCAGTTAATCCCACGTCGACATCGTGGGTGCTCGAGTACGGTTGAAGTGACTTAACAGGCTAGTGGGCCGGGGGTGCAGTTATTGGCGCGTGTCCTGCTGTATTCCAGGCACCGAGGCGTCGAGGGCACAGGGGTGTAACACGTGCCCCGTAGTGACACGCAGAGGTGGATTCGCTCCGATTCGGCGGGAGCGAGTTTGAAATTTCACTAAGTCATTTTACTCGGCATCACAGAAGGAAGACATTGCTATTCGGAGAAGTAGAGATGCAAGCAAGAATTGAAGGGCTGTGTGGAGGTGCTACTCGGCCCCTTTCAGCTACAAAGACAAGGTTTGTTTTAAGCTGGCAGGGCCCAGTGAACAAGTTCGCAGGACTCTACCAGCTTCGGGGACTAATGTCGGGGGGTTACCCCCGAGTAGGGGTAAGGCAAGTGCTAAAGGCAAGGTCAAGGTGCTGTTTGACCGGGTACACGGCTACCCGGTACCTGCTACTCGGTAGGTTTCTATCCGGCCGTACCCACCAATGGCCAAGAGGAGAAATCAAGCAAGTTGTGTTCGTCCGAGTAAAGAAGTTGGTCCGAGTAGAGGGAGTGAGTTCCTACTCGGGCCAGAAGTCAACGGAGCCGTTCTGACAAGGGATCCCACGTATCCTGCATCCGTACCGGCGTGCGGTTCAACTTACGAAGCGCGTGATTATCCGCGCTACGTCGTGGCTACAGTGCGGTAGGCGCCTGTCAAGTCCTGTCACTGACAGAGGGGACAGGACAGGGCTAGGGGCCTACCCTATCTCACTGACAAGGTGGACAGGTCCTATCTCTGAACGGCGCGACGACTTACGGCGCCCGCGTCAGCGAGAAGCCGGAAGCGTGCTCTGTTCTGCAGTGCTCCTGTCCCATCAGTCGTACCTTTTAGTCTTATTCTATTCGGCTAGGCACCAGTATATAAGGTTCCCTGCCCCCTACTGCACGAGGGTCGACATTACGCAAGAGATCATTCGTTACTAGAGGCAACACAGAGAGAAATAGAGAGCTAGAGTGGCTACTCGGCTGAAGGCCTGATTTGTACTGTGGCTACTCGGTAACACACATATAGAGAGAAAGGCAGGAGTAGGGGTGTTACCTCCACATGAGGGCCCTCAACCTGGGTAAGATCGTGTTGTTTGCAGTGCTTGAGACATCCCACACGCGGCTACTCGCCGTGTGATCCCTCCCCGAGCACCTCCAGCGTCCATCGACCCCAACCTTTAGCCATCCCATGGCATCTGCCGTGATACCACCACGACAGGATTGTTGCTTGCGCAAGGAGTCCCTTGTGGCTGCACCCCTCCCTCTTATATACTCCCCTCCTGCGAGTTGGGAGATTAGATCAAGTTTAAACCAAAGAAACCCTAGCCTTGAGATTGTATTGCTGCTAAGCATTCATCTAAAAGTTTATCAAGTCAAAGTTGCATGATATCTTATTATTCCATTGAGAATAAGGGGATACAAGACCACTTGTGATCATTCAATACTTGTGCAAGAGTGTGTAGTTGAGAATATCCAAAGGGCTTGATTGTTGTTGCATCTGGTAACAGGGGTCAGTCGAGTGAGAGGTCTCAGTGTAGCACTAGTTATCACAAAATCCAGAAAATCCACAAAAAGAGAGAGAAGCTCATTGAGAAGATTGGGCCACTGTCACATCCCAATTTTGGAATACCTGATAACACAGTTGTTTTGCTAATTGCTTGACAATTAATCTTTGGTTGTATTTGTTTGAGTGCAACTAAACAAACTAATTATATAAATTTACATGGCTAAGAAATTGAAAACAAAATATTCAACATATTGTTCCAATGACCTTGGCAATATTTTCTAAAGTAAATATTGATCAAAGAGTTTTCCAAAAACATCTTATGAATCTCATACTTGTTGAATATTATTCCAAGACCTAAATTAAGAAAGAGGAAACACTTAATAAAATTTCCCTAAAAGATTATCAGGAAAAAGAGGCATTCTTAGATGCTTCACCAAAATATTATCAAATGTTTTTCCAACCTTGCAAGATTAAAAACAAAAGTATTTGAGAGCATTTACTTGCTATGTCAAGTCACATAAATATTTTGGCAAAGCATTGTTAAAGAAAAACCAATTGCTTTATTAAATAGAAATTCCAATATTTCCAGAAACAGAAAACTAAAACAAGTTACTATTGGAAACTTTCTTAACATGATTTGAATTTCATACCATTGCTTCCTTATATCAAATAAGGAACACACACCAGAGGAGACCAAAGATTGAATCCATTAAAGTCCTGAAAACATGGTTTTTTCTCCACAGCAACATTTGGGATTTTGAACAAGTTTGTTCTACAAACTTTTTTCAAATGCCATGAAATAAATACCACATGCTCTATATAATAAATAAGGATGAAAAACAAAAGGGCACAAGTTTTTGAATAATTTAAGTTGCCAAAAACCCCTGTTTTCTTGACAGCACCTTTTTAAAATTTGAGCAAGTTTGTTATATGAAGTAACTCAAAATGACTTTATTTTTCTACCACATAAGGAACACATCAAATAAGGAATGTGTGCCAAAAATTATCATTTTTGGAAGCTCCTAAGTAGGTTAATAAATTCAATGTCCATTTATGTAAGAATTCAAATTTGAACAACTTTGAATTATAAAGTTTATCCAATGGAGCCAATTTTCATAGATGTTGTGTATCTCAACTAATTAGAATTTTGGGCAAAAGGGTTTCAATTGTTGACTTTGTTTGACTAGGGAAAACAACCTTTTTCAGAGAGGGAACGGACCAATTTGTAAGATTGCAGGGACCTAAATGTAATCCCAGTCATCATCTTCAACCTCTAGCTCTCTGTAGCAGCAGTGCACCTAGGCCATGGCTTCGACGAGAAGGAACCCTTGAGGGATAAGAGGCCCCCCCATGTGCCTTGTCTCCCCCAGACCCCCCTCTATCTCTCCCCCCCTCGAGCTCTCTCCCACTGTACAAAAAGAACCCAAAACCGAAACCCTAGATGTGCTCGCCGTCGATTGGGCCGTGTACGAGCTCGCCGCCGGCCGCCGTGTGGGCCATTAGCTCCGCCTCGTTGTTGTGATACTCCGTGCGGAGGGAATCGAGCCGGAGTGCACCGTGGTGGCCGCGCCATCCGTTTCCCTCTCCGGCACCGATGAACTCCGGCGGGAGATTGCCGCCTCCACGGACCTCCTCCTCCCTATCCGAGCCCTCCAACGTGTTCACGGTGAGCAGGAGATTCTCCCGGTACCTTTTCCCCTCTCTCTCTCCCTCCGAGTCGACGCCGTGCCGTGCTCCCGTCCGGCCACCGCGCGCGCGTCGTCGCCGGCCGCGCTCCGGCCACTCCCAGGAAACGGCGCAGCCCATACATGGTTCCCCTCGTCGAGTACTAACCGTAGGTGGTTTAAATTTGCAGAACGGTGGCCGGAATCGCTCGAATATTCTCGCCGGAGCATTCTCGCCGGCGGGATGACGTCGTGGTCGCGTCACGACGGCGTCAGCGCCCTGGACCCGCGCTTGGTACGGTCAAACCTGCAGATGGGGCCCTGTGCTGCCTGCGTGGCTGCCCCCGTGGCGCCTGGCCCGTGGGTCAGCGAGTGTGGGTAGATCTGGCCGCGGTAACAGCAGATCTGGGCGGCCCGTTTGTAGATCTGGCCCATCTGCAGTTTATTTTCCATTTTATTTTTGCAGAAAAAGTACCTGTTTACTTTTGGCTCTAAAAGGCAACCTAAAAGATGATTTTGACCAAACCAAAAATCACAGATGTAAAGAAACTATATCTAAACCATCTCCAGCTTGTAGATCTACTTTTGGATGAATAGATTTGAAATGAAAAATGATTTGGCAACAGGTACCAGAAACACCAAAATGAGCACCATTTGTATTTCACAACTCAGAATGAAGTGAGGGCAATTGCATTGGAAATCCCTTGAAATTTCCTAACAGGAGCAATTAACCTTGCTTCCATATTCATTATATTTTTGAAACAGCATGCAATTTGGTAAAACACCAGAGAGCACTTTGGTGATATTTATAAAATTATTAAAGACGAATTTTGATGCAAACTCAATTGGATGGTCTTGTATATGTTTAGGGCTATCCAAACCTAGAAGGGTTTAATTTTTAGAGCATCCTATAAAATTTGGTGGACAGATCTTTGTTTTGCTTGTTTCTGCCATTTTGGCATTTTAGCTAATTAATTGTTGTGATGATAATTTTGTGTTGCAATATTGTTTTCTAGCATGTATAAGTTGTGTGAACTTGCTTTCTAAGTACTACTTATCTATTTTATCATGTTAGAATGTGTGTACTTGAGTTGAGAAGAAATAGGATTTATATTAATATCATATGTTCATCTCTAGTTTATTACTTGCATATAATTTTTGAATGATTAATTTGTGTGCAAGTGATTGAATTGTTGTGTTGAGATATTAGATTCAGTACCATGTTGGTACTTATATTTTGTTAGTATCACCTCTGCTAGCTTGCATTTGAGTTGGTAGAGAAGCATGAGTAATTTAGTCATTACTATGAGAATGTTATGGAAAAATTCCCTCATGTGTGGAATTTTTGACATAATCATTTGTGGTTGAGTAGCCACATATTTTTGGGTTGTATTCATAGGGCCAGTAGCATTTTGATTATGTTTTTGTGAGTACTTGACCCCTAGAGTTTTCACTTGTGTGAAAACAATAGCATGAGTAGCATTACCTTGCTTATGTTAGCATCCTATTATTTTCTACTAGTATTGTTATTGCACTAGATGCTAGTTTAGTCTTTTGTTAATTCTTAGCAAGTATGACCAGAGGCCTTGTGACCTCTAAATGCTTTGTTATGCTAGTGGAACACCCACTGGTTTCATTGCATTCTTGGTGGAAACATTATTTCCCCCACACTAGATGTGTTTCTTTGATATAGTTTCATAACTAATGAGTGCCTAGTATTTTTGCTTTGGGAATTTTGTGCTAAACAAAAATGGGTATGCTTCTGTTTGTAAGTGGTTGTAATAATGTGTGGCTTGCTAGGAAAAATACATTCTTGGAGTGTTGTTTGATTCCTCTAGTAATGCCCTTTTTATTACTACTAGTATGTAGGAGTTGCCCTGCAAATTGATGCATTGTTTTGCTAAATGGGATATTTTTGTTATAGCAAGTATATATATTTTTCACTACTGTTTTTATGACATGGACCCTCTGGTTGTATTTCAATTACTTGATTGAAATGCATCCATTGATTCTTCATGTTTAAGTAGTACTAGTTTCCTTAGCAGTTGTTGTGTTAAATTATTTTTCCTGCCAACTTGTGTTTGGTAGATATTTGTGTATCCTTGCATGAGGACATGTTTTAATTTACCATTATGATAACATGGTTCCTTGTTTGCATTTTAGTACTTTACTTATTAGGCATGCTTGCATAGCAAACTTTTAGTAGAAGCATGTCTATAGGAGTCCTCCTTTTTAGTCATTGTTTCTATTGTTCTCACTATGAGAAATTGTGTGTTTTGTGATGAGTCTATTACCTTGTTACACTTGTGTAGGCTCACTGATTTGTAAAGGTAACTTTTGCAAATCATGTGTCTTATTTATTCTTGATGTGAATTTAGGCTTAGTAGAATAGCTACCTTTTTCTTTTTGTGGTTTGGTTGATAGACCCATTGCCATGGTTATTTTTGTGCATGTTTTATATACTCTTAGTAGTCTCACCATTGTGAAACTAAGTTTATTTTGGGTTTATTAATATCTTGGTATGAGAGTGGAACACCCACTAAATCCATGATATTGAGGTTGTGAGATATGTTCCTCCAATCCTTAAGCTGTCTTATTAAATGGCATTTCTGCCAAGTGTGTTTGTTTGATTGTTTGCCTAAGTTAATAATTGAGTGATTGGTTGTTATTAGTTTTCCTTGCTGTATGTATGGTTATGCATTATTGCTTGCCTTGATTGGTTCTGAATGTGTGTCCTTTATTCCTTTTACGACGTTAGAAAACGAAGAGGAAGGAAGTGTCGTGAAGCTCTGTTTCAAGTTCCAGTCACTCCAAACCCAGGGACACAAGGAGATACCAGGCAAGCCATCCTGATTGCTTGCTGATACAATACTTATCATTATCTATCATGCATGTTTTACCTCTGAAGTTTTACAAAAACTTGATTATCAAAACTATTTTTGATGTGGCTATTACTAATATACTAGTATATAGGTTACTATTATGCCAGTAGTTAAACTTGGTAATACCAAGCCCATAAGCCACCATATGGTATTTATTACCATCAAATATACTAGTCCCTAAGTGGACACCCTAAAATTGTGATTCTACAAAACAAAGGCTTTACGGAAAAACCCGGAGAAAAGGCGGATCCTTGTTCTCCGGAGGAATGTGGAAGTGGTCATTTTTGAGAAAGTGGTGTTTTCAAAAATGACACATAACCTAGTCTTCGCTGGACAACCTTTACCGTACTGCCACTTTACCCCAATATGGGTAGGGGCTTGATTAAAAACTTGTTATGGTTAGTATGTGTGCTATCTCAAGTGCTATAGGGGATTGGATCCTCCGAACCGAAGTGTCGCTAGGAGTGGAGGATACGGGACATATAAAGTGTGGGATTAATTTTCCCTCCGGATGCAGCAGTTGGGTCTCCTGTTTGGGCGGTGTGGGACACGGCTTGCCAGGGAGGGGAACCCCAATTGAAGAGATAGTCATGTACTAGCTTGTACATAGTGGATAGTCAAGATCAGTTATCTGATGTTCTCATAGGTTGAGGACAGTCCATGGGTGTTTCATGGCGGATTCTGGATCTGGTGGAAATGTGTACACCTCTGCAGAGTAAAACTATTTCGAGATAGCCGCGTCCTCGGATATGGACGGTTGAATGGCCATGTAGCTAGCATTGTGTCAATGTTTTCAAAAAGGAAGTTTTTGAAAAGGGAATATGTGAAAGAAAGTGTTGAACTTGTGAAGTTCTGAAAGGAAGGAAAACGTATACCGTGGAGGTATCGTCGATGATGAAAAGCCAGATGATGTGAAACAAAACAAAATGTTTTGCAAAGAAAACCTTTTCCACTCTAAGCAAGAATTCTGGAAACTGATTCCAAGAAGTTTTGCAAAGAGAAAATATTCTTTAACAAAACTTTACAAAACCTCTTGTACATGTGATATCTACAAGAGAAATAAAACTATATATTATTTTCCTTCTGAAGTATCTTCTTCAACGAAGATACAGATAAACCTGACTGCAACTATGGTGTCATCATATATGAACATCATTGATAGTGAACCATATTTATAGCCTACCTATTCCACCATATAAGCATATTTGCATGTTGGTAAGTGATATGATGGATGTCTTGCTGAGTACATTCAAATGTACTCATTATGGTTTCACCCCTGGTATCTACTTGCCATACTTCGAGAAGGAGCCTCCGAAGGAAAACTATGAAGAGAAGTACGGAGTTGACGGCTTCGCGAACTAGGATCGTCTCCGGGTCAGCAGCCTGTAGGTTAAGGCGTGACTTGGGCTCAACTACGTTGTGTTTTATTTGTCTTCCGCTGTGTTTGATAAGTTGCCTGCCCTTTTGGCAGTTGCGTTAAACTTGATCATGTGATCATTTGTGTAAAACCTTTATGTATTCGTGTAATGGATGATGTATTTCTGTGTGCCAACTGTGTATGTTGTTCACGACTAATCTTTCTGGGATCGTGAATGTATGCATACGTAGGGTTTCAGACTGCCGGTCTGGGGTCCTTACAGAGTTGGTATCAGAGCCATCCTGACCTTAGGAGACCTTAGTTAGCTTGGACGTCAGATAGGAAAGAAAAGTATTTTTGAGTAAAAACCCATTTACTATCTACATTATTTTTATCTAAGGGAATTTTAGTATATTTTCCCTCCTTATTATCTTTTCAAAAGATTCTAAATGCATATCAAGGGCGTCCTTCAACATTAGTTCGAAGGGCGAGCCTTATAGAGTTGGTATCTCTCTCGGTTAAGAGTTTATTTCTTACTTGTTTGCAACTGCTCCGCTCTGTTTTTGAAACATCTCTCGTCTTTGAAGTTTTCTGTCCAGAAAATAGTTGGAGTTTCAAAAACAGATTGTTGCATAAAGTTTTATCAAAACTTTACTTCTATTATCTTGTTTCTATCCAAAAGCTTTTATACTTGCCGATGTCCCGAGAAGACCAAAATAATTGCCTAGCTCTACAGTAATGATGGTCAGCAGTAGATATAGTTCTTCAGCCACTTCTAGGATTTTGGATTAGTCTAGTTTGGAGTAATTTAGCAATGACTCCATGAGTAGCCTCCCCGATGTAGCTCCAATGGAGCCTTGCTTGTGTGTTTTGGCTTGCTTATGTGTGTCCGTAGGACTTTGTGCTGTTGTGTGGTGTAGAATTTGGTTCATCTATGCTTCTTTATGTTTGTGGGGTGCTCAAAATTTACAGATTTGTGCTTGCCCCGCTCTTGTTTTTGAATCGCCTCTTGTTACGTTTTTGCAAGAAAAAATGTTTGTATAGCATTCAAAAACAAGAATTTGTTGCTTAGACTTATACTTGTTTTCGCTTCATAATGCGACCCGTCGTGAACCACCACCATCTCCCCCGCAATCAATGAAAGCACCTTTGGGCCTAATAATAGAGGACCATCAAGCCACACGAGCTGCTAGCGTTGCTACCAATGCTGCACTCCAACAGTTAAAGCTCCAACAATGACACCCTTCAAAGAAGAAAAGGCGTGAAGAAAACCAACCAATACTGACCAAAACCTCTTTGTTTTGTCTGTTTGCAAAAGACTCTTTTTACCCTGTTGGCTAGACGTTGCATTTCAAAAGTTATATACCTCCCTCCTCTGGAGAAAGGTGACAAAAGAAGTTTTCACATGCCATGATGCGCAACCCCCTAAAAAGCCAATCAAAAGAGCACAATTCAATATTCGACGTATGACGCTAGTCGTATCTTGTCGGGCAAACATTATCTAATAGAAAGCTAACAAGACTAACATGCTTTGCCTAATATTAGGTTGACACCTAACCAAGGCATGCGAACTACTGACAACTCTTTCTAAACCAAAGAATTAAGTGACTTACGACACCTTTTAATCTAGTTGGTAAAAAAGAGAAGTCACGAGAAAATAAAATGATGACCTATTCGTTTACTAGTCAATAGGATATCATGTGTATCTACTTTGGAAACCAAATCTTAGTAGACGTTGTAGGTACTATGAAATTCGGGGTTTATAAATTAAGTGAACGATGGAATGGTTATGATAGATCTAGAAAACAGCAGTTTTCCTGTTTTATTTCTTTGTGTGCTCTTGATTTAAATAAATTTGTGTTTTATTCAATCTTGCTTCCTAACTTATATGGACTTGTTAGGACTTGTTATTATGTTGTTGTCTTACAATAAATCTACCCTAGAAAGTGTGTGCATGATTGAAAACTCGAATAAAAATGAAATAACATTTGTCACCTTCTAGTTTATTATTTGGAAGTATTGTGAGAGCTAGATCTGTGTATACTTTCTTAGTGGATTTTTGTGCTATGTTTTTCTTGAGTCCAGTACCATTTAGGTACTGTTATTTTGATGCTTGTACCTATGTTATCTTGCATGTCTCTTAATATTAAAGCATGTGTAAGAATTGCTATTAATGTGCACTAGTATTGCTTCACTAGATTAAATAGCCTTATATTTTTATCTTGTATGCAAAGTTTTTCGTGAGTAACCAGAGGCTTAGTACCTATTTTTCCTTGGTATTAGTAGGCCATAGCCCACTGGTCCCATTGCATTTTGGCTTGAGGATGAAAATCCCCAACCATACACGTGTGTGAAAATAGCATGTTTCACTATGTGATTGATTTCTATTTTCCACCATGGAAAATGTAATTGTTTCTTTCACTTATGCAAGTGAGAAGTTTATCTCTTATTAGTAAAGACTAATATGTTTAGGTGTGATCCTTTTGTTAGCATAATATTCCTTAGGGGTATCATGTTTAGGAATATTTCACTATCATGTGCTAAAATTAAATTGTTCGCAAATAAAATAAATTCCTCTTGATTGGTAGATTGTTTGTGAATAATTTTAAATTGAGTGTATGGATTTTTGAAAAGGTTTAGATAACTTTTCATTACTTGCATAGCTACTGGTTGTGTGAGTTATACCTTGCTTCTGCTAGAAATTGGTTAAAGAAAAACAGAAATTGCTAGAAGGAATTTCTTCATGCTAAATGGTTGATTCGTAGGATTACTTTGGTGTTTGTGCTTACTAACATGAGTAAGTTTTGTGTACTGTTATTAGGTACATTTATGTTCATGACTTGCTTGTTTAAGTTTAAACATCATGATAGCATTGTTTGCTTCTCTAGAGTGAAACTAGTTTCACCACTAGAAAATGGTGATTTTTGCTCTAGTATTACCCTCTTTTTATTTTATGAGTATATGTGTTGATATAGCATGTTTAGGAAGTTATTACTTCTGTTATCATGCCATGAATTATTTAGTTTCATGTTCTATGGTTATAGGATATGATTATCTCTTATAGCATGCTGGTGTAGAATTGTCATACTAGTGTGTTATTTGTGCAGTCCTGTTTTTTTTATGCCGGTGTAATAGGAGTTTTATCTTGTGTAAAGATGGTGTTTTAGAGTACCTTTATGATTGGATTCATTGGTTTTTAGCTACTGGTTGTTTGCTAATTGTTCATGATTGATGGATTCCAAAACATCTAATAAACACTAACCTAGTGAAGGAATAGTCTATTCATCTGTGGTGATGTTTGTTTGCTTATTGGATTTTTGTTTAAATGTTTTACCTTAGCATGAGTTTATACTTGTGTTATGTTTGTGCTTAAGAGTATCTTATGAAACTAAAACATCCAACTAAAATCATGAACACATTAAGTGATAGTTGCTTGTGGTGAGTAATACCCACTGCCATGAGTATGGTTCTGTCTGTTTGTTTTACCTTAGCAACCTAACCTTTGCACCCACAAGCTATATTTTTAGCTTCTTATATACCTTGTTATGAGAATGGTACACCACTCCATATGTGGTATGTAATATGTGGGATATAGCTAAGAACTCTTGTAAATAATTGACGGTACATTTACAGGTAGTTCTGCTCTAACCTTAATTTTTGTTCAAACTAGGAAACAAAAGTTTTGGACCTAACACAGTACTGGTGTACTTTTAAAGTGAATTTTCTAATTTAGGGAAGAACCCCTCCTCCCAAGAAAAGTCAAAGGGGGGAAGCACCTGCACTCCAACACTAACATTGTGTTTGTTGGCCCTCCCTTAGTCCTCGCTTGCAAATCTCGGGGACGAGATTCTTTTTAAGGGGGGAAGACCTGTCACATCCCAATTTTGGAATACCTGATAACACAGTTGTTTTGCTAATTGCTTGACAATTAATCTTTGGTTGTATTTGTTTGAGTGCAACTAAACAAACTAATTATATAAATTTACATGGCTAAGAAATTGAAAACAAAATATTCAACATATTGTTCCAATGACCTTGGCAATATTTTCTAAAGTAAATATTGATCAAAGAGTTTTCCAAAAACATCTTATGAATCTCATACTTGTTGAATATTATTCCAAGACCTAAATTAAGAAAGAGGAAACACTTAATAAAATTTCCCTAAAAGATTATCAGGAAAAAGAGGCATTCTTAGATGCTTCACCAAAATATTATCAAATGTTTTTCCAACCTTGCAAGATTAAAAACAAAAGTATTTAAGAGCATTTACTTGCTATCTCAAGTCACATAAATATTTTGGCAAAGCATTGTTAAAGAAAAACCAATTGCTTTATTAAATAGAAATTCCAATATTTCCTGAAACAGAAAACTAAAACAAGTTACTATTGGAAACTTTCTTAACATGATTTGAATTTCATACCATTGCTTCCTTATATCAAATAAGGAACACACACCAGAGGAGACCAAAAATTGAATCCATTAAAGTCCTGAAAACATGGTTTTTCTCCACAGCAACATTTGGGATTTTGAACAAGTTTGTTCTACAAACTTTTTTCAAATGCCATGAAATAAATAGAACATGCTCTATATCATAAATAAGGATGAAAACCAAAAGGGCACAAGTTTTTGAATAATTTAAGTTGCCAAAAACCCCTGTTTTCTTGACAGCACCTTTTTGAAATTTGAGCAAGTTTGTTCTATGAAGTAACTCAAAATGACTTGATTTTTCTACCACATCAGGAACACATCAAATAAGGAATGTGTGCCAAAAATTATCATTTTTGGAAGCTCCTAAGTAGGTTAATAAATTCAATGTCCATTTATGTAAGAATTCAAATTTGAACAACTTTGAATTATAAGTTTATCCAATGGAGCCAATTTTCATAGATGTTGTGTATCTCAACTAATTAGAATTTTGGGCAAAAGGGTTTCAATTGTTGACTTTGTTTGACTAGGGAAAACAACCTTTTTCAGAGAGGGAAGGGAACAATTTGTAAGATTGCAGGGACCTAAATGTAATCACAGTCATCATCTTCAACCTCTAGCTCTCTGTAGCAGCAGTGCACCTAGGCCATGGCTTCGACGAGAAGGAACCCTTGAGGGATAAGAGGCCCCCCCATGTGCCTTGTCTCCCCCAGGCCCCCCTCTATCTCTCCCCCCCTCGAGCTCTCTCCCACTGTACAAAAAGAACCCAAAACCGAAACCCTAGATGTGCTCGCCGTCGATTGGGCCGTGTACGAGCTCTCCGCCGGCCGCCGTGTGGGCCATTAGCTCCGCCTCGTCGTTGTGATACTCCGTGCGGAGGGAATCGAGCCGGAGTGCACCGTGGTGGCCGCGCCATCCGTTTCCCTCTCTGGCACCGATGAACTCCGGCGGGAGATTGCCGCCTCCACGGACCTCCTCCTCCCTATCCGAGCCCTCCAACGTGTTCACGGTGAGCAGGAGATTCTCCCGGTACCTTTTCCCCTCTCTCTCTCCCTCCGAGTCGACGCCGTGCCGTGCTCCCGTCCGGCCACCGCGCGCGCGTCGTCGCCGGCCGCGCTCCGGCCACTCCCAGGAAACGGCGCAGCCCATACATGGTTCCCCTCATCGAGTACTAACCGTAGGTGGTTTCAGTTCGCAGAACGGTGGCCGGAATCGCTCGAATTTGCTCGCCGGAGCATTCTCGCCGGCGGGATGACGTCTTGGTCGCGTCACGACGGCGTCAGCGCCCTGGACCCGCGCTTGGTACAGTCAAACCTGCAGATGGGGCCCTGTGCTGCCTGCGTGGCTGCCCCCGTGGCGCCTGGCCCGCGGGTCAGCGAGTGTGGGTAGATCTGGCCGCGGTAACAGCAGATCTGGGCGGCCCGTTTGTAGATCTGGCCCATCTGGAGTTTATTTTCCATTTTATTTTTGCAGAAAAATTACCTGTTTACTTTTGGCTCTAAAAGGCAACCTAAAAGATGATTTTGACCAAATCAAAAATCACAGATGTAAAGCAACTAAATCTAAACCATCTCCAACTTGTAGATATACTTTTGGATGAATAGATTTGAAATGAAAAATGATTTGGCAACAGGTACCAGAAACACCAAAATGAGCACCATTTGTATTTCACAACTCAGAATGAAGTGAGGCCAATTGCATTGGAAAGCCCTTGAAATTTCCTAACAGGCGCAATTAACCTTGCTTCCATATTCATTATATTTTTGAAATAGCATGCAATTTGGTAAAACACCAGAGAGCACTTTGGTGATATTTATGAAATTATTAAAGATGAATTTTGATGCAAACTCAATTGGATGGTCTTGTATATGTTTAGGTCTATCCAAACCTAGAAGGGTTTAATTTTTAGAGCATCCTATAAAATTTGGTGGACAGATCTTTGTTTTGCTTGTTTCTGCCATTTTGGCATTTTAGCTAATTAATTGTTGTGATGATAATTTTGTGTTGCAATATTGTTTTCTAGCATGTATAAGTTGTGTGAACTTGCTTTCTAAGTAATACTTATCTATTTTATCATGTTAGAATGTGTGTACTTGAGTTGAGAAGAAATAGGATTTATATTAATATCATATGTTCATCTCTAGTTTATTACTTGCATATAATTTTTGAATGATTAATTTGTGTGCAAGTGATTGAATTGTTGTGTTGAGATATTAGATTCAGTACCATGTTGGTACTTATATTTTGTTAGTATCAACTCTGCTAGCTTGCATTTGAGTTGGTAGAGAAGCATGAGTAATTTAGTCATTACTATGAGAATGTTATGGAAAAATTCCCTCATGTGTGGAATTTTTGACATAATCATTTGTGGTTGAGTAGCCACATATTTTTGGGTTGTATTCATAGGGCCAGTAGCATTTTGATTATGTTTTTGTGAGTACTTGACCCCTAGAGTTTTCACTTGTGTGAAAACAATAGCATGAGTAGCATTACCTTGCTTATGTTAGCATCCTATTATTTTCTACTAGTATTGTTATTGCACTAGATGCTAGTTTAGTCTTTTGTTAATTCTTAGCAAGTATGACCAGAGGCCTTGTGACCTCTAAATTCTTTGTTATGCTAGTGGAACATCCACTGGTTTCATTGCATTTTTGGTGGAAACATTATTTCCCCCACACTAGATGTGTTTCTTTGATATAGTTTCATAACTAATGAGTGCCTAGTATTTTTGCTTTGGGAATTTTTGTGCTAAACAAAAATGGGTATGCTTCTGTTTGTAAGTGGTTGTAATCATGTGTGGCTTGCTAGGAAAAATACATTCTTGGAGTGTTGTTTGATTCCTCTAGTAATGCCCTTTTTATTACTACTAGTATGTAGGAGTTGCCCTGCAAATTGATGCATTGTTTTGCTAAATGGGATATTTTTGTTATAGCAAGTATATATATTTTTCACTACTGTTTTTATGACATGGACCCTCTGGTTGTATTTCAATTACTTGATTGAAATGCATCCATTGATTCTTCATGTTTAAGTAGTACTAGTTTCCTTAGCAGTTGTTGTGTTAAATTATTTTTCCTGCCAACTTGTGTTTGGTAGATATTTGTGTATCCTTGCATGAGGACATGTTTTCATTTACCATTATGATAACATGGTTCCTTGTTTGCATTTTAGTACTTTACTTATTAGGCATGCTTGCATAGCAAACTTTTAGTAGAAGCATGTCTATAGGAGTCCTCCTTTTTAGTCATTGTTTCTATTGTTCTCACTATGAGAAATTGTGTGTTTTGTGATGAGTCTATTACCTTGTTACACTTGTGTAGGCTCACTGATTTGTAAAGGTAACTTTTGCAAATCATGTGTCTTATTTATTCTTGATGTGAATTTAGGCTTAGTAGAATAGCTACCTTTTTCTTTTTGTGGTTTGGTTGATAGACCCATTGCCATGGTTATTTTTGTGCATGTTTTATATACTCTTAGTAGTCTCACCATTGTGAAACTAAGTTTATTTTGGGTTTATTAATATCTTGGTATGAGAGTGGAACACCCACTGAATCCATGATATTGAGGTTGTGAGATATGTTCCTCCAATCCTTAAGCGGTCTTATTAAATGGCATTTCTGCCAAGTGTGTTTGTTTGATTGTTTGCCTAAGTTAATAATTGAGTGATTGGTTGTTATTAGTTTTCCTTGCTGTATGTATGGTTATGCATTATTGCTTGCCTTGATTGGTTCTGAATGTGTGTCCTTTATTCCTTTTACGACGTTAGAAAACGAAGAGGAAGGAAGTGTCGTGAAGCTCTGTTTCAAGTTCCAGTCACTCCAAACCCAGGGACACAAGGAGATATTAGGCAAGCCATCCTGATTGCTTGCTGATACAATACTTATCATTATCTATCATGCATGTTTTACCTCTGAAGTTTTACAAAAACTTGATTATCAAAACTATTTTTGATGTGGCTATTACTACTATACTAGTATATAGGTTACTATTATGCCAGTAGTTAAACTTGGTAATACCAAGCCCATAAGCCACCATATGGTATTTATTACCATCAAATATACTAGTCCCTAAGTGGACACCCTAAAATTGTGATTCTACAAAACAAAGGCTTTACGGAAAAACCCGGAGAAAAGGCGGATCCTTGTTCTCCGGAGGAATGTGGAAGTGGTCATTTTTGAGAAAGTGGTGTTTTCAAAAATGACACATAACCTAGCCTTCGCTGGACAACCTTTACCGTACTGCCACTTTACCCCAATATGGGTAGGGGCTTGATTAAAAACTTGTTATGGTTAGTATGTGTGCTATCTCAAGTGCTATAGGGGATTGGATCCTCCGAACCGAAGTGTCGCTAGGAGTGGAGGATACGGGACATCTAAAGTGTGGGATTAATTTTCCCTCCGGATGCAGCAGTTGGGTCTCCTGTTTGGGCGGTGTGGGACACGGCTTGCCAGGGAGGGGAACCCCAATTGAAGAGATAGTCATGTACTAGCTTGTACATAGTGGATAGTCAAGATCAGTTATCTGATGTTCTCATAGGTTGAGGACAGTCCATGGGTGTTTCATGGCGGATTCTGGATCTGGTGGAAATGTGTACACCTCTGCAGAGTAAAACTATTTCGAGATAGCCGTGTCCTCGGATATGGACGGTTGAATGGCCATGTAGCTAGCATTGTGTCAATGTTTTCAAAAAGGAAGTTTTTGAAAAGGGAATATGTGAAAGAAAGTGTTGAACTTGTGAAGTTTTGAAAGGAAGGAAAACGTATACCGTGGAGGTATCGTCGATGATGAAAAGCCAGATGATGTGAAACAAAACAAAATGTTTTGCAAAGAAAACCTTTTCCACTCTAAGCAAGAATTCTGGAAACTGATTCCAAGAAGTTTTGCAAAGAGAAAATATTCTTTAACAAAACTTTACAAAACCTCTTGTACATGTGATATCTACAAGAGAAATAAAACTATATATTATTTTTCTTCTGAAGTATCTTCTTCAACGAAGATACAGATAAACCTGACTGCAACTGTGGTGTCATCATATATGAACATCATTGATAGTGAACCATATTTATAGCCTACCTATTCCACCATATAAGCATATTTGCATGTTGGTAAGTGATATGATGGATGTCTTGCTGAGTACATTCAAATGTACTCATTATGGTTTCGCCCCTGGTATCTACTTGCCAGACTTCGAGAAGGAGCCTCCGAAGGAAAACTATGAAGAGAAGTACGGAGTTGACGGCTTTGCGAACTAGGATCGTCTCCGGGTCAGCAGCCTGTAGGTTAAGGCGTGACTTGGGCTCAACTACGTTGTGTTTTATTTGTCTTCCGCTGTGTTTGATAAGTTGCCTGCCCTTTTGGCAGTTGCGTTAAACTTGATCATGTGATCATTTGTGTAAAACCTTTATGTATTCGTGTAATGGATGATGTATTTCTGTGTGCCAACTGTGTATGTTGTTCACGACTGATCTTTCTGGGATCGTGAATGTATGCATACGTAGGGTTTCAGACTGCCGGTCTGGGGTCCTTACAGCCATCCCATATCATCATTGATGGAGGGAGTTGCAGAAATTTAGCAAGCAAGGAGTTATGTGCAAAGCTAAGATTGAGATATATTCCACACCCACACCCATATTATATTCAGTGGTTGAATGACAAAGAAGAAATCAGGGTATGCCAAATTCTAAGAGTGGAATTTTAGACTGGACCATACAAAGATACAATTGAGTGTGATGTGGTTCCCATGCCAGTTTGTCACCTATTACTTGGAAGACCTTGGCAATTCGACAAGAAGGTTACACACAATGGGAGAGCAAACACATACCAATTGAATTGGAATAATAAGGATAGTGAATGAGTCTAGACAGAAAGTTGAAGTGAATCTAGAGAAGGAGAGTGAGAGGGACGATAAGAGTGAAAACACAACTTCTGTGGGTGGAAACAAAACTAATCCGCGTGGAAAAAGTAAGGGAGTGAGCCTTTTGACAATGTTAGCCACCAAAGAAGACTTGAGAGAGTTTGGAGAGGATCCTAGCTTAGTACCTATAGTTCTCATGCACAAGGGGGAAATTTTAGTTCTAATGACATGACTCCTCTTTCTATTGGTGTTTCTAATGTTTTGCAGTATTTTGATGATGTTTTTCCAGAAGAAGTACCCTCAGGGCTGCCACCATTGAGAGGGACTGAGCACCAAATTGATTTAATTCCTGGATCATCATTACCAAACCGAGCTCCCTATAGGACAAACCCCCAAGAGACAAAGGAAATTCAGAAACAAGTACAAGATTTTCCGGACAAAGGTTATATTCGAATAAGCCTATCTCCTTGTGTTGTTTCTGTTATTTTGGTTCCTAAGAAAGATGGTACTTGGCGCATGTGTGTAGATTGTAGAGCAATTAACAACATCTGATGAGGACATCCCTAGCTCTTCACCTACTTGAGTATAATGTTTATAATTGTGAGAACTTTATACTACCTAAATCTATGTATCTATGTATGATCAGGTTTATTGATAACACAAACATACTTGGAGGAGAACAACAAGAGGAGCTGGAAAACAATGAAGAGAAGCTGGAAAACAAGATCACCATGGTGAAAATAAACATACAAGGAGGTGAAAACAAGCATACCATGGTGAAAACAAGCATAGAAGATGGTGAAAACAAGAGCACAAGTGTGAAAAACAACTACTAGCTTGTTATTCCACACTAGGAGATGGTGAAAACAAGAGGAGGGCGCCCACAATGGATATCAATGCGCCACATATAGTCTTATTTGTGTTACACATGGTTTGTATACCATTATGGCCGCACCCCTTAATGGTGGGTCGGTTTGTATCTAGTTTAGGTCAGTTTGGTTGAGTCCAAACCCAACCATAGAGTCCAACTTTGAGTTCTAGTCGGTTTGGAGTTGGTGCTTGCGCAAGGGGCTTGTGGCCGCACCATACCCCCCTTAAATAGCTAGGATCCGAGTCATAGCAATTAGACTACGTTAAAACAAAAACCCTAGATCTCTAGATTGAAACAACTTGTAAGAATTCATCTGGAAGTTCATCGGCAAACTTTTCATGTTACCTGCTGTTCCATTGGGAATAAGACGGTACAAGAGCACTTGTAGTCGGTGGCTACTTGTGCAAGCGTGTGGAGTTGAGAATATCCTTAGGGCTGCAAACTGTTGCATTGGCATCAGGGATCAGCTGGGAGAGTTTTCTGTGAGACACAATTTACCCAATTCGAGTTATCTGTGAGGAGTTCATCGAGAAGATTGGGCCACCCCATATCATCTTGGTATCATCTTTACAGGTTGCCTCGGTGAGCTATTATCTATCCTTTAGATTTGAGTGTTTTTAGTCCTATACAGAAAAGTGCCCCACAAAACTAGTTTAGATCAGTGCCATAGCGTTAGTTTCATCTTAGTTTCAATTTCTAGTTGCTGTTTTTGTGTTTGATTTGCGTCTCCTTTTTCTTTTTTTAGTTGTCAAAGTTTCGGTTAGGGTTCATAACTTTCTAGTCGAGTTAATACAGAAAAATCCCAAAAAGAATCAATTCGGGTGCTATTTTCCTTGTTGGTTTTGAGTTTATCCTTGAGGTTCTATTGGCGTAGTGGACCGGCTGCGGGTGTGAAGGGGTTTCAATCAAGGTGAGCTTAGTTGGATTGATCGTCCCGTAGGCGGCCCTCGGGGTTTAGTTGACGGGAGGTTTGGGATCTTTCGATTCTCGCTATTTATCCCCCTTTGTGTTTCCCCCCGTTTGCCCTCGATTCCCCCTCGTTTCCCCCTCTCGTGTTCATCGCGTTCTTTGTTCGTTCTTGTCGTTATTCGTCAATTCGTGAAGATCGGGCCAACAAAGGAGTAACCCTCCATATCATCTGGTATCCAGAGCTAGATTGACACGAATCCGACCCCCACTCCCCTCCTTTCCACCAATTTTTCTTCTATCCACCATAAATTTGAAAATTTCACCAAAAATAGCCAAAAGGGATTTCGACCGATCTGTCCAAAAATTTGTCCAAAGACCTTTCCCCACCTTTCTATTCAGCCACTCTTCCAAATTTGTCCAAAAAATTTCTTGATTTTGAAGGATTTCGAATTTGAGCAAAAGTCACAGAAAATCTCTGCTCTTCGATTTCTGGACAGATTTTGAAACTTGCTTTTCTTTGTCGTTTTTTTATCCGAATTGAGTGCAACAAGTTGTCACGCGACGTCCACAACAACATCTACGCAACCACATGAACGGATCGCCACAACATCGACATCCACCGGCCGAAAGTCCATGATCATCAACAAGAGAGGTGTAACTTCCTTCCGCTTGCCCCAATCCATCCATTGTGTACCTTACCTATTCGGACTAGTTATTTTACACCGCTTGGCATCGCATTAGTGGCACCGAGAGTGTGAGTTTTCTCTCTCGTGAGAGACTAGCTACGAGTAGGCATCGCATTTTGGAATCCATCAAAAAGAGAGAAAAAAAGATAGAAAAAGAAGCAAAGTATCGATGCCAATTGCTATCCATTGTAGGAACGTGTAGCTTCGCGTCACAAAATAGAAAAGAGTGACCGGTTGCCACTGTGTGAATCTTGTTGCCTTTTAAAGTTTGCGGTTTGAGCTAGCGTCCTCCTTGCATTGGTGTGGCATTGAGCTTAGTCTTCGTTAGGTACATTTCGTCTCCGCTCGTCCATTGACCGCACTAACCCCATTTATCCCTTGTGTGTGTGTGTGTGTTTCCACCATATCATTTTCCTCCTCTAGGATTGGTTTTGTGCGAACTTTTCTTTTGGTTCTTCTCCACGTTTTACAAAAAAAAAATTCTTCGGATTTTGTCATTTTTCCTCGCCACTTTCCTAGCCCATTTTCCTTCCACATAAAGCGTGTGTGTTGTCGCTTGCGGTTTCCTTTCGATCTTTTTGGACTCTCTCTTGACATACCGCCCTACACCTAGGCTCGTCCACTAGCCTCAATAGGAACAACAAAGGTAACGTTGAGTAAGTGAGACACCCATTTATTTATATCACCCTTGTGTGTTTTTGAGATGGATAGCGAAGGAGTATTCACAAGTCCGAGCTCGGAGGATGACGGAAACCCCTTCTACAATGACAGTGCTTACGCCAACTTTGTCACCGACAATGACCATTTACAACCCGTGAACTTGTGAAGGACGGGTTGCAACGCTATGAGCGTCGACTCCAACAGCAAGAGGCTAGATTGAATGATCAAATGACGCACATCAACATCAACTTGGCCAATCTTGCCAACCGCCGTCATTCATCATCATCCTGTAGGTCTCGCCGCTCAAGCCACCACAATCAAGATCTTCACCAAGCTCGTCGCCATGACCGCCATGATCGCCATGATTGCAACACCAACATGGAGGATGGTGGACAACCTCAACAACCACAACCACCTCTTCAACAACCACAACCACCTCCTCAAGAACCGCAACAACATGCTCTGCGACGAAATTGGTACGAAGATAGCTCGCCATCACCACCTCCTCGACATCGCCAAGGCCGTGGTGACCCTCTTCAACAACCGCAACGCCCGGACCTTCGACAACATCATCATCCACCTCCACAAGGCCACGCTCAAAACTATGGCCACAATGACTTCGTGGAAGGTGCTCGTAAACATCGAAGGCCACCAAGGTGCAATTCGCATCCCAACAACAATGACCGCCAAGAACATGATCGTCCTCAACACCCTCGTGATGAACAAGTGCTTCCGCAACACCCTCAACGTGATCAAGAACGTCCTCGACAACAACACAATGATAATGAAGATAGTGAACGTCGTGCAGCAAGACTCCGTCACCGCCAACAACCACCTCCTAATGACCACCGGCGTCATCCTCCTCATCGTGATCGCCACCATGAAGACAGTAAGGATGACCCATATGATGACTCACCGCCTGTCTATGATGAATATCCTCATGAGCGACCCCGTCGCCAACAAGAAGATAACAACATGAGTGCCCTTCGTTTCAATGTACCAAAGTTCAATGGTGAGAATGACCCCGAAGAATATCTTGCTTGGGATCTCAAGGTGGACAAGATCTTCGGCATTCACAACTTCATCGACAAGAAAATGGTTGCCTTGGCATCTTCGGAATTCGAAGGCTATGCACTCTTATGGTGGGACCGTCTCCAAGCCGAAAGAGTCCGCAACCGCATTGCTCCTATTGCTACTTGGAATGAGATGAAGCAATACATGCATGCTCGTTTTGTTCCTCCACATTACAAGCGTGACCTCTTCAAGAAACTTCAAGAACTTCGTCAAGGTTTGAAGTCCTTGGATGAGTACTACAAGGAAATGGAGACATCGTTGATACATGCTCATGTGATGGAATCTCAAGAACAAACAATGGCCCGCTTCCTCAATGGCCTCAACTATCCTATAAGGAAGATCGTCGAGTATCAACTGTATGAAAACATTGTGGCCCTTGTCCACCAAGATCTCAAGGCCGAACGCCGAATTGCGGAAGATCTCAAGTATAACAAGCAAAAGGCTTTCTTCAACTCAAGACCCTCCTCTTCGTCTCCAATGACACAAGTGACTACTCCAACCAACAACAAGAGCACCTCTCGAGCCTCTATTACTCCCAACAAGTCTCCACAACCATTCAAGAAACAAGTGCCTCCCACCACCTCTTCGTGTACTCCTCAAGTCAAGTCAAGCACTATAACTTACTTCAAATGTGGTGGAAGTGGTCACAAGTCCTTCGATGTTCCAACAAGATGATCATGATTGTTAACAAAGACGGTGAACTTGATTCCATGAGTGAAGACGAATACTATGCCTTGCATCAAGTTTCTCTCAACTCCTTGGACGTGCCCAATGATGATGAAGAAAGTGTCTATTGCGACGAGGACAAGAATCCATCTCTAGTGGTGACAAGAGTCCTTACTACTTCTCCTCAAGATGAGCATGACCAATGTTGCAATCTCTTTCAAACTAGAGCCGGCATCAACGGCAAATCAATCAAGGTTATCATAGATGGCGGTAGTTGCCACAACTTAGCTAGCAAAGAGCTTTGCGACAAACTCCAATTGACTTACAAGCAACATCCTCATCAATACCATATCCAATGGCTTAGTGACTCTGGAACCTTTAATATTCAACATATGGTTTCCGTGCAATTCAAGATTGGCCCTTATGAACACACGGTTGAGTGTGATGTTGTGCCTATGACCGTGTGTCATCTTCTTCTTGGACGGCCTTGGCAATATGACAAGAGTGATATACATGATGGGCGTACCAACCACTATAACTTCAAGTGGAATAACAAGACGTTTGTGCTACGCCCCATGTCTCCTAGCCAAGTGATCGCCGACAATGCCAAGACTCTTGCACGTAAACAAGAAGATCTAAAATCTCGTGAGATGAGTGGTCAGAGAGTGATCTACCTCAAAGAGAGTGCGAGCCACAAGCCAAATATGAGTGGAAGAAGTCCGAGTGTTCCCAAAGGCCTTGCCTTACTTGCCACCAAAATGGAGATGCAAGAGTTACGAGATGACCCATCCATCCTCCACTTTGTCCTCGTGTGCAAAGGGTAAGCACTTGACACTAACGACATGAAAAGTTTCCCTCCATCTTTGTTACCCTTGTTGCAGGAATTTCAAGACGTGTTTCCCGATGAACTCCTCCGGGTCTACCTCCCCTACATGGAATCAAGCACCGCATCGACCTCATTCCGGGTGGTCCAGTTCCAAACCGCGCTTCTTACCGCACCAACCCTGAGGAGACTAAGGACATTGAGCGCCAAATCCAAGAACTACTCGACAAAGGTTTTATCCGCGAATCCCTTAGCCCTTATACTGTGCCGGTTATACTTTTTCCAAAGAAAGATGCTAATTCACACATGTGCATGGATTGTCGCCCTGTCAATGCTATCACCGTTAGATATAGACATCCTATTCCTAGGCTCGGTGACATGCTTGATGAATTGAGTGGTGCTACTATCTTTTCAAAAATTGATCTTAAAAGTGGATACCATCAAATTCGCATGAGTATAGGTGATGAATGGAAAACGGCTTTCAAAACGAAACTTGGTTTGTATGAATGGCTTGTCATGCCCTTTGGTCTTTCGAATGCCCCATCTACCTTTATGCGCCTCATGAATGAAGTCTTGCGTCCTTTCATTGGAAATTTTGTTGTGGTTTACTTTGACGACATCCTCATTTATAGCAAGTCTTTCGAAGATCACCTTGATCACGTTTCTCAAGTATTGTTGGCTCTTCGCAAAGCAAAACTTTTGGCCAATCTTTCCAAATGCAATTTTTGCACCAACAAGCTTGTTTTCTTGGGTTTTGTGATCTCTTCCAATGGAATTGAAGTCGACAACAAGAAAGTCGAGGCAATTCGGAATTGGCCTCCCCCTACTTCCGTGGGTGAGATAAGGCGCTTTCATGGCCTTGCCGGTTTCTATCGCCGCTTTGTGAAAGATTTTTCAACAATTGATTGCCCTTTGAATGAGCTCACAAAGAAAAATGTACCTTTTGTTTGGGGCAACGCGCAACAAAAAGCTTTTGACACCCTCAACAAATGCTTAACCGAAGCTCCTTTGCTTGTCTTGCCGGATTTTGAGAAAACCTTTGAGATTGAATGTGATGCTAGTGGCATAGGCATTGGTGGCGTTCTCATGCAAAATGGACGCCCTGTTGCTTATCATAGTGAAAAGTTAGATGGTGCTAGACTCAATTACCCAATATATGTGATGAGGATATTCAGGAGTTATACATGATGGATATGGGAGCACCAAGGAAATGTCTTAGGGTGTTGCAGCCCATATATTTATGTGATGCACATTAGGCTTATGGGGCGCAGCAAGGACATGTCCTAGGGTGTCCCAATGCGTGTAGAATAAAGGCTTGCATGCCTATTGGCCGCACCCCCCTCATGGGTCGGTTTGTATCCCCTAGTCCGAGTCCAAACCCCTTAAGGGTTGAGTCCTAGTCGAGTTGGGCTGGTGCTTGCACAATCCCCTTGTGGCCGCACCCTCCCTCCTCTCATATATACCTCTTCACCTGCGTGTGAAAGGTTAGACTACCTTTAAACATAAACCCTAGACTCCATTGTTGATTGCTTGAAGCATTCATCAGGAATTGATTCATCTGCAAGTTTTGCGTGTTATCTGCTATTCCAGTGGAAATTAGTTGATACAGGACCACTAGTAGTCAGTGGCTGCTCGTGCAAGTGTGTGGATTTGCGAATATCCAAGGGATTGGTTGCTGCTGCAATTGGCATCAGGGATTAACCGGAGAGTTCGTGGAGAGAAACAATTTATCTATCAAGTTATCGTGTGAGTTCATCGAGAAGATCGGGCAAACCCCTTATCATCTTGGTATCAAATTTATAGGTTAACTCGGTGAGCTATCGTGTTCTACTAGATTAGTTTTTGTTTTCATTACCTATCCACCGAAAAAGCCACAAAATATAGGAGTAGTTCTTGCCATAGCCGTAGATCATCACCAATTTCATACACTAGTTGATGCTTTGTGTTTTGATTTTGTGTTTCTTTTCTCCTTTTGTGTCTTGTTTTAGTTCGGTCTAGGTTTAGGGTTCTTGTGTTCGTCGAGTTCTGCCTTTGGAGAACACCGAAATCCCCTCCCAATCCGAGTGCTTGTTTTGGTTCCTATACGTTTTGGAGTAGATCTTCTACCGTGGCAGAGCTTTCACCAAAACCCTGCCGCCGATCGCTTCCCTACCGTACTCGGATTCCTCACCATGCCGCGCCCTAGTCGAACTCGGTTTTCCACCGTGCACGCACCCATTAAACTCACACACGCGCTCGCTGCGATTCCCTGCTGTCGCGGCTCAGTTTTGCCGCGTTTCCTGCCGGGAACACGCTGCTGCGGGCCGTTTTTCTGCCGCGCGATCCAACCGCTACCGCGCCCACGTCGATCTCCCGCCCGCGCAAAACCACAGACACCCTCATCCTTCGGGCACGCCTCACCTACGCTCAGCCCTGCCGTACGGCAGCATTATGGGCCGAATTTCTGCCGCGACAACCCGCCGACAGCGCTAATCGGCGCGTTTTTCTGTTGTGGTACGAGTTTTTCTGCCGTGCGTTTTCCTTTAGCTCTAGTTATTTTTTGGTTTAGTTTTATTTTAAACTTTCTTTAGGTTTTATTTTCTGATCCTTGTGAACTTTAGACACAGCCTATCTACAGCACTAAACTAGGTACCTTGCCCACAAGACTAGCTATTTTTGTTGCTCTTTCCAGGCTGCTCACTTACATACATTGTGTCACATTGATCATCTAGTGTTTATTTTTGTTCCTAGTTATTTTGGCCAGTTATAACAGTATAAAAAAAGAGAAAAACAAAAAATAGAAAAAGAGAAAAACAGAATTGAGAAAAGAGAAAAATGCCGTGAGATACATTGATGTATTATTATTGGAGCTATTTTCACCACTACTATATTGACACTTTCCATTGAGCAATCTTGTGCCTGTGTTTTCTTTGAGCATAGCTAGTGTATTTCTAGTGCATTGCAATAATTCCATCCATATAATTGCTTTGCCACATTTGTCTCCACTTTGGTGTGTGTTTCCTAGGTGTTCTTTTTCTCTCATCACAGACAGCAAATATGACTTGTTATTGGTGTTGTTAGGTATCCATACCAAGCCCCACTATATATCCTGTTTTGCCTTGTGTTAGCTAAAATCCCTGGGTATTCTCTTGTTCACACCAATTCATAGTAGTAATGTTTTACTTGTGGTAAGTATTTCTATTCACTTTGGAACAGTAAGTTAACCTCATTACTTTGCTGTTTTGAGTGAGTTGTGAGAGAACACCACATCCCATATTTTTGTTTTCACTAACACATTAATCCATGGAGTCTGTGGCTAGTGCGGTGCAGGCGGAAAAAATTGATGGGAAAGCTACTGAGGCCACTTCTAAGAAGACTGTTGATGATGTGCTCACATGGGGAGATCTTTCCAAATTTAGAGATATGATCAGTTCCAAAATTGATAAAAAAACTTGATGAGTATGATGAAGTGGTTGCCACCCGAATTGATAAGAAGCTTGATGCTTATGATGAGAGCTTGAGGAGGGATTTACAACAAATGGATATTAAAATTGAGAAAGCTGCTTCTCAGGAATCTGTTGATATTATGCAAGAATCTCTCACCAATTTGACTAGGCAAATTGCTCAATTGTCTACTCAATTAGAACAAAGAGGTAATAATGATGATGATTGGGAACCAGGCCGAGCCCATGCTCATAATGGCCGTGGAGGTTTTGCTGCTAGGAGGGTACAAGTTCATGTAAATAATAGAGAAGATGATGTTTTGGGAAGCCTAAATTTTCTATTCCTCCTTTCAATTTTGATAATGATGATGTAGAAGAGTATTTGATGTGGGAGCTGAAAATTGAGCAGATATGGAGATTGCATGATTACAATGAAGATAAAAAGATCAAATTGGCTTCTTCTAGTTTTGATGGTTATGCTCTTTTGTGGTGGGATAATATTACACAATTGAGGGTAGAAAATGGTGATCCTGAGGTAGTTACTCGGGCTACTATGAAGCAACTCATGAGGAGCAGATTTGTGCCAAAGAATTATGTGAGAACACTATATGATAAATTGCAACAATTGAAGCAAGGTACAATGTCTGTTGATGCTTATTTTAGAGAGATGGAGTTGATTATTAACAGGGCAAAAGTGGGAGAAGAACCAGAACATACTATGCAACGTTTTCTCTCAGGTTTACAATTCAAAATTAGAAGCATTGTGAGGCACCTTAAATATAGTGATATGAATGAATTATTACATCATGCAAGGGAGACAGAATCACAGCTAGCCGAGGAGGCAAGGATGAGTGCTAGAAGGGTGTTTTCACCTAGAAATTCCAGTTTTTCATCACCATCACCACAGCCCACACCTAGCCGTGGGGTTTTTATACCCAAGGCCGAGAGAACCCCCTCTACTTCTAAGAGGCAAGTGCTAGTGGATCCACTACTTCTACAGCCTGAAATATAGATATGTCATGTCACACATGTGGAGGTAAAGGCCACTTCAAGAGAGAATGCCCAAATAAAAAAGACCATGCTTGTTAATGAGGATAATGAGTATGAGACTGGGGATGATGTTGATCCTACTGAGGAGGATGATTGTGATGAGCAAGCTGGTCCACTTGATGCTTATGCCACACATTACCCCACAATTGTTTGCTCACAAAATGATGCTGCTTTGAGTGTTGTTCCTTCTCCAGAAAAACAAAGGTGCAATCTTTTCCAAACTAAAGCAATTGTAGGTCCTAAACTGGCTTGCAAAGTGATTATTGATGGAGGGAGTTGCAGAAATCTTGCTAGTAAAGAGCTATGTGCAAAACTGAAATTGAAATATATTCCACACCCTCATCCTTATTATATACAGTGACTAAGTGATAAAGGAGAGATGAAGGTGAGCTACATGGTGAGAGTGGAGTTCCAAATTGGGCCCTATACTGATACTATTGAGTGTGATGTTGTGCCCATGTCTGTTTGTCACATGTTGCTTGGAAGACCATGGCAGTTTGACAGGAATGTTACACATCATGGAAGAGCTAACACATACCAATTGAATTGGCATGGGAAGGATATTATTTTGAGACCTATGACACCACAGCAAATTGTAAATGAGTCTCGTCAAAAAACTGAAGTGAATTTAGAGAAGGAGAGCGAGAGAGAAAAATAAGAGAGTACTCCTTCTATGAGTGATAAAAAAACAAGCTGAGTGGTAAAAATAAAAGTGAGGGAGTGAGCCTATTATGTATGTTAGCCACCAAAGAGGACTTGAGAGAATTTCGTGAGTACCCTAGTATGCTTCCCATAGTGCTTATGCACAAGGGAGAAATTTTGGTTTCTTCTGACATGACCCCTATATCTCTTGGTGTTTCTCATGTGTTAGAGGACTTTGATGATGTTTTTCCAGAGGAGGTACCAGCAGAGCTGCCACCATTGTGTGGCATTGAGCACCAGATTGATTTGATCCCTCGAGCAACATTGCCAAACCGAGCCCCTTATAGGACAAATCCCCAAGAAACCAAGGAAATTCAGAAACAAGTACAGGAGCTTCTCGATAAAGGTTATATTCGAATTAGCTTGTCTCCATGTGTTGTTCCTGTTATTTTAGTTCCTAAGAAAGATGGTACTTAGCGCATGTGTGTAGATTGTAGAGCAATTAACAACATCACTATTCATTATCGTCATCCTATACCTCGTTTGGAGGACATGTTAGATGAATTAAGTGGTGCTGTTGTTTTATCTAAAATTGATTTGCGTGGTTATCATCAGATTAGGATGAAAGAGGGGTATGAATGGAAAACTGTTTTCAAAACTAAATTTGGTTTATATGAATGGTTAGTGATGCCTTTTGGTTTAACTAATACACCTAGTACTTTCATGAGACTTATGAACCATGTTTTGAGAGAGTTTATTGGCAGATTTGTGGTAGTTTATTTTGATGATATTATCATATATAGCCACAATGAACATGAACATGTTGATCATATTAGACAAGTCTTGCATGTGTTAAGAGCAAATAAATTATTTGGTAATCTTGCTAAGTAATCTTTTTGCAAATATAAGGTCATATTTATGGGATATGTTGTGTCTAAACATTGTATTGAAGTGGATGAATCTAAAATTGAAGCTATTAAAAATTGGCCTATTCCAACAAATGTTAGTCAAGTGAGAAGTTTTAATGGATTGGCTGGTTTCTATAGAAGTTTTGTCAAGGATTTTAGTACTCTTGCTGCACCATTAAATGAGTTAACTAAGAAGGATGTTGATTTTATATGGGGAGTTGAACTAGATATTGCTTTTTATGAGATACAAAATAAATTGATTTCGGCCCCATTGTTAATCTTGCCTAATTTCAACAAACAATTCGAAATTGAGTGTGATGCAAGTGGTATTGGTATTGGTGGAGTGCTTATGCAAGAAAACAAACCTGTTGCTTATTTTTCTGAGAAATTGCATGGTGCGCAATTGAACTATTATGTTTATGATAAAGAATTGTATGCACTTGTTAGAGTTCTTGAGGTTTGGAAACATTATTTGTGGCCAAAAGAATTTATCATACATTCTGATCATGAAGCTGTGTGATTTTTAAAGAGCCAATCTAGCCTTAATAAAAGACATGCTAAGTGGGTTGAATTCATTGAATCTTTCCCATACATAATTAAATACAAGAAAGGCAAATATAATGTTGTTGCTGATGCTCTCTCTAGGAAAAGTATGCTTTTAACTCAATTGGATGTGAAAATTCCTGGTTTGGAGAGTGTGAAAGATTTGTATGCTCATGATAATGATTTTAAACATGCATATGAAAATTGTACCAATGTGAAAGCATGGGATAAATTTCATTGGCATGATGGATATTTGTTTAGAGCTAACAAATTATGTGTGCCCGAGTCGTCCTTACGCTTGTTATTGTTGCAGGAATCACATAGTGGTGGATTGATGGGACACTTTGGGAGGGAGAAAACATTGCTGATGTTGGCTGATCACTTTTATTGGCCACGAATGAGAAGAGACGTGGAGAGGTTTGTGAGACGTTGCATTACTTGCAACAAGGCTAAGTCTAAACTAAAACCTCATGGATTATATACTCCTCTTTCTGCACCTACTACACCTTGGCAAGACATTAGTATGGATTTTGTGTTAGGTTTGCCTAGGACTAAAATAGGACATGATTCAATATTTGTGGTAGTTGATAGATTCTCTAAAATGTCACATTTTATTGCATGCCACAAGAGCGACGATGCGTCGCACATTGCTAATCTGTTTTTCAGGGACATAGTGAGATTGCATGGAGTACCCAAGACTATTGTTTCTGATCGTGATGTGAAGTTCATGAGCTATTTCTGGAAGACACTATGGGGGAAGCTGGCGACAAAGCTGCTGTTTTCTACTACATGTCACCCCCAAACTGATGGACAAACAGAGGTGGTGAATCGCACATTATCCACATTGTTGAGAGCCATGGTTAAAAAGAACCTGCAGGAGTGGTAGGAGTGTTTGCCACATGTTGAGTTTGCTTACAACGGGGTTGTACATTCTACTACTCAGCTATGCCCATTTGAGGTGGTGTATGGTTTCAAGCCTATAATACCATTTGATTTTCTGCCACTTCCTCTGCAAGAGAGAGTTAATATGGAGGCTTCAAAACGTGTTGGTTATGTGAGGAAGATCCATGAGAAAACAAAGGAAGCAATTGAGAAAACAGGAAAACATGTTGCTGAGAGAGTTAACAAGAAGAAGAAGGAAGTACTATTCCAGCCTGGTGATTTAGTGTGGGTGAATTTTCGTAAGGACAGATTTCCTACATTACGCAAGTCCAAGTTGATGCCACGAGGTGCTGGTCCATATAAAGTGCTTCACAAGATTAATGATAATGCCTATCAAATTGATCTTCCTAGTGGTGAGTTTGGTATGAGTAATTCTTTCAATTTTGCTGATCTATCACCATACCATGGAGAGGACCTTGATGCGTCGAGGTCGACGCCTTTTCAAGGGGGGAGGATGATGAGGACATCCCTAGTACATATACTATTTCTCCCATTGATGATGATGTTGCCGTTCAAGAGAAACATGATGAAGTGAGGATTGGACCAATGACTAGATCAAGAACCAAACTACTAGAACAGCAGGTGAACTCACTCTTATTAAATTATGATGTTTGTGGTTCTGAGAATTTTATACTACCTAAATCCTTGCATCTATGTATGATTCAGGTTGTTTATAACACAAGCATTGTTGGAGGAGAGGAGCATCGAGTTGGGCTGGTGCTTGCGCAATCCCCTTGTGGCCGCACCCCCCCTCCTCTCATATATACCTCTTCACCTGCGTGTGAAAGGTTAGACTACGTTTAAACATAAACCCTAGACTCCATTGTTTATCGCTTGAAGCATTCATCAGGAATTGATTCATCTGCAAGTTTTGCATGTTATCTTCTATTCCACCGGGAATTAGTTGATACAGGACCACTAGTAGTCAGTGGCTGCTCGTGCAAGTGTGTGGATTTGCGAGTATCAAGGATTAGTTGCTGCTGCAATTGGCATCAGGGATTAACTGGAGAGTTCGTGGAGAGACACAATTTATCTATCAAGTTATCATGTGAGTTCATCGAGAAGATCGGGCAACCCCTTATAAATATGATAGGAACTATTTGCTTTGGTTAGAGTCCTAGAAGTTTGGCAACACTATCTTTGGCCTAAATAATTTTTCATTCATTCCGATCATGAATCATTGAAATATTTGAAAAGTCAAGCTAATTTGAACAAAGGCATGATAAATGGGTAGAATTCATTGAATATTTTCCTTACGTCATTAAGACAAGAAAGGTAAAGAAAATGTTGTAGCGGATGCCTTGTCTAGAAAAGAGTGCCTTCTTACACGCCATGACATCAATCTGATTGTGATGAGGACATCCCTAGTACATTGCCACTTAAAAAAGATGAAGTGAGACTTGGACCTATGACAAGGTCAAGGACCAAGCTACTAGAACAACAGGTGAATTCACTCCTCATAGATTATGAAGTTTGTGATAATGAGAATTTTATACTGCCTAAGTCTATGCATTTATGTATTCTCAGGTTTATTGATAACACAAACATGGTGGAAGAAACCAACCAAGAGGAGCTAGAAAACAACATGAGATGATGGAAAACAAGATTACAAGTGGTGAAAACAAATGTACCATGGTGAAAACAAGATTACAAGATGGTGAAAACAAGACTACCATGGTTAAAACAAATGTACAAGATGGTGAAAACAATCATGAAAGTGTGGAAAACAATTACTAGCTTGTTATTCCACATTTAGGAAGACGGAAAACATGAGGAGCGCGCCCCATTGAATATCAATGCGCCATATAGAAATCCTACTCATAGTAGGTATGGTTTCTATACCATATTTGGCCGCACCCCCTAAAGTGGGTCGGTTTGTATCCTCTCTTAGAGTCTAATTAGGAGTCCTAGTCCAAGAGGGATTGTTGCTTGCACAAGGAGTCCCTTGTGGCCGCACCCCTCCCTCTTATATACTCCCCTCTTGCGAGTTGGGAGATGAGATCCAGTTTAAACCAAATACAAAAACCCTAGCCTCTAGTTTGTATTGCTGCTAAGCATACTACTTGAAGTTTACCATTGCAAAGTTGCGTGATATCTTGTTATTCCATTGGTAATAGGGATACAGGACCACTTGTGATCTTTGATTACTTGTGCAAGAGTGTTTAGTTAAGAATATCCAAAGGGCTTGATTGTTGTTGCATCTGGCAACAGGGGTCAGTCGAGTGAGAGGTCTCGGTGTAGCACTAGTTATCACAATTTCCAGAAAATCCATAAAAAGAGAGAGAAGCTCATTGAGAAGATTGGGCCACCCCTTATCATCTTGGTATCAGATCCTCAGGTTTACTCGGTGAGCAAATTTATCCATAGTCTAGTTGTTTTTATTTCCTATCCAGAAAAAGCCAAAAATATTAGGTTAGTTTTGCTAGAGCCTAGATCAACACCAAATTGCTACTCTAAATTGTTGATTTTCGTATCTGTTTTTCTGTTTTTAGTTTTCATCTATTAGGGTTAGGGTTCATCTAGTTCTTATTTTATGTTTCTATACCGAAAATCTCCACAAAAATAGCTGCTATCGTGTGTGTTATCTCTCGGGCATCAAGACCTACAGCTTGCCTTGGCGAGTTGATTTTGTTGTTGGGTTGATCCTTGTTGTGCTCGAAAAATTCCCATCACTTAAACCCACGGGTTCCTATCCATATTCGGATTCCAATCCGTTTGCTACCTGCGGAAGAAAAATCACCAATTCGTTGCCGTGTCCACCTCCTAGTCCCTGTCGGACTCCTGCCTTGGTTCAAAAACCGCGTGAAATCGCTGCCGCCACCCACCCACACCACCCCTAGCGCCGCTCGGATTCCGCTTACCCGCACTGATGTAGACGTTTGCCAGATCTTTCACCGCAAGAACCACCTAGATAACTATTCTCCCAATCACGTGAGCGATACACGTAACCTGAAGAACATGGATAGATTTAGGCGAGAAACGGACGAACCCTCTTGGCAGATCCAAGAACACTCACACCTTTATTTCACACCAAGCTCGACAACTCTAGGAAGATCCAAGAGCCCCCAAGCCACGAACGAACCCCCTTGGCAGATCCAAGAACACTCGCACCTTTATTTGCAAAGATAACTGACGAACGTCCGAGACGCCGCCTACACGTCGATCCCCTAGGGGCGGTGTTAACCTGGAACTTTTAGTTCTACATAATTTTCAACCTCCCCAAACCCTAAGCCTTGACTCTCTTTATATAAGAGGCCAACCCCTAGTCGGTTGGACAGACCCAAACCGACGCCTAACCTAATTGGACTCAAACTAGATACAAACCGGCCCATTTAGAAGGCTCGGCCAAAACATGCGGCTCGCATGCCTTAGACATTATACATCGTAGTTTATTGTCCTAGCGTGCTAACCAGTAGATGCCCGTATCACCCTCCCTTTCTTCGAAAGACGTTGTCCTCAACGCCAGAAGGTCTTCTTCGGAGCTTGTGGCGTCAAATTATCATATCGCCACTCTTCTACATACTCAAGTCTTGCTGGTCTGCCACACCACATCCTCCCTCTCGGCTAGCTAGACTCGTTCTTGGTTCCCTTCTTGTTTGGCACCACTAACCAGATTTAGACACATAACTTTCAGACTACAAATGAAAACGCACCATAGAAACCACCCCAAACGCAGCAGGACAGACTCCTGTACCCTAAGGGTCCAAATAAGCTGAATACGCTAACAGATGCAATCTGAAATAGTGGAGGTCAACTAAGTGCATCACCCAAGACAAACAGGACAAATTCCTGCACCCCTTGAATCAAATGAAGCAAGTTCACCGCCTTTTAAAATATAAATTAGTGTCTCTTTTTTTCTCCAATCAGAGCCCACCAAATCTGCATAAAATATTTCTTTCTTTTCGTGACAGACTACATCCGGTCCAACTTGCAGTCCAGGATACGATCTCCACAGTTCCACACAGTCAACCGAGCCGAACCAGCTTTGCCGTTTTTTTTCTTGCTTGTACGACATCAATCCAATCCAAGTGTACGTACCTTTTGGTGCCTTTTTTAAAACACTTTCCCATGTTGCGCGGAAATCGAAGCGTACCAAATAAGAGAAAGTACAATAAGCTTATGTAAGCGGGTTATAAGGATTAGAATAATATTTGTGTGATGACATGAAGAGAGAGAAGAGGAGAGAGAAGAGGAGTGGGCTCTCATGCAAGAGCTAACTGCAGCACGTGCTCCTAGGCATGTTGTGAGAGTGGGAGGTGGGCCATGTATCAATAAAGTAACATATTTTTATAGCTCACTATTGTACATGCTGACTATATAGTTGGCTATATATGACATGGCAATTTCTTATAGCCGGCTGCTAGCTCTACTATTGAACTTGCTCTAAGGAAGCATCAAGTTGCCTTTTTCTAATACCAAAGAAAGTACGCAACTTTTCCTTTCTGGCATGCACACGCACGGCCGAAGAGCCCATCTGATACACGGTGTTGTCCACGCGCAAGTCCCGCTGCAATAATTTCATTTCGAGATAAATACACTACAGGTCCCATAAGTTGTTTACGATGTGTAAACTGGGGCCAGGTGGTCCTAATAGTTGCAACTAGGTGCAAATTGGTCTCAAACAGATCTGGTGCTGACATGTGGCATGCTACTTTTGCGGAAACACCCCTATTAATTTTTCGTATAGCACATCTGACTTTGCATGAGTTGACAGACGTGGGTCCCGTATGTCAGTCCAGAAGGAAAAACGCCAAAATTATTGCTGCCGCTATGGATCGATCTCGTGACCTCTCAGTGTATCAGGGACACGCTGCCACTGCACCTCTTAAACATACGTGTCAAACCAGTAGACTAATACTTATTTATAAACAAATAGAGGTGCGTCCTGCATGTCAGCCGGGACGAGAAAATGCCAAATTATTGGAGGCGTTGGGGATTGAACACACGACCTCACAGCAACTCGAGCACATGCAGGAACGTGGTAACCAATAATCCAACTATGCTTTCGTGATGTAACATACATTGATGGAATTTTAGAGATATATCGTCCATCATGTTGTTTCCACAAATAGGCTGAGTTATTTTAAATGCAACTAGTATAATTCTACATATAAAATCATAATTTTTTATTCTGTATAATTGTTTTCTTGGCTTTTTTTTAAAGGAACAAGCTGAACGCTTGTACACACATGTGTGTGCTCACTTACCGTTAATATAAAATATGAAAAAAATTAAAGTTTGACAGGTCATATCAGTATTCACAAGTATTTTAAAAAGTAGAAAATAAATTTGATATTGATATAACCATGTTATGATGACATATTAATAAATATATAAATTTTCACACTTAAACTTTATACCAGTTTCCCCGCAAAAAAATTTTTGTATCAGTTTATTTGTTTTAATCAGTAGTAAAAAGGACACTCTCTTGATTGGACACAAATATTTCTGGGCTGCATTGGTAGAATAGCCTTGCTCGAGACAAAAGGTTGTGGGTTCAAGCCCCATCGCTTGCAATAATCTTTTATTTTTTCAACCGACTGACCAGCGGGACCTATCTCAGTTTGTTAGTCTATTTGTTTATATAAGTATAAAAACGGTCAGTCTAATGTTTGACACAAGTGCTTATGAGTTGAAGTGGCTAGGTGTCCTCTATCGAGCCAAAGTGGTCGCGGGATCGATCCCCAGCGCCAACGAAATTTTTGGCATTTATCCGTTCCAACTGACATGGTTCCACGTTATGACAGACGTAAAGTTGTCTGCGCTATACCAAAAATTGATAGTCTATTTTCAACCGACTGACCAGCGGGATCTATCTCAATTAGTTAGTCTATTTGTTTATATAAGTATAAAAACGGTCAGTCTAATGTTTGACACAAGTGCTTATGAGTTGAAGTGGCTAGGTGTCCTCTACCGAGCCAAAGTGGTCGCGGGATCGATCCCCAGCGCCAACGAAATTTTTGGCATTTATCCGTTCCAACTGACATGGTTCCACGTCATGACAGACGATAAAGTTGTCTGCGCTATACCAAAAATTGATAGGGGTGTTTTCGCAAAAGGTATTATGCCACATGTCAGCGCCAGAACTATTTGGGACTAATTTGCACCGAGTAGCAACTTTTAGGATCACCTGGCCCCAATTTATAAGAACTGGACCAGTTTGTACGTCCTGGACAACTTTTGAGACTTCTGGTGTATTTATCTCTTTCCTTTCCTTTGCGAGGCGATCATGGAAAATACAAGGTCGCACATGAGACTTCATCTGACATAAGTGCTTATGAGCTGCAGTGGCTAGGTGTCCTCGATCGAGCCAAAGTGGTCGCGGGATCGATCCCAGCGCCAACGAAATTTTTGGCATTTATCCATTCCAACTGACATGGTCCCACGTCATGACAGACGTAAAGTTGTCTGCGCTATACCAAAAATTGATAGGTGTGTTTTCACAAAAGTATTATGCCACATGTCAGCGCTAGAACTATTTGGGACTAATTTGCACCTAGTAGCAACTTTTAGGACCACCTGGCCCCAATTTATAAGAACTGGGACCAGTTTGCACGTCCTGGACAACTTTTGGGACTTCTGGTGTATTTATCTCTTTCCTTTCCTTTGCGAGGCGATCATGGAAAATACAAGGTCGCGCATGAGACTTCATCTGACATAAGTGCTTATGAGCTGCAGTGGCTAGGTGTCCTCGATCGAGCCAAAGTGGTCGCGGGATCGATCTCAGCGCCAACAAAATTTTTGGCATTTATCCGTTCCAACTGACATGGTCCCACGTCATGACAGACGTAAAGTTGTCTGCGCTATACCAAAAATTGATAGGGGTGTTTTCGCAAAAGTATTATGCCACATGTCTGCGCCAGAACTATTTGGAACTAATTTGCACCCAGTAGCAACTTTTAGGACCACCTGGCCCCAATTTATAAGAACTGGGACCAGTTTGCACGTCATGCACAACTTTTGGGACTTCTGGTGTATTTATCTCTTTCCTTTCCTTTGCGAGGCGATCATGGAAAATACAAGGTCGCGCATGAGACTCCATCTGACCGACGCCTCGCTAGGATCGACAACAACCGCCGCCAGAATCTTGTCTCCTATTCCGTACGTACGCGGAAGTGCACTTTCGTTTCCTTCACACCACACGACCAAAGGAGTCCTCGGTACACGGTGTGGTGCACGCGAAATCCTGCTGCGGTATTTCCTCTCCTTTCACGTGGGATGCAATCCAATCTCGTCGGAAACTGTCCCGTCGCCCGCAATACTGATATTGTACCAACGCCTCGCCAAGATTGAAAACAATCGTCAGACGCCGTCCTTTTCTGCTCGACTTTCCCACGCGCCTCAACGCGTCAACTCTCCAATCCAATGCTTGGTCAATTTTTGCAAACTTACATATCGATCAAGGACTAAACAAACCTCGTGGTGATCAACCTGGCGCTCTGATACCATATGATGTAGATATTTTTTTTGAAACATTTTCTACTGCAGGGGAGTCCCCCACAGCCCTTTATTGCCATCACAAGAGTTTACAAATATTTACAAATGTACATAGAAGTATAGACTAAGATAATCTATCTCACACATATGATGTAGATGTTTGCCCGATCTTTCACCGCAAGAACCACGGAGATAACTGAACCACCGAGATAACTATTCTCCCAATCACGTGAGCGATACACGTAACCTGAAGAACATGGATAGATTTAGGCGAGAAACGCACGAACCCTCTTGGCAGATCCAAGAACACTCACACCTTTATTTGCAAAGATAACTGACGAACGTCCGAGACGCTGCAGGGACGGTGGTAAGCTGGAACTTTTAGTTCTACATAATTTTCAACCTCCCCAAACCCTAAGCCTTGGCTCTCTTTATATAAGAGGCCAACCCCTAGTCGGTTGGACAGACCCAAACCAACTCCTAACCTAATTGGACTCAAAATGGATACAAACCGGCCCATTTAGAAGGCTCGGCCAAAACATGAGGCTCGCAGGCCTTAGATATTATACATCGTAGTTTATTGTCCTAACGTGCTAACCAGTAGATGCCCGTATCACGCACCCATAAAATCCCACGCGCACAACCACCCGCAGCACTCACAGCAACACGCGCGCGCGCTGCCGCCAACTCTCTGCCGGGCCGAGCTTTCTGCGCCAAACCGCTGCCGTACGGCACAAAACTCCCTGTTTCTCTGCCGTGAGTTGTTCTAGTCCGTTTTCTTTAGTTTTTCATTTGTTTTCTTATAATTTTCTCTAGGTTTCTGTTCTGATCTTTGATAAGCCCTAGCTAAAGCCTTTCTACAACAAATATTAGGTACCAAAACCCATAAGACTAGCTGTTTAATTGCTCTACAGGCTTCTCAATTTGATCAAGTTTCTGTCCACTTTTCTATTTTCCATTTATTTGTTGCTCCTAGTTGATTCAAAGGCCATTGAAAAGTATAAAAAATAGAAAGAAAGTAAAATCAAAAAGAGGTCGAGCCATACTATCACTAGTGGAAGCTTTTCATATTGGATATTTGTGTGGACAATTGAGCAATCTTGTGCCTGTTTTCATAGAGTATTTTCTAGTGTCTTTCTAGTTCTTGCAATATCTTTTCCATATAATTGCTAAGCCACATTTGTTTCCAAGTGTGAGTGTGTTTACTTAGTATTTTTCATCACATTAGACAGTGCATTGGAGTTGTTATTTTGGTGTTGATAGGATTCCCAACCAAGCCCGACCAAATACCCTATTTGCATTGTGATACTTGATAGCTCGGTTTATTCTCTTCTCACACTAAGCACATTATTCATTGCTCCTTGTTGGTAAGTTCATCCTATTCACTTTGGAACAGTAAGTGAAGCCATCTTTGCTTGGTTTTGAGTGAGTTGTGAGAGGCACCACAACCCATTGATTATTTTTGTCACTAACAAATTAATCATGAGTTCTCCTAGTGATGTTGATGTGCAGGGAAAGAAGAAACCCGAGGACTTGGTGCAATGGAATGAATATGAAGCACTAAGGGATACTATGTACAAAAGGATTGCTACTGAACTTGACAAGAATGATGATACATTGAGAAAAGAAATGACTACTCTTGATTTGAAGATAGAGGCCGCTGCAACACAAGAATCTGTGGATGCTATTCAAGAGACTTTGAGAACATTGACACAACAAATGAAAAATTTATCAACTCTAGTGGAACAACTGCAACAAAGACCTCAAGCTATTTCTCCAATTGATGATGGGAGAGGAAATATCAATGGAGGTCGTGGAGTTTATGCAAGGAGAGTACCATTGGAAAATAATAGAGAGGATGATGGTTTGGGAAAACCAAAATTCTCTATTCCTAGTCTTGCTTGTGATTCTGAGGATGTGGAAGAGTACTTGATGTGGGAGCTAAAAATTGAGAAATTATGGAGACTTCATCAGTATCCCGAGGAGAGGAAAGTGAAGCTTGCATCTTCTGGGTTTCCTGGTTATGCTCTCTTGTGGTGGGATTGCATTACAAGATTGAGGGAAGAACAAGAACAACCAGAAGTGACTACATGGAGATAGATGAAACAATTGGTAAGAGAAAGATTTGTTCCAAGGAATTATATTAGAACTCTCTATGACAAGCTGCAACAATTGAAGCAAGGTACAAAAATTGTGAATACTTATTACAAGGAGATGGAATTGATCCTTCAAAGGGCTCGGGTTAGAGAAGATCCAGAGCAAACTATCCAAAGATTCTTGTCAGGATTGCAATTCAAAATAAAGAGCATTGTGAGGCATGTCCAATATAGAAATATGAATGAATTGTTGCATCAAGCAAGGGAATCTGAGAAGAGGCTCAATGAGGAGGTACAAGTGAGTGCAAGGAGGAGTTTCTCGTCTCAAAAATCTGTTTTCTCACCACCTACACCTCCAATTGCTGCAACCCGTGGGAATTCAAGTACCAAACCCGAGACAAGAACCTCAAGTGCAAAGAAAACAACACCTTCTACTTCAGGTTCTAGTAGTGCTACACCTCCCACAAGAAATAGAGACATGACTTGCCATAAATGTGGAGGAAAATGTCACTTTAAGAGGGATTGCCCAAACAAGAAAATCATGATTATTAATGCTGATGATGAGTATGAGACTGGAGATGATGCTGATCCTAATGAGGAGGATACATATGATGAGGATGGTCCTGTTGATTCTTATGCTACAAATTATCCAACCATTGATTGCACACAAGCTTTGAGTATTGTTCCTAGTGATGAGAGCCAAAGATGCAATCTGTTTCAAACCAAGGCAATTGTTGGTCCTCAAATGGCTTGCAAGGTGATCATTGATGGAGGGAGTTGCGGAAATTTAGCAAGCAAGGATTTATGTGCAAAGCTAAGATTGAGATGTATTCCACACCCACATCCATATTATATTCAGTGGCTCAGTGACAAGGAAGAAATCAGAGTATGCCAAATTGTGAGAGTGATAAGGGGTAGCCCGATCTTCTCATTGAACTCTTTGATAAATTGGTAACCAATGTGATACCTCACTCTCTCCTTTGGCTAAACCCTGTCACCAATTGCAACAGCACTTAACCCCTTCGGATATTCGAGACTCCACACTCTTGCACAAGTAGCCACCGACTACAAGTGGTCCTGTTTCTCCTTATTCCCAATGGAACAGCAGAATGCACTCAGATTTGCAATGGATATATGATTCAAGATGAATGCTTCAAGCAATACAATCTAGAGACTAGGGTTTATGTTTTATCGTAGTCTAACCTATCTATTGTGCACCAAGGGGTATATATGAGGGGTGGGGGTGCAGCCACAAGGGGTATTGTGCAAGCAAACCAACCCAACCCAACCCGAATAGGACCCAACTTGGACTTGTTTTTGGACTTGGACTCAACTAACTAGATACAAACCGACCGACCATTAAGGGGTGTGGCCAATGATGGTGTACAAACCATGCCTAATATAATTAGGGCTTCTACTCGGCGCATTTAACCTTGTGGAGGCGCCATCCCCTTGTTTTCCATGCAATAACAATCGTTTTCCATGAAATAACAATTGTTATTTTCTGTTATTCCTTGTTTTCTCCCTTCTAGCACTTGTTTTCTAGCTCCTCTTCAAGTCCATCTTCATCCATTTGTGTCTCCTCTTCATGATCTCCTCTCCTCATGCTTGTGTTATCAACAAACATGAGAATACATAAATGCATGGATTTAGGTAGTATAAAGTTCTCATAATTATAAATGTTATACTCAAGTAGGAGTGAATTCACCAGTTGTTGTAATAATTTAGTCCTTGATCTTGTCATGGGACCAATCCTTACTTCATCATCTTTTATAGCAATATCATCATGTGTAACAATAGGTGAAGAGCTAGGGATGTCCTCATCATCCTCCCCGTCTTGAAAAGGCATCGTCCTCGATGCAAGATCATCTCCATGGTATGGTGTCAAATCAGCCACATTAAAAGAATTACTAACACCAAACTCATAAATTGGGAGGTCTATCTTATATGCATTGTCATTGATCCTCGAAATAACTTTATATGGACCAGCACCTCTAGGCATCAATTTTGATTTGCGCAATGTGGGAAATCTGTCCTTACGAAAATGAACCCACACCATATCACCTGGCCGAAATGTAACCTCCTTTCTCTTCTTGTTAACTCTTTCAGCCACATGTTGTCCTTTCTTCTCAATTGCTTCTTTTGTTTTCTCATGAAGTTTCATCAGAAAATCACCTCTCTTTGATGCCTCCATATTAATTCTCTCTTGTGTAGGAAGTGGTAACAAATCTAATGGAGTAGTAGGCTTGAACCCATATACCACCTCAAAAGGACATAGTTGAGTAGTTGAATGCACAACCCTATTATATGGAAATTCCACATGTGGCAAGCACTCCTCCCACTCCTTCAAAATTTTCTTGATCATTATTCTCAATAATGTTGACAATGTCCTATTTACCACTTCGGTTTGCCCATCAGTTTGGGGGTGACAAGTTGTGGAAAATAACAATTTTGTTCCAAGCTTCCCCCATAGTGTCTTCCAAAAATAGCTCATGAATTTTGCATCTCTATCTGACACAATTTTTCTTGGCACTCCATGCAATCTCACTATCTCTCTAAAGAAGAGGTTAGCAATGTGAGAAGCATCATCACTCTTGTGGCAAGCAATGAAATGAGACATCTTAGAAAATCTGTCCACAACCACAAAAATAGAGTCATGTCCTCTTTCTGTCCTTGGCAAGCCCAACACAAAATCCATACTTATATCTTCCCATGGTGTATTTGGTGATGGCAATGGAGTATACAACCCGTGGGGTTTTAGCTTGGACTTGGCCTTATTGCATGTAATAAATCTTTGCACCAATCTATACACATCTCTCCTCATATGTGCCCAATAAAAAATTTCAGCCAACATAAGCAATGTTTTCTCTGTTCCAAAGTGTCCCATTAATCCTCCACTATGAGATTCATGCACTGAGAATAAACGCAAAGAACACTCAGGAATACACAATTTGTTAGCTCTAAACAAGTATCCATCATGTATATGAAATTTATCCCATTCCTTAACATTAGTACATTTATTAAATGGCATAGAAAATTCATTATCTTCATCATATAAATCTCGAATACCCTCCAAACCCGAAACCTTAATTTCTAATGTGGAGAGTAACATATTTTTCCTCAACAAAGCATCAACAACTACATTATCCAATCCCTTTTTATGCTTAATGATGTATGGAAAGGATTATATAAATTCAACCCATTTAGCATGTCTTTTATTCAAATTAGATTGGCCCTTCAAGAATTTTAATGCCTCATGATCAGAATGTATAATAAATTCTTTAGGCCACAAATAATGTTTCCACACCTCCAAAACTCTCACAAGTGCATACAGTTCTTTATCATAAACAGAATAATTCCATTGTGCACCATCTAATTTTTCAGAAAAATAGGCAATATGTTTCTTTTCTTGCATTAACACACCTCCAATACCTATGCCACTAGCACCACACTCAATCTCAAATTGTTTGTCAAAATTTGGAAGCATTAATAAAGGGGCCAAAATCAACTTTTCTTTAATAGCATCAAAGGCAATATCTTGTTCAGCTCCCCACACAAATTATACACCCTTTTTAGTGAGTTCATTCAAAGGTCCAGCAAGTGTACTAAAATCTTTGACAAATCTTCTATAAAAACCAGCTAATCCATTAAAACTTCTTACTTGACTCACATTAATAGGAATATGCCAATTTTTAATAGCTTCAATTTTAGATTCATCTACTTCAATTCCATGTTTAGAAACAACATATCCAAGAAATATGACCTTATCTTTGCCAAAAGTGCACTTCTCTAAATTTCCATACAATTTATTTGCTCTTAGCACATGCAAGACTTGTCTAATATGATCAATGTGTTCATGTTCATTGTGGCTATATATGAGAATATCATCAAAGTAGACAACCACCAATTTGCCAATAAAATCTCTCAAAACATGGTTCATTAATCTCATGAAAGTAATAGGTGCATTAGTTAATCCAAAAGGCATTACTAACCACTCATATAAACCAAATTTTGTTTTAAAAGCTGTTTTCCATTCATCCCCCTCTTTCATCCTAATTTGATGATAACCACTACGCAAATCAATTTTAGAGAAAACATCACTACCACTTAATTCATCTAACATGTCTTCCAAACGTGGTATAGGATGACGATAACGAATAGTGATATTCTTAATTGCTCTACAATCTACACACATGCGCCATGTACCATCTTTTTTAGGGACTAAAATAACAGGAACAACATAAGGAGAAAGGCTTATTCGAATGTAACCTTTGTCAAGAAACTCTTGTACTTGTTTCTGAATTTCTTTTGTTTCTTGGGGATTTTTCCTATAGGGAGCTCGGTTTGGCAATGAACATCCAGGAATCAAATCAATTTGGTGCTCAATACCTCTCAATGGTGGCAAACCCGAGGGCACCTCTTCTGCAAAATATTAGAAACACCAAGAGGAATAGGGGTCATGTCATTAGAAACCAATATTTCTCCCTTGTGCATAAGCACTATAGGAAGCATACTAGGGTCCTATCTAAATTCTCTCAAGTCCTCTTTAGTGGCTAACATGCATAATAAGCTGTAACATCCAAGTATGAAAAACCCTAGTTGTTTTACTTCTTGTTTTATTTAAGCAATGCATCATGTCATCATCCTCATATTTATTTCTGTTTGCATTGTTTTCATAATAAAAGCCAAACTTAATCAACCTTTGTTTTCACACTTGTCTGTTACAACCTTTCAAATAATGAATTGCAAAATCCAAAAACATCAATTGCTTCCAATTATTTCATATTGGATCAACTATTAAATTGTTGCTTACTTCAATCAATCAAAGTAATCAATTATTTCCAAATCATTTTCCAAACTCAAACCAATTCTCAAATCATTAATCTTTTGAATCTATGAAGTTCACCACTAATTGGAATTCTTTAAATCACTTCTAAACCCTAGGGGAAACCCTATGGAAAATGACTTCTTTTTCTCACATTAATTAATATTGGATTTTTTTCAACCAAAATTGGGTTTAATTTTAAACAGCAAGCAAACAATCAAAATTTTGAAAACAAAAACTACCAAGTGGTTGCTTTTCAACTAAGGAGCTTATCCAAATTTTTCCAAATTTTTCTATCAACAAAAACCTATCATTTTCATCCAAAAGCAAAAGCTACAAAAAAATAAAAAAACGCAGGAGAGGGGGGAGAGGCAGGCCCAGCCCACCAGGGGCAGCCCGCTCGGTCTCCCCCTACCTCCGTACGGAGGATGACGTACCCATGGCGGACAGCGACAGGAGCTCCTCCCTGAACCACTCGATGGATCTCTCCCCCTCCTATATCTTCTCCTCCCCTCCCGTGACAAACCCTAACCCTAGACGCTCCTCTTTCCCTCCTGGCTCCCACCTCCGCCGCCACCATCGAGGAGAGGTTCCTCTGCTGCTGTGCCACGGCCACCGGCCGCCGGAGCACGGCGCCGCCGCCTCCGCCACCCTCCGGCCGCGCCGAGAGCGTCCCTGCGACGAGGGTGAGGCCACCTCTCCATTCCCGCACTTCCCCTCCCCATTCCCTGCTGCTTGGTCACCGATTTCTTCCTTGGAAGATCACCTCGAGTGCTCTGTATTCGTGACAGTAACCAGCGCTGTTGTATGTTGTTCGCCTGCAGATTCAGTTAACAGTCGATTGCCAGATTCAAAACCAAACCAGCACCCGATTCAATCAAACGAACGCAGCAGATCCCACTGGTTTGGAGCGCGCGCAGCGAACCCCCAGGTCGCGAGTTCGATTCCCATCCCCACCCCTTTTACTGCTTTTTTTTTCCGAATTGTGCATTAGCCTTTCCCTGAACCATAACCCCCACGGTTTCCCTTCTCTGTCACATACTAGCACTCAGCCCATCTGGTTAGTTCCCTTGAGCGCAGCAGTGAGGTGCAGGGTTCGATCCCCCCAGCACCCATAAAACCAAAACTTTTTTTTCCACAATTGTTTTGACCCAGAAACTTCCAGGAATCACCACTAGGCCCCTGGTATTTAATCTAGACCCCTGTAAAAATATTTCCTAAGTCCCTAGATGAATTAAAATGGCAGATTGCACCCTAAAATTGTAAATTGCATAACTATTTCATTTTAACTCCAATTTTCACTTTTTAAATATGTTTTCTGTCCAAAATTAAATGATCTATCCAAATATAAAATTTGTTTACTGTTTTGAATATTTTAAATTGGTGCAAAATTTGAAAACTTGTCAAATTCACTTAAACTTGCAAAATTCATAACTTGTTCATAAAAATTCCAAATTCCACAAACTAAATATGTTTTCCAATCAACTTTTCATGTACTTTCCAAATATAAATTTTGTTTTCTGGTTTGAATAATTTAAATTTCCTAAACAATTTAAATCTTGATTAATGCAATTAAAAATTGTTTAATATTGTTTAAATCATAATTAAATAATCCAAAGTCCAATTTCAAAATGTGAAACATGTAATCCAACTAAAATTTGATAACCTTTTCAAATATCAACTTTGTTATTTGTTTTGCACCTTTTAACTTGATGAAAACAACAATAACTTGTTTAACACCATTAAGTAACAAAATTTCCAAACTTGGTAAATGTTTTCTAAAATTGTTAACCATCATTCCAATTGCATTTAATTTGTTATCTTCTTGTTCCTCATCATGCATGCATCATGCTAACTCAACTACACATGATGCTTAGCGATAGAACAATTAATTCAACTCTAATGCATGGGTTTTCCATATGCAATCTTTGCATATGGAATCCATTTAAACTTGTGTATCATATCAAATAGTTTATTTTGGTGCATCTGTTAACATGACATGCATCATCCAATGTTTGTGCACCTATGCCAAGTATTGATTGCCCGTCTTCCTTCGTTGTTGTTTTTGCTTCTTCTCGCTTAGACGACGACGTTGGTACCGACGAGACTTACGACACCACTACCCAGGACCTAGCCCAGTACCCGGCTGCTGAGCTTCCAGGCAAGTTATCACTCACATGAATCATCGAGTTCTCTTCCACACTTGTTGTCGATACTATCCTTTTGTCTGCTATTGCTAGCCCTATGTAACGTTGCTATTCTCCGAACCCATCACATGATTCCCTGAACCAAGGATATTGCCTCACCTCCATACCTACAGCCTTTGTTTGTGCCTGTTCTCATCTAGCATGCTTAGGGTTGCTTTTGCTCGAGCCTGTTGTCGGTTACTTCTTTTACTATCGTGCTATTAATATTTGTTACCGTCCCGGGGGCTCGAATGTTAATCAATCAATCCTGTTAATGCTACTGTTAATAATAACTTGATGATAAGGCACCGGCAGGAGGCCCTTTGTGGTTTTGAGGCCTGCTAGTGTCGACCCTAATAGGAAAAGGGTCTTGTCTACTGATCCATGATGAGCGCACTACCCGCATGTGGGAAGCGAGTATGGGCGCCCCCCTCAACTTGACTCGATTCGCATCTCGTCCAAATCGCCGTACTAGTTCGGGCTTTCCATTTGCTGCATCATATGCAGGTACGAACCCGAGGCCAGGGTGGAACTTTTGTAGTCGGCATTTAGGGCGGCGTGGTCTTCCAGTGCTATGAGGGTCCTCCTTTTCTTCGGGAGGCTCGATTAGCCGCGCACGCACAGCACGCGGTGCTTTGGGCTTGATGCGAAGAACAGTTGGTTGTGTTGAGTATCTCGCTTGACGGGTTTGATTCCCATCTGGCGGGATATTCTTACGTGTACGGTTACTATGGTGCACCCCTGCAGGGATAAATCTTCTCGAGAAGCCGTGTTTTCCGCGGTTATGGATTACTTGGTGAAAGTACTGGCTAACAAGTACTCAGGACAACTTCAACATAATGATCAATCATGTTTCACCCAAGGATTAATAACTTGACTAGTAATAAGATATTCACACAATAACTTGACTCATCTTTAATACAACGGTGTGAGTTATCCTCGGATTGCTTCTTCGGATAAGGGGCGAGATCCAGGATGGGTTTGTTTGAAGTTATCTTTCAGTTGGTTACAATTCCTCGATCTTATCTTTTCTATTAGCCGGACACAAGTAGTTATCTTCTGTAGTTGGTTAGAGCAGCCCGCTGCAGCTTTTATCATACCTATCTTCTTCCGTTGATCCCAAGCATCAAAGCTTGTGTTGACGGGTAACTCCTTGATGAAGTGTGAGTCTTGCTTGCCAGTACGTCAAATGTACTGACCCCGTTGGGGCTGTGGTTTACGCAGAGTACGACTACGGCTACGATGATCACCAGGATGGCTACTTTGTGGAGTTTGACGACACTGCAGACGAGTAGTTGGCTGGACCCCGGGCAGGATCCAGGACCTACGTGGATGGGCTTCGTTTTCTTTATTTCTCCGGCTTCTTAAGCCTTGGATTTGTCTGTACTCAGACCCCTTTGATTGCTTCCGCTAATGTAATGGATGATATGTTGGGACATGTGTCCTCTGGATGAGTGTTTTGCTATCTCTGCCTTAGTGAAGGCTATTCGCAAACTTATTTCCATCTTTTGTGTCTTAGAGGCATGTTGTGCTATCATTTCGTTCAAAGCTGTTGACGTACCGTGCGTGCTTGATATGAAGTACGTCGAAAGTAGCGCCTATGACTACTAATGGATAGTTTACGTCGACGGTGGAATAGCAGGGCTTGTGTTGTCGCGCATAAGCGCAGGCCTACCAGGAAGCTGGGACGTGGGAGCAGTTATGCCCCATAATCCAAGCACCTGCTATCCAGTTCGTACGATGAGTATACCTTAGAAGCCAGGGTGCGACAAATGGTATCAGAGCCTGTCTGCCTGTAGGATCCCTTTTTACTGGTCGCAGTTGAGTCTAGAAACTATTTTGTAGCTATATAGGGAAAATGAAACGTGAGAGTAGGAATTCTGCCATTTTCTTCTTTCCCCACCCACCCACCCTTTTCTGGTAAGGAAGTGCAACGTTGTTTTCTGTTCTCACCTAAACTTTCAAGTTAGGATTTCACGTGTTTTGGGTTCTCCTTAGTACCTCAGGACTTTTGGTCTCGTTTTCCCGTTGTTGCTTCGATATCCTGTTCTTTTAAAGAACCTATCGTCCATTGAATCTTGTTGTTGTTTTCCACTTCCTTTTTCTCTTACCGGCGTCTAATCAAAACCTTCCAAATCATCTGCAGATGGGTCTCAGCTACTACTCGCAGGTGGTTCGAATGACCCGTTGCGAGAGCACCGCCGGTTATCCGGAGACGCTGAGGGACATGGTTACCTACCTGGGGTTCCGTTGGGCACCAGAGTACCAGGTCTACGAGCACCAGCGCGAGTTCGACCAGACTTTCTACCGAGCCATCGTCTACATTCTGTCGGATGATGGCAGGAGCATAGTCCACCGCTACGAGTCCGTTGGTTCCACAGTGGACATGGCAGTGCAGCAGGCAGCGTACGTGAGTCTCACCGTCCTACGTGCTGACTACTGGGGGTTTGATGATTCCATCTATCGTCACATCCCCCGTGGTTACATCACGTCTGCGGGAGTTCACTTCACTGTCCACCGCGACATGGATACCTACGAGGATGATAGCGACAGGTTGTACACCACTGCTCAGTTCGTGAGGCACAGTGACGCCGTTGCTTCCACACTTGCCCAGGAGTTGGCCTCAGTCAGGAACCAGCTCTATCTCGCGTTGACGCGTCTGGCGACGTACACCACAGACTTCGTTGGAGACGAGCGCTTTGCGCGTTTCACTCAGCCAGCAGGTTTTCCTCTGCCAGATGCGGGAGGTTACGAGCCGATCAGAGGTCCACTCCTCAACCTTGGAGCTGGTTACATTGGTATTCCTCTCTTTGGAGCACAGGGAGAGGACGCTTTCTACTTCACCACTCCGAGGGTTCCTCTCATAGCAGTTCCTATCTACAAGGATCGTCGTGATACCTACTTCCGTGTGCACACTCCTCCTCGCCGTCCTCTTCGTCGTACCACTCGCCGTACTCGCCGCCGTCCTGCGTGATGAGCATGGGAGTACCGATGTATCCGTTACTAGCTGTGTCTAGTTTATCCTTTCGTTTTCGAACCATGTATTGGTCTGTTGGATATTCTGATGTATTTGAACTCATGATGTACCTGTTGGTTATCTATTCATGCGTCGGAATAATCTCTCTTTCGGTTGCTAAGTTTATTCCCTTCCTATTGTTGTGCTAAAATGCATTTCTGTTCAGGATGCCTCCAACAAGGAACACGCCTGAGCCACTGCCGATCGCTGAGCTCTTGACTCAGATGACTCAGGTCATGGCTCAGATGGTCCAGGTTCAGAACCACCAGAACCACCACCACCAGACTGCTCCAAGGGTCACCATCAAGGACTTCCTCAGTGTGGGCCCTAAGGCTTTCGTGGCAACACGCGAGCCTCTGGATGCTGATGACTGGATCCGTGACGTAGCAAGGGCCCTGGAGATTGCTCATGTTGCGGAAGAGGACAAGGTCAACTATGCTGCTTACCTACTGAAGGGTCAGGCAACCTCGTGGTGGGAGAACTACCAGGCCATGAGAGCTGGCTATCCTATCACTTGGGGTTGCTTCAAGGATGCCTTCCTGAAGTACCACATCCCCGATGGTCTCATGGAGAGGATGCGTGAAGAGTTTTGCTCGCTGAAGCAGGGCAAGCTCGACGTCATCGGCTACCAGAACGAGTTCAATCGCCTCGCTCGGTATGCTGGAGACGAGGTGTCTACTGAGACCAAGAAGATGGCAAGGTTCCGCCGAGGTTTTAACCCGGAACTGAAGTACGCTCTCACAAACATCAAGTGCAAGGACTTCGTCGAGCTCGTGAACACCGCGCTCAATGAGGACAATGGGCGCAAGGCGTTCGAAGAGTCGCGTAAGCACTCGCGTGAGGGTGGTTCCTCCTCCAACATGACCACCCCTCCGCAGAAGCGCCGCATCTGGGTGCCAAACAGTGCTGTCACTAGGGCTCCAAATGCCCAAGCTTCTCCAGGCTTTGGTCCCCGCCCACCCAACCCAGCTCAGATGCATGGGCAGAGGTTTCCAGTGGCGCAGCCAAGGCTAGATCCTCCACGTGTCGTCACTTGCTTCAAATGCAAGGAGACTGGGCACTACGCTGATAAGTGCACTCAGAGGATGCTGCCTTCTCCACCACCTCGCCCCAACACCAACCAGGCGATGGTCCGCGCTCCTCCGCATAAGGCCTTCAACACCAACAACAGGCCTGTTGGGAGGACCGCAAGGGTGAACCACGTCAAGGTTGACACAGCTGAGGAATCTGCCGACGTTGTTCTCGGTACATTTGTAACAGCCCAATTTTTGGAGGACAGGGAAAAACTTGTTTTCTATAACCCAAAAATCAGGGCCAACAAAAACTTTTGATATGTTTGAGTTGTGCTTGTGTTTCTTTTCTATTTGCTTGTTGGTTGTGTTTTTGTTTGAGTTTGTTAACAAGTACCATTAAAAGCAATGATCATAACTTTCTTAAAAGCACAACCTTTGTGATCAAGTCATGACAAGAAAACTTATAATCTTTACCCATCACCCTCATTTGGCAAAAACCTTTTTGAAAGTGTTTTGGTTCTAGCAGAAACCCAAAGGCCAAGTTTGAGAAAACAAGAGATAATTTCCAAAACTATATGAAAAGTATTTTGGAGCTAATCATCTCCAGCCTGTTTTCCACCAAGATGTTTTTGCAAGTATTTCAAAAACTCCTTCTCACTTCCTTCTTTTGCAAAAACAATAAGAGGGGATTATGTTACCCCTGTGTTTTTACCTCAATTATATTCTTTTGGAAATAACAACTTTTGAGCTGAACCTCTTTATAAAATCCTCTTGTCATGGTATGTATTGATCACTACCTAAAATTAACACTTGAGAGAAACACTTGGAAACTATTTTGGAGAACTCAGTTGCTTGAGTGACCTTGTGTGTCTTGTTATTTTATCTGCTTGTGGTATGATCCTATCTTGTGTTTGCTTGAGTATTTATTTTTGTTTGTTGATTAATGTGTGCTGTTCTAATAAAATAAAACCTAGTTATAACAAGATCATGCATCTACATCATATCCCATCACATGTCCTTTTTATCCTCTGCTTTCCTAAAAACTTCTAACTTTGGTGACATGCTCTTATGTCCTATTTTCTTCTATTCACAATGCATCCTCATAAATATCTTTGTATATATATCTATTTTATCTAACCAAGTTGTTAGCTTGGATATTGAAACCCTTTGTTATCATCTATCAAAGTCCTATGGAAAGCACCCCCATATTAATGGTCATATCTCCTTTTTATGAATCACTTTGTCCATGTTACTCAAAATAACTCCCTATTGTTTTCAGGCCAAATGAACCTACCCTTGTAATTTTCATGACCTATACATCACATCCATGTGGTCCATTTATTTTCCAATGGACATTTAATTATTCTTCTCTCATGGTTTTTATCCTATTAAATAAACTCCTGTTTTGACCATCTTTCCACTTGGTGTCTCAAATATTTTCAAAAGAGTTGCTTATTAAAAATAACTTTTGAGACCTATACTATGTACTATCTCATCCCAACTCAAAAATATTGGTTTTAAAAGCATTTTACTATTTATTATTTTCCATTTTCCAAAAGGCCAGAAATGAACTTTAAAATATTTTGTGAAGAAAAGTATTTCCTAAAATCTTGGAAAAATTACCCAACATGACTATGGTCATGTGGGACTTATTTATAGAAAAACATTTGCAAGTTGTTTTGAAAATTTTGGAGAAAACATTTAAAAACAGTTTCTGCCATTTTTGAATTTCCAAACTTTTGTGAAAGAAATGTTTTTAGAAAACTTTGAGACCACCACCCCTAGACTCCATTTTTGATTCTCTATCCAATGGACATGATTTTGCACTTGTGTTCTGTTCAAGAAATCAGAGAAAACCACCAAAAACCCTCTCTGGTCTTCCTGGACACTGTTGAGAGCATGCTTGCTCTGGTCCTCCCTCTCTCTCTCCCTTCCTCTATCCTACACCTGGGCATTGGATCTTAGTCCCCCAACCTCCTAGACATGGTCTACCCTCCCCATTCCTTCTCTCCCTCTCTATCTAACTCAACCAAACGCATATGGACAAGGGTGGTGATCACCCTCCCCTTCTATGTCCACGTCCACAATGCATCCCCGAAGGAAACCTCGCGCCAGCACGCTCCTATAGCCTCCCGTGACTCCCTGGCGAGAGCCCTCCCTCTCTGCTTGTCCTCTTCCTCCTACCCGTGCGCTGTCCATGGCGCTCTGGACGCGCTCGCCACGTCCATCGCGTTCTGCCACCTGGAACTCATGCCCGAGCACAACACCACCTCAACTAGCTCCGCCAGCTCCCCAGTAGCTCACCCGTGCCCTCCATTTGTCTTCTCTCGATCTCCATATCCCTCGAGATGCTGTCGAACACCTACGGGAGAGCACCAAAAACACCTACCTCGCCTCCTCCATGGACCTTCTCTCCCTCGATCTCCTCTCCCTCTAGATTATACTCATCGTAATAACACTCCTGGACATGCCCGAGCTCAACTCCTTTTGCTCGAATGAGCATGCCCGTAGTCGCCATGGGCGCCGTCCACCGAGTTCTGCGACCAGGCCTTCCCGAGCCTCCTCCTTGTGAATCACTCGGGCGCACCACCTCCTCAAGACTCGAATCGACCTCCTGGAGCAGAAGCCCCCTCCCTAGCCCTCTCAATCGACGGAATCGTGGTCGACCTCGCCGTGGACAAGCACCTCGTCGAGCCACCTATTCAGGCCATATCCACCCCTCTAATCTCTTCCTACAGGTCCCTGGGATCTTCCTTGGGCTCTTTCCAATCTCAATCTTGACTTTTTCGCTCGCAGGTACGGGCGCGACTTCGGCCTAGGTCCGCCGCCGCGGGTCTCCGCCGAGAGCACTGCTGCGGCCCGCCAGTGAGTCCAGCGTCGAGAGCATTGTCTCCGTGCGCTTGTCCTGGTCCTCCTGGTGCTTTCTGCGTTTCCAGGCGGCCACGGGATGCAATGGCGGCGAGCCCGCATCTCCTCCGCGGCTGCCGGAGAGGACGCCGCCGCCTCTTTTGGTCATCGACGGCTGCTGCTGAAGTGGCCTACTCTCAACCGTCCGATCCGCATCGGGCGGGCCGTTTTGAATCTAAGCTTCGTCTAATCTCGACCATCGATAGATGATCCGACGGTGACTTACCGCTTCGCCACGCGCGCGCTGGCCAGCGGGCCGGCCTTCCTCGCGCGGCCCAGTCAACTCGCAGATCTGGCCCAGACTGTTTTTTTTCTGCAGGTTGATTAATCCTTTCCAACATATCTGTTTTCTGGCTGTTTACTTTTATTCAAAACAAAAATGTTAACAAGTGAATATTGCCAAACTAAAAATCACAGATGTACATCTACTAAATCTTAACCATTTCCAACTTGTAGATCTGCTTTTTGTGCAATATTTTAGGAGAAATAAAATAAATGTCAGAGAGACTCATTAACACCATTTCTTTAATAACTTTAGTTTTATGTATCCAAATCTTGCAAACTCAACTGTTCTGAGTAGCCCTTGATAATATCTATCAGTTGCAGTTGGCCTTGTGTTGACTTGAGTTGTTGTTTGAAAATGACATGCATGTTAGTTGTTAGGCCAGAGAGCACTTCTGTGAATTATTTAATTTTATTGGTGATGATTTTTGAAGTGAATCCAATTGTGTTGGTTTGCTAGTGACTAGGAGCACCTAATTCTAGTTTTTCATGATGTTAGGAGTTACAGAATAGGATTGGTGCATTATTTAGTGTTTATCCATTTTCTGCATATTATTGCTATGCCTTTATTAAATTGTGTGTTATATTGTTCTTGTTATAAAATTGATTCCTAGCATGTGTAGGTTATTTATACATGTTTAAAATGTGTCTTAAGTGTTTCACTAGTATGGTGTGGTTTGTGTGTGAAAACCATGTTTGTTATAGTTTTACTCTCATATGGGTGTTTTTCCTAGTATTAATGTGTTAAATCATGTTGTTCTTCATGTTGGTATGATGATTTTCATAAATGCTTTAGTATTGTTTTCCCTAGCATAGCTACTGTTATTTTACCATATTATAATTGCTTGCATGCTTTAGTGAGCTCTAGATAATTTTGGCATGCCATGCTAGTTTTAGGAGATTTCTGCCATAGTAGTTTTATTTGCATGCTTAGTTTTTGATAAATTGATTAGATTGTTATTTTGTTATTACTAGCATGTCTAGGTGTTGTTTTCTCTGTTATTTGGATGTCATCTTACAGATCCATCATGTTAGAATAAATCATGTTTAATGATCTCTTATGGATATGCATGTCTGCTTGTCAAAATAGCCTTTTTGCATGTCTAGTTTTAATAGTTGTTTTGCTCCATGATTATTTTCATGCATTGAGTGATGCCATGGTATTTTTGTTCTGGTTTTGTCTCTGTTATTAGGTTGCTTAGGTACTGGTTATATTAATTCTCCATGATTAGAAAAGCATGTGTTACTATGGGCTTGTAGTATTGCTTGATAATATTTTCCTATGCATGTGTATGTGTTCCTAGGTTATTTTCTTGTTATTTTGCTCATCCTCATGAATGACCAGAGAGTCATTTAACCTTATTTGAGCATGATATGAGAGTGGCACACCCACTGGACTCATGCCATTTTGGTTGAGGATCCATAACATTAATTCTAGTGCCATTCATGTGGGTTGTCTGTGCATGTTTTGCTTGATGGTGTGCACCCTAGTATTTTTGTTTGTGAGTGTACTTGTTTGATGAAATGCTTGCTGTATGTTTACATTTTATCAAGTGCTTGCCTTTGTTTGGTTCTGATTGGGTGTTTTCCTTTTTATGTTTACGACGTTAGATAACGAAGACGGTATTATTTCCCGGAGAGGTTTTTATTGCAACTCTTGTTTATTTCAAGAGCAAGACCAAGACCAGAGCCAAGGCAAGCCATTCTAAATGCTTGCTGTTGTTTCCCTTATCATTATCTATCATGCATGTTTTTACCTCTGAAGTTTTACAAAAAGTTTGATTCAAAAACTATTCTTTTTAGTGGAATATACCACTATCCTTTTTATGTATCCAATATGCTATATCCACTATATAATCTTGGTGTTACCAAGCCCTTTAGATATTTTAGTATCACCACTTAATCAACTTAAGTCCCCTAGTGGACATTTTAACTTGATGTTTTTGGAGAACAAAAGCTTGGAAAAACCCCGAGGAAAGGTGGGACCTTGTCCGAGGGAGGTTTGTGAAGAAGGAAATGTTTTCGACTTGTTTTCCAAAAATGACACATAACCTAGTCTTCGCCGGACAACCAAGCCGTGCTGCCACGTTACCCCAATATGGGAACGGGGTCTAGCTAATTGCTTGTCGGTGTTAGTCCGTGTCTACCTCAAAGTGCTATAGGGGTTAGAGTCCCCCGAACCGAATTGTCGCCATGAGGGAGAATGGGACATTCACAGTGTGGGATTAAGTTCACTACCGGTTGCAGCAATTGGGTCTCCTGCCATGGCGGTGTGTTGTCAGGGGAAACCGGATCGATACGGCTGACTCACTCGGTGCCGGGGAGAACAAACCCAGTTGAGGAGGTAGTCATTTACTAGCACGGACATAGTGGATGGTTAGGACCAGTTATCCGATGTTTGCATACTGTCTCGGACAGTCCGTGGTTGTTCACGGCGGATGTACTGGATCTTGTGGATTGTGTACACCTCTGCAGAGTAAAACTATTCAGAATAGCCGCGCCCTCGGATATGGGCAGTTGAATGGCCATGTAGCTAGTATTGTGTCAATGTTTTCAAAAAGCTGGAAAAGTGTTTCGGAATTTGTACCTGGGAGGTACGCTGAAAGGGAATGATTGTACCTTTGAGGTACCGGATAAATGATGATCTTAAAGATGTGTTGTTCCAAGAAGTTTTGCAAACAGAAATGTTTTCTTTACCTAGAATGTTTTATCAAAACCTTGTGGACATGCTTTATCTACAAGAGAAATAAAATATCTTTTGAAGTATCTTCTTCAACAAAGGAAAATAAAACTTGTGCAACTATGATGAGTCTTAAATTCATCATGGCTAGTAGAGCCCTAATTAAAGCCTTCCTACCACCTTTATATCTGCATACTTGCATGTTTAGCTTTCATTTAGGGTGACTTGCAGGAGTACATACAAACGTACTCATGAATGGTTTCGTCCCTGGCTATTGTCTTAGCCAGACTTTGAGCAGAAACCCGGAGAACCTGAAGAAGATGGTGTCGCTGACGGCTATGCGAACTAGGCACGTCTCCGAGTCAGTAGCCTGTGGGTGGTCAAGGCGTGACTTGGGTTTACCACGAGAGTGTTTTGCAATCTTCCGCCATTTTTAAGTGTGTGTTCCTGCCCTGCGTGGCAGTTGTTTTCAACTGAGTCAAGTGACCAGTTGTGTAAGCCGTGTATTCGTGTAGTGGATGTTGTAATCTGCAATGCCAACTCGAGTATGTTGTTCACGACTAACTGATCATGGGATCGTGAATGTATGCATACTGGAGGTCTCGGACTGCTAGTCTGGGGTCCCCACAGAGTTGGTATCAGAGCCATCCTGACTTTAGGAAACCTTAGTTTAGCATGGACGTCAGATAGGAGAACAAAACTATTTTGGTAAAAACTATATTACTGCCAAAAATGTTTCTATCTCATAAAAACCTAAGCATGGTTTCCATTTTTCTTATATTTTCAAAAACCATTGACTTGTTTATAAAACAAACTTTTGAAGAAAACCAGAGAAAATAGTAAACATATCTTATTGCCTTTTGTCTTCATGGCTAAAAAGGGGTTTTGTAAATAAATAAACATGGGTTTATAAAATTTTGGTTTTCATTTAAAAATATATCAAAAAGTTTTCTTCTGTTATCTTTCTATAAAACAATTACATACTTGGCGATGCCCGAGAAGACCTTAGTGGTTAGCAATCCGAAGGAAAGGAAACTTTCTTCCGAAGACCCAACATCAAGAGGAGATAAAGAGGAGACCTCAACGACCCTTTTGTCGACCCAGACCCATAGGATTTGATAGGTTTCGCTCAGTTGTTTTACTTGAGCTAAGCCGTTCTTCCGCGGTAATAGACGTTTGCTGGTACTAAAGGTACCCTGTTTTCCCTTTTTCATGTGTGCTAATTGTGTATTTTTGCGTTATGTTTTTACTCGCTCCCTTGTTGTGTGTGTTTTGGACTTGTTTTCATGTGTGTTCCACAAGCACGCCTTTTCGGCAAAAACAAAGTCACCACACATCCATCTCTTGCTTTGTTCCTGCTTGTTTGCGAACAAATCTTTTTGCCATGTCGGCATTAGCTACTATTTTTGGGTAGCTCTTCAAAAGTCTGACTTAGCAAAAGCCCTTTTAAAAAAAAATTATCTCCCATTCCCTCATGAGAACTGCAACATTGTGGAGCGCTCTCTACTTCAACCCAAGAGCCCAAGATCTCTTAAATCTTCTTCAAGATGGACGAGACTTCACGCGCCATTTTGTGTAACTACATCAGGAGCCGTCATGAAGATCGACAAATCCAGATTCAAACCCGAGAAGACGCGAGACGTGTCTCGCGACACCAACAAAAACTTTTACTAGTCTAACACTACTAACATAACTGTCTAATTTTAGACTAACATTTAACCAGCGTTTTGCTTAAGGCGCTAGCTAGTTTTCCCGAGGGAAAGCTAACTATGTGATCCTAATCACCTGTGAAGACGCCTACAAAGCTCCATGGAGATCAAGACCCAACAAATTCTTCCACGACCTATCGTCACCACCAAGCAAAAATGAGACGAAGACGAAGATACTCCCCGACAACCTACAAGACCAATCAAAGGGGGGAAGCATCCGCACTTCAACGCTGTCAACCACTCAAGAAGCCAAGAAGCATAGGAGTTTCTAACGGCTCTCATAGCAATAATCGGAGAGAGTCAAGTCTACGGACCTGACGCCCTGTGAGACCCGATTGTTGTCATGGGCAACTACCCGTGAAACTCCTAAAGAAGAAGAGATCAATACAAAGACATGTGGTCTACAAAACAGCAAAAATCAAGACCCTTCATTAGCTTGTGTCGTTCCACCAACATCAGCATCAAGGACATGAGGTGTCAAGTGAAGGTATCCATCTCCTTGACAAGCAACATTCTGACAACATCAACACCTCGAGTTCTCAGAAGACCACCTCGCCAAAGGATCTTCATTTGAAAAAAATTGAAGAAGCCCGAGACTCTTGTTTTTAGTTACACTCTTAAGTACCCACTTACGAATCTCGGGGACGAGATTCATTTTAAGGGGGGAAGAGCTGTAACAGCCCAATTTTTGGAGGACAGGGAAAAACTTGTTTTCTATAACCCAAAAATCAGGGCCAACAAAAACTTTTGATATGTTTGAGTTGTGCTTGTGTTTCTTTTCTATTTGCTTGTTGGTTGTGTTTTTGTTTGAGTTTGTTAACAAGTACCATTAAAAGCAATGATCATAACTTTCTTAAAAGCACAACCTTTGTGATCAAGTCATGACAAGAAAACTTATAATCTTTACCCATCACCCTCATTTGGCAAAAACCTTTTTGAAAGTGTTTTGGTTCTAGCAGAAACCCAAAGGCCAAGTTTGAGAAAACAAGAGATAATTTCCAAAACTATATGAAAAGTATTTTGGAGCTAATCATCTCCAGCCTGTTTTCCACCAAGATGTTTTTGCAAGTATTTCAAAAACTCATTCTCACTTCCTTCTTTTGCAAAAACAATAAGAGGGGATTATGTTACCCCTGTGTTTTTACCTCAATTATATTCTTTTGGAAATAACAACTTTTGAGCTGAACCTCTTTATAAAATCCTCTTGTCATGGTATGTATTGATCACTACCTAAAATTAACACTTGAGAGAAACACTTGGAAACTATTTTGGAGAACTCAGTTGCTTGAGTGACCTTGTGTGTCTTGTTATTTTATCTGCTTGTGGTATGATCCTATCTTGTGTTTGCTTGAGTATTTATTTTTGTTTGTTGATTAATGTGTGCTGTTCTAATAAAATAAAACCTAGTTATAACAAGATCATGCATCTACATCATATCCCATCACATGTCCTTTTTATCCTCTGCTTTCCTAAAAACTTCTAACTTTGGGGACATGCTCTTATGTCCTATTTTCTTCTATTCACAATGCATCCTCATAAATATCTTTGTATATATATCTATTTTATCTAACCAAGTTGTTAGCTTGGATATTGAAACCCTTTGTTATCATCTATCAAAGTCCTATGGAAAGCACCCCCATATTAATGGTCATATCTCCTTTTTATGAATCACTTTGTCCATGTTACTCAAAATAACTCCCTATTGTTTTCAGGCCAAATGAACCTACCCTTGTAATTTTCATGACCTATGCATCACCTCCATGTGGTCCATTTATTTTCCAATGGACATTTAATTATTCTTCTCTCATGGTTTTTATCCTATTAAATAAACTCCTGTTTTCACCATCTTTCCACTTGGTGTCTCAAATATTTTCAAAAGAGTTGCTTATTAAAAATCACTTTTGAGACCTATACTATGTACTATCTCATCCCAACTCAAAAATATTGGTTTTAAAAGCATTTTACTATTTATTATTTTCCATTTTCCAAAAGGCCAGAAATGAACTTTAAAATATTTTGTGAAGAAAAGTATTTCCTAAAATCTTGGAAAAATTACCCAACATGACTATGGTCATGTGGGACTTATTTATAGAAAAACATTTGCAAGTTGTTTTGAAAATTTTGGAGAAAACATTTAAAAACAGTTTCTGCCATTTTTGAATTTCCAAACTTTTGTGAAATAAATGTTTTTAGAAAACTTTGAGACCACCACCCCTAGACTCCATTTTTGATTTTCTATCCAATGGACATGATTTTGCACTTGTGTTCTGTTCAAGAAATCAGAGAAAACCACCAAAAACCCTCTCTGGTCTTCCTGGACACTGTTGAGAGCATGCTTGCTCTGGTCCTCCCTCTCTCTCTCCCTTCCTCTATCCTACACCTGGGCATTGGATCTTAGTCCCCCAACCTCCTAGACATGGTCTACCCTCCCCATTCCTTCTCTCCCTCTCTATCTAACTCAACCAAACGCATATGGACAAGGGTGGTGATCACCCTCCCCTTCTATGTCCACGTCCACAATGCATCCCCGAAGGAAACCTCGCGCCAGCACGCTCCTATAGCCTCCCGTGACTCCCTGGCGAGAGCCCTCCCTCTCTGCTTGTCCTCTTCCTCCTACCCGTGCGCTGTCCATGGCGCTCTGGACGCGCTCGCCACGTCCATCGCGTTCTGCCACCTGGAACTCATGCCCGAGCACAACACCACCTCAACTAGCTCCGCCAGCTCCCCAGTAGCTCACCCGTGCCCTCCATTTGTCTTCTCTCGATCTCCATATCCCTCGAGATGCTGTCGAACACCTACGGGAGAGCACCAAGAACACCTACCTCGCCTCCTCCATGGACCTTCTCTCCCTCGATCTCCTCTCCCTCTAGATTATACTCATCGTAATAACACTCCTGGACATGCCCGAGCTCAACTCCTTTTGCTCGAATGAGCATGCCCGTAGTCGCCATGGGCGCCGTCCACCGAGTTCTGCGACCAGGCCTTCCCGAGCCTCCTCCTTGTGAATCACTCGGGCGCACCACCTCCTCAAGACTCGAATCGACCTCCTGGAGCAGAAGCCCCCTCCCTAGCCCTCTCAATCGACGGAATCGTGGTCGACCTCGCCGTGGACAAGCACCTCGTCGAGCCACCTATTCAGGCCATATCCACCCCTCTAATCTCTTCCTACAGGTCCCTGGGATCTTCCTTGGGCTCTTTCCAATCTCAATCTTGACTTTTTCGCTCGCAGGTACGGGCGCGACTTCGGCCTAGGTCCGCCGCCGCGGGTCTCCGCCGAGAGCACTGCTGCGGCCCGCCAGTGAGTCCAGCGTCGAGAGCATTGTCTCCGTGCGCTTGTCCTGGTCCTCCTGGTGCTTTCTGCGTTTCCAGGCGGCCACGGGATGCAATGGCGGCGAGCCCGCATCTCCTCCGCGGCTGCCGGAGAGGACGCCGCCGCCTCTTTTGGTCATCGACGGCTGCTGCTGAAGTGGCCTACTCTCAACCATCCGATCCGCATCGGGCGGGCCGTTTTGAATCTAAGCTTCGTCTAATCTCGACCATCGATAGATGATCCGACGGTGACTTACCGCTTCGCCACGCGCGCGCTGGCCAGCGGGCCGGCCTTCCTCGCGCGGCCCAGTCAACTCGCAGATCTGGCCCAGACTGTTTTTTTTCTGCAGGTTGATTAATCCTTTCCAACATATCTGTTTTCTGGCTGTTTACTTTTATTCAAAACAAAAATGTTAACAAGTGAATATTGCCAAACTAAAAATCACAGATGTACATCTACTAAATCTTAACCATTTCCAACTTGTAGATCTGCTTTTTGTGCAATATTTTAGGAGAAATAAAATAAATGTCAGAGAGACTCATTAACACCATTTCTTTAATAACTTTAGTTTTATGTATCCAAATCTTGCAAACTCAACTGTTCTGAGTAGACCTTGATAATATCTATCTGTTGCAGTTGGCCTTGTGTTGACTTGAGTTGTTGTTTGAAAATGACATGCATGTTAGTTTTTAGGCCAGAGAGCACTTCTGTGAATTATTTAATTTTATTGGTGATGATTTTTGAAGTGAATCCAATTGTGTTGGTTTGCTAGTGACTAGGAGCACCTAATTCTAGTTTTTCATGATGTTAGGAGTTACAGAATAGGATTGGTGCATTATTTAGTGTTTATCCATTTTCTGCATATTATTGCTATGCCTTTATTAAATTGTGTGTTATATTGTTCTTGTTATAAAATTGATTCCTAGCATGTGTAGGTTATTTATACATGTTTAAAATGTGTCTTAAGTGTTTCACTAGTATGGTGTGGTTTGTGTGTGAAAACCATGTTTGTTATAGTTTTACTCTCATATGGGTGTTTTTCCTAGTATTAATGTGTTAAATCATGTTGTTCTTCATGTTGGTATGATGATTTTCATAAATGCTTTAGTATTGTTTTCCCTAGCATAGCTACTGTTATTTTACCATATTATAATTGCTTGCATGCTTTAGTGAGCTCTAGATAATTTTGGCATGCCATGCTAGTTTTAGGAGATTTCTGCCATAGTAGTTTTATTTGCATGCTTAGTTTTTGATAAATTGATTAGATTGTTATTTTGTTATTACTAGCATGTCTAGGTGTTGTTTTCTCTGTTATTTGGATGTCATCTTACAGATCCATCATGTTAGAATAAATCATGTTTAATGATCTCTTATGGATATGCATGTCTGCTTGTCAAAATAGCCTTTTTGCATGTCTAGTTTTAATAGTTGTTTTGCTCCATGATTATTTTCATGCATTGAGTGATGCCATGGTATTTTTGTTCTGGTTTTGTCTCTGTTATTAGGTTGCTTAGGTACTGGTTATATTAATTCTCCATGATTAGAAAAGCATGTGTTACTATGGGCTTGTAGTATTGCTTGATAATATTTTCCTATGCATGTGTATGTGTTCCTAGGTTATTTTCTTATTATTTTGCTCATCCTCATGAATGACCAGAGAGTCATTTAACCTTATTTGAGCATGATATGAGAGTGGCACACCCACTGGACTCATGCCATTTTGGTTGAGGATCCATAACATTAATTCTAGTGCCATTCATGTGGGTTGTCTGTGCATGTTTTGCTTGATGGTGTGCACCCTAGTATTTTTGTTTGTGAGTGTACTTGTTTGATGAAATGCTTGCTGTATGTTTACATTTTATCAAGTGCTTGCCTTTGTTTGGTTCTGATTGGGTGTTTTCCTTTTTATGTTTACGACGTTAGATAACGAAGACGGTATTATTTCCCGGAGAGGTTTTTATTGCAACTCTTGTTTATTTCAAGAGCAAGACCAAGACCAGAGCCAAGGCAAGCCATTCTAAATGCTTGCTGTTGTTTCCCTTATCATTATCTATCATGCATGTTTTTACCTCTGAAGTTTTACAAAAAGTTTGATTCAAAAACTATTCTTTTTAGTAGAATATACCACTATCCTTTTTATGTATCCAATATGCTATATCCACTATATAATCTTGGTGTTACCAAGCCCTTTAGATATTTTAGTATCACCACTTAATCAACTTAAGTCCCCTAGTGGACATTTTAACTTGATGTTTTTGGAGAACAAAAGCTTGGAAAAACCCCGAGGAAAGGTGGGACCTTGTCCGAGGGAGGTTTGTGAAGAAGGAAATGTTTTCGACTTGTTTTCCAAAAATGACACATAACCTAGTCTTCGCCGGACAACCAAGCCGTGCTGCCACATTACCCCAATATGGGAACGGGGTCTAGCTAATTGCTTGTCGGTGTTAGTCCGTGTCTACCTCAAAGTGCTATAGGGGTTAGAGTCCCCCGAACCGAATTGTCGCCATGAGGGAGAATGGGACATTCACAGTGTGGGATTAAGTTCACTACCGGTTGCAGCAATTGGGTCTCCTGCCATGGCGGTGTGTTGTCAGGGGAAACCGGATCGATACGGCTGACTCACTCGGTGCCGGGGAGAACAAACCCAGTTGAGGAGGTAGTCATTTACTAGCACGGACATAGTGGATGGTTAGGACCAGTTATCCGATGTTTGCATACTGTCTCGGACAGTCCGTGGTTGTTCACGGCGGATGTACTGGATCTTGTGGATTGTGTACACCTCTGCAGAGTAAAACTATTCAGAATAGCCGCGCCCTCGGATATGGGCAGTTGAATGGCCATGTAGCTAGTATTGTGTCAATGTTTTCAAAAAGCTGGAAAAGTGTTTCGGAATTTGTACCTGGGAGGTACGCTGAAAGGGAATGATTGTACCTTTGAGGTACCGGATAAATGATGATCTTAAAGATGTGTTGTTCCAAGAAGTTTTGCAAACAGAAATGTTTTCTTTACCTAGAATGTTTTATCAAAACCTTGTGGACATGCTTTATCTACAAGAGAAATAAAATATCTTTTGAAGTATCTTCTTCAACAAAGGAAAATAAAACTTGTGCAACTATGATGAGTCTTAAATTCATCATGGCTAGTAGAGCCCTAATTAAAGCCTTCCTACCACCTTTATATCTGCATACTTGCATGTTTAGCTTTCATTTAGGGTGACTTGCAGGAGTACATACAAACGTACTCATGAATGGTTTCGTCCCTGGCTATTGTCTTAGCCAGACTTTGAGCAGAAACCCGGAGAACCTGAAGAAGATGGTGTCGCTGACGGCTATGCGAACTAGGCACGTCTCCGAGTCAGTAGCCTGTGGGTGGTCAAGGCGTGACTTGGGTTTACCACGAGAGTGTTTTGCAATCTTCCGCCATTTTTAAGTGTGTGTTCCTGCCCTGCGTGGCAGTTGTTTTCAACTGAGTCAAGTGACCAGTTGTGTAAGCCGTGTATTCGTGTAGTGGATGTTGTAATCTGCAATGCCAACTCGAGTATGTTGTTCACGACTAACTGATCATGGGATCGTGAATGTATGCATACTGGAGGTCTCGGACTGCTAGTCTGGGGTCCCCACAACATTACCCGTAAACTCTAACCCAGCTAAAGTGTTGTTTGATACCGGAGCATCGCATTCCTTTGTGTCAAAGATCTTTGCGACAACTAGTAAACTCCCCTTTGTTGGTTTGGGTTCCCCGCTAGTAGTAAACTCTCCTGGAGCAACTATGCAAACTTCCAAGATCAGTCATGAGAATCAGATCTTAATTGGAGGTCACATATTCCTTGCTTCCCTCATTCTGCTTGGCAATTCAGACATTGATGTCATCCTTGGCATGGATTGGTTGAAGGCCAATAAAGCTACGATTGACTGTGCTAAGAAGTCAATAACCCTGTTCCACCCTTCCGGCCAGATAGTCTATTCTCCGAAGGAATCAAGTTCTGTTCAGCTGTACACCCTCGATGCTAAACCTCTACCTCTGCTTGAGAATGTTCCGGTGGTTTGAGAATTCCCTGACGTCTTTCCAGAAGAGTTGCCAGGGATGCCTCCGGATAGAGCAGTTGAGTTTGTGATCGAGCTCGAACCAGGTACTGCTCCAATCTCTAAGCATCCATACAAGATAGCTCCTCCTGAACTGAAGTTGTTGAAGGAGCAAATCGATATGTATATGGAGAAAGGTTATATTCAGCCTAGTTCTTCCGCTTGGGGTTGCCCAACTTTGTTCGTTGCCAAGAAGGATCAAACAAAAAGACTCGTGGTGGACTATCGTCCTCTCAACGAGAAAACTATCAAGAACAAGTATCCAATTCCTCGTATCGATGATCTTTTTGATCAACTTGCTGGAGCCTCAATATTCTCAAAGTTGGACTTGAGGATGGGTTACCATCAGATAAAGATCAGAAAGGAAGATATTCCTAAGACAGCCTTCACCACTCGTTACGGTCTATATGAATACACCGTAATGTCCTTTGGTCTCACCAATGCACTGGCGACCTTCTCTCGACTGATGAATTCTGTCTTCCATGAATACCTCGACAAGTTCGTTGTGGTATATCTTCATGATATCCTTGTCTACTCAAAATCCGAGAAAGAGCACGAAGAACATCTGATATGGACATAATAGAGGTCCATGAAGATTATTTATGCTTGAATTGGAAGGAAATACTAAGTCTCACTGATGATTATTTAAAGGTGAATTCTTTCTTATTATTAAATATTGTTTGTGGTTATAAGAATGTTATACTACCTAAGCTATGTTATTATTCATTAGCAGGGTTATTAATAACACAAACATGGATGGAGGATGATCTCAAGATGAGGAGGAAAACAATAAGGTGGCTGATGGGAAACAAGCTTACAAGTGTTGATAAACAATCAAGCCATGGTGGAAACAATTATTATTCATCAAGACATGGGGATAGGTGCCTCCACCAAGTCAAATGCACCATAGAAATCCTATTTTCGAATAGGTATGGCTTGTATGCCATATTGGGCCGAATCCATGATGTGTGGGTCGGTTTGTATCCATCTTTGTGTCCAATTAGGAGTTCTAGTCCAATAGGAATAGGGTGCTTGCGCAAGGGGTTCCTTTGTGGCCGCACCACCCCCTCTCTTATACCCCTCCTGCGAGTTGAGGTAGGGGAGACCAATTTGAAGATAAACCCTAGCTATTCTAGATTGAACCATGTTCATCTGAAAGTTATTCAACCACCAAGTTCGTATCGATAGGGTGGTGTTACCATTGCAAAGCAGCGTGATATCTTGTTATTCTATCTGAGAATAAGGGGATACAGCACCACTCGTGATCTTTGATTGCGTGTGCAAGAGTGTGTAGTTGAGAATATCCAAAGGGATTGGTAGTTGTTGCATTGGCAACGAGGATCATCCAAGTGAGAGGTCTCAGTGTAGCACTAGTTATCCAGTATATCAGAAAACCACAAAAAGAGAGAGTTAGTTCATCGAGAAGATCGGGCCACCCCTTATCATATGGTATCAGACTTCCAGGTTGCCTCGGTGAGCAAATTTATCCGTAGTCTAGTTGTTTTTATTTCCTATACAGAAAAAGCCACACAAAAATTTTAGGTCTAGTCATTGCCATAGCTTTAGATCACCATTGTCAAGTGTCTAGTTGCTGTCTTGTGGTTGATTTTTGTGTTTCTTTTTCTCCTTTTGTGTCTTATTTTATTTCGAGTTAGGGTTAGGGTTCTTAAGTTTTCGTGTCTAACCAGCCCTGCAATTTCCCTTACCAAATCCATCTAGTGTGTGTTGGTGTTCTAGTTGCACTCGGTTTCCTGCCGTGGCAGAAAAATCACCATAACCGCTGCCGCGCCCGCTCCTACTCGCAGTCGGATTTGCCCCGTCTCACGCTTACCAATCGCCCGCAAACCACCGCATCACCCTTACCATCCGCAGCACCCGCGCGCTGCCGCGGCACAAGTTTGCGCCGAAACGCTGTCGTGGCCTGGTTCCTGCCGTGAGCTTCGCAGCTACCGCGCGCCCATCTCACCACCGAAAAATCCTTCACCGTGACCACTTTTTCCTTACCAATTGAGTCACAGCGTGCTGCCGCGGTACAAAAAATCACAGTTTCTCTGCCGTGGGTGACAATTCCTGCCGTGGGCAATTCTTGTAGTATAGTTAGTTTTCGGTTTTATTTTTCTTTTCCACTTTCTTTAGGGTTTCAAGTCCGAACTTTGTGAGCCTTAGACACAGCCTTTCTACAGCAACAAATAGGTACCTTACCCATAAGAATAGCTATCTTTTGCTCGTTTTTCAGGCTGCTCTTTATCATACATTGTGTCACATTGTTCATAGCTTTGTTCTTACATCATAGTTGTGCTCCTAGTGTTGTTATTTGGCCAGTAAAAAGTATAAAAAAAAAAAAAGAGAAAAGAGAAAAGAGAAAAAGAATTGAGAAAAAGCAAAAGGCCTTGAGATACATTCATATATTTTGTGGAGCTGTTTTCACTATTGCTATATTGACACACCTTTGAGCAATCTTGTGCCTGAATTTTATTTGAGCTTGGCTATTGTCTTTCCAGTGCATTGCAAAATCTCTACCACATATTTGCATTGCCACATTTGTCTCCATATTTGGTGTGTGTTTCCCTAGGTGTTCTTTTATCATCACAAGCAGCAAATAGGACTTGTATTTGGTGTTGTTAGGAATCCCAAGCCGAGCTCCACCATATTCCTTGGTTGTTTTTGTGATACTATCATATCCTGGGTATTCTCTTCTCACACTTGGTACACCTTTCATTGGAACTTGTGGTAAGTTGATCCTTTTCTCTGTTGGAACATCAAGTGAAGCCTCTTTGCTTGGTTTTGAGTGAGTTGTGAGAGAACACCACATCCCATTGATTTTTGTTCACTAACATAATGGGTGTTTTTAGTGTTGATGAGTATGTGCAGGTTTCTAAGGGAACTCAAGAAGTGATGAAAGATATACAAGCACAAATCTCCTATGTCTCCACAATGGTTCATAACATACATCATAGACTAGCTAATGGTGTTATAGTTGATGAGGAGCACTATACAAAGTTGAAGCAATTGAGACAAAGAGAAAAATCAGTAGATGAATATTACAATGAGATGATTACATTGCTTCAAGCATCTCGGGTTTTAGAGGATCAAAACATCACAATGCAAAGGTTTTATTCCGGATTAAGATATTCAATTAGACCACATGTGAAGCGTGTTGGATATAGTACTTTGGATGAAGTATTAAGTCTCGCAAGGGAGGAAGAAAAGAGGATAGCCGAAGAGGATGCTATGGATCTAGCAAGATTAATTTTACAATACAAACAAAAGTCTAGCATTACCACTAATGAAATAATATCTATTCCTAGTGTTGTTTCTTCTCATGTGCAGACTTTTGAAGAAAGGGAGTCCATAGTAACATCATCACCACCACCATTGGAGGAGCATGTCATTGTTCCTAGTATTGTTTCTTGTGATTTGCAGGTTACTTTTGAAGAAAGGGAGCCACAACAAGTAGAACCTGCATCACAATTTGAGGTAGATGAATTGGTGCCTATTAATTCTGAGGAGGATGTCATTGATAAAGGTACTAAATTCGTGTTACCCCTCTCATGTATTGATTTATGTGAACCTACAAAATTGTTAGTTGATTCTTGTGAATTAACAACCATACATAGTCCACCTACATGTGATGATGTGATAATTTCGAAATTTAATCATGTGGTGTTGATTTCACATAAAGAAGTACTTGCTAAAATACCACCTAATGATATTGTGGATTACATCATGTTGAATGAATCAATTAGTGTGCAAAGTGCTATGAAAAAGCTTGCTGAAATTTCATATGTAAATTCTAGCAATTATGTTTCTTCTTTCACTTTTAACTTGATTGGTGATTATAACATGAGTGAAATTTTTATGGTGGATCACATATGCATAACTTGTGATAAAGTGGCCGAATTAAACATTGTTTTGCCTTGGGTACATAGGTTACAATTGCCTACATATGAGCATGATTTTACACATTTGTTTGGTTTGCCACAATATTTGTCACATACATGTGCTATTAAATTGTTCTTCACTTATATTTGCAAAATGAGTTGCAATTTTCATGATGAAAATAATAAACATGTTCCCACCTTTGAGTGTAAAAATAAACATGAATTTGATCATAGATCTTCTGTGAGAACACTTGCATTGATACTAAACAATAAGAATATATACACCTATGATTCTCCTTTTGATCATGATTTATTGAGCTTCACTTATATTTGCAATTATGATTGCTATTGTATGGAGTGCTATGACAATTATGTGATGTTTTCAAGCAAATTTCGTGGTCACATGTATTGGGCACAATTTTATGACATGATAACAACTAATGCACCGAATTATAGATATATGTATAGTGCATACACGTTGTTCTTTTTGTTTATTCCACTTTCAGCATACAACAAGCCGAGGACGTCTTGTCTTGAAGAAAGGGAGGATGATATGGACATAATAGAGGTCCATGAAGATTATTTATGCTTGAATTGGAAGGAAATACTAAGTCTCACTGATGATTATTTAAAGGTGAATTCTTTCTTATTATTAAATATTGTTTGTGGTTATAAGAATGTTATACTACCTAAGCTATGTTATTATTCATTAGCAGGGTTATTAATAACACAAACATGGATGGAGGATGATCTCAAGATGAGGAGGAAAACAATAAGGTGGCTGATGGGAAACAAGCTTACAAGTGTTGATAAACAATCAAGCCATGGTGGAAACAATTATTATTCATCAAGACATGGGGATAGGTGCCTCCACCAAGTCAAATGCACCATAGAAATCCTATTTTCGAATAGGTATGGCTTGTATGCCATATTGGGCCGAATCCATGATGTGTGGGTCGGTTTGTATCCATCTTTGTGTCCAATTAGGAGTTCTAGTCCAATAGGAATAGGGTGCTTGCGCAAGGGGTTCCTTTGTGGCCGCACCACCCCCTCTCTTATACCCCTCCTGCGAGTTGAGGTAGGGGAGACCAATTTGAAGATAAACCCTAGCTATTCTAGATTGAACCATGTTCATCTGAAAGTTATTCAACCACCAAGTTCGTATCGATAGGGTGGTGTTACCATTGCAAAGCAGCGTGATATCTTGTTATTCTATCTGAGAATAAGGGGATACAGCACCACTCGTGATCTTTGATTGCGTGTGCAAGAGTGTGTAGTTGAGAATATCCAAAGGGATTGGTAGTTGTTGCATTGGCAACGAGGATCATCCAAGTGAGAGGTCTCAGTGTAGCACTAGTTATCCAGTATATCAGAAAACCACAAAAAGAGAGAGTTAGTTCATCGAGAAGATCGGGCCACCCCTTATCAACATCTTCGTCTCACTCTCATGAAACTCCACGAGCATCGTCTATATGCCAAGTACTCCAAATGTGAGTTCTGGATTCCAGAAGTGGCCTATCTTGGTCATATCATCTCTGCCAAGGGCATAGCCATTGATCCTGAAAAGGTTAAGGCAATTGTTGATTGGAAACCTCCTAGGACGGTGAAGCAAGTCAGAAGTTTTCTTGGCTTGGCTAGCTATTGCCGTCGTTTCGTCGAAAACTTCTCCAAGATTGCTAAACCTCTCACTGATCTCACCAAGAAGGACAAGAAGTTCGTTTGGTCTCCACAGTGTGAGGAAAGTTTCAATCTCCTCAAAACTAAACTCACTTCTACTCCAGTTCTGGTTGGTCCAGATACCACCAAACCTTTCCAGATATTCTGTGATGCTTCTCTCCAAGGCCTAGATGCAGTTCTTATGCAAGAACGTCAAGTTGTGGCCTATGCTTCACGTCAGTTGAACCCATATGAGCAAAACTATCCCACTCATGATCTTGAACTTGCAGCAGTTGTGTTTTCCCTCAAGAAATGGAGACAATACTTGTTGGGTAACAAAACTGAAATCTTTTCCGATCACAAGAGTCTGAAATACATCTTCACTCAACCAGATCTAAACCTCAGGCAAAGGAGATGGATTGAAAAGATCAAAGACTTCGATCTCACCATTTCTTACACTCCAGGCAAGGCTAATGTTATGGCCGATGCTCTCAGTCGCAAATCCTATTGCAACAATCTCATGATCATGGACAGCCAACCTCCACTTCATGAGGAGTTCCAGAAGCTGAACCTTGGTCTTGTTCCTCAAGGCTATCTTGCAAGCTTGACAGCCAGTCCAACTCTCGAGGACAAGATTCGTTCTGAACAGTTTCGTGATGCTGAAATCAAGAAGATGGTAGAGCAAATCAAAGAGGGCAGTGATAAGTTCAAGTCCTTCTCTATTGATGACAAAGGAGCTGTGTTCTTTGAAGGACGCATTGCAGTTCCTCAGATTCAAAGTCTCAAAGACATCATTCTCAAGGAGGCTCATGAAACTCCTCTCTCCATCCACCCTGGAAGTACAAAGATGTACCAGGATCTTAAGACTCTGTATTGGTGGCCTGGCATGAAACGTGAAATTGCTCAATACGTTTCTGAATGCGACGTTTGTCAACGTGTTAAGGCAGTCCATCAGAAAACATCCGGTCTTCTCCAACCTCTCAAAATCCCTGAGTGGAAGTGGGACATGATTGAAATGGACTTCGTTACTGGGTTTCCAAAGTCCAAGAAGGGCAACGATGCAATCTTCGTTGTCATTGATCGTCTCACCAAGGTTGCTCACTTCTTTGCTGTGAAAGAGACTATATCAGCTAGCCAGTTAGCAGAGCTCTACACAACAAAGATTGTTCCTCTTCATGGTGTTCCATTGGAAATTAGCTCAGACCGTGGAAGCATATTCACTTCTCATTTCTGGAAGAGTTTCCAAGATGCATTGGGCACTAAACTTCTGTTCAGCACAGCTTACCACCCTCAGTCTCAAGGGCAAGTCGAAAGAGTCAATCAGATTCTCGAGGATATGCTTAGAGCATGTGGTCTCTCCTTTGGCATGAAATGGGAGGATTGTCTTCCATATGCTGAATTCTCCTACAACAACAGCTACCAGGCAAGCCTAGGCATGGCACCATTTGAGGCATTGTATGGCCGCAGATGCAGGAGTCCAATCAATTGGTCTGGAGTTGGTGAACATTCACTCTTGGGTCGTGACATTGTTAAAGAGGCCGAAGAGAAAGTTCGCATCATTCGTGACAATCTCAGGATTGCTCAGTCTCGTCAGAAGAGCTATTATGATAGCAAGCACAGGGATATGACCTATGCACCTGGTGATAAGGCATATCTCCGTGTAACTCCCCTCAGAGGCACTCATCGTTTTGGTGTGAAAGGAAAGCTGGCACCAAGATACATTGGTCCTTTCAACATTCTCTCAAGGCGTGCAGAAAATGCTTATCGTCTTGAACTTCCAGAAAAGCTATCCAAAGTGCACGATGTGTTCCACGTGTCACAGCTCAAGAAGTGTTTCAAAGATCCAGATCGTGCAGTTGATCATGATTCTATCGAACTGCAAGATGATCTCTCTTATGAGGAGCACCCTATTCGTATTCTCGATGAGACCGAGCGTAAGACTCGCAACAAGAGCACCAAGTTCTTGAAAGTGCAATGGTCGCATCATTCCGATAAAGAAGCAACATGGGAGACCGAAGAGGATCTTCGCAAGAAGTATCCGGACCTTTTCCATTCTCAGTAGGAATCTCGGGGCGCGATTCCTTCAAGGGGGGGCGTTTTGTAACATCCAAGTATGAAAAACCCTAGTTGTTTTACTTATTGTTTTATTTAAGCAATGCATCATGTCATCATCCTCATATTTATTTCTGTTTGCATTGTTTTCATAATAAAAGCCAAACTTAATCAACCTTTGTTTTCACACTTGTCTGTTACAATCTTTCAAATAATGAATTGCAAAATCCAAAAACATCAATTGCTTCCAATTATTTCATATTGGATCAACTATTAAATTGTTGCTTAATTCAATCAATCAAAGTAATCAATTATTTCCAAATCATTTTCCAAACTCAAACCAATTCTCAAATCATTAATCTTTTGAATCTATGAAGTTCACCACTAATTGGAATTCTTTAAATCACTTCTAAACCCTAGGGGAAACCCTATGGAAAATGACTTCTTTTTCTCACATTAATTAATATTGGATTTTTTTCAACCAAAATTGGGTTTAATTTTAAACAGCAAGCAAACAATCAAAATTTTGAAAACAAAAACTACCAAGTGGTTGCTTTTCAACTAAGGAGCTTATCCAAATTTTTCCAAATTTTTCTATCAACAAAAACCTATCATTTTCATCCAAAAGCAAAAGCTACAAAAAAAAAAGAAAAAAAACGCAGGAGAGGGGGGAGAGGCAGGCCCAGCCCACCAGGGGCAGCCCGCTCGGTCTCCCCCTACCTCCGTACGGAGGATGACGTACCCATGGCGGACAGCGACAGGAGCTCCTCCCTGAACCACTCGATGGATCTCTCCCCCTCCTATATCTTCTCCTCCCCTCCCGTGACAAACCCTAACCCTAGACGCTCCTCTTTCCCTCCTGGCTCCCACCTCCGCCGCCACCATCAAGGAGAGGTTCCTCTGCTGTTGTGCCACGGCCACCGGCCGCCGGAGCACGGCGCCGCCGCCTCCGCCACCCTCCGGCCGCGCCGAGGGCGTCCCTGCGACGAGGGTGAGGCCACCTCTCCATTCCCGCACTTCCCCTCCCCATTCCCTGCTGCTTGGTCACCGATTTCTTCCTTGGAAGATCACCTCGAGTGCTCTGTATTCGTGACAGTAACCAGCGCTGATGTATGTTGTTCGCCTGCAGATTCAGTTAACAGTCGATTGCCAGATTCAAAACCAAACCAGCACCCGATTCAATCAAACGAACGCAGCAGATCCCACTGGTTTGGAGCGCACGCAGCGAACCCCCAGGTCGCGAGTTCGATTCCCATCCCCACCCCTTTTACTGCTTTTTTTTTCCGAATTGTGCATTAGCCTTTCCCTGAACCATAACCCCCACGGTTTCCCTTCTCTGTCACATACTAGCACTCAGCCCATCTGGTTAGTTCCCTTGAGCGCAGCAGTGAGGTGCAGGGTTCGATCCCCCCTGCACCCATAAAACCAAAACTTTTTTTCCACAATTGTTTTGACCCAGAAACTTCCAGGAATCACCACTAGGCCCCTGGTCTTTAATCTAGACCCCTGTAAAAATATTTCCTAAGTCCCTAGATGAATTAAAATGGCAGATTGCACCCTAAAATTGTAAATTGCATAACTATTTCATTTTAACTCCAATTTTCAGTTTTTAAATATGTTTTCTGTCCAAAATTAAATGATCTATCCAAATATAAAATTTGTTTACTGTTTTGAATATTTTAAATTGGTGCAAAATTTGAAAACTTGTCAAATTCACTTAAACTTGCAAAATTCATAACTTGTTCATAAAAATTCCAAATTCCACAAACTAAATATGTTTTCCAATCAACTTTTCATGTAATTTCCAAATATAAATTTTGTTTTCTGGTTTGAATAATTTAAATTGCCTAAACAATTTAAATCTTGATTAATGCAATTAAAAATTATTTAATATTGTTTAATTCATAATTAAATAATCCAAAGTCCAATTTCAAAATGTGAAACATGTAATCCAACTAAAATTTGATAACCTTTTCAAATATCAACTTTGTTATTTGTTTTGCACCTTTTAACTTGATGAAAACAACCACTACTTGTTTAACACCATTAAGTAACAAAATTTCCAAACTTGGTAAATGTTTTCTAAAATTGTTAACCATCATTCCAATTGCATTTAATTTGTTATCTTCTTGTTCCTCATCATGCATGCATCATGCTAAATCAACTACACATGATGCTTAGCGATAGAACAATTAATTCAACTCTAATGCATGGGTTTTCCATATGCAATCTTTGCATATGGAATCCATTTAAACTTGTGTATCATATCAAATAGTTTATTTTGGTGCATCTGTTAACATGACATGCATCATCCAATGTTTGTGCACCTATGCCATGTATTGATTGCCCGTCTTCCTTCGTTGTTGTTTTTGCTTCTTCTCGCTTAGACGACGACGTTGGTACCGACGAGACTTACGACACCACTACCCAGGACCTAGCCCAGTACCCGGCTGCTGAGCTTCCACGCAAGTTATCACTCACATGAATCATCGAGTTCTCTTCCACACTTGTTGTCGATACTATCCTTTTGTCTGCTATTGCTAGCCCTATGTAACGTTGCTATTCTCCGAACCCATCACATGATTCCCTGAACCAAGGATATTGCCTCACCTCCATACCTACAGCCTTTGTTTGTGCCTGTTCTCATCTAGCATGCTTAGGGTTGCTTTTGCTCGAGCCTGTTGTCGGTTACTTCTTTTACTATCGTGCTATTAATATTTGTTACCGTCCCGGGGGCTCGAATGTTAATCAATCAATCCTGTTAATGCTACTGTTAATAATAACTTGATGATAAGGCACCGGCAGGAGGCCCTTTGTGGTTTTGAGGCCTGCTAGTGTTGACCCTAATAGGAAAAGGGTCTTGTCTACTGATCCATGATGAGCGCACTACCCGCATGTGGGAAGCGAGTATGGGCGCCCCCCTCAACTTGACTCGATTCGCATCTCGTCCAAATCGCCGTACTAGTTCGGGCTTTCCATTTGCTGCATCATATGCAGGTACGAACCCGAGGCCAGGGTGGAACTTTTGTAGTCGGCATTTAGGGCGGCGTGGTCTTCCAGTGCTATGAGGGTCCTCCTTTTGTTCGGGGGGCTCGATTAGCCGCGCACGCACAGCACGCGGTGCTTTGGGCTTGATGCGAAGAACAGTTGGTTGTGTTGAGTATCTCGCTTGGCGGGTTTGATTCCCATCTGGCGGGATATTCTTACGTGTACGGTTACTATGGTGCACCCCTGCAGGGATAAATCTTCTCGAGAAGCCGTGTTTTCCGCGGTTATGGATTACTTGGTGAAATTACTGGCTAACAAGTACTCAGGACAACTTCAACATAATGATCAATCATGTTTCACCCAAGGATTAATAACTTGACTAGTAATAAGATATTCACACAATAACTTGACTCATCTTTAATACAACGGTGTGAGTTATCCTCGGATTGCTTCTTCGGATAAGGGGCGAGATCCAGGATGGGTTTGTTTGAAGTTATCTTTCAGTTGGTTACAATTCCTCGATCTTATCTTTTCTATTAGCCGGACACAAGTAGTTATCTTCTGTAGTTGGTTAGAGCAGCCCGCTGCAGCTTTTATCATACCTATCTTCTTCCGTTGATCCCAAGCATCAAAGCTTGTGTTGACGGGTAACTCCTTGATGAAGTGTGAGTCTTGCTTGCCAGTACGTCAAATGTACTGACCCCGTTGGGGCTGTGGTTTACGCAGAGTACGACTACGGCTACGATGATCACCAGGATGGCTACTTTGTGGAGTTTGACGACACTGCAGACGAGTAGTTGGCTGGACCCCGGGCAGGATCCAGGACCTACGTGGATGGGCTTCGTTTTCTTTATTTCTCCGGCTTCTTAAGCCTTGGATTTGTCTATACTCAGACCCCTTTGATTGCTTCCGCTAATGTAATGGATGATATGTTGGGACATGTGTCCTCTGGATGAGTGTTTTGCTATCTCTGCCTTAGTGAAGGCTATTCGCAAACTTATTTCCATCTTTTGTGTCTTAGAGGCATGTTGTGCTATCATTTCGTTCAAAGCTGTTGACGTACCGTGCGTGCTTGATATGAAGTACGTCGACAGTAGCGCCTATGACTACTAATGGATAGTTTACGTCGACGGTGGAATAGCAGGGCTTGTGTTGTCGCGCATAAGCGCAGGCCTACCAGGAAGCTGGGACGTGGGAGCAGTTATGCCCCATAATCCAAGCACCTGCTATCCAGTTCGTACGATGAGTATCCCTTAGAAGCCAGGGTGCGACATAAGCTCACTCCCTCACTTTTATTTTTACCGCTCAGATTGGCTTTTCTATTTTCACTCACAACACTATTGTTTTCACTCTCAATTTTTTTCAGCACTCTCAGGAATTTTCTGTCTTGATTCATTTACAATTTGTTGTGGTGTCATAGGTCTCAATAATATGTCCTTCTCATTCCACTTGAGCTGATAGGTATTGGCTCTCCCATCATGTATAACACTCCTATCAAACTGCCAAGGTCTCCCAAGCAACATGTGACAAACTGACATGGGCACCACATCACACTCAATGGTATCTTTGTAAGGCCCAATCTGAAACTCAACTCTGACCATGTGTGTAACCTTCATCTCTCCTTTATCACTAAGCCACTGTATATGATAAGGATGAGGATGTGAAATATATCTCAATTTGAGCTTTGCACACAATTCTTTGCTTGCTAAATTTCTGCAACTACCTCCATCAATAATCACCTTGCAAGCCAATTGAGGACCTACAATTGCTCTTGTTTGAAATAAGTTTCATCTTTGAGTTTCAGGACTAGGGAGAATACTCAATGTTCTTGGTGTGCAAACAAAAGTAGGATAAATAGAAGGGTATGCATCAATAGGCCCATCATCATCATCATAAACATCCTCTTGAGTAGGATCAGCATCATCACCTGTCTCATATTCATTGTCCTCATTAATAAGCATAATCTTTTTATTTGGACAATCTCTCTTGAAGTGCCCTTTTCCTCCACATGTATGGCAGCTCATGTCTCTATTTCGAGGTGTAGAATTAGTGGATACACTTGCACTAGCTACTGGTTGTACTTGCCTCTTAGATATAGAGGTAGAACTCTCGGGTTTAGTAGTGGAAATCCCACGGCTAGGGGTAGGCTGTGGTGGTGGTGGTGGTGATGAGAAAGAAGACCTATTTGTGAAAGGTCTCCTTGGAGCCATAAGTGCTTCCTCGGCCAATTGTTTTTCTGCCTCCCTTGCTTGATGCAATAATTCATTCATGTCACTATATTGTACATGCCTCACAATATCTTGATTTTGAATTGCAAACCTGAAAGAAATATTTACATAGTATGTTCAGCATCTTCTCTCACTCTAGCTCATTACAATATCAACTCCATCTCCCTAAAATAAGCATCCACTATTTTTGTGCCTTGCTTCAAGTTTTGTAATTTGTCAAACAAAGATCTCAAATAATTTTTAGGCACAAATTTGTCCCTCATAACTTGCTTCATCTCCCTCCATGTAACAATTTCAGGTTCTCTATTCCTTGCTCTTGTTCTTGTAATATTGTCCCACCATAACAAAGCATAACCTTCAAAACCTGAAGAAGCAAGTTTAATTTTCTTCTCCTCAGTATACTCATGCATCCTCCACAATTTTTCTATTTTCAGCTCCCACATGAGGTACTCTTCAACATCATCAGTATCAAAATTAAAGGATGGTAACATGAATTTTGGTTTACCAAGCCCATCATCCTCTCGATTTGGTTCTTGTACCATGATTACCTCTACCACCTCCACGGCCATGAGGGATAAAATTGCCCTCATCATTATCAGCATCACCAAAAGCACTACCATCGTCCTCTTGGGCAGGTAGCCTTTGATTCACCAAAGTAGCCAAGGCAGCAATTTGAGTAGTCAATGTATCAAGTGAACTTTGTAAGGTTGTAACTTGCTCTTTTGTAGCAGCAGTTGTTTCAGTCATAGTATCAATTTGAAGGCCCAAATTCTGAACATGTGTATCCATGTCCACTCCATGCTTATCAATGAGAGAATGCAATTCTGAATTTTTTGCAGCAATATGTTTGTTCAATTTTTTCTTGCGTCTCCTCCAAATCTGTCCACTTCACATGCTCATCACCATTAGCTCTCTTTCCCTGCGCAGAAACAACACTAGGAGCAGCCATGATTAAAAGGTTAGTGAAATAAACAAATTACTATGGGTTGTGGTGCCTCTCTCAACTCACTCAAAACCAGCAAAAGAGGTGATCCTTACTGTTCCAAAGTGAAAAGAAAATCTTACCACATGTAATTGCAACTGATGTAACTTGGTGTGAAGAATAGAATACCCAGGGGTTTTTTCTCTCACAAAGGTAAAACAGGTTATATGGTGGGGCTTGGTATGGATACCTAACAATCACCAATTAACAAGTCCTAGTGTTGTTTGTGAATGATACAAAAATAATCACCTAGGAAACACACACCAAAGTTGGAGACAAATGTGGCAATGCAAATATATGGATGGAATTTTGCAATGCCCTAGAAATACACTATCCAAGCTCAATGATAAACATGCACAAGATTGCTCAATGTGTAGTTTCAATGATAGTAATGAAAACGGCTCCAAATGATAGCAATAACAATATGTCTCAATGGCCTCTTTTTGCTTTTTTTTCTCAATTATGTTTTTCTCTTTTTCTATTTTCTGTTTTTCTTTTTTTTATACTTTTATTGGCCGAATAACAACTAAAGGAGCACAAATAATAAGTGAAAACAAAAGTTAAATCAAAGTGACACAAGGGTTTGATAATGAGCAGCCTGTAAACGAGCAAGAAAATAGTTATTCTTGTGGGCAAGGTACCTAGATTATTGCTGTAGAATGGCTGTGTCTATGGTTCACAAAGATTAGAAAAGAAAACCTAAAGAAAGTGAAAACAAAATCTAAACCGAAAAATAACTAGTGAAGGAATTGACTCACGGCAGGAAAATTGGACGTTTGAGGTTCACGGCAGGCTGCCGCGGTAGCAAAACGCACCAAATTGGAGTCGTACGGCAGCAGTGGGCGCGCGCAAAAGAGCTGACTATGTCTGTGGTCGGGCGCAGCGCGTTCGACAGCGAAACTGAGCAGATGGTAGAGGCGGCAGCGTTTTGGATGCAAAACAAGCTCACGACAGCGCGCTAGTGCGGATTTTTGTGTTGCGCGTGGTTGCGGGGTGGTGTGCTGCGCGCGGAAATTTCTAGCACTGGTAAGCCGATTCCGATACCAAGTGGGAGTGCGGTAAGGTGGATCCGAGAGGGGCTAGGAACGTACCGCGGCAACGATTTGATGAAAACGCGTGCTGCGGCAGGAAATTGAACCCGATTCGAAATAGAACACCCCAACTGCTATGATCGATATTTTTGGATGGCTTTTTCGGTGGACACGAATAAGAACACAAGGAACCCTAACCCTAACTCGAAACCTAAAAATTAAAAAGAGAAAAAGGAACACAAAATCAAAACACAAACCAACAACTAAAACTTGAAAACTAGAGATTATCTAAGGCTAAGGCAATGATCTAACACTATTTTTTGTGGCTTTTTCTGTATAGGAATAAAAACAACTTGAATCTAAAGGGATAGATACAACTCACCGAGTAAACCCAGTAGTCTGATACCAAGATGATAAGGGGTAGCCCGATCTTCTCAGTGAACTCTTTGATAAATTGGTAACCAATGTGATACCTCGCTCTCTTTTTTGGCTAAATCCTGTCACCAATTGCAACAGCACTTAACCCCTTCGGATATTCGAGACTCCACACTCTTGCACAAGTAGCCACCAACTACAAGTGGTCCAGTTTCTCCTTATTCCCAATGGAACAGCAGAATACACTCAGATTTGCAATGGATATACGATTCAAGATGAATTCTTCAAGCAATACAATCTGGAGTCTAGGGTTTATGTTTTATCGTAGTATAACCTATATATTTCGCACCAAGGGGTATATATGAGGGGTGGGAGTGCGGCCACAAGGGGTATTGTGCAAGCAACCCAACCCAACCCGAATAGGCCCCAACTTGGACTTGTTTTTGGACTTGGACTCAACCAACTAGATACAAACCGACCCACCATTAAGGGGTGCGGCCAATGATGGTGTACAAACAATGCCTAATATAATTAGGGCTTCTACTAGGCGCATTTAACCTTGTGGAGGCGCCATCCCCTTGTTTTCCATGCAATAACAATTGTTTTCCATGAAATAACAATTGTTATTTTCTGTTATTCCTTGTTTTCTCCTTTCTAGCACTTGTTTTCCAGCTCCTCTTCAAGTCTATCTTCATCCATGTGTGTCTCCTCTTCATGATCTCCTCTCCTCATGCTTGTGTTATCAACAAACCCTAGAATACATAAATGCATGGATTTAGGTAGTATAAAGTTCTCATAATTATAAATGTTATACTCAAGTAGGAGTGAATTCAACTGTTGTTGTAATAATTTAGTCCTTGATCTTGTCATGGGACCAATCCTTACTTCATCATCTTTTATAGCAATATCATCATGCTTAACAATAGGTGAAGAGCTAGGGATGTCCTCATCAGAGAGTGGAGTTTCAAATTGGACCATACAAGGATACAATTGAGTGTGATGTGGTTCCCATGTCTGTTTGTCACCTATTACTTGGGAGACCTTGGCAATTCAACAGGAAGGTTACACACAATGGGAGAGCAAACACATACCAATTGAATTGGAATAATAAGGATATTATCTTGAGGCCTATGACACCACAACAAATTGTGAATGAGTCTAGACAAAAAGTTGAAGTGAATCTTGAGAAAGAAATTGAGAGAGATGAGAAGAGAGAAAACACAAATTCTATGGGTGAAAACAAACTAGGCCGAGTGGAAAAAATAAGGGAGTGAGCCTTTTGACAATGTTAGCCACCAAAGAAGACTTGAGAGAGTTTGGAGACGATCCTAGTTTAGTGCATATAGTCCTCATGCACAAGGGCGAAATTTTAGTTTCTAATGACATGACTCCTCTTTCTATTGGTGTGTCTAATGTTTTGCAGGAGTTTGATGACGTTTTTCCAGAAGAAGTGCCCTCAGGATTGCCACCATTGAGAGGGATTGAGCACCAAATTGATTTAATTGCTGGATCATCATTGCCAAACCGAGCTCCCTATAGGACAAATCCCCAAGAAACAAAAGAAATTACGAATAATCCTATCTTGTTGTGTTGTTCCTATTATTTTAGTTCCTAAGAAAGATGGTACTTGGCGCATGTGTGTAGATTGTAGAGCAATTAACAACATCACTATTCGTTATCGTCATCCTATACCACGTTTGGAAGACATGTTAGATGAATTAAGTGGTGTTGATGTTTTCTAAAATTGATTTGCGTAGTGGTTATCATCAAATTAGGATGAAAGAGGGGGACGAGTGGAAAACGGCCTCTAAAACAAAATTTGGTTTATATGAGTGGTTAGTAATGCCTTTTGGATTAACTAATGCACCTAGTACTTTCATGAGATTAATGAACCATGTTTTGAGAGATTTTATTGGCAAATTTGTGGTTTTTTACTTTGATGATATTCTCATATATAGCCACAATGAACATGAACACATTGATCATATTAGACAAGTCTTTCATGTGCTAAGAGAAAATAAATTGTATGGAAATTTAGAGAAGTGCACTTTTTGCAAAGATAAGGTCATATTTCTTGGATATGTTGTTTCTAAACATGGGATAGATGTGGATGAATCTAAAATTGAAGCAATTAAAAATTGGCCGATTCCCATGAATGTGAGTCAAGTAAGAAGTTTTAATGGACTAGCTGGATTTTATAGAATCTTTGTGAAAGATTTTAGTACTATTGTTGCCCCTTTGAATGATTTGACTAAGAAAGGTGTGAATTTCAAGTGGGGGTTGCTCAAGATATTGCTTTTGATACTTTTAAAAATAAGTTGATTTCGGCCCCATTATTGATGCTACCCAATTTTAATAAACAATTTGAGATTGAATGTGATGCTAGTGGCATAGGTATTGGAGGTGTGCTAATGCAAGATAAGAAGCCAATTGCTTATTTTTCTGATAAATTACATAGAGCACAATTGAATTATTCTGTCTATGATAAAGAATTGTATGCACTTGTTAGAGTTCTTGAGGTTTGGAAACATTATTTGTGTCCAAAAGAATTTATTATACATTCTGATCATGAGGCATTGAAATTTTTGAAGAACCAATCCAATCTTAATAAGAGACATGCTAAATGTGTAGAATTTATTGAATCTTTCCCATACATTATTAAACATAAGAAAGGATTAGATAATGTGGCTGCTGATGCTTTGTCTGGAAAAAATATGCTACTCACTAAATTGGATGTTCAAGTTTCGGGTTTGGAAGAATTAAAACCACTATATGCTGAAGATAAAGAATTTTCTACACCTTATGCTAAATGTTCTTATGTGAAGGCTTGGGATAAGTATCATATACATGATGGGTTTTTGTTTAGGGCTAACAAATTATTTATTCCCAATTGTTCTTTGTGTTTGATGTTATTGCAGGAATCTCATAGTGGTGGATTAATGGGACACTTTGGACGTGAGAAAACACTGCTTATGTTGGCTGGACATTTTTATTGGGCACATATGAGGAGAGATTTTTATAGATTTGTGCAAAGGTGCATCTCTTGCAATAAAGCCAAGTACAAGTTGAAGCCCCACGGATTGTATACTCCATTGCATACACCAACTACACCATGGGAAGATATAAGTATAGATTTTGTGCTAGGCTTGCCAAGAACAAAAAGGGGACATGATTCAATATTTGTGGTAGTGGACAGATTCTCTAAGATGTCACACTTCATTGCTTGCCACAAGAGTGATGATGCTTCCCACATTGCTAATCTCTTCTTTAGAGAGATAGAGATTGCATGGAGTACCAAGGACTATTGTTCCTGATAGAGATGTGAAGTTTATGAGCTACTTTTGGAAGACACTATGGGGGAAGCTTGGAACAAAGCTACTATTTTCAACAACATGTCATCCCCAAATAGATGGACAAACCGAGGTGGCCAATAGAACATTTTCAGCATTATTGAGAACCATGATCAAGAAAAATTTGAAGGAGTGGGAGGATTGTTTGCCACGTGTGGAATTTGCATATAATAGAGTTGTGCATTCAACTACTCAGCTTTGCCCATTTGAGGTGGTTTATGGATTCAAACCCACTACACCACTTGATTTGCTACCACTTCCTATTCAAGAGAGAACAAATATGGAGGCATAAAAGAGAGCTGATTTTGTGAAAAGAATACATGAGAAGACAATGGATGCTATAGAGAATAAAGGGAAGTATGTTGCTCAAAGAATAAATAAGAAGAGAAAGGAGGTTATTTTTCAAGAAGGAGATTTGGTATGGGTACACTTTCGAAAGGACAGATTTCCTAAGCTAAGAAAGTCCAAATTATTGCCAAGAGGTGTTGGTCCCTACAAAGTGCTTGCCAAGATAAATGACAATGCTTATAAGATAGATCTTCCAATTGATGAGTTTGGAGTGAGTAATTCCTTCACTGTTGCTGATTTGACACCATATCATGGAGATGACCTTGATGTGGACATCAAGGCTTTTCAATAGGGGAGGATGATGAGGACATCTCTAATACATTGCAACTTAAACAAGATGAAGTGAGACTTGGACCTATGACAAGGTCAAGGACCAGGCTACAAGAACAACAGGTGAATTCACTCCTCATAGATTATGATGTTCGTGATAATGAGAATTTTATACTGCCTAAGTCTATGCATTTATGTATGATCAGGTTTATTGATAACACAAACATGGTGGAAGAAAACAACTAAGAGGAGCTGGAAAACAACATGGAGATGATGGAAAACAAGATTACAAGTGGTGAAAACAAATGTACCATGGTGAAAACAAGATTACAAGATGGTGAAAACAAGACTACCATGGTGAAAACAAATGTACAAGATGGTGAAAACAATCATGCAAGTTTGGAAAACAATTAATAGCTTGTTATTCCACACTTAGGAAGATGGAAAACATGAGGAGGGCACCCCATTGAATATCAATGCGCCATATAGAAATCCTACTCATAGTAGGTATGGTTTGTATACCATATTTTGCCGCACCCCCTAAAGTGGGTCGGTTTGTATCCTCTCTTAGTGTCCAATTAGGATTCCTAGTACAGAAGGTATTGTTGCTTGCGCAAGGAGTCCCTTATGGCCGCACCCCTCCCTCTTATATACTCCCCTCTTGGAGTTGGGAGATGAGATCCAGTTTAAACCAAATACAAAAACCCTAGCCGCTAGTTTGTATTGCTGCTAAGCATACTACTTGAAGTTTACCATTGCAAAGTTGCGTGATATCTTGTTATTCCATTGGGAATAGGGGGATACGGGACCACTTGTGATTTTTGATTACTTGTGCAAGAGTGTGTAGTTGAGAATATCCAAAGGGCTTGATTGTTGTTGCATCTGGCAACAGGGGTCAGTCGAGTGAGAGGTCTCAGTGTAGCACTAGTTATCACAAAATCCAGAAAATCCATAAAAAGAGAGAGAAGCTCATTGAGAAGATTGGGCCACCCCTTATCAGATTGGTTTGGATGAGATCAAAGAATTATATTCTTCCGATGTTTTCTTTGGTCCTATCTTTGAGAAATGCTTGCCTAACCGAGGTTTTGATGACTACTATCTCCACAAAGGTTTCTTGTTTAAGGCTAACAAATTGTGTATTCCTGAGTCCTCTCTTCGTTTGTTGTTATTGAAAGAATCACATGAAGGAGGTCTCATGGGACACTTTGGATGTGACGAGACTTATGCCATGCTCTCCAACAACTACTATTGGACCAAGATAAGGCACCAAGTTGAACGGCTCATCAAGCGATGTCCTACATGCCCCAAATCTAAGTCCACTTCCAATCCTCATGGTCTTTACTTGCCATTACCTATTCCACATGCACCTTGGAGTGATATTAGTATGGACTTTGTATTAGGACTCCCACGCACTAAAACCAACATGGACTCAATCTTTGTCGTTGTCGATCGTTTCTCTAAGATGGCACATTTCATTCCATGCAATAGAACAGACGATGCTTCACATGTTGCCACCTTGTTTTTCAGGGAAATTGTGCGTCTACATGGTGTGCCCACTTCAATTGTGTCGGATCACGATGTCAAGTTCACCTCCTAGTATTGGAAGACATCGATGGCCAAGCTCGGCGTCAAGATACACAAACGGATGGCCAAACCGAAGTGGTGAACCGCACACTATCTTCACTCCTTCGAGCATTGATCAAGCCCAACCTAAAGAATTGGGAGGAATTCATCACACATGCCAATTTCGCCTACAACCGTGCACTACACCAAGCTACCAAGAAGAGCCCCGTCGAGATCGTCTACGGATTCAACCCCAACACTGCCCTCGACATACTACCATTGCCTCTACGCGAGCAAGTCAACATGGACATTGACAAGTGCACCGACTACATCAAGAAGCTACATGACTCCACAAGAACTACGCTTGAGAAGCATTCCGAGCATCGAGCCTCCATCATGAACAAGAACAAGAGGCCAATGGTGTTCCAAGAAGGTGACCTCGTGTGGCTACACTTGCGCAAGGACCGTTTCTCACAAGAGTGCAACTCCAAGATCAAGCCAAGGGCCGACGGACCTTTCAAGATCATCAAGCACATCAATAACAACGCCTACAAGCTCGACTTACCGCAATTCAAGTACCTCGTCCACAACTCCTTCAATGTCAAGGATCTCTCTCCCTTCCATAGATACCCAAGTGATGAAGACGACGAAGAGTCGAGGTCGACTCTTTTTCAAGGGGGAGATGATCCAACCCACCCAATTACACCAAGTGCACCAATGACAAGATCACGAGCAAAGGCCATACATGACAAGGTGAGCTCACTCCTCTAGCTTCATGCTTTTGGTGACTTGGCGAATGGTGCGCTACCTCATGGAAATGCCCTTTGTGTGCTTAGGTTGGTACCCACCATGGACCCCCAAGATGGTGCTCAAGATGCCCAAGAACATGTCCAAGACGATGCACAAGGAGCTAGCAAGGATGACGGAGAAGACGACATCGATAAAGGAGTCGCGAGGAAGAAGAAGGAGGGAAAATAGGGAGGCCGGCCTCAACCCCTGGCCAGGCCGGCTCCCCTCCACCTCCAGGCTGAACCCCAGGCAGAAGGTGCCGGCCTCCCCTTCTCCCACCCCAGCCTCAGGCCAGCCAACCCTGGCGCCAGGCCGCCCCCCCTCGGAAGGCCCCGGCCTCAGGCCGGGTCCCCAGGCCAGTTGCTCCCTGGGCGGTTGCCCCTCCTCCCACCCCGGCCTCGAGGGCCGGCCAGGCCGGCCCCCCTGAAGACTGCGGGATTTGGGCATTTTTGCCCCCGTTTCACCCCTACCTGCCCCCTTGGCTATATAAAGACACCGTTGACTAGATCTAGGGTTTAGAGATGAAATTAGAACTTTGAGCATTGATCTTGTATCCCTCTTGTGAGGCTACTCCTATGGTTGTACCTAGGACCGTATTAAGGCTACTCCTATGATTCATATCTAGGACAGTATCAAGATTCATCCAACTACCTATCCTCTCCCCTTTGGATTTAGTTAGGAGTTTTCTAATCTTCCTCTTGTTCATCCTTGAGGTTCTATTGGCATAGTGGACCGGCTATGGGTGTGAAGCGGTTTCAATCAAGGTGAGCTCAGTTGGATCGATCGTCCCGTAGGCGGCCCTCGGGGTTTATTTGACGGGAAGTTTGGGATCTTTCGATTCTTGCTATTTATCCTCCTTTGTGTTTCCCCCCATTTGCCCTCGATTCCCCCTCGTTTCCCCCTCTCGTGTTCATCGCGTTCTTGTCGTTATTCGTCGATTCGTAAAGATCGGGCCAACAAAGGAGTAACCCTCCATATCAAGAAGCCAATTTTATTTTTCTATCCTCAGTGTACTCATGCAAACGCCACAATTTTTCAATCTTGAGCTCCCATAGCAAATATTCTTCAACATCCATGGCATCAAAACTGAAAGGTGGTATAGAAAATTTTGGTTTAGCCAAAGCATCTTCCTCTCTATTATTTTTCAGGTGGTGCATTAAGGGGCACACGCCTTGGAGCAAAATTAGCTCGGCCTTGCAAACCTCCTCGGCCTCTCTCCCCTCTAACTCCACGGCCTCCATTGTTTTCCACTCCATCACCTCCATTATTAGCATCACTATGCACGCTAGCATTATCATCATCATGAACAGGCAGTCTTTGTGCAATCAAATTCTGGAGATCGGCAAGTTGAGTAGTCAATGTGGCAATGGAATTTTGTATAGTAGTCACTTGCTCATTATTGGCCTCGGTCAATTTATGTGTCTCCCCCACTTCATTCTCCATGGGTTGCATTGCTTCATATAGGGGGTCACAAGAATCAGTCACAAATTTCTCTAGATCTTTATGGTCATCTTCCATTTGGTTTGTCAACACATCACGCAATGCCTCATACTCCCTCCAATTCACCCCCTGCATGGTCCTTCTTTTGTTACACAATATCATCACTAGAAGGATCCATTAGTAAGTTAGTGAAAACAGAAAACAAATATCTATATGTGGTGTTCTCTCACAACTCACTCAAAAATAGTAAGACAATTGAGTACCTTACCATTCCAAAGTGAATAGAAAGACTTACCAACAAGTAGTGGCAACTAGTGTGCTTGATGTGAAGAAGAGAATACGCAGGTTTTTAACTCTCACAAAGGCAAACAGGTTAATTAGTGGGGCTTGGTATGGATACCTAACAATCACCAAAGTAACAAGTCCTATTTGTTGTTTTGTGATGATATAAAAATACCCGAGGAAACACACACCAATAGTGGAGACCAATGTCGCAAAGCAAATATATGATTGAGATTTTGCAATGCACTAGAAAGTCACTAGCTAGGCTCAAAATAGACAGGCACAAGATTGATCAATGAAAGAAACCAAGTGTCACAATGTGGTAGTATGTGAGCTCCACTAGTAAGTAATGGTAGCAATTCGGCCACTTCTAGATTTTTCTGTTTTCTTTTTTTAATACTTTTTCTCTTTTTCTATTCTTTTTTGTATTTTTCCAATGGCCTTAACAACAACTAGGAGCAATATGAACCAAAACAACAAGTGATCACAATGGTATATGTGAGAATGAGCAGCCTGTTAAGAGCACAAAATAGCTATACTTATGGGTAAGTTCCTATTAATATGTTGTAGAAAGGCTGTGGCTATGGTTCACAAAGATCAGATATGGAAATCCTAAGAAAAACGAGAAGAAAAACAAAAAGAAACTAACCTAACAGGAACTAAGGGCTCACGGCAGGAAACAGACCGAAACTGTGCCGTACGGCAGCTAAAACGATCAAAAACCGTGCCGCGGCAGGGCGCGTACACGGCCCCGGCAGCGAAAACGCGCGCGACAGAGATTTGCTGCCGTTTGTGCCGTGGTGAACGCGTGCGGCAGCGAGTGAGTAGAGCGCGGCAACAGCGACATCGTTTTACTGCCGCGGGTGGATGTGTGCGCGCACGGGAGTGCAATCTCACGGCAGCGGCGGCAGAGATTTCGTGCCGCGGTGCAAAGCAACAAACACGCACGGCAGGGATTTGTATGCGGCAGAAAAACGCGCGGATCTATGCCGCGGTAGGATTCCGAGTTGCACTAGGCCTCGATTCCGTTTGGAAATAGCACACGCGCACACAACAACAATTGTGTGAAACCGATTCTTGGTAGAACACGGATTGAATCCAATGAGAATTATGAACGTGGCAGCAACACACGGATCAAACCTAGAAGCTCCCGAATAGAATTCGAGTAGGGCTAGACTAGGAAGATCAAAGGAAACCCGCACCTATTTTTTGATGGGATTTTTTTATATTGACTCAGAAGAACACTAAGAACCCTAACCCTAACCAAAACAAAGAGACTCAAAAACATAAAAACGGATGCAAATCAAACACAAAAACATCAACGAGAAACTGAAACTATGGATCAACTATGGCTATGGCAATGATCTACACCTATTTTTGTGGGGCAATTTTCTGTATAGGAATAAAAACACTCAAATCTAAGGGATAGATAATAGCTCACCAAGGCAACCTGTAAATCTGATACCAAGATGATACGGGGTGGCCCAATCTTCTCGATGAACTCCTCACAGATAACTCGAATTGGATAAATTGTGTCTCCCTGAAACTCTCCCGGCTGATCCCTGATGCCAATGCAACAGTTTGCAACCCTAAGGATATTCTCAACTCCACACACTTGCACAAGTAGCCACCGACTACAAGTGGTCATGTACCGTCTTATTCCCAATGGAACAGCAGGTAACACGAAAAGTTTGCACATGAACTTCCAGATGAATGCTTACAAGTTGTTTCAATCTAGAGGTCTAGGGTTTTTGTTTTAACGTAGTCTAAAGAGCTATGGCTCGGATCCTAGATATTTAAGGGCGGTATGGTGCGGCCATAAGCATCCTTGAGCAAGCACCAACTCTAAACCGACTAGGACTCAATCTTGGACTCTATGGTTGGGTTTGGACTCAAACCAACCGACTGAACTTGATACAAACCAACCCACCATTAAGGGGTGCGTCCATAATGCTATACAAACCATATCTAAAAATACTATCACTCTATGTGGCGCATTGATATGCATTGTGGGCGCCCTCCTCTTGTTTTCACCATCTCCTAGTGTGGAATAACAAGCTAATAGTTGATTTCCACATGTGTGTTGTTGTTTTGACCATCTTTCATGCTTGTTTTCACCATAGTGATATTGTTTTCCAGCTTCTCTTTAATATTTTCCAGCTCCTCTTGATGTTCCCCTCCAAGTATGTTTGTGTTATCAATAAACCTGATCATAGATAGATGCATAGATTAGGTAGTATAAAGTTCTCACAATTATAAACATTATACTCAAGTAGGAGTGAATTCACTTGTTGTTCTAATAGTTTGGTCCTTGATCTTGTCATGGGACCAAGCCTCACTTCATTATCTTGGACAACCACCTTATCATGTGTAATAATAGGTGAAGAGCTAGGGTTGTCCTCATCAGAAGAGTTATTGCAAGCACTGGAAAGACAATAGAAAATACTCTATGAAAATAGGCACAAGATTGCTCAAATATGTCCACAAAAATATCCAAGATATGATGTATCAAGCTCCACTAGTGATATAGTAATGGCTTCGCCTCTTTTTGCTTTTTCTCTCTTTCTATTTTTTTATACATTTTCTCTATTTTTTTGTACTTTTTCAATGACCTTTGAATCAACTACGAGTAATATGTAAGGGAAAGCAGAAAATATGGACAAGAATTGACCAAATTGAGCAGCCTGTTAGAGCAAGAAAACAGCTAGTCTTTAGGTTGTGTACCTAAAATTTGTTGTAGAATGGATGTGGCTAAGGCTTATCAAAGATCAGACTAGAAATCTAGAGACAAAACAGGAAGAAAAACAAAGAAAAACTAAAGAAAACAGTGAGAAAACGGCTCCAAATAGCTCACGGCAGAGAAAACGGGACTTTTGTGTCGCACAGTGTGGTGCAAAACAGCAGTGCGTGTGGGATTTTTTTTTGCACGTAGATTTGGCGCTGGACGGCAGCGATTTTAGCGGTCTCCTAGTAGCCATCGAACAAGACACGGATGTGTGCGGTTCTTGTTTGGCCGGTCGCTCGGATTGCGACACGGTGTGTGCGTGCGTATGCGAGTAGGACAAAAAGGCGCGCTAAACGTTTGTCGGTAGCGGATCCGAGTGCAACTTGCGGCAGGAATTAAAGACGAGATTTATGGTGGACCGAGTCCAGGTAACGCGAGCAGCAACGACGGTGGGGCGCGAGCCTGGTGGACTCCGACACGGAACATGCGAGCGGGATGCGCCTGGTGGTAAGGTGAGGTGCGGCAACGCGCGTTAAACGCGGTCAGCGCGTGTGGTTATGGTAGGTGAATTTGGAAGAGCGCACGGTTTCGGTAAAGCTCGGACAAAACGCGTTATTAGCTCGGACTCTGAATGCAAGTGGGAGCGCGCGGCCAAAGTGTAAATAGGAACCCGATAGCAATAAGAACAACTCGGGTACAAATCATTTTGTGGGATTTTTGGTATAGATAGAAACAAAAGATGAACACGATGAACCCTAACCCTAACAGACAAAAAATAAAATCAGAAAAACAGGAACACAAGTCAACAGAAAAAATCAATGAGAGTAGCAATTTGGTGTTGATCTAGGCTCTGACACAAACTAAACCTAATATTTTTGTGGGCCTTTTTCTGGGGAGGAAATAAAAACAACTATATTAGGGATAAATTTGCTCACCGAGTAAACCCAAGAATCTGATACCAAGATGATATGGGGTGGCCAGATCTTTTCGTTGAGCTCTCTCTATTTTTGTGGATGTTTTGTGGATTTTCTGATAACTAGTGCTACACTGAGACCTCTCACTTGGATAACCCCTGTTGCCAATGCAACAGCAATCAATCCCTTTGGATATTCTCAACTACACACTCTTGCACACGTAATCAAAGATCACGAGTGGTCCTGTATCCCCTATTCCCAATGGAATAACAAGATATCACGGACCTTTGCAGGTATACTTCAAGATGAATTCTTAGCAGCAATACAATCTAGAGGCTAGTGGTTTTTGGTTTAAACTTGTTCTCCCCTTTATACACGTAGGTGGGGAGTATATATAGGTGGAGGGCTCCTTGCGCAAGCACCTCTCCTACTAGGACTAGGACTCAACTAGGACTCCTACTTGGACTAGGAGGAATCTACTAGGACTCCTACTTGGACTAGGAAGGGATACAAACCGACCCAACATTAGGGGGTTCAGCTATTATGGCATATAGGCCATGCCTAATTGAATTAGGACTTCTATATGACGCATTGATCTTCAATGGGGCTCCCTCCTCTTGGTTTCACCATTCCTTAGTGTGGAAAAATATTCCTGGAGTTGTTTTCCGCACTTGCACATTTGTTTTGATCACTTGAATAATTGTTTTCACCATTTGTACTCTTGTTTTCCAGCATCTCCATCTTGTTTTCCAGTATGCCTTGAGGTCTTCCTCCATTCATGTTTGTGTTATAAATAACCCTGCTAATACATAATGCATAGGCTTAGGTAGTGTAACATTCTTATAAACACAAACAATATTTATTACTAGGAAAGAATTCACCTTATAATGATTATCAGTGAGGCTCAATATTTCCTTCCAACTTAAGCATGTATAATCACCATGGACCCCTATTATATCCTCATCATGTTATATATATTTGTGTCTATTTTAGTACGAAATGAATCATGTATATCCATGTGTGTCTAGTCATTTAGTTATATTAAATCAACAATTAATTGAGAGTTGCTGCTATTTTATTACCATTTGGTTCAATGCGATATGGTTGTGACCTTTTTAGTAGATAGAGAACATAATTGTGCAACGACAGTATAGCTAGAACTAGGCATTAATAACATAATGGTTCATACAAAATACAGAATTAGGCAAGGACAGAAATGTTAGTGCCGAAATAGTTGGTAATAGAGCCATTTGGTTAGACATAGCGCCTACATCATAGAAAGCATAGAACAGGTTCAAAGAACCCTACATCAGGCTCATACATAATACTAGAGTGGAACATTATCACAGGTTACATCAGTAGGGAACGTGACAATCTTGCCAAAAGGATCCAACAGGTTTTAAACCTTGTAGATGGGATCATACATGAGCAATTACCTAAGTTTATCAAACATGTTCACCCTTTTGGTTCTTGGAGGCACAAAAGCATATGCATCTTGGTTGTAACATCCCAAGTATGAAAATACCCTTAGAATGTTTGATTTCAAGTTTAATTAAAGTATTGCATCATGTCATCATGTTTATTTCCCTTGTTTGCATTTGTTTACTATTTGTTTTGCTTCTGTTTTTATTCTGTTTTCATAATGGAATCCAAACATTTTTCAACTTGTTATCATACTTGTCATGTTACAATCTTGTTTTCAAATAAAAGCTCAACTCAAACAACATTTGTTTCATTTTATTTCCATGTTGAATCAACTAATAAAATGGTGCTTTTATTTCCATTAATTAATTCCAAATTGGTTTCAAATTCAAAGCAATCACCAAACAGCACCTCATTTGAACATTATAAAAATACCAAACAAATTCTAATCCCATTTGTTCTATTTAGTCAATAGGGTTCAACCTATTAAAAACTTTGTTTTCAATATTATTTTATTTAATAACAAAATACCTCTAAATTTGAAATAATTCCAATCAGCACCAAAATTCAAATGTTTTTGAATTCCAAACTTGGTATTTGGTTGTAATTAACCTAATGAGCTCATCCTAATTTTTCTAGGATTTTTGCTAACCCCAAAATCCCTTTTCTCTTCCATATCTATTTGCTACAAAAAAAACAGAAAAGGAAAAATAGAAAAAAAGAAGAAAAACGGCGCGCGGCAGCTAACTACCGGCCCACCTACCTACCTTACCTCTCGCGCGGCCCAGTTTTCGGCCCGGTACCCCTTCGCTGAGCCGCCCCCGTCGTTCTCGCGTACGGCAGGGCATCCGCCCGTGCCACGTACGCCGCCGTTGCAGAACGACGGCCAGCAGCCGCCACTGCCCCTATTTAGTCCCCCTCGGGCAGCGCGCGCAGCCTAGAACTAACCCTACCCCCTATCTCCCCTAGCCCGCCGCCATTTTTCCCTCACGCGGCCACCTCTCCCATCTCTCTGCCGCCACTCGCCGGAGAACTTCTCTGAACCCGCCATGGCCACGTCCACCTCAACGCTCCACCCACCCACCTAAGCACGGGGATTGAACCGCCACCCTTCCAGCTCTCGTTTGGACACCGCAGCGAGCCCGTGCACGTCGTGGATCGCCGCCGCCATCCTCCGCGTCGTCGCCGGCTTCTCCCTCCGAGCCTCTGCTTCCACGATAGCGCCGGTGAGGCCGTCGTGCTCTCCCTCCGCCCTGCCCTCTCTGTCTAGCGAGCACACGCACACACCCGCAACACGCCCGTGCACGCGCAAGCCACAGCAGCACACGCGCACCTCGAGCTCGAGCACACGGTGATCGCCGCCGTTGAGCCCCGGGCAACTGTCAAAGTTCAGTACAGCGAGCGCGAGTTTCAGTTAAAATTCAGATAGCGTTTCTGAACCTTAACCTGTCACCAACACGTTTACTGACAAGAACTTCTCGCTCGCCCCAGTGGCAACGCCACAGCACGCGCAAGGGCAGGTCCAGGGATCGAGCCCTGGCTCCCGCACGGGATAAAAATCCCGCTTTTTTTCCACCGCCACGCTGACAGGGAGGGCCCCCTGTCAGCCACTCTGAAGCCACGTGAGCACAGCGAGACCCTGTGGCCCACTGGCAGTGGCAGGGTAGACCCCCCAGTGCGTATAAAATGTTTATCTAACTTTTTCTGTTTTCAAAACTAATCCTTTATTTTAACAGATTGGTCCCTGAAAGTAATTTGACAATAACTTTAGTTTTATAAGTCCAAATAACAAAAATAAAATATGTGCACCGCTCTAAATTTAATTCTCTATCTAATGGTAGCATTTGTTTCCTGTTTTGAATTTTCAAAATGCAATTCAAATTTGAATTCAAATAATTCAATTGCAAATTGCTAAAATCCATAACTATTTCATTCTTAATCCAATAAATGCAAATAAAATATGATTTCCATGCTATTTCAAATAACCTTTTCAAATATAAATTTTGTTTCAGGGTTTGAATAATTTAAATTGCCTAAATAATTTAATCCTTATTTAATTCATTTAAATTTTGCTAAAATCATAACTTGCTCAAAATAAATTATTTTTGAACATGCAAAATATGTTTTCAAACTAGAAAAGTATGAAATTTTCAAATATGAATTTGAATTTATGTTTTGAATAAATAAAAATTCAAATAATTTTCAAACTTGTTTTAAATTCAATTAAAACTTGTTTAATATTGTTTAAGTCATAATAAATTCATCTTAACTCCTTTTTCAAAATTTGAAACATGTAATCCAACTAAAATTTGGTATTCTTTTCAAATATGAATTTTGTTATTTGTTTTGAACACTTTAAATTGATGAAAACAACAAATGCTTGTGTGACATGTTTAAGTAACCAAAAATTTCCAAACTTAATAAATAATTTCCAAACTTGTTAAAATCCTTTTCCACTTGCATCTATTGTTGTTATTTTGTTGTTATCATCATGCATGCATCATGGTAATAAACTTTCACATGGTACTAAGTTGTAGATCATTTGTTCCCACTTAATTCATGGACCTTTTTCCATATGCACTCCAATGGCATATGTGTCCATTTAAATTGTGTTACCATGTCACTTAGTTTATTTTGATGCATCTATTAAATTGACATGCATCATCCCATGATTGTGCACTATGCCATGATATTGATTGTTTATATTTCTGTCTTGTTTGTTTGCTTCTTCTCGGATAGACGACGACGTTGAGACAGACGATCTTTACAGCACCCCTTCTGAGGATCTAGCTCAGTACCCGGCTGCTGAGTTTGCAGGCAAGTTATCACTCACATGAACCATTGTGTTCCTTTCAACATTGGTTACCGATACTTTCCGTTGTCTATTCCTGCTAAGCCATAGTAGTAGTTGTTTCTGTTACGAACCTATCACATGAATCCCTTAACCCTGATATTGCCTCACCTCCACCCCTACACCCCTTTGTTTGAGCCAGTGTCTTACTAGCATGCTTAGGTTGTTTTGCTCGAGTCTGTTACCCGTTATTTTCTGTTACTATTTCATTATGTTCTGGGGGCTCGATGTTTAATCAATCAATCATGCTAATGTTATTGTTAAATAATAATTTGATGATAAGGCACCGGCAGGAGGCCCTGTGTGGTTTTGAGGCCTGCTAGTGTCGACCCTAATAGGAAAAGGGTCTTGTCTACTGATCCATGATGAGCGCACTACCCGCATGTGGGAAGCGAGTATGGGCGCCCCCCTCAATTTGATTCGATTCGCATCTCGTCCAAATCGCCTCATTTAGTTCGTGTTTTCCATTTGCCGCATGCATGTTTTTGCGAGCCCAGCGCAGGGTGGAACCTTTGTAGTCGGCATATAGGGGGACACGGTCTTAGAGTGCTATGAGGGTCCCTTTTCTTCGGGGCTTGATTAGCCGTGCGCCCAAGGTGCTTTGGGCTTGATGCGAAGAAGAGTTGAGTTGTGTTGAGTGCCCCGCTTGGTGGGAGGCATCCCATCTGGCGGCTTATTCATACGTGTACGGCCAAATTGGTGCAACCCTGCAGGGATAATCTTCTCGAGAAGTCGTGTTTTCCGCGGTTATGGTTAACTTGGTGAAAGTACTGGCTAACAAGTACTCAGGACAACTTAAACCTAATGATTCACAATCTCACACCCAATGATTAACAACTTGACTATTAATAGGATTATTGACACAAAACTTGATTCATCTTTAATCCAACTGTGTGAGTTATCCTCGGATTGCTTCTTTGGATAAGGGGCGAGATCCAGGATGGGTTTGTTTGAAGTTATCTTTCAGTTGGTTACCATACTCGATCTTATCTTCTTTCTGTTAGCCGGAAGTGGTAGAATCTCTGTAGTTGGTTAGCGCAGCCAGTTGCAGCATCTTTTATATCCCCTCTCTTCCGTTGAACCCAAGGCATCTGTTCTTGGTGTTGACGGGCTACACTTTGGTGAACTGTGAGTCTTGCTTGCCAGTACTTGTATGTACTGACCCCTTTGGGGCTGTGGTTTCCGCAGACTACGCTTACGAGGATCCAGGTGATGGCTACTACATGGAGTTTGACGAGGCTGCTGACGAGTAGGTAGCGGACCCGGGCAGTATCCGAGACTACGTGGATGGGCTCCGTCTTTATTTCAGTTCCCGGCTTCTTAAGCCTATTTGGATTTGTCTGTACTCAGACCCTTTGAATGCTTCCGCTAAGATGTAATGATGTTATGTTGGGACATGTGTCCTCTGGATGATTGTATTTGCTATCTCTGCTCTAGTGAGAGCTATTTGCAACTTATTTCAATCTTTTGTGTCTTAGAGATATGTTGTGCTATCATTCTGTTACAATCCGTTGATGTACCATGTGTGTATGGTATGAAGTACGTCAATGGTAGTATCCTGATTTCTATGGGATAGTTTACGTCGACGCTGAACAGATAGGGGTTGGTTGTCACACATACGTGTGTTGGCCTACTCGTAAGAGGACGCGGGTGCCGGTAAGCCCCGTAATCCAATCTACTACTGTTCAACGGAACGGCGAGTATCCTCTAGAAGTCCGGGTGCGACAAATGGTATCAGATCCTGTCTGCCTGTAGGATCCCTTTTTACTGGTCGCAGTTGAGTCTAGAAACTATTTTGTAGCTATATAGGAAAAATGAAACGTGAGAGTAGGAATTCTGCCATTTTTCTTCTTTACCCACCCACCCACCCCTTTTTTGGTAAGGAAGTGCAACGTTGTTTTCTCTGTTCTCACCTAAACTTTCAAGTTAGGGTATCACGTGTTTTGGGTTCTCCGTAGTACCTCAGGAGTTTTTGGTCTTGTGTTTCCCGATGTTGCTTCAATATCCTGTTCTTTTCAACATCCTTTCGTCCGTTGAAATCTTGTTGTTGCTTTCCACTTCAGTTCTCTACCGGCGTCTAATCAAAACTTCCCCGATCATCTGCAGATGGATCTCAGGTTCTTCCCGCAGGTGGTTCGGATGACTCGTTGCGAGAGCACTGCCGGTTATCCGGAGATGCTGAGAGACATGGTCACTTTTCTGGGGTTCCGTTGGGCACCAGAGTACCAGGTCTACGAGCAGCAGCGAGAGTTTGACCAGACCTACTACCAGGCTATCGTCTACATTCTGTTAGATGATGGCATGAGCGTTGTCCACCGCTACGAGGCAGTAGGTTCCACAGTGGATATGGCTGTGCAGCAGGCAGCTTACGTGAGTCTCACCGTCCTTCGTGCTGACTACTGGGGGTTTGACGATTCTATCTATCGCCACATCCCCCGTGGTTACATCACTTCGGAGGGAGCTCACTTCACTCTCTACGACAACCTGGATTTCTACGAGCATGATAACACCAGGCTGCACACCACCGCTCAGTTCGTGAGGCACAGTGACGCTGTTGCCACCACACTTTCTCAGGAGTTGGCCTCAGTCAGGGAGCAGCTCTACCTTGCTTTGACTCGTCTGGCGACGTACACAACAGACTTTGTTGGAGATGAGCGCTTTGCACGTTTCCATCAGACAGTTGGACGTAGTTTGCCAGATGCTGGAGGTTACGAGCCGATCAGAGGTCCACTCCTCAACCTCGGAGCTGGTTACACTGGGATTCCACGCTTTGGAGAACAGGGAGACGACGCTTTCTACTTCACCACACCGAGAGTCGCTCTCAGAGCAGTCCCGATCTACGTGGATCGTCGTTCTACCTACTTTCGTGGGATTCCTCCTCGCCGTATCTCTCGTCGTACTACTCACCGCCGTCCTGCGTGATGAGCATGGGAGTACCGATGTATCCATTCCTAGCTATGTTTAGTTATCCTTTGGCTTTCGAACCATGTATTGGTGTGTTGGATATTCTGATGTATTTGAACATGTGATGATGTACCTGTTGGTTATCTATTCATGCGTCGGAATAATCTATCTTTCGGTTACCAAGTCTATCCTTTTCTGTTGTTGTGCTAAAATGCATGTCTATCCAGGATGCCGCCAACAAGGAGCAACCCGCCTGAACCACCTCCGCTCACGGAGCTGTTGACTCAGATGACTCAGGTCGTGGCTCAGATGGCCCAGATCCAGGCTAACCAGCACAACAACCAGAATGCTCCACGAGTCAGTATCAAGGAGTTCCTCAGTATGGGTCCGAGAGCTTTCGTGGCAACACGTGAGCCTCTGGATGCTGATGACTGGATCCGGGAGATGGCCAGGGCTCTGGACATTGCTCACGTTGCTGAGGAGGACAAAGTCAAGTATGCCACCTACCTACTGAAGGGTCAGGCAGCTACTTGGTGGGAGAACTACCAGACCATGAGAGCTGGCTATCCTATCACCTGGGGATGTTTCAAGGATGCCTTCCTGAAGCACCACATCCCAGATGGTCTCATGGAAAGGATGCGTGAGGAGTTTTGCTCTCTCAAGCAGGGCAAGCTGGACGTCATTGGCTATCAGAATGAGTTCAATCGTCTCGCTCGATACGCTGGTGATGAGGTGTCCACTGAGGCTAAGAAGATGGCAAGGTTCCGCCGAGGTTTTAACCCGGAACTGAAGTACGCTCTCACCAACATCAAGTGCAAGGACTTCGAGGAGCTTGTGAACACCGCGCTCAATGAGGAAAATGGGCGCAAGGCGTTCGAGGATTCTCGCAAGCACTCGCGTGAGGGTGGTTCCTCCTCCAACATGACCACCCCTCCGCAGAAGCGCCGCATCTGGGTGCCAAATGCTGTGTCACTCGGGCCCCATATGCCCAAGCTTCTCCAGGCTTTGCTCCCCGCCCACCCAACCCAGCTCAGATGCAGAGTCAGAGGGTTCCAATGGGGCAGCCAAGGGCAGGTCCTCCTCATGTCGTCACTTGCTACAAGTGCAAGGAGACTGGACACTACGCTGATAAGTGCACTCAGAGGCAGCTACCTCCACCTCCTCGCCCCAACACCAACCAGGCAATGGTTCGTGCTCCCCCGGCTAAAGCCTTCAACTCCAACAACAGGCCTGTCGGGAGGACCGCGAGGGTGAATCATATCAAGGCCGATAAAGCTGAGGAAGCTGCTGACGTCGTTCTCGGTATATTACCCGTAAACTCTTTTCCAGCTAAAGTGTTGTTTGATACCGGAGCATCGCATTCTTTTGTGTCAAAGATCTTTGCAAAAGCATACAACCTAGTTCTGGTTCCGCTAAGCAATCAAATCACTGTTCACTCTCCGGGACCGCAAATGTTGACTTCCAAGATAAGTAAGGACAATCAGATCCTAATTGGAGGCCGCATATTCCTTGCTTCACTCATGTTGCTGGGAAATTCTGACATTGATGTCATTCTGGGCATGGATTGGTTGAAGACCAACGAAGCTAAAATTGACTGTGCTCAAAAGTCAATAACTCTATCCCACCCTTCTGGCCAGATAGTCTATTCTCCATATGGATCAAGTTCTGTTCAGCTGTTCAACCTCGATGCTAAACCTCTTCCTGCAATTGAAAATGTTCCGGTGGTTTGTGAATTCCCTGACGTCTTTCCAGAAGAGTTGCCAGGGATGCCTCCGGACAGAGCAGTTGAGTTCGTGATCGAGCTTGAGCCAGGTACTGCTCCAATCTCTAAGCATCCATACAAGATAGCTCCTCCTGAACTGAAATTGTTGAAGGAGCAAATCGATATGTACATGGAGAAAGGTTACATTCAGCCTAGTTCCTCCGCTTGGGGTTGCCCAACTCTGTTTGTTGCCAAGAAGGATCAAACAAAAAGACTCGTGGTTGACTATCGTCCTCTCAACGAGAAAACCATCAAAAACAAGTATCCAATTCCTCGTATCGATGATCTTTTTGATCAACTTGCTGGAGCCTCGATATTCTCAAAGTTGGACTTGAGGATGGGTTACCATCAGATAAAGATCAGAAAGGAAGATATTCCTAAGACAGCTTTCACCACTCGGTACGGTCTATATGAATACACCGTCATGTCCTTTGGTCTCACCAATGCACCGGCGACGTTCTCAAGACTCATGAATTCTGTCTTCCATGAATACCTCGAAAGGTTCGTTGTGGTATATCTTGATGACATTCTAGTCTACTCCAAATCCGAGGAAGAGCATGGAGAACACCTTCGTCTCACTCTCATGAAACTTCGCGAGCATCGTCTATATGCAAAGTTCTCTAAATGTGAGTTCTGGATTCCAGAAGTTGCTTGTAAGGACCCCAGACCGGCAGTCTGAAACCCTACGTATGCATACATCCACGATCCCAGAAAGATCAGTCGTGAACAACATACAAAGTTGGCACACAGAAATACATCATCCATTACACGAATACATAAAGGTATTACACAAAGATCACATGATCAAGTTTAACGCAACTGCCACAAGGACAGGCAACTTAATCAAACACAGCGGAAGGCAAATAAAACACAACGTAGTTGAGCCCAAGTCACGCCTTAACCTACAGGCTGCTGACCCGGAGACGATCCTAGTTCGCAAAGCCGTCAACTCCGTACTTCTCTTCATAGATATCCTTTGGAGGTTCCTTCTCCAAATCTGATAAGTAGATACCAGGGGCGAAACCATAATGAGTACATTTGAATGTACTCAGCAAGACATCCATCATGTCACTTACCAACATGCAAGTATGCTTATATGGTGGAATAGGTAGGCTATAAATATGGTTCACTATCGATGGTGTTCATATATGATGACACCACAGTTGCAGTCATGTTTATCTGTATCTTCGTTGAAGAATATACTTCAGAAGAAAATAATATAGTTTTATTTCTCTTGTAGATATCACAGGTACAAGAGGTTTTGTAAAGCTTTGTTAAAGAACATTTTCTCTTTGCAAAACTTCTTGGAATCAGTTTCCAGAATTCTTGCTTAGAGTAGAAAAGGTTTTCTTTGCAAAACATTTTGTTTTGTATATCAGCATCTGGCTTTTCATCATCGACGATACCTCCACGGTATAAGTTTCCATTCCTTTCCGAACTTCACAAGTTCAACACTTCCTTTCCAAAATTTCCCTTTCAAAAACTCCCTTTTTGAAAACATTGACACAATGCTAGCTACATGGCCATTCAACCGTCCATATCCGAGGACGCGGCTATCTCGAAATAGTTTTACTCTGCAGAGGTGTACACATTTCCACCAGATCCAGAATCCGCCATGAAACACCCATGGACTGTTCTCAACCTATGAGAACATCAGATAACTGATCTTGAATATCCACTATGTACAAGCTAGAACATGACTATCTCTTCAATTGGGGTTCCCCCTCCCTGGCAAGCCGTGTCCCACACCGCCAAAACAGGAGACCCAACTGCTGCATCCGGAGGGAAAATTAATCCCACACTTTAGATGTCCCGTCTGCTCACTCCTAGCGACACTTCGGTTCGGAGGATCCAATCCTCTATAGCACTTTGAGATAGCTCACATACTAACCATAACAAGTTTTTAATCAAGCCCCTACCCATATTGGGGTAAAGTGGCAGTACGGTAAAGGTTGTCCAGCGAAGACTAGGTTATGTGTCATTTTTGAAAACACCACTTTCTCAAAAATGACCACTTCCACATTCCTCCGGAGAACAAGGATCCGCCTTTTCTCCGGGTTTTTCCGTAAAGCCTTTGTTTTGTAGAATCACAATTTTAGGGTGTCCACTTAGGGACTAGTATATTTGATGGTAATAAATACCATATGGTGGCTTATGGGCTTGGTATTACCAAGTTTAACTACTGGCATGGTAGTAACCTATATTATAGTATAGTAGTAAATTCCACATCAAAAATAGTTTTGATAATCAAGTTTTTGTAAAACTTCAGAGGTAAAACATGCATGATAGATAATGGTAAGTATTGTATCAGCAAGCAATCAGGATGGCTTGCCTGGTATCTCTTGTGTCCCTGGTTCTGGAGTGACTGGATCTTGAAACAGAGCTTCACGACACTCCCTTCCTCTTCGTTTTCTAACGTCGTAAAAGGAATAAAGGGCACACATTCAGAACCAATCAAGGCAAGCAACAATGCATAACAATACATACAGCAAGGAAACTAAAAATAACTTATCACACAATTATTAATGGAGCAAACAATCAAACAAACACACTTGGCAGAAATGCCATTCAATAAGACAGCTTAAGGTTGGAGGAATATATCTCACAACCTCAATATCATGGATTCAGTGGGTGTGCCACTCTCATACCAAGATATTAATAAGCCCAAAATATACTTAGTTTCACAAGGGTTAGACTACTAAAAGTATATAAAACATGCACAACAATAAGCATGGCAATGGGTCTATCAACCAAACCACAAAAAGAGAAAGGTAGCTATCTTACTAAGTATAAATTCACACCAAGAATAATTAAGACACATGATTTGCAAAAGTTACTTTTACAAATCAGTGAGCCTACTCAAGTGTAACACGGTAATAGACTCATCACAAAACACACAATTTCTCATAGTGAGAACAATAGAAACAATGGCTAAAAAGGAGGAATCCTATAGACATGCTTCTACTAAGGGTTTGCTATGCAAGCATGCATAACAAGTAAAGTACTAAAATGCAAACAAGGAACCATGTTATCATAATGGGAATGAAAACATGTCCTCATGCAAGGATACATAAATATCTACCAAACACAAGTTGGCAGGAAAAATAATTCAATACAAAAATGCTAAGGAAAACTAGTACTACTCACACATGAAGAATCAATGGATGCATTTCAATCAAGTAATTGAAATACAACCAGAGGGTCCATGTTATAAAAACAGTACTGAAAAACATATATACTTTGTATAACAAAAATATCCCATTTGATAAAACAAGTCATCCATTTTCAGGGCAACTCCTACATACTAGTGGTAATAAAAAGGGCATTACTAGGGGAATCAAACAACAACCCAAAGATGGATTTTTCCTAGCAAGCCACACATTATTATAACCACTTACAAACAGAAGCATACCCATTTCTGTTTAGCACAAAAATTCCCAAAGCAAAACTACTAGGCACTCACTAGTTATGAAACTATATAAAAGAAATACATCTAGTTTGGGGAAATAATGTTTCCACCAAAAATGCAATGAAACCAGTGGGTGTTCCACTAGCATAACAAAGCATTAAGAGGTCACAAAGCCTCTGGTCACACTTGCTAAAAATTAACAAAAGACTAAACTAGCACCTAGTGCAATAACAATACTATCAGAAAATAATAGGGTGCTAAAAACAAGCAAGGTAATGATACTCATGCTATTGTTTTCACACATGTGAAAACTTTAGGGGTCAAGTACTCATAACAAAATCATCAAAATGCTACTGGTCCTATGAACATAACACAAAAATATGTGGCCACAAAACCACAAATGATTATGTCAAAATTCCACACATGAGGGAATTTTTCCATAACCATTCTCATAGTCATGACAAAGCTAATAATGCTTTTCTACCCACTCAAATGCAATCTATCAGAGGTGATAACAACACCAAATCAGTACCAACATGGCACTGGATCCAATCAAAAATCCAAGTGCTAGCACATCAATTCATCACTCAAAAATTATATGCAACTATACACTAGAGATAAACATATGCTACCAACAAATATCATAATTCTTCTCCACTCAAGTCCACACATTCTAACATGCTAAAATAGTTAAGTAATACTTAGAAAACAAGTTCACACAACTTATACATGCTAGAAAACAATATTGCAACACAAAAATATAATCACAACAATTAATTAGCTAAAATGCCAAAATGGCAGAAACATGCAAAACCAAGATCTGTCCACCAAAATTTCTATGATGCTCTAAAAATTAAACCCTTCTAGGTTTGGATAGTCCTAAACATATACAAGACCATCCAATTGAGTTTGCATCAAAATTCATTTTTAATAATTTTATAAAAATCACCAAAGTGCTCTCTGGTGTTTTACCAAATTGCATGCCATTTCAAAAATACAATGAATTTGGAAACGAGGTTAAATGCTCCTGTTAGGAAATTTCAAGGGCTTTCCAATGCAATTGGCCTCACTTCATTCTGAGTTGTAAAATAAAAATGGTGCTCATTTTGGTGTTTCTGGTACCTGTTGCCAAATCATTTTTCATTTCAAATCTATTCATCCAAAAGTAGATCTACAAGTTGGAGGTGGTTCCTATTTTGTTGCTCTACAGCTGTGAATTTTTGTTTGGCCAAATTCATATTTTAGGTAGCATTTTAGAGCCAAAAGTAAACATGTAATGTTTCTGTAAAAATAAAATGGAAAAAGGCAGGGATGGGCCAGATCTAGTTGTTGGGCCGGCCAGACATGATCTTCACCACGGCCAGAGCGAGCCTCAGGGGCTGACTAGCGGGCCTGGACGCCACGGCGGCATCCACGTGGGCTAGCGCGGCCCCACTGGCCAGTTTGACCAGCAGCGCGCGGTGAATGGGGGGCTGACGCGAGCATGATGTCACGCGCGCGTCACCCGCCGGCGGGACGTCTCCGGCGAGCTCTAATCTCGCGTTTCCGGCCACCGTTCATCGATTAAAAGATACCTACGCGTTGTACTCGACGAGGGGAACCAAAAGGGGCCGGTTTCGTTTCCAGGGAGACGCCGGAACACGGACGGCGACGGAGGCGCGCGGCGGCCGGAAGCGAGCACGGCGCGGTGATGACGTAGAGGCCTAGGGAGAGGGAAAAGTGGCCGTGGAGAATCGCACACTCACCCTAGACGCCATGGAGCACTCGGTGAGGTCGAAGAAGGAGCGAGGCGACGCCGATTTGCCGCCGGAGTCGGCCGGACTCGAGGGAGGAGATGGATGGCGCGGGCTCCTCGCGTCGTCCCACCTCAATCCCTTTTGCACCGAGGTCCAGAACGACGAGGCGAAGAGGTAGAGACCACCGGCGACCGGCGGCGAGCTCGGGAGCGGCCTAATCGACGGCGAGCTAGGCTAGGGTTTCGGGTTGGGCTTTTTCTACCGAGAGGGAGAGGAGAGAGCTTGAGGGGGGGAGAGAGAGGGCTTGAGGGAACACAAGCACATGGGGGGCCTCTTTATTCACCTCGGATACCTTCCTCTCGAAGGCATGGAGTAGGGGTGCTGTTTCTCTACAGGGAGCTAGAGGTAGAAGATGACTCATCTTACTTTTAGGTCCCTGCAAGTTTACAAATTGGTCCCTGTCTTCTCTGTAAAAGGTTGTTTTCACTAGTCAAACAAAGTCAAAATTTAAATTCCTTTTGCCCAAAATTCTAATTAGTTAAGATACACAACATATATGAAAATTGGCTCAATTGGGGAAACTTTATAATTCAAAGTTGTTCAAATTTGAATTCTGACATAAATGGACATTGAATTTATTAACCTACTTAGGAGCTTCCAAAAATGATAATTTTTGGCACACATTCCTTATTTGATGTGTTCCTTATGTGGTAGAAAATTCAAGTCATTTTGAGTTACTTCATAGAACAAACTTGTTCAAATTTCAAAAAGGTGCTGTCAAGAAAACAGGGGTTTTTGGCAACTTCAATTATTCAAAAACTTGTGCCCTTTTGGTTTTCATCCTTATTTATGATATAGAGCATGTGGTATTTATTTCATGGCATTTGGAAAAAGTTTGTAGAACAAACTTGTTCAAAATCCCAAATGTTGCTGTGGAGAAAATTCATGTTTTCAGGGCTTTAATGGATTCAATTCTTGGTCTCCTCTTGTGTGTGTTCCTTATTTGATATAAGGAAGCAATGGTATTAATTTCAGATCATTTGAGGAAAGTTTCCAAAAGTAACTTGTTTCAGTTTTCTGTTTCTGGAAATATTGGAATTTCTATTTAATAAAGCACTTGGCTTTTCTTTAGCAATGCTTTGCCAAAAAATTTATATTACTAGAGATAGCAAGTCAATGCTCTCAAATACTTTTGTTTTTAAGATTGCAAGGTTGGAAAAACATTTGATAATATTTTGGTGAAGCATTTAAGAATGCCTCTTTTTCTGATAATCCTTTATGGAAATTTATTAAGTGTTTCATCTTTCTTAATTTGGGTCTTGGAATAATATTCAACAAGTAGTAGGTTCATAAGATAGTTTTTGGAAAAACTCTTTGATCAATATTTACTTTAGAAAATATTGCCAAAGTCATTGGAACAATATGTTGAATATTTTTATCCCTGGAACAATATGTTGAATATTTTTAGTTCACTGCTTTGCTATCCTTTTAAGTTTGCAAGTTTATATAATTAGTTTGTTTGGTTGCACTTAAACAACCACAAACAAACACAACCAAGGTTTATTAGTAAAGCAATTAGCAAAACAACTGTGTTAACAGGTATTCCAAAATTGGGATGTGACAGGTCTTCCCCCCTTAAAAAGAATCTCGTCCCCGAGATTCACAAGCGAGGACTAAGGGAGGGCCAACAAACACAATGTTAGTGTTGGAGTGCAGGTGCTTCCCCCCTTTGACTTTTCTTGGGAGGTGGGGTACATCCCTTAAATTATCAAATTCTTTTTTAAAAATTACATCAGCATTGTGTTAGGTCCAAAACTTTTGTTTCCTAGTTTTGACGAGACCTGAACAACCAACATTAAGGTTAGTGCAGGACTACCTGGAAACGTACCGTCAATTATTTCATGAGTTCTTAGCTATATCCCACATCTTACATAACACATATGGAGTGGTATACCACTCTCATAACCAGGTACATAAGAAGCTAAAAAATATAGCTTGTGGGTGCAAAGGTTAGGTTGCTAAGATAAAACAAACAGACAGAACAATACCCATGGCAGTGGATATTACTCACCACAAGCAACTATCACTTATTATGTTCATGATTTTAGTTGGATGTTTTAGTTTCATAAGATACTCTTAAGAACAAACATAACACAAGTATAAACTCATGCTAAGGTAAAACATTTACAACATCCAAAAAGCAAGCAAACAACACCACATATAAATAGACTATTTATTCACTAGGTTATTGTTTATTAGAGGTTTTGGAACCCATCAATCATGAACAATTAGCAAACAACCAGTAGCTAAAAACCAATGAACTCAATCATAAAGATACTCTAAAATACCATCTTTACACAAGATAAAAAAAACTCCTATTACACAGGCATAAAAAAAAATAGGACTGCACAAATAACACACTAGTATAAAAAAAAATCTACACCAGCATGCTATAAGAGATAATCATATCCTATACCATAGAACATGAAGCTAAATAATTCATGGCATGATAACAGAAGTAAAACTTCCTAAACATGCTATATCAACACATATACTCATAAAATAAAGAGGGTAATACTAGAGCAGAAAATCACCATTTTCTAGTGGTGAAACTAGTTTCACTCTAGAGAAGCAAACAATGCTATCATGATGTTTAAACTTAAACAAGCAAGTCATGAATATAAGTGTACCTAAATAACAGTACACAAAACTTACTCATGTTAGTAAGCACAAACATCAAAACAATCCCATGATACAAGTATTAAACATGCAGAAATTTCTTCTAGCAATTTCTGTTTTCTTTAACCAATTACTAGCAAACAAGCAAGTTATAACTCACCCAACCAGTAGCTATGAAATTAATGAAAAGTTATCTAAACCCCTTTTTTTTTAAAAATCCATACACTCAATTTAAAATCATTCACAAACAATCTACCAATCAAGAGGAATTTATTTTATTTGCGAACAATTTAATTTCAGCACACGATAGTGAAACATTTCTTAACATGATACCCCTAAGGAATATTATGCTAACAAAAGGATCACACCTAAACATATTAGTATTTACTAATAAGAAATAAACTTCTCACTTGCATAAGTGAAAACAAACAATTATATTTTCCCTGGTGGAAAATAGAAATCAATCACATAGTGAAACATGCTATTTTCACACATGTGTATGGTTGGGGATTTTCATCCTCAAGCCAAAAATCAATGGGACCAGTGGGATATGGCCCACTAATACCAAGTAAAAATAGGTACTAAGCCTCTGTTTACTCATGAAAAACTTTGCATACAAGATAAAAATATAATGCTATTTAATCTAGTGAAGCAATACTAGTGCATATTGATAGCAATTCTTACACATGCTTTACTATTAAGAGACATGCAAGCTAACATAGGTACATGCATCAAAATATCAGTACCTAAATGGTACTGGACTCAAAGAAAACATAGCACAAAATTTATCAAAGCATTCACACAAAGATCTAGCTTTCACAATAATTCCAAATAATAAAAACTGGAAAAATAGCAAATGTTACTCATGCTTTGCTATAAGATCACATGCAAGTTAAGGAAGATAACATCATATAAATAACAGTACCAAAATGGTACTGGATCTATCATAACCATAACAAAAATCTAGGTACAACAAATCTACAAGGATTTGCCCACTCAACAATCCAAATAATAAACTAGAAGGTAACAAATGCTATTCATTTTTATTCGAGTTTTCAATCATGCACACACTTTCTAGGGTAGATTCATTGTAAGAAAACAACATAATAACGAGTCTTAACAACTCCATATAAGTTAGGAAGCAAGATTGAATAAAATACAAATTTATTTCAATCAAGAGCACACAAAGAAATAACAACAGGAAAACTGCTGTTTTCCAGATCTATTATAAACATTCCATCGTTCACTTAGTTTCTAAACCCCGAATTTTATAGTACCTACAATGTCTACCAAGTTTTGATTTCCAAAGTATATACACAAGATATCCTATTGACTAGTAAACGAATAGGTCATCATTTTATTTTCTCATGACTTCTCCTTTTTACCAACTAGGTTAAAAGGTGTCGTAAGTCACTTAATTTCTTGGTTTAGAAAGAGTTGTCAGTAGTTCGCATGCTTTGGTTAGGTATCAACCTAAAATTAGAACAAAGCATGTTAATCTTGTTAGCTTTTTATTTAATAATGTTTGTCCGACAAGATACGACTAGCGTCATCGTACGTCGAATATTGAATTGTGCTCTTCGGATTGGCTTTTGAGGGGGTTGCGCATCATGGCATGTGAAGACTTCTTTTTGCACCTTTCTCCAGAGGAGGGAGGTATATAACTTTTAAAAGGGGATTTCTCTTGTTTGGTCTTGTAAAAGGGACATAAAAAGGTGCGACATTTAGCTAACAGGGTAAAACGAGCCTTTTGCAAACAGACAAAACACAGAGGTTTTGGTCAGTATTGGTTGGTTTTCTTCATGCCTTTTCTTCTTTGAGGGTTGTCGTTTTTGGAGATTTATCTGTTGGAGTGCATCACTGGTAGCAATGATATCAGCTCGTGTGGCTTGATGGTCCTCTATTTAGGCCCAACGGTGCTTTCATTAATTGTGGGGGAGATGGTGGTGGTTCACGACGGTGGCATTATGAAGCGAAAACAAGTATAAGTCTAAGCAACAAATTCTTGTTTTTGAATACTATACAAACATTTTTGCTTGCAAAAATTTAACACGAGGCGATTCAAAAACAAGAGCGGGGCAATCACAAATTTGCAAAACTTGAGCACTCCGCAAACATATAGAAGCCTAGATGAATCAAAATCTACACCACACAATAGCACAAAGTCCTACGGACACACATAAGCAAGCCAAAACACACAAGCAAGGCTCCATTGGAGCTACGTCGGGGGATGATCCAAAATCCTAGAAGTGGCTGAAGAACTATATCTACTCCTGACCATCATCACTGTAGAGCTAGGCAATTATTTTGGTCTTCTCGGGACATCGGCAAGTATAAAAGTTTTTGTATGAAAACAAGATAAATAGAAGTAAAGTTTTGATAAAACTTTATGCCACAATCTGTTTTTGAAACTCCAACTATTTTCTGGACAGAAAACTTCAAATACGAGAGATGTTTCAAAAACAGAGCGGAGCAATTGCAAATAAGTAAGAAATAAACTCTTAACCGAGAGAGATACAAACTCTGTAAGGCTCGCCCTTCGAACTACTGTTCAAGGACGCCCTTGATATGCATTTAGAATCTTTTGAAAAGATCAGAAGGAGGGAAAATATACTAAAATTCCCTTAGATAAAAAAAAAATCTAGATAGTAAATAGGTTTTTACTCCAAAATACTTATCTTTCCTATCTGACGTCCATGCTAACTAAGGTCTCCTAAGGTCAGGATGGCTCTGATACCAACTCTGTAAGGACCCCAGACCGGCAGTCTGAAACCCTACGTATGCATACATCCACGATCCCAGAAAGATCAGTCGTGAACAACATACAAAGTTGGCACACAGAAATACATCATCCATTACACGAATACATAAAGGTATTACACAAAGATCACATGATCAAGTTTAACGCAACTGCCACAAGGACAGGCAACTTAATCAAACACAGCGGAAGGCAAATAAAACACAACGTAGTTGAGCCCAAGTCACGCCTTAACCTACAGGCTGCTGACCCGGAGACGATCCTAGTTCGCAAAGCCGTCAACTCCGTACTTCTCTTCATAGATATCCTTTGGAGGTTCCTTCTCCAAATCTGATAAGTAGATACCAGGGGCGAAACCATAATGAGTACATTTGAATGTACTCAGCAAGACATCCATCATGTCACTTACCAACATGCAAGTATGCTTATATGGTGGAATAGGTAGGCTATAAATATGGTTCACTATCGATGGTGTTCATATATGATGACACCACAGTTGCAGTCATGTTTATCTGTATCTTCGTTGAAGAATATACTTCAGAAGAAAATAATATAGTTTTATTTCTCTTGTAGATATCACAGGTACAAGAGGTTTTGTAAAGCTTTGTTAAAGAACATTTTCTCTTTGCAAAACTTCTTGGAATCAGTTTCCAGAATTCTTGCTTAGAGTAGAAAAGGTTTTCTTTGCAAAACATTTTGTTTTGTATATCAGCATCTGGCTTTTCATCATCGACGATACCTCCACGGTATAAGTTTCCATTCCTTTCCGAACTTCACAAGTTCAACACTTCCTTTCCAAAATTTCCCTTTCAAAAACTCCCTTTTTGAAAACATTGACACAATGCTAGCTACATGGCCATTCAACCGTCCATATCCGAGGACGCGGCTATCTCGAAATAGTTTTACTCTGCAGAGGTGTACACATTTCCACCAGATCCAGAATCCGCCATGAAACACCCATGGACTGTTCTCAACCTATGAGAACATCAGATAACTGATCTTGAATATCCACTATGTACAAGCTAGAACATGACTATCTCTTCAATTGGGGTTCCCCCTCCCTGGCAAGCCGTGTCCCACACCGCCAAAACAGGAGACCCAACTGCTGCATCCGGAGGGAAAATTAATCCCACACTTTAGATGTCCCGTCTGCTCACTCCTAGCGACACTTCGGTTCGGAGGATCCAATCCTCTATAGCACTTTGAGATAGCTCACATACTAACCATAACAAGTTTTTAATCAAGCCCCTACCCATATTGGGGTAAAGTGGCAGTACGGTAAAGGTTGTCCAGCGAAGACTAGGTTATGTGTCATTTTTGAAAACACCACTTTCTCAAAAATGACCACTTCCACATTCCTCCGGAGAACAAGGATCCGCCTTTTCTCCGGGTTTTTCCGTAAAGCCTTTGTTTTGTAGAATCACAATTTTAGGGTGTCCACTTAGGGACTAGTATATTTGATGGTAATAAATACCATATGGTGGCTTATGGGCTTGGTATTACCAAGTTTAACTACTGGCATGGTAGTAACCTATATTATAGTATAGTAGTAAATTCCACATCAAAAATAGTTTTGATAATCAAGTTTTTGTAAAACTTCAGAGGTAAAACATGCATGATAGATAATGGTAAGTATTGTATCAGCAAGCAATCAGGATGGCTTGCCTGGTATCTCTTGTGTCCCTGGTTCTGGAGTGACTGGATCTTGAAACAGAGCTTCACGACACTCCCTTCCTCTTCGTTTTCTAACGTCGTAAAAGGAATAAAGGGCACACATTCAGAACCAATCAAGGCAAGCAACAATGCATAACAATACATACAGCAAGGAAACTAAAAATAACTTATCACACAATTATTAATGGAGCAAACAATCAAACAAACACACTTGGCAGAAATGCCATTCAATAAGACAGCTTAAGGTTGGAGGAATATATCTCACAACCTCAATATCATGGATTCAGTGGGTGTGCCACTCTCATACCAAGATATTAATAAGCCCAAAATATACTTAGTTTCACAAGGGTTAGACTACTAAAAGTATATAAAACATGCACAACAATAAGCATGGCAATGGGTCTATCAACCAAACCACAAAAAGAGAAAGGTAGCTATCTTACTAAGTATAAATTCACACCAAGAATAATTAAGACACATGATTTGCAAAAGTTACTTTTACAAATCAGTGAGCCTACTCAAGTGTAACACGGTAATAGACTCATCACAAAACACACAATTTCTCATAGTGAGAACAATAGAAACAATGGCTAAAAAGGAGGAATCCTATAGACATGCTTCTACTAAGGGTTTGCTATGCAAGCATGCATAACAAGTAAAGTACTAAAATGCAAACAAGGAACCATGTTATCATAATGGGAATGAAAACATGTCCTCATGCAAGGATACATAAATATCTACCAAACACAAGTTGGCAGGAAAAATAATTCAATACAAAAATGCTAAGGAAAACTAGTACTACTCACACATGAAGAATCAATGGATGCATTTCAATCAAGTAATTGAAATACAACCAGAGGGTCCATGTTATAAAAACAGTACTGAAAAACATATATACTTTGTATAACAAAAATATCCCATTTGATAAAACAAGTCATCCATTTTCAGGGCAACTCCTACATACTAGTGGTAATAAAAAGGGCATTACTAGGGGAATCAAACAACAACCCAAAGATGGATTTTTCCTAGCAAGCCACACATTATTATAACCACTTACAAACAGAAGCATACCCATTTCTGTTTAGCACAAAAATTCCCAAAGCAAAACTACTAGGCACTCACTAGTTATGAAACTATATAAAAGAAATACATCTAGTTTGGGGAAATAATGTTTCCACCAAAAATGCAATGAAACCAGTGGGTGTTCCACTAGCATAACAAAGCATTAAGAGGTCACAAAGCCTCTGGTCACACTTGCTAAAAATTAACAAAAGACTAAACTAGCACCTAGTGCAATAACAATACTATCAGAAAATAATAGGGTGCTAAAAACAAGCAAGGTAATGATACTCATGCTATTGTTTTCACACATGTGAAAACTTTAGGGGTCAAGTACTCATAACAACATCATCAAAATGCTACTGGTCCTATGAACATAACACAAAAATATGTGGCCACAAAACCACAAATGATTATGTCAAAATTCCACACATGAGGGAATTTTTCCATAACCATTCTCATAGTCATGACAAAGCTAATAATGCTTTTCTACCCACTCAAATGCAATCTATCAGAGGTGATAACAACACCAAATCAGTACCAACATGGCACTGGATCCAATCAAAAATCCAAGTGCTAGCACATCAATTCATCACTCAAAAATTATATGCAACTATACACTAGAGATAAACATATGCTACCAACAAATATCATAATTCTTCTCCACTCAAGTCCACACATTCTAACATGCTAAAATAGTTAAGTAATACTTAGAAAACAAGTTCACACAACTTATACATGCTAGAAAACAATATTGCAACACAAAAATATAATCACAACAATTAATTAGCTAAAATGCCAAAATGGCAGAAACATGCAAAACCAAGATCTGTCCACCAAAATTTCTATGATGCTCTAAAAATTAAACCCTTCTAGGTTTGGATAGTCCTAAACATATACAAGACCATCCAATTGAGTTTGCATCAAAATTCATTTTTAATAATTTTATAAAAATCACCAAAGTGCTCTCTGGTGTTTTACCAAATTGCATGCCATTTCAAAAATACAATGAATTTGGAAACGAGGTTAAATGCTCCTGTTAGGAAATTTCAAGGGCTTTCCAATGCAATTGGCCTCACTTCATTCTGAGTTGTAAAATAAAAATGGTGCTCATTTTGGTGTTTCTGGTACCTGTTGCCAAATCATTTTTCATTTCAAATCTATTCATCCAAAAGTAGATCTACAAGTTGGAGGTGGTTCCTATTTTGTTGCTCTACAGCTGTGAATTTTTGTTTGGCCAAATTCATATTTTAGGTAGCATTTTAGAGCCAAAAGTAAACATGTAATGTTTCTGTAAAAATAAAATGGAAAAAGGCAGGGATGGGCCAGATCTAGTTGTTGGGCCGGCCAGACATGATCTTCACCACGGCCAGAGCGAGCCTCAGGGGCTGACTAGCGGGCCTGGACGCCACGGCGGCATCCACGTGGGCTAGCGCGGCCCCACTGGCCAGTTTGACCAGCAGCGCGCGGTGAATGGGGGGCTGACGCGAGCATGATGTCACGCGCGCGTCACCCGCCGGCGGGACGTCTCCGGCGAGCTCTAATCTCGCGTTTCCGGCCACCGTTCATCGATTAAAAGATACCTACGCGTTGTACTCGACGAGGGGAACCAAAAGGGGCCGGTTTCGTTTCCAGGGAGACGCCGGAACACGGACGGCGACGGAGGCGCGCGGCGGCCGGAAGCGAGCACGGCGCGGTGATGACGTAGAGGCCTAGGGAGAGGGAAAAGTGGCCGTGGAGAATCGCACACTCACCCTAGACGCCATGGAGCACTCGGTGAGGTCGAAGAAGGAGCGAGGCGACGCCGATTTGCCGCCGGAGTCGGCCGGACTCGAGGGAGGAGATGGATGGCGCGGGCTCCTCGCGTCGTCCCACCTCAATCCCTTTTGCACCGAGGTCCAGAACGACGAGGCGAAGAGGTAGAGACCACCGGCGACCGGCGGCGAGCTCGGGAGCGGCCTAATCGACGGCGAGCTAGGCTAGGGTTTCGGGTTGGGCTTTTTCTACCGAGAGGGAGAGGAGAGAGCTTGAGGGGGGGAGAGAGAGGGCTTGAGGGAACACAAGCACATGGGGGGCCTCTTTATTCACCTCGGATACCTTCCTCTCGAAGGCATGGAGTAGGGGTGCTGTTTCTCTACAGGGAGCTAGAGGTAGAAGATGACTCATCTTACTTTTAGGTCCCTGCAAGTTTACAAATTGGTCCCTGTCTTCTCTGTAAAAGGTTGTTTTCACTAGTCAAACAAAGTCAAAATTTAAATTCCTTTTGCCCAAAATTCTAATTAGTTAAGATACACAACATATATGAAAATTGGCTCAATTGGGGAAACTTTATAATTCAAAGTTGTTCAAATTTGAATTCTGACATAAATGGACATTGAATTTATTAACCTACTTAGGAGCTTCCAAAAATGATAATTTTTGGCACACATTCCTTATTTGATGTGTTCCTTATGTGGTAGAAAATTCAAGTCATTTTGAGTTACTTCATAGAACAAACTTGTTCAAATTTCAAAAAGGTGCTGTCAAGAAAACAGGGGTTTTTGGCAACTTCAATTATTCAAAAACTTGTGCCCTTTTGGTTTTCATCCTTATTTATGATATAGAGCATGTGGTATTTATTTCATGGCATTTGGAAAAAGTTTGTAGAACAAACTTGTTCAAAATCCCAAATGTTGCTGTGGAGAAAATTCATGTTTTCAGGGCTTTAATGGATTCAATTCTTGGTCTCCTCTTGTGTGTGTTCCTTATTTGATATAAGGAAGCAATGGTATTAATTTCAGATCATTTGAGGAAAGTTTCCAAAAGTAACTTGTTTCAGTTTTCTGTTTCTGGAAATATTGGAATTTCTATTTAATAAAGCACTTGGCTTTTCTTTAGCAATGCTTTGCCAAAAAATTTATATTACTAGAGATAGCAAGTCAATGCTCTCAAATACTTTTGTTTTTAAGATTGCAAGGTTGGAAAAACATTTGATAATATTTTGGTGAAGCATTTAAGAATGCCTCTTTTTCTGATAATCCTTTATGGAAATTTATTAAGTGTTTCATCTTTCTTAATTTGGGTCTTGGAATAATATTCAACAAGTAGTAGGTTCATAAGATAGTTTTTGGAAAAACTCTTTGATCAATATTTACTTTAGAAAATATTGCCAAAGTCATTGGAACAATATGTTGAATATTTTTATCCCTGGAACAATATGTTGAATATTTTTAGTTCACTGCTTTGCTATCCTTTTAAGTTTGCAAGTTTATATAATTAGTTTGTTTGGTTGCACTTAAACAACCACAAACAAACACAACCAAGGTTTATTAGTAAAGCAATTAGCAAAACAACTGTGTTAACAGGTATTCCAAAATTGGGATGTGACATTGCTTACCTTGGTCATATCATCTCTGCCAAGGGCATAGCCATTGATCCTGAAAAGGTTAAGGCAATTGTTGATTGGAAACCTCCTAAGACGGTGAAGCAAGTCAGGAGTTTTCTTGGCTTAGCTAGCTATTGCCGTCGTTTCGTCCAAAACTTTTCCAAGATTGCCAAACCTCTCACTGATCTCACAAAGAAGGACAAGAAGTTCGTTTGGACTCCACAGTGTGAGGAGAGTTTCAATCTCCTGAAGGCTAAACTCACTTCCACCCCAGTTCTGGTTGGCCCAGATACTACCAAACCTTTCCAGATATTCTGCGATGCATCTCTCCAAGGTCTAGGTGCAGTTCTTATGCAAGAACGTCAAGTTGTGGCTTATGCTTCACGTCAGTTGAATGCACATGAGCAAAACTATCCCACACATGATCTTGAACTTGCAGCAGTTGTGTTTGCCCTCAAGAAATGGAGACAATACTTGTTGGGTAACAAAACTGAAATCTTTTCCGATCATAAGAGTCTGAAATACATCTTCACTCAACCAGATCTAAACCTCAGGCAAAGGAGATGGATTGAAAAGATCAAAGACTTCGATCTCACCATTTCTTACACTCCAGGCAAGGCTAATGTTATGGCCGATGCTCTCAGTCGCAAGTCATATTGCAATAATCTCATGATCATGGAAAGCCAGCCTCCACTTCATGAAGAATTCCAGAAGCTGAACCTTGGTCTTGTCCCTCAAGGTTACATTGCTAGCTTGACAGCCAGTCCAACTCTCGAGGACAAGATTCGTTCTAAACAACTTCGTGATACTGAAATCAAGAAGATTGTAGATCACATCAAGGAAGGCAATGATAAATTCAAGTCCTTCTCAATTGATGACAAGGGAACTGTGTTCTTCGAAGGACGCATTGCAGTTCCTCAGATTCAAAGTCTCAAAGATGTCATTCTCAAGGAGGCTCATGAAACTCCTCTCTCCATCCACCCTGGAAGTACAAAGATGTACCAGTATCTCAAGACTCTGTATTGGTGGCCTGGCATGAAACGTGAAATTGCTCAATACGTTTCTAAATGCGACGTTTGTCAACGTGTTAAGGCAGTCCATCAGAAAACAGCAGGTCTACTCCAACCTCTGAAAATTCCTGAGTGGAAGTGGGACATGATTGAAATGGACTTCGTTACTGGTTTTCCAAAGTCCAAGAAGGGCAACGATGCAATCTTCGTTGTTATTGATCGTCTCACTAAGGTAGCTCACTTCTTTGCTGTCAAGGAAACTATCTCAGCTAGCCAGTTAGCAGAGCTCTACATAGCAAGGATCGTTCCTCTTCATGGTGTTCCATTGGAAATAAGCTCAGACCGTGGAAGCATATTCACTTCTCATTTCTGGAAGAGTTTTCAAGAAGCATTGGGCACCAAACTTCTGTTCAGCACAGCTTATCACCCTCAGTCTCAGGGGCAAGTCGAAAGAGTCAATCAGATTCTCGAGGATATGCTCAGAGCATGTGGTCTCTCCTTTGGCATGAAATGGGAGGATTGCCTTCCATATGCTGAATTCTCCTACAACAACAGCTACCAGGCAAGCCTAGGCATGGCACCATTTGAGGCATTGTATGGTCGCAGATGAAGGACCCCAATCAATTGGTCTGGAGCTGGTGAACGTTCACTCTTAGGCCCTGACATTGTTAAGGAAGCCGAGGAGAAAGTTCGTATCATTCGTGACAATCTCAAGATTGCTCAGTCTCGTCAGAAGAGTTACTATGACAGCAAGCACCGTGATATGGTCTATGCACCTGGTGACAAGGCATATCTCCGTGTAACTCCCCTCAGAGGCACTCATCGTTTTGGTGTGAAAGGAAAGCTTGCACCAAGATACATTGGTCCTTTCAACATTCTCTCAAGGCGTGCAGAAAATGCTTATCGTCTTGAACTTCCAGAAAAACTATCCAAGGTGCACGATGTGTTCCACGTGTCACAACTCAAGAAGTGTTTCAAAGATCCAGATCGTGCAGTTGATCATGATTCCATTGAACTGCAAGATGATCTCTCTTATGAGGAGCACCCTGTTCGTATTCTCGATGAGTCCGAGCGTAAGACTCGCAACAAGAGCACCAAGTTCTTGAAAGTGCAGTGGTCGCATCATTCCGATAAAGAGGCAACGTGGGAGACCGAAGAGGATCTTCGCAAGAAGTATCCGGACCTTTTCGTTTCTCAGTAAGGAATCTCGGGGCGCGATTCCTTCAAGGGGGGCGTTTTGTAACATCCCAAGTATGAAAATACCCTTAGAATGTTTGATTTCATGTTTAATTAAAGTATTGCATCATGTCATCATGTTTATTTCCCTTGTTTGCATTTGTTTACTATTTGTTTTGCTTCTGTTTTTATTCTGTTTTCATAATGGAATCCAAACATTTTTCAACTTGTTATCATACTTGTCATGTTACAATCTTGTTTTCAAATAAAAGCTCAACTCAAACAACATTTGTTTCATTTTATTTCCATGTTGAATCAACTAATAAAATGGTGCTTTTATTTCCATTAATTAATTCCAAATTGGTTTCAAATTCAAAGCAATCACCAAACAGCACCTCATTTGAACATTATAAAAATACCAAACAAATTCTAATCCCATTTGTTCTATTTAGTCAATAGGGTTCAACCTATTAAAAACTTTGTTTTCAATATTATTTTATTTAACAACAAAATACCTCTAAATTTGAAATAATTCCAATCAGCACCAAAATTCAAATGTTTTTGAATTCCAAACTTGGTATTTGGTTGTAATTAACCTAATGAGCTCACCCTAATTTTTCTAGGATTTTTGCTAACCCCAAAATCCCTTTTCTCTTCCATTTCTATTTGCTACAAAAAAAACAGAAAAGCAAAAATAGAAAAAACGAAGAAAAACGGCGCGCGGCAGCTAACTACCGGCCCACCTACCTACCTTACCTCCCACGCGGCCCAGTTTTCGGCCCAGTACCCCTTCGTTGAGCCGCCCCCGTCGTTCTCGCGTACGGCAGGGCATCCGCCCGTGCCACGTACGCCGCCGTTGCAGAACGACGGCCAGCAGCCGCCACTGCCCCCTATTTAGTCCTCCTCGGGCAGCGCGCGCAGACTAGACCTAACCCTACCCCCTATCTCCCCTAGCCCGCCGCCATTTTTCCCTCACGCGGCCACCTCTCCCATCTCTCTGCCGCCACTCGCCGGAGAACTTCTCTGAACCCGCCATGGCCACGTCCACCTCAACGCTCCACCCACCCACCTAAGCACGGGGATCGAACCGCCACCCTTCCAGCTCTCGTTTGGACACCGCAGCGAGCCCGTGCACGTCGTGGATCGCCGCCGCCATCCTCCGCGTCGTCGCCGGCTTCTCCCTCCGAGCCTCTACTTCCACGACAGCGCCGGTGAGGCCGCCGTGCTCTCCCTCCTCCCTGCCCTCTCTGTCTAGCGAGCACACGCACACACCCGCAACACGCCCGTGCACGCGCAAGCCACAGCAGCACACGCGCACCTCGAGCTCGAGCACACGGTGATTGCCGCCGTTGAGCCCCGGGCAACTGTCAAAGTTCAGTACAACGAGCGCGAGTTTCAGTTAAAATTCAGATAGCGTTTCTGAACCTTAACCTGTCGCCAACACGTTTACTGACAAGAACTTCTCGCTCGCCCCCAGTGGCAACGCCACAGCACGCGCAAGGGCAGGTCCAGGGATCGAGCCCTGGCTCCCGCACGGGATAAAAATCCCGCTTTTTTTCCACCGCCACGCTGACAGGGAGGGCCCCCTGTCAGCCACTCTGAAGCCACGTGAGCACAGCGAGACCCTGTGGCCCACTGGCAGTGGCAGGGTAGACCCCCCAGTGCGTATAAAATGTTTATCTAACTTTTTCTGTTTTCAAAACTAATCCTTTATTTTAACAGATTGGTCCCTGAAAGTAATTTGACAATAACTTTAGTTTTATAAGTCCAAATAACAAAAATAAAATATGTGCACCGCTCTAAATTTAATTCTCTATCTAATGGTAGCATTTGTTTCCTGTTTTGAATTTTCAAAATGCAATTCAAATTTGAATTCAAATAATTCAATTGCAAATTGCTAAATTCCATAACTATTTCATTCTTAATCCAATAAATGCAAATAAAATATGATTTCCATGCTATTTCAAATAACCTTTTCAAATATAAATTTTGTTTCAGGGTTTGAATAATTTAAATTGCCTAAATAATTTAATCCTTATTTAATTCATTTAAATTTTGCTAAAATCATAACTTGCTCAAAATAAATTATTTTTGAACATGCAAAATATGTTTTCAAACTAGAAAAGTATGAACTTTTCAAATATGAATTTGAATTTATGTTTTGAATAAATAAAAATTCAAATAATTTTCAAACTTGTTTTAAATTCAATTAAAACTTGTTTAATATTGTTTAAGTCATAATAAATTCATCTTAACTCCTTTTTCAAAATTTGAAACATGTAATCCAACTAAAATTTGGTATTCTTTTCAAATATGAATTTTGTTATTTGTTTTGAACACTTTAAATTGATGAAAACAACAAATGCTTGTGTGACATGTTTAAGTAACCAAAAATTTCCAAACTTAATAAATAATTTCCAAACTTGTTAAAATCCTTTTCCACTTGCATCTATTGTTGTTATTTTGTTGTTATCATCATGCATGCATCATGGTAATAAACTTTCACATGGTACTAAGTTGTAGATCATTTGTTCCCACTTAATTCATGGACCTTTTTCCATATGCACTCCAATGGCATATGTGTCCATTTAAATTGTGTTACCATGTCACTTAGTTTATTTTGATGCATCTATTAAATTGACATGCATCATCCCATGATTGTGCACTATGCCATGATATTGATTGTTTATATTTCTGTCTTGTTTGTTTGCTTCTTCTCGGATAGACGACGACGTTGAGACAGATGATCTTTACAGCACCCCTTCTGAGGATCTAGCTCAGTACCCGGCTGCTGAGTTTGCAGGCAAGTTATCACTCACATGAACCATTGTGTTCCTTTCAACATTGGTTACCGATACTTTCCGTTGTCTATTCCTGCTAAGCCATAGTAGTAGTTGTTTCTGTTACGAACCTATCACATGAATCCCTTAACCCTGATATTGCCTCACCTCCACCCCTACACCCCTTTGTTTGAGCCAGTGTCTTACTAGCATGCTTAGGTTGTTTTGCTCGAGTCTGTTACCCGTTATTTTCTGTTACTATTTCATTATGTTCTGGGGGCTCGATGTTTAATCAATCAATCATGCTAATGTTATTGTTAAATAATAATTTGATGATAAGGCACCGGCAGGAGGCCCTGTGTGGTTTTGAGGCCTGCTAGTGTCGACCCTAATAGGAAAAGGGTCTTGTCTACTGATCCATGATGAGCGCACTACCCGCATGTGGGAAGCGAGTATGGGCTCCCCACTCAATTTGATTCGATTCGCATCTCGTCCAAATCGCCTCATTTAGTTCGTGTTTTCCATTTGCCGCATGCATGTTTTTGCGAGCCCAGCGCAGGGTGGAACCTTTGTAGTCGGCATATAGGGGGACACGGTCTTAGAGTGCTATGAGGGTCCCTTTTCTTCGGGGCTTGATTAGCCGTGCGCCCAAGGTGCTTTGGGCTTGATGCGAAGAAGAGTTGAGTTGTGTTGAGTGCCCCGCTTGGTGGGAGGCATCCCATCTGGCGGGTTATTCATACGTGTACGGCCAAATTGGTGCAACCCTGGAGGGATAATCTTCTCGAGAAGTCGTGTTTTCCGCAGTTATGGTTAACTTGGTGAAAGTACTGGCTAACAAGTACTCAGGACAACTTAAACCTAATGATTCACAATCTCACACCCAATGATTAACAACTTGACTAGTAATAGGATTATTGACACAAAAACTTGATTCATCTTTAATCCAACTGTGTGAGTTATCCTCGGATTGCTTCTTTGGATAAGGGGCGAGATCCAGGATGGGTTTGTTTGAAGTTATCTTTCAGTTGGTTACCATACTCGATCTTATCTTCTTTCTGTTAGCCGGAAGTGGTAGAATCTCTGTAGTTGGTTAGCGCAGCCAGTTGCAGCATCTTTTATATCCCCTCTCTTCCGTTGAACCCAAGGCATCTGTGCTTGGTGTTGACGGGCTACACTTTGGTGAACTGTGAGTCTTGCTTGCCAGTACTTGTATGTACTGACCCCTTTGGGGCTGTGGTTTCCGCAGACTACGCTTACGAGGATCCAGGTGACGGCTACTACGTGGAGTTTGACGAGGCTGCTGACGAGTAGGTAGTGGACCCGGGCAGGATCCGAGACTACGTGGATGGGCTCCGTCTTTATTTCAGTTCCCGGCTTCTTAAGCCTATTTGGATTTGTCTGTACTCAGACCCTTTGAATGCTTCCGCTGATATGTAATGATGTTATGTTGGGACATGTGTCCTCTGGATGATTGTATTTGCTATCTCTGCTCTAGTGAGAGCTATTTGCAACTTATTTCAATCTTTTGTGTCTTAGAGATATGTTGTGCTATCATTCTGTTACAATCCGTTGACGTACCATGTGTGTATGGTATGAAGTACGTCAATGGTAGTATCGTGATTTCTATGGGATAGTTTACGTCGACGCTGAACAGATAGGGGTTGGTTGTCACACATACGTGTGTTGGCCTACTCGTAAGAGGACGCGGGTGCCGGTAAGCCCCGTAATCCAATCTACTATTGTTCAACGGAACGGCGAGTATCCTCTAGAAGTCCGGGTGCGACATTGGTCAACAGGTTGACTTGAAATTCCAGGTCTCTAGTCACATTGTTGGAGGTATATGCCCTAGAGACAATAATATTCAGTTATTATTCTGTCACCAAGTTCAGAATTAAGTTTGTGTCATCATGCTACAACCGCTATAGCACTTGAAAAGTGAGTTCTCAAAGGAAAATCTTTGTGCGGGTGTGAAGACATAAACAAACAAGAGATCCTAATATTGTCTGCAAGATTGGCTTATGTTTTGTGATATGGTCACATTTTTCCTTATCATGGACTTGATTAAAAGTCTAGCAAAACATAAGAGTTTATTGTTAGGGTAACAATAGTACTGAACTGACCTAAGTATATGGTGTTACTAAAAGACACTAAACAATTGTGAGATATTTAGCAAAGTACATATGAAGTTGTCATTGACAATAATTCCTATACTATGATAATATCTAGTGACTGCATGATCGAAAGTTATATTTGAATGTCATCAACCGTCTTTCCGTAACTAAAGATCAGAACGGTGATGTCTTGGTATAATCTAGAAAGTGTAATTGCACTGAGATCGTTCAAGACTAGTACTTAACTCCTTTTGACGATAGAGCGATACACACTCTGGGCCCTCTCAGTATCACCAGTGTCAACCTATCGTCTGGCTAGACACAGTGTGATTTATCACAAGGACATCACGATATGGATGAGAAAAGAGGACGATGTCGGTAACGAGTTCTATATGTGTTATGATCAAAGAGTTTGATCATACCAGATCACATAGTCTCAACTCGTGATATTGTTGGTGTCGTGAATTTAAATTAATAAGTGCAATGAGTAGCTTATAAGGTTACCTCGTTCTTCATGAACACACAGGAGCCATCATGGGCGTCCATGGTCCCGCTGTTGGTTATTGTTCGGTAAGTTCCCAGACATGTATGTGTGTTATCGAGCCTTTACGAGTCACGCGCTTAAGCCGTGCCAACCTTTAATCGAGAGAATTAATATGTTGTTATTGGTTTTATGAATTTTCAATGTCGATATGATGTCACAGAAACAAGTCCGGTGTCGATCGAGTGGTGTCAGGGAAGTTACTATAAGGGTGAAATTATGCCGGTCCCAAGAAAGGAGGTATGATTGTTGTTGCTAATGATAAAAATTAACTTATTCCTCAAAGAACTATAGTAGGATATAGAATGTGCATTGATTTTAGAAAATTGAATAAAGGTACTAAGAAGCATCATTATCCTTTGCCTTTTATAGATCAAATGCTGGAGAGTTTGTCTAAGAACACTCACTTTTGCTATTTGGATGCATATTCTGGTTTCTCTCAAATCCATGTTAAAAAGCAAGACCAAGAGAAAAAACACTTTCACTTATAGATGCATGGCTTCGGTTTATGTAATGCACCTGTTACTTTTCAAAGATGCATGTCTGCTATTTTTCATGGTTTTTGCGAGGAAATTGTGGAGGTATTCATGGACGACTTGTCTGTCTATGGGTGACAGTTGCCTCCATAATCTTAACAAAGTTTTATAGCAATGTGAGGACACTAATCTGGTTTAAATTGGGAGAAATGTCACTTTATGGTTAATGAAAGAATTGTTCTTGGTCATAAAATTTCTTAAAGAGGCATTGAAGTTGACAAGGAAAACATTGATGCAATTGAAAAGATGCCCTATCCTAGGGGCATCAGAGGTATACGTAGTTATTTTGGTCATGCTGGTTTCTACAGGAGATTTATTAAAGACTATTCTAAGACTTCAAGACCTCTTACCAATCTTCTTCAAAAATATGTTCCTTTTGTTTTTGATGATGAATGTAAAGAAGCCTTTGAAGTTCTTAAGAAAGCTTTAACAGTTGTTCATGTTGTTCAACCGCCTGATTGGAATTTGCCTTTTGAAATTATGTGTGCTACAGCTGTTTTAGGACAAACAGTAGATAATAAGTTGAATGGTATTCATTATGCTAGTAAGACATTAAATAGTGCTCAAAGAAATTATGCTACCACCGAGAAAGAGTTTTTAGCTATTGTTTTTTGCTTGTGATAAATTTAGACAGTATATTATTGATTCTAAAGTCATTATTCATAATGATCATGTTGCCATTATGTATTTTATGGAAAAGAATGATGTTAAGACTAGGCTTACTATGATATGGGGTGGCCCAATCTTCTCGATGAACTCCTCACAAATAACTCGAATTGGGTAAATTGTCTCTCACTGAAAACTCTCCCGGGTGATCCCTGATGCCAATGCAACAGTGTGCAACCCTAAGGATATTCTCACCTCCACACACTTGCACAAGTAGCCACCGACTATAAGTGGTCTTGTATCGTCTTATTCCCAATGGAACAGCAGGTAACACGAAAAGTTTGCAGATGAACTTCCAGATGAATGCCTACAAGTTGTTTCAACTAGAGGTCTAGGGTTTTTGTTTTAACGTAGTATAATTGCTATGACTCGGATCCTAGCTATTTAAGGGGGGTATGGTGCGGCCACAAGCCCCTTGCGCAAGCACCAACTCCAAACCGACTAGGACTCAAAGTTGGACTCTATGGTTGGGTTTGGACTCAACTAAACTGATGAGGGCTTGACCTCTTGGTTGGCCCGATCTTCACGAATTGACCAAGAACACGAAGAACGAACGATGAACACGAAAAACACGAACGGGGTCGAGGGGAAATCGTGGAAGAATCAAGGGGGAAACGTGGGGAATCGAGGGGAGATAACTAGTAAGAACCGAAGAATCCCAAATCTCCCGTCAACTAAACCCCGAGGGCCGCCTACGGAACGATCGATCCAACTGAACTCACCTTGATTGAAACCTCTTCACACCCGTGGCCAGTCCACCACGCCAATAGAACCTCAAGGATTAGTTGAGGAAGATTGGGAAGTCCATAACTGAGTCCCAAGGGGAAAGGATAGGTAACTCGGTGAATCTTGATACGGTCCTAGATACAGATCCTAGGAGTAGCCTTGATACTGTCCTAGGTACAAACCATAGGAGTAGCCTCACAAGAGGGATACAAGGGCAAAGCCCGAAGTTCTCAATTCATCTCTAAACCCTAGATCTAGCCACCATGGTCCCTTATATAGCCTAGGGGGAAAGGTGGGGCAAAAATGGCCTTTTTCCTCTTGTTTTCGGGCAGCAGCAGGGAGGCCGGCCTGTGAGGCCGGGGTGGGAGCTGGGCGCCTGAAGGGGGGGCGGCCTGGCGCCTAGGTTGGTCGGCCTGAGGACGGTGTGGGAGAGGGGGAGGCCGGCTCCCCCTGGTTGGTGGCCGGCCTGAGGGTGAGGGGAGGCCGGCCTGGCCGGGGACCCCGTTTCCCTCCGTTCTTCCTCCTCGTGACTCCGTTCTCGATGTCATCTTCTCCCACTTCCTTCCTAGCTACTGGGGCATCGTCTTGGGCAGGCTCTTGAGCATCGAGGGCACTGTCTTGGGCTCCATGATCTAGATCATCGTGGGCATCGTCTTGGGATCCATTGTGGGATCCAACCTAGGCATGAAGAGGGGTATTTCATGAGGTAGCGCACCGTTCACCAAGTCACCGGAAACATACGGAGATAGGAGTGAGTTCACCTTGTCGTGTATCAATGTTGTGCTTGGTGGAATACGGTGGGCTGCATCATCTGCCCGCCCCTTGGAAAAGAGTCGCCCTCGACTCTTGATCCATCCATGCATGAGCGGGAGAAGGAATGTTGATGATGAAGATGTCGTTGAAGTTGAGACGCTTTTTGAAGTTCATGTGACGGTAGGCTCGTTGCGGGTGTGGTCCAAAGGTGATGACAATCGTGAAATGTTTCAAATTGGATAGGTGAGGAAGATCTTGAGAGGTGGTGTGGTCGTTGAAGTTTAGCCTCTTGTCGAAGGTCATGCCAAGGTGTGCTCGCTGCGGGTGTGGTCCAAAGCCGATAACGATCTTGACATGGTCCTCATTGGATGGGTAAGGACGAGCTTGAAAAGTGGTGTAGTCGTCGTCGAAGAGCTCAAGAGTTGGTTGCTCCATTTGTTGCGGGAGCGGTAGAGTGTAGATGAACTTGACATTGGTTGTGTCGTCGTTTATTCTCTTGTCAAAGTCCATGTACATCTTGGCGTTGGCATGTAGTCGTGGTGGTCATTGTGGTTGACGCTGATGAGGATATCATAGGGGTCCATGGTGAATGTACATGGTTGAGTTGGGAGAAAATACTGAGTCTCACTGATGTTTATTATAAGGTGAATTCTTTCCTAGTAAGAAATAATGTTTGTGTTTATGAGAATGTTATACTACCTAAGCCTATGAATTTATGTATGATTAGGTTTATTAATAACACAAACATGGATGGAGAAGAGCAAGCAAGGAGCAAAGGAAGGAGGCATGGAAAACAACAACAAGGAAATAATGTTTCAATTCGGACTGCCAGGAGTCCCGAATTTGAAATAGTCATGGATTCTTCATACGGGCTCCAAATACAGCAAACGAGCACAATCCGATTAGGAAATTTGAAGCGCTTTCCAATGGATCCGGCCCCATCAAGAAATTAGACTTGTGCAAGCCGTGGTGACCGAAACAATCCACGAATAGTTTTCTGCCAGTTTCCAAATAGAGTCCAATTGGCTGCACCCATGTGGGGTCAGTTTGTATCCGAGTTGGAGGAGTCCAAACGAGTAGGAATAGGTCCAATTTCGTGGGGAACATCCCCTCCCTCATATATAGCTACCACCTGCGTGTGGAATAGATTAGACCAAATTTAAGATAAACACTAGATTTTCTAGATTGAACCATGTTCATCTGAAATTTATCAACCACCATGTTCGTATCGATAGGGTGGTGTTACCATTGCAAAGTTGTGTGATATCTTGTTATTCCATCTGGGAATAGGGGGATACAGGACCACTCGTGATCTTTGATTACGTGTGCAAGAGTGTGTAGTTGAGAATATCCAAAGGGATTGATTGTTGTTGCATCTGGCAACAGGGGTTATCCAAGTGAGAGGTCTCAGTGTAGCACTAGTTATCACAAAATCCAGAAAACCACAAAAAGAGAGAGAAGCTCAACGAGAAGATCGGGCCACCCCATATCATTTTGGTATCAGATTCTCAGGTTTACTCGGTGAGAAAATTTATCCCTAATCTAGTTATTTTTATTTCCTACCCAGAAAAAGCCCCACAAAAATATTAGGTTTTAGTTTTGTCAGAGCCTAGATCAACACCAAATTGCTACTCTAATTGCTGTTTATTGTTGATTTGCGTATCTGTTTTTCTGTTTTTAGGGTTCATCTAGTTCATCTTTTGTTTAGATCTCTACCGAAAATATCATCAAAAAATAGTTAGATCCATGTGCTTTACATCCTTTTCTCTCGGGACAACAAGATTCGTTTCTCGGGTTGATATTTGGTGTTGCTAGTTAATCTCTACCGGTACTCGAGTTCCCAGCCAATCTCGGATTGGTTTCCGCTAAAAGCCACGCGCCGCCGGTTTCGTGGTTTTCCAAATCCTGCAGCTGCCCGCATCCACCAGCTACGCATCGCGATCCCTGTCGGCCACGCGCAGACAGCCACGCGCTTGTCGTTCGCTTGCTCTTGTCGCTACCGGACAAAAAAAATCCACGTGCCACACCACGTCGAAACCGTGTCGCTCCAACCGCCGTCCGCGTTTCGCGTCGCTACCAGCCAACCAAGTCGCTGTACCGCGCGCATCGCTCTTGCGAGTCTCTCAAGTATTGGCATTGGACACGGCAGAAGTGTTTCGCTACCGGCCAAAAGGTATCTGATCGCTACCTGCCGAACCGCACTCACGCGCGCTCGCACCGAGGCACCCAGACGGATTCACTTTTCCGCGCGCGCAATATTTCCGTGGCACACTTTTCCGTGTCGAGTCAAGGTCCGCACGCACACCACGCGCGCTCCTGTCTCCTTTTCCGCGGCCGGCTAAAAACGAGCAGTACACGCACGCCAAAACATCCGTGAGCTATTTTGAGCCAATTTTCTCTCCGTTTTGTTTAGTTTTCCCTTTATTTTCTTCCTGTTTTATCTCTAGGAATTCTTGTTCTGATCTTTTTTTAGCCTTAGCCACAACCATTCTACAGCAAAATTTAGGTACCACAACCCAAAAGACTAGCTGTTTTATTGCTCTACAGGCTGGTCAATTTGATCAATTTTTGTCCATATTTTCTGTTTTCCATTACATATTGCTCCTAGTTGATTCAAAGGCCATTGAAAAAATAAAAAATAAAAAGAGAAAAAGAGAAAAAGTATAAAAAAAATAGAAAGAGAAAAAGCAAAAAGAGGCCGAGACATACTATCACTAGTGGAAGCTTATCATATCTTGGATATTTTTGTGGACATATTTGAGCAAGCTTGTGCCTGTTTTCTTCGAGTATTTGCTAGTGTCTTTCCAGTGCTTGCAATATCTCTTCCATATAATTGCTAAGCCACATTTGTCTCCCAGTGTGAGTGTGTTCCTTTAGTGTTTTTCATCACATTAGACAGTGCATTGGAGTTGTTATTTTGGTATTGTTAGGATTCCCCACCAAGCCCCACCAAATACCCTGTTTGTCTTTGTGATACTATCATATCCTGGATATTCTCTTCTCACACTTGGTACAGTTTTCATTGGCACTTGTGGTAAGTTGATCCTTTTCACTTTGGAACAATAAGTGAAGCCTTCTTTGCTTGGTTTTGAGTGAGTTGTGAGAGAACACCACAACCTATTGTTATTTTGTTTCACTAACAAATTAATCAATGGGTTTTCCTAGTGTTGATGCTTGCAGTGCTACGTTTTGGAAGGAGGATGCTAGTGGGATTCCAGCAAAAGATTTGTTCCACTTCACAGCAGACATCAAGGAAATTCAGGTTACTATTACCCTTGATAAAGGTACACGGTATAATTTTGTTACTCCTGAGGTTGTTGAAGACTTGCAGCTGGTTCCACACACATGTGATCCATTTAGGTTACCTACATATGATGATGAACTTATTATTACTCACATAGTTTTCTTTCCTTTAACCATTCATGGCCATAAGGAGAAAATTTTATGTCGTGTAATGCCTAGAGATATTATTTGTTCTCATCTTTTGTTAGGACAACAATGGTGCACTAAATATAGAGTTAATTTTGATAGCCATTATCCTGATTTACAATTCTTTTGGAACAATAAGAAAGATCTGATAATACATGCATGGCTTACAAAATTTCAAAGAATTAGACATCAACCCTTAATTTCTGCTCAAATGCTTGAAAAGCAAAGACTTGAAAAACTTGAGATGCAAAGACTTGAGCGTTTAGTTATGGGATTTGTCGAGGTTGAGAAGACATGTGAGGTTGTTTCTACTAACGTAATCATGTATACTCCTAGTGTTGTTTCTTGTGATATGCAGGTTACTTTTGAAGAAAGGGAGCCACATCAAGTACAACCTGCATCACCACTTGAGATAGATGAATTGGTACCTACTAAATCTGAGGAGGATGCTATTGATAAAGGTGCTGATTTCGTGTTACCCCTCTCAAGTATTGAATTATGTGAACCCACTAAATTGCTAGTTGATTCTTGTGAGTTAACAAGCATAGATAGTCCACCTACATGTGATAATGTGTTAATTTCGAAATTTAATCATGTGGTGTTGATTTCACATAAAGAAGTACTTGGTAAAATACCACCTAATGATATTGTGGATTACATCATGTTAAATGAATCAATTAATGTGCAAAGTGCTATGGACAAGGTTGCTGAAATTTCATATGTCAATTCTCGAAATTATGTTTCTTTTTTCACTTTTAACTTGATTGGTGACTATAACATGAGTGAAATATTTATGGTGGATCACATATGCATAACTTGTGATAAAGTGGCCGAATTAAACAATGTATTGCCTTGGGTACATAGGTTACAATTTCCTACATATGAGCATGATTTTACACATATGTTTGGTTTGCCACAATACTTGTCACATACATGTGCTAATAAATTGTTCTTCACTTATATTTGCAAATTAAGTTGCAATTTTCATGATGAAAATAATAAGCATATTCCCACCTTTGAGTGTACTAATAAACATAAATTTGATCATAGATCTTCTGTGAGAACACTTGAATTGATACTAAACAATAAAAATATATACACATATGATTCTCCTTTTGATCATGATTTAATGAGCTTCACTTATATTTGCAATTGTGATTGCTATTTTATGGAGTGCTATGACAATTATGTGATGTTTACAAGCATAATTCGTGGTCACATGTCTAGGGCACAATTTTATGATATGATAACAACTAATGCACCTCATTATAGATATATGTATTGTGCATACACGTTGTTCTTTTTGTTTATTCCACTTTCAGCATACAACAAGCCGCGGACGTCTTGTCTTGAAGAAAGGGAGGATGATGAGGATGTCATAGGGGTCCATGGTGAATGTACATGCTTGAGTTGAGAGGAAATATTGAGTCTCACTGATGTTTATTATAAGGTGAATTCTTTCCTAGTAAGAAATAATGTTTGTGTTTATGAGAATGTTATACTACCTAAGCCTATGAATTTATGTATGATTAGGTTTATTAATAACACAAACGTGGATAGAGAAGAGCAAGCAAGGAGCAAAGGAAGGAGGCATGGAAAACAACAACAAGGAAATAATGTTTCAATTCGGACTGCCAGGAGTCCCGAATTTGAAATAGTCATGGATTCTTCATACGGGCTCCAAATACAGCAAACGAGCACAATCCGATTAGGAAATTTGAAACGTTTTCCAATGGATCCGGCCCCATCAAGAAATTCGACTTGTGCAAGCCGTGGTGACTGAAACAATCCATGAATAGTTTTCTGCCAGTTTCCAAATAGAGTCCAATTGGATGCACCCATGTGGGGTCAGTTTGTATCCGAGTTGGAGGAGTCCAAACGAGTAGGAATAGGTCCAATTTCGTGGGGAACATCCCCTCCCTCATATATAGCTACCACCTGCGTGTGGAATAGATTAGACCAAGTTTAAGATAAACCCTAGATTTTCTAGATTGAACCATGTTCATCTGAAAGTTATCAACCACCATGTTCGTATCGATAGAGTGGTGTTACCATTGCAAAGTTGCGTGATATCTTGTTATTCCATCTGGGAATAGGGGGATACAGGACCACTCGTGATCTTTGATTACGTGTGCAAGAGTGTGTAGTTGAGAATATACAAAGGGATTAATTGTTGTTGCATCTGGCAACAGGGGTTATCCAAGTGAGAGGTCTCAGTGTAGCACTAGTTATCACAAAATCCAGAAAACCACAAAAAGAGAGAGAAGCTCAACGAGAAGATCGGGCCACCCCATATCAGACGCGCTTGTCAAACTCCAAGTGCATCTTGACGATTGGTATGTAGTCGTGGAAGTCATTGTCGTTTATGCGCTTGTCGAACTCCAAGTACATGTTGACGTAGGGGGTGTAGATGGAGAAGTCGTGGTCGTGGATGCGCTTGTCGAACTCCATGCACATCGTGACATGTGGGATGTAGGCGTAGAAGGCGTTGTCATTGACGTGCTTGTTTTACTCCATGCACATCTTGACATGTAGGATGTAGCCATAGAAGGCGTTGTTGTTGACGTGCTGTCGTACTCCATGCACATCTTGACATGTGGTACGTAGGCGTAGAAGGTGTGGTCGTTGACGTGCTTGGGGAGCGCCGTGTAGATCTTGACTTGAGGGATGTGGATGGAGAATGCATTGTCGTGGATGCGCTTGTCAAACTCCATGTGGATCATGAAAGCGGAATGTACTCCTTCCAAATCTTCAAGTCGGTGTTGAAGTTCATGCGGTGTGGAGAGCCTTGTATGTAGAGAAGCCCATGATGTCTAGCATGCTTGATAGGGTCACCAAATCTCTGCAAAATAGACAACAAAGATGGAGAGAAAGTTGGTAAGCCATTAGTGTCAATAAGCACAAATGGGGTGTTGCTCTCAACTCTCATCGCACTATTGGTGTCTATCATGGCGATGCCTCTAAGAACACTCATGATTTTTTCACTCATGATCGGCTTGTGGCTCTCACTCACGTGATGGTGGATCTCTCTCTCACCACTCATCTCACTAGAAGCTTGAGAGGGGACACTAGAAGGCTCCAAATTCTTGGCACTAGATGTGTGTGGATTTGTCGAAGTCATTGCATTGCTTGGAGTCGGTAGTGTCATAGCATGTGGCGAGGAAATCTCAATCATCTCGTCTCTTGGATTGATCTCCAAGTGTGGAATGTTGGTCTTGCTTGTAGGATTAGGAAGGGTCATGTCTTGTGTCGAAGAAGGCTCCATCATCTTCGTGATGTGGTAGTGTAAGCCATGCCTTGTAGCATCCTCAAGTGGTCGATGATGATGATGATGATGACATCCTTGGCTCGAATGGTGGCTTGAGCGTGGCCTTGTGAAGGTTGGAATGAGTTGCTTTGAAATCAAGGGAAGTGTGTCACCAAATTCGTAGATACCTCCATCAATGATAGATGTGCCATTGACGCCGGCTCTAGAGAGGTTGCATCTTTGGTCATTATCTTGAGGATAGGTTTTAAGAACTCGTGTCATCACTCGCGATGAATTCTCGGCCTCATTGCAATAGACGCTTTTGTCACCATTGGTTGGCATGTCCAAGGAATTAAGAGCAACTTGGTGCAAGGCATAGTATTGTCCTTCACTCATGGATTCAGTATCATCATCTTGATTGTCAAGCATGAGAAACTTGTTGGAACACTCGAAAGACTTGTGTCCATTCCCACCACATGTGAAGCAATTAGTTATGCTCAATTTGCGTTGAGGAGCATTGGAGGTGGTGGTAGGAGATGCTTTCTTCTTGAATGGTTCCGTAGTGTTGTCGATAGCATTGGAAGCTCTAGAGGGGCTCATGGTGTTGGTAGTCGGAGTTGTTCCTTGTGTCATTGGAGACGTAGAAGAATTCGTTAGAGAGGTTGGGAAGGGATGAGCCTCTTTCACAATGTCACATGCATCAATGTATTCATCATAGAGTGGTGTATTGGTATCCTCATGCACATGGAGATGTCGATATTGTGACATGGGAGGAATAGCTTCGCACTCTTGATGTTGTTGTTGCGCTTGTCGCGAGGAGCGAAGCTCATGCTCTTGATGATGAAGGTCATAGTCCTTCCTCATAGGATGTCGCACATTGTGGATGAGTAACGATGTCGGTGGTGAAGTGAATCTCGCCTCATGTGTTAAAGAAGGAACAGGATCATGACATATATGGCGATGTAGGCCTTGCTCATGTGCTTGATCATGGAGTCCATAGTCCTTCCTCAAAGTATGTCGCTCATGGATGTTGTGGATGGGTTTTGGTGAAGGGAATATGCCCGAGAGGCAATAATAAAGTGTTTATTATATATTATCCTTGTTTATGATAGATGTTTATTTCTCATGCTAGAATTGTATTAACCGGAAACGTTGATACATGTGTGATTAATAAACAAACCGACGTTCCTAGTGAAGCCTCTCTTTTAACTAGCTCGTTGATTAAACAGATGATCAAGGTTTCCTGATCATGAACATTGGATGTTGTTAATAACGGGGTCATGTCATTAGGAGAATGACATGATGAACTTAAACCCTAACTAAGTATAACAATACGATCAAGTCATTTAGTTTTGTTGTTATATCTTACATTCGAAGTAACATTATTCCTTAGACCATGAGATCATGTTAATCACTAATACCGAAAGAATACTTTGATGACATCAAACGTCACACCGTAAAAGGGTGACTATAAAGGTGGCATTGGATATTCGCAAAGTGTTGGTTGAAGCTCATGGATCGAGAATGGGATTTGTCCATCCAATATGACGGATAGATATACTCAGGGCCCTCTCGGTGATATCACATCGACACCGCTTGCAAGCAAGTGATATGATCACAAGGATGTTATATCACGGGAACGAGAAAAGAGTACTTGTCGGATAACGAGATCGAACAAGGTATAATGGATACTGATGATCGGATCTCGGACAAGTAATACATCGTGAGACAAAGGGAAATCGTTACGACGTTGAAAGGTTCACACGATCACGAGAGTCATCGTTGAATATATAGGAGTCATCACGGTTTTCCAGACCCCGCTGTTGATTATTGATCGGAGAGGAGTCTCGATCATGTCTATAATATTCACGAACCGTAGGGAGACACACTTAAGGTTCAATGAAGCGTTTAGAGAGGATACGGAATACCGAAAAATATTTTCGGCAGCTCCGGAATTGTTTCGGGGAAAATTGAAATAGTTCAAGGGGTTTTTCGTCGAACGGTTGTTAATAGAATTAACAAATGGTTCGAAGTGCTGCATGCAAATGTTTGTTAATGGAATTAACAATTATAAATAAAGAAATAAAAATGTTTTATTTATTTATTAAAGAAAAACCTTTGGATTTTCCAAGTGGGAAATTAAGGGATTTTTGAGTGGGTTTGAGTGGAGCTTCCACTCACATGAAGAGAGGAAGGGGTGGGGGCACCCATGGCTGGCCGCACCCCCCCTTGGGCTGCCTCCCCCTCCCCTATAAAAGGAGGGTGAGGGCTCTCTCTTCTTCACGCACTTGCCCACACATTTTCCCTTCCACCCGCTGCTCCATTCCATGGTCTCCGGCTTGGCGAAGCCCTGACCGTGGGATTCTTCACCACCACCACGCCGTCGTGCTGCTGGAATTCCGGAGGGATCCTCTACTTCCGCAACCCGCTGGAACGAGGGAACGGAAGTCTTCATCGAGCTGAACGTGTGACCGATTACGGAGGCACCGCCGGATTGCGGTGCTCTTCTTCTCGCTCGGGATCGGCGTGAGAACGACTACGCCAACCACGAGATCTTTTCTCGTACCACTTTGAGTCTTCGAGGGTATGTTATCTCAAGACTCTCTTTCTCCCCGTTGCCCTTCATCTCATAGATTAGATCTTGGCCATTCGGGTTTATCGCGTGTAGGAAATTTTTTGTTTTCTATGCTACGTTCCCCTTCAGTGGTTTCAGAGCCGGATCTATGCGTAGATGAATTGTACGGGTAGAACACATAGGAGTATGTGGGGCGTTGATGATCATGTTTGTAACATCCCAAGTATGAAAAATAGCCATTAGAATGTTTGCTCTCTGTTATTTTATGTTTTGCATCATGACATCATGTTCATTGCATTTGTTTTCCAACTGTTTTCCTTTGTTTTCTATTTGAACTTCAAACCAAAAATTCAAACCTTTTGTTTCATCCTTGTGATGTTACAATTTCCAAAATGATATTTCAAATCAAAACAATTGTTTGTTTCCATAAAAGTTGTGATTCCAAACTGTTGTTCTGTTTTTAACAAAAATTCATCTAATACCAAAAACATTTGAAATTCCAAACCAACATCCAAATAATTGTTCATACTTGTTATGTTACAATTCTTCCAAATAAAAGTTCAATTAAAACATCCAATTTGTTCCCATGAAAAATAAAAGGCTCACTATTAATTTGTTCTTAATAATTCACTTAATTCAAATGTCATTCAAATTCAATTTCAATTTCAAACAGCACCCAATTTCAAATAATGAAAATTACCAAACAATTCTAATCACTTGTTTCCTTTTTTTAAACTAAAGTTTCAAATAATTTAAGCTTGTTTCCAATCTTTCACTTAATCATCAAATCCATCCAAATTTGAATCAATTTGCTAACAACAATTTAATTTTGAACTTTTGGAAAACAAAAGTTGTCAAATGGGTACTGACACAATAACTAAGCAATACAATTTTTTCTAAAATTTTCCTAAACCCAAAACATAGCCTTTTCTTCCTTTTCCAATCAGCAAAAAAAAAGAGAGCAAAGAAAAAATAAATAAAAACTAACAGCAGAGAGAGAGAGGGGCAGAGAAGGCCCAGCCCACCTTACCTTTTTTTCCCCAGCCCGCTACCCCTTCAGTCGTCTTCTTCCTCGTACGGTCACATCTGAAGGTGTCCACGTATACAGAGCAGGGAGCAGACGGCTGAGGAGCTCGCCCCCTCCCTATAAACCTAGGCCGATCCCTAACCCTAACCCTGCCTTTCTTCCTCCCTCTTCCATCTCCCCCGCCGTTCTCTTCCTTCTCCTCTCCCACCTTCTTCTCTCTGCCCTCCCCCTGTACTGAACCTGCACCACCGAAAATTCACCTCCGTTTCCTCCGGTGATCGCCGATGTTGGAGCTCCCCTCCGCCCGTGCTAAGGATGGGAATGGAACCCCCAGGGTTCCCTCTCCCTCGCCGTGCCCTCGGTTGCCCCCGAGGAGCCACGGTGCGCCGCCGCCATCGCCTCCCGTCGCCGGCCACTCCCTGTATCGCCCCTGCTCCGCCCCGACTGCTCCTCCGCCTCCCTCGAGGTGACCTCCTCCCTCTCGCTCCCCTCCTCTCTCTCTCCCTTCCGGTCGCAGCAGCAGCATGCCCGCACCCCCCCCCCACGGCGCCCCTCCGTCGAGGCGCAGCAGCTACGCTCGCCGGCGACCATCCCTCGATGGTTTCTGTCCGTCCAGGTTCAGTTAACGTGCAGAAAGATTCAGTTAACACCGCACCCACACCTCATACCCCCCGAGGCCCCCTTCCCATCACCAACCGAAGCAGCACCCTAGTGGTTCTGTCCCTTGTGCTCACAGCAGAGGTCCCGAGTTCGAATCCCCCCTCCCTCAATAAAACCAAACCTTTTTTTCCCTTTTGTTTTGTTATAGTAACTTGACAGAAAATCGCCAACAAGTCCCTGCTGTGAACTTTTAGGTCCCTGTAATTTATTTCTAGTCCCTAGCTGTTAATAAAAATGGCAGAATATTACCAAAACTTGTAAAATGCATAAGTAATTCATCCCAACTCCAAATCCAACTTTTTTAAACATGTTTTCTGTGCCAAATTGAATTCTCTATCCAAATATAAAATTTGTTTACTGTTTTGAATATTTTAAATTGGTGCAATATTTGAAATCTTGTTTAATTCACTTAATTTTGCAAAATTCATAACTTGGGCATAAAAATTCCAAATTCAACAAACTAAATATGTTTTCCAATCAACTTTTCATGTACTTTCCAAATATAAATTTTTTTTGCTGTTTTGAATAATTTAAATTGCTAAAAACAACTATTTCTTAATTATTGCATTTAAAATTGCCAAAATAATAACTTGCTCATTTTAAATCCAATTTCAACAAATGAAATATGTTTTCCATGCAAAATTAAACCACCTTTCCAAATATAAAATTTGTTAAATGTTTTGAATAATTAAAATTGGTTAAATAATTTAAACCTTGTTTAAATCATTTAATATTGTTAAATTCATAACTTGCTCAAATTAAATTCTTTTTGAACATATAAAATATGTTTTCAAACCATCAAAGTATAAACTTTTCAAATATGAGTCTCACTTAATGTTTTGCACAAATAAAAAAATTCAAATAAGTTCATGTTTGAATTAAATTCATTTAATTCTTGCTTAAACTTGTTTAATTCATAAATAATTTATTTGAAATCCTTTTTCAACAAGTGAAACATGTATTCCACCTAAAATTGTGTGTTCTTATCAAATATGAACTTTGTTATCTATTTTGAACAATTAAACTTGATGAAAACAACAAATGCTTGTGTGACACCTTTAAGTAACCAAAATTCCAAAACTTAATAAATGAATTTCCAAACTTGGTAAACCTTATTTCCAATTGATTCTATTGTTGTTATTTTTCTGTTTTCCTCATCCATGCATCATGCTAATCCACTTTCACCTATTGGTTAGTTGTAAAACAATTGTTTCAACCATAATTCATGGGCTTTTCATATGCAACTCAAATTGCATGTGGGTCCATTTAATCATGTTGTTACCACATCAACTAGTTTATTTTGATGCATCAATTAAATGGTCATGCATCATCCCATGTTTGTGCACTATGCCATGTTATTGATTGTTTATCTCCTTGCGTTGTTTGTTTGCTTCTTCTCGGATACACGACGACGTTGAGACCGACGATACTTACGAGACCCCTTCTAAGGAGTTAGCTCAGTACCAGGCTACTGGGTTTGCAGGCAAGTATTCACTCACATGAACCATTGTGTTCCTTTCAACATTGGTTACCGATACTTTTCCGTTGTCTATTCTGCTAGCCCTATGAATAGTTGTTTCTGTTCGATCCTATCACATGATATCCTGAACCCTGATACTGCCTCACCTCCACACCTATAACCTTTTGCTTGTTGCCCGTGTCTTACTAGCATGCTTAGGGTTGTTTTGCTCGAGTCTGTTACCCGTTACTTTCTGTTACTACATTCTTTTATGTTCTGGGGGCTCGATGTTAATCAATCAACCTGTTAATGTTATGGTTAAATAATAATTTGATGATAAGGCACCGGCAGGAGGCCCTGTGTGGTTTTGAGGCCTGCTAGTGTCGACCCTAATAGGAAAAGGGTCTTGTCTACTGATCCATGATGAGCGCACTAACCGCATGTGGGAAGCGAGTATGGGCGCCCCCCTCAATTTGATTCGATTCGCATCTCGTCCAAATCGCCTCATTTAGTTCGGGTGTTCCATTTGCCGCATGCATGTTTTTGCGAGCCCAGGCCAGGGTGGAAACTTTTGTAGTCGGCATTTAGGGAGACACGTTCTTAGAGTGCTATGAGGGTCCCCTTTTCTTCGTGGGGCTCGATTAGCCGTGCGCTCACTGCATGGGGTTCTTTGGGCTTGATGCGAAGAAGAGTTGAGTTGTGTTGAGTACCTCGCTTGGTGGGTTGATCCCCCGTCTGGCGGGTTATACTTACGTGTACGGCCAAATTGGTGCACCCCTGCAGGGAAAATCTTCTCGAGAAGCCGTGTTTTCCGCGGTTATGGACTACTTGGTGAAAGTACTGGCTAACAAGTACTCAGGACAACTTAAACCTAATGATTAACAACCTTACACCCAATGATTAACAACTTGACTAGTAATAGGCTTATTGACACAATAATCTGAACCATCATTAATCCAATTGTGTGAGTTATCCTCGGATTGCTTCTTTGGATAAGGGGCGAGATCGAGGATGGGTTTGTTTGGAGTTAGTTGATAGGTTGGTTATGATACGCGATCTTATCTCCTTTCTGTTAGCCGGAAGTTGTAGTATGTTTCTGTAGTTGGTTAGAGCAGCCAGTTGCAGCATCTTTCATATCCCCTTTCTTTCGTTGAACCCAAAGCATCTGTGCTTGGTGTTGACGGGTTACACTTTGGTGAACTGTGAGTCTTGCTTGCCAATACGTTTATGTACTGACCCCTTTGGGGCTGTGGTTTCCGCAGACTACGTTTCCGAGGATCCCCATGGTGGCTACGACGTGGAGTATGACGAGACTGCCGACGAGTAGATAGCGGACCCGGGCAGGATCCGAGACTTCGTGGATGGGCTCCGTCTTTTCGTTTCCGGCCTCTTAGGCCTATTTGGATCTTGTCTGTACTCAGACCTTTTGAATGCTTCCGCTGTGATGTAATGATGTTATGTTGGGACATGTGTCCTCTGGATGATTGTATTTGCTATCTCTGCTCTAATGAGAGCTATTTGCAACTTATTTCAATCTTTTGTGTCGTAGAGATCTGTTGTGATATCACTTGTTCCAATGCCTTTGACGTACCATGTGTGTATGTTTTGAAGTACGTCAATGGAAGTATCCTGATTTCTATGGGATAGTTTACGTCGACGCTGAACAGATAGGGGTTGGTTGTCACACATACGTGTGTTGGCCTACTCATAAGAGGACGCGGGTGCCGGTATGCCCCGTAATCCAATCTACTACTGTTCAACGGAACGGCGAGTATCCTTTAGAAGTCCGGGTGCGACAAATGGTATCAGAGCCTGTCTGCCTGTAGGATCCCTTTTTACTGGTCGCAGTTGAGTCTAGAAACTATTTTGTAGCTATATAGGAAAAATGAAACGTGAGAGTAGGAATTCTGTTCTTTTTCTTCTTCCCCACCCACCCTCCCTTTTCTGGTAAGGAAGTGCAACGTTGTTTTTCAATTCTCATCTAAACTTTCAAGTTAGGATTTCACGAATCCTGGTTTCTCTAGGATGGTTATATCTACTAGACCATAGAAATGGAGGTGGTTGTGACATGATTTATCATGTTGCCTACTCACGATTGAGAACGGAGGCGTGTAAGCCCCGGAAGCAGATCCTCTATTCCTTAAGCAGTAGATATTGATCCTTTAGAAGCCCGGATGGGTTTTCCGTAGTACCTCAGGGGTGTTTTCATCTCGTGTTTTCCCGATGTTGATATCCTGTTCTTCGCAACATCCTTTTCGTCCGTTCAAATCTTGTTGTTGCTTCCCACTTCAGTTCTGCTACCGGCGTCTAATCAATAACTCTGTTCCACCCTTATGGCCAGAAAGTCTATTCTCTAAATGAATCAAGTTCTATCCAGCTATACACCCTCGATACAAAACCTCTCCCTTTACTTGAAAATGTTCCGGTGGTTTCCAAATTCCCTGACATCTTTCTAGAAAAGTTGCCAGGAATGCCTATCGTTTTGAACTTCCAGAAAAACTATCCAAGGTGCACGATGTGTTTCACGTGTCACAGCTCAAGAGGATCTTCGCAAGAAGTATCCGGACCTTTTCTCTTCTCAGTAAGGAATCTCGGGGCGCGATTCCTTCAAGGGGGAGCGTTTTGTAACATCCCAAGTATGAAAAATAGCCATTAGAATGTTTGCTCTCTGTTATTTTATGTTTTGCATCATGACATCATGTTCATTGCATTTGTTTTCCAACTGTTTTCCTTTGTTTTCTATTTGAACTTCAAACCAAAAATTCAAACCTTTTGTTTCATCCTTGTGATGTTACAATTTCCAAAATGATATTTCAAATCAAAACAATTGTTTGTTTCCATAAAAGTTGTGATTCCAAACTGTTGTTCTGTTTTTAACAAAAATTCATCTAATACCAAAAACATTTGAAATTCCAAACCAACATCCAAATAATTGTTCATACTTGTTATGTTACAATTCTTCCAAATAAAAGTTCAATTAAAACATCCAATTTGTTCCCATGAAAAATAAAAGGCTCACTATTAATTTGTTCTTAATAATTCACTTAATTCAAATGTCATTCAAATTCAATTTCAATTTCAAACAGCACCCAATTTCAAATAATGAAAATTACCAAACAATTCTAATCACTTGTTTCCTTTTTTTAAACTAAAGTTTCAAATCATTTAAGCTTGTTTCCAATCTTTCACTTAATCATCAAATCCATCCAAATTTGAATCAATTTGCTAACAGCAATTTAATTTTGAACTTTTGGAAAACAAAAGTTGTCAAATGGGTACTGACACAATAACTAAGCAATACAATTTTTTCTAAAAATTTTCCTAAACCCAAAACATAGCCTTTTCTTCCTTTTCCAATCAGCAAAAAAAAAGAGAGCAAAGAAAAAATAAATAAAAACTAACAGCAGAGAGAGAGGGGCAGAGAAGGCCCAGCCCACCTTACCTTTTTCCCCCAGCCCGCTACCCCTTCAGTCGTCTTCTTCCTCGTACGGTCACATCTGAAGGTGTCCACGTATACAGAGCAGGGAGCAGACGGCTGAGGAGCTCGCCCCCTCCCTATAAACCTAGGCCGATACCTAACCCTAACCCTGCCTTTCTTCCTCCCTCTTCCCTCTCCCCCGCCGTTCTCTTCCTTCTCCTCTCCCACCTTCTTCTCTCTGCCCTCCCCCTATACTGAACCTGCACCACCGAAAATTCACCTCCGTTTCCTCCGGTGATCGCCGATGTTGGAGCTCCCCTCCGCCCGTGCTAAGGATGGGAATGGAACCCCCAGGGTTCCCTCTCCCTCGTCGTGCCCTCAGTTGCCCCCGAGGAGCCACGGTGCGTCGCCGCCATCGCCTCCCGTCGCCGGCCACTCCCTGCATCGCCCCTGCTCCGCCCCGACTGCTCCTCCGCCTCCCTCGAGGTGACCTCCTCCCTCTCGCTCCCCTCCTCTCTCTCTCTCCCTTCCGGTCGCAGCAGCAGCATGCCCGCACCCCCCCCCCCCACGGCGCCCCTCCGTCGTGGCGCAGCAGTTACGCTCGCCGGCGACCATCCCTCGATGGTTTTTGTCCGCCCAGGTTCAGTTAACGTGCAGAAAGATTCAGTTAACACCGCACCCACACCTCATACCCCCCGAGGCCCCCTTCCCATCACCAACCGAAGCAGCACCCTAGTGGTTCTGTCCCTTGTGCTCACAGCTGAGGTCCCGAGTTCGAATCCCCCTCCCTCAATAAAACCAAACCTTTTCTTCCCTTTTGTTTTGTTACAGTAACTTGACAGAAAATCACCAACAAGTCCCTGCTGTGAACTTTTAGGTCCCTGTAATTTATTTCTAGTCCCTAGCTGTTAATAAAAATGGCAGAATATTACCAAAACTTGTAAAATGCATAAGTAATTCATCCCAACTCCAAATCCAACTTTTTTAAACATGTTTTCTGTGCCAAATTGAATTCTCTATCCAAATATAAAATTTGTTTACTGTTTTGAATATTTTAAATTGGTGCAATATTTGAAATCTTGTTTAATTCACTTAATTTTGCAAAATTCATAACTTGGGTATAAAAATTCCAAATTCAACAAACTAAATATGTTTTCCAATCAACTTTTCATGTACTTTCTAAATATAAATTTTGTTTGCTGTTTTGAATAATTTAAATTGCTGAAAACAACTGTTTCTTAATTATTGCATGTAAAATTGCCAAAATAATAACTTGCTCATTTTAAATCCAATTTCAACAAATGAAATATGTTTTCCATGCAAAATTAAACCACCTTTCCAAATATAAAATTTGTTTCATGTTTTGAATAATTAAAATTGGTTAAATAATTTAAACCTTGTTTAAATCATTTAATATTGTTAAATTCATAACTTGCTCAAATTAAATTCTTTTTGAACATATAAAATATGTTTTCAAACCATCAAAGTATAAACTTTTCAAATATGAGTCTCACTTAATGTTTTGCACAAATAAAAAAATCAAATAAGTTCATGTTTGAATTAAATTCATTTAATTCTTGCTTAAACTTGTTTAATTCATAAATAATTTATTTGAAATCCTTTTTCAACAAGTGAAACATGTATTCCACCTAAAATTGTGTGTTCTTATCAAATATGAACTTTGTTATCTATTTTGAACAATTAAACTTGATGAAAACAACAAATGCTTGTGTGACACCTTTAAGTAACCAAAATTCCAAAACTTAATAAATGAATTTCCAAACTTGGTAAACCTTATTTCCAATTGATTCTATTGTTGTTATTTTTCTGTTTTCCTCATCCATGCATCATGCTAATCCACTTTCACCTATTGGTTAGTTGTAAAACAATTGTTTCAACCATAATTCATGGGCTTTTCATATGCAACTCAAATTGCATGTGGGTCCATTTAATCATGTTGTTACCACATCAACTAGTTTATTTTGATGCATCAATTAAATGGTCATGCATCATCCCATGTTTGTGCACTATGCCATGTTATTGATTGTTTGTCTCCTTGCGTTGTTTGTTTGCTTCTTCTCGGATACACGACGACGTTGAGACCGACGATACTTACGACACCCCTTCTAAGGAGTTAGCTCAGTACCAGGCTACTGGGTTTGCAGGCAAGTATTCACTCACATGAACCATTGTGTTCCTTTCAACATTGGTTACCGATACTTTTCCGTTGTCTATTCTGCTAGCCCTATGAATAGTTGTTTCTGTTCGATCCTATCACATGATATCCTGAACCCTGATACTGCCTCACCTCCACACCTATAACCTTTTGCTTGTTGCCCGTGTCTTACTAGCATGCTTAGGGTTGTTTTGCTCGAGTCTGTTACCCGTTACTTTCTGTTACTACATTCTTTTATGTTCTGGGGGCTCGATGTTAATCAATCAACCTGTTAATGTTATGGTTAAATAATAATTTGATGATAAGGCACCGGCAGGAGGCCCTGTGTGGTTTTGAGGCCTGCTAGTGTCGACCCTAATAGGAAAAGGGTCTTGTCTACTGATCCATGATGAGCGCACTAACCGCATGTGGGAAGCGAGTATGGGCGCCCCCCTCAATTTGATTCGATTCGCATCTCGTCCAAATCGCCTCATTTAGTTCGGGTGTTCCATTTGTCGCATGCATGTTTTTGCGAGCCCAGGCCAGGGTGGAAACTTTTGTAGTCGGCATTTAGGGAGACACGTTCTTAGAGTGCTATGAGGGTCCCCTTTTCTTCGTGGGGCTCGATTAGCCGTGCGCTCACTGCACGGGGTTCTTTGGGCTTGATGCGAAGAAGAGTTGAGTTGTGTTGAGTACCTCGCTTGGTGGGTTGATCCCCCGTCTGGCGGGTTATTCTTACGTGTACGGCCAAATTGGTGCACCCCTGCAGGGAAAATCTTCTCGAGAAGCCGTGTTTTCCGCGGTTATGGACTACTTGGTGAAAGTACTGGCTAACAAGTACTTAGGACAACTTAAACCTAATGATTAACAACCTTACACCCAATGATTAACAACTTAACTAGTAATAGGCTTATTGACACAATAATCTGAACCATCATTAATCCAACTGTGTGAGTTATCCTCGGATTGCTTCTTTGGATAAGGGGCGAGATCGAGGATGGGTTTGTTTGGAGTTAGTTGATAGGTTGGTTACGATACGCGATCTTATCTCCTTTCTGTTAGCCGGAAGTTGTAGTGTGTTTCTGTAGTTGGTTAGAGCAGCCAGTTGCAGCATCTTTCATATCCCCTTTCTTCCGTTGAACCCAAAGCATCTGTGCTTGGTGTTGACGGGTTACACTTTGGTGAACTGTGAGTCTTGCTTGCCAGTACGTTTATGTACTGACCCCTTTGAGGCTGTGGTTTCCGCAGACTACGTTTCCGAGGATCCCCATGGTGGCTAGGACGTGGAGTATGACGAGACTGCTGACGAGTAGATAGCGGACCCGGGCAGGATCCGAGACTTCGTGGATGGGCTCCGTCTTTTCGTTTCCGGCCTCTTAGGACTATTTGGATCTTGTCTGTACTCAGACCTTTTGAATGCTTCCGCTGTGATGTAATGATGTTATGTTGGGACATGTGTCCTCTGGATGATTGTATTTGCTATCTCTGCTCTAACGATAGCTATTTGCAACTTATTTCAATCTTTTGTGTCGTAGAGATCTGTTGTGATATCACTTGTTCCAATGCCGTTGACGTACCATGTGTGTATGTTTTGAAGTACGTCAATGGAAGTATCCTGATTTCTATTGGATAGTTTACGTCGACGCTGAACAGATAGGGGTTGGTTGTCACACATACGTGTGTTGGCCTACTCGTAAGAGGACGCGGGTGCCGGTAAGCCCCGTAATCCAATCTACTACTGTTCAACGGAACGGCGAATATCCTTTAGAAGTCCGGGTGCGACAATGTTTTTGTCTCTTTGAGTATTTTATCATCTTAGTGGCATAGTAGGATGAAGCTGCCCCGGACTAAGTTTACGTGTACTATGTACGCGAGAATTGTCTCACATGTGACTAAGGGGGTGTCCGTTTCTCCTACTATAGTTAAGATCTAATCTACAAAGGGTTGTTAAAAATATGTTTTATCAACGTTGTGGTTCTTGTACGTAGGTATGAACGGTTCTATCCTCGTAAGCCCAAAGCCACGTAAAACATGCAAAAATAAATTAGAGGCGTCTAACTTGTTTTTGCAGGGCATGTGATGTGATATGGTCAATGTTAGAAACGTTATGTATGATATGATATCTTTTGTAAATTATTGACATACCGGCTGGAGCCATATGGTTGTCTTATTTTATGGCCTGCGTGTTGTATGTCATATCCATGTGATATGTTGTAATGGACAATCAAGATGGAGGTACCACGGACATTGGTGCCACGCCGGTGGAATGATGGAGATCATACCATGATGCACAAGATGGAGATCAAGTGCAAGAAGGACCTTATCATATCACATTATCCATGCATGTGATGTTTATCCTTTTATGCATCTTATTTTGCTTAGATCGCGACGGTAGCATTATAAGATGATCCCTCTCACTTAATATCAAGATAATAATGTGTTCTTCCTTAAGTATGCACCGTTAAGAAAGTTCGTCGTTTCGAGACACCACGTGATGATCGGGTGTGATAGACTCAACGTTCGCATACAACGGGTGTTTTCAAGCCTAGCATGTACAGACATGGCCTTGAAACACATGCAATACAACGGTTCTACTTGGCGATCCTAGCATGTACAGACATGGCCTCGGAACACGTAACCGAAAGGTAAAGTATGAGTCATATGAATGATATGATGAACATGTTGATGTTCGCCTTTGCAACTGCACCGTCTCACGTGATGATCGGTTTCGGTGTAGTGAATTTGGTTCGTGTAATCACTAAAGACAACTAAGAGGGATGTTGTTTTTGAGTGGGATTTCATGGGATAATTTTAGAATTAACTTGAACTTAATTTATCATAAACAAAGTCTAAATAGTCTTTGCAAATATGTTGTAGATCATGGCACCACCTACCTTCAATTTCAATATGTTCATGGAGAAAGAGAAATTAGCGAACAATGGAAGCAACTTTACCAACTGGGCACTTAACCTGAGGATTCTCCTCACCGCTTGCAAGAAGCTCTATGTTCTTGATGCACCTCTAGGTGACCAACCCGCTGATGATGCTTCTGATGAGGATAAAAATGTTTATCTGACTCAACAAGAAGACCACAGTATAGTTCACTGCGGCATCCTCTATGGATTAGAGCCAGAGCTGCGAAAACGTTTCGAGAACAGCACTGCTTATGCCACGATGGGAGAATTGAAAATGATTTTCGATACCCATGCCGCAGTTGAGAGTTATGACGCTTCAGAAAAGTTCTTTAGCTGCATGATGGAAGAGAACAGCTCCGTTAGTGAGCACGTACTCAAAATGTCTGCGTACGCTGATAAGCTCATAGCCTTGGGAATATCGATTCCCATTGAGCTAGGGATACATCGTGTTCTCCAATCTCGGCCACCTAGTTACAAGAACTTCGTGATGAACTATAATATGCAGAGCATGAAGAAGTCTCTTCCTGAGCTTCTCTCGATGCTTAAAACTGCTGAAGTGGAGATCAAGAAAGAACATCAAGTGTTGATGATCAATAAGACCACTAGTTTCAAGAAAGGCAAGAAAGGCAAGCCAAGGGTAAACTTCAAGAAGGGTGGCAAATCTGTTGCTACTGCTGAGAAGAAAACCAGGCATGGCCCTAAGCCTGAGACTGAGTGTTTCTATTGCAAGGGTACTGGCCACTGGAAGCGCAATTGCCCCAAGTATCTGGCAGATAAGAAGGCCGGCAAAGTGAACAAAGGTATATATGATATACTTGTTATTGATGTGTACCTTACTAGTACTCGCAGTAGCACCTGGGTATTTGATACTGGTTCGGTTGCTCACATATGTAACTCGAAACAGGAGCTGCAGAATAAGCGACCACTAGCAAAGGATGAGGTGACGATGCGCGTCGGCAATGGATCAAGAGTTGACGTGATCGCCGTCGGGACGCTACCTCTACGTCTACCATCGGGATTAGTTATAAACCTCAATAAATGTTATTTGGTGCCCGCATTAAGCATGAATATCGTTTCTGGATCTTGCTTAATGCGGGACGGTTATTCCTTTAAGTCCGAGAACAATGGTTGTTCGATTTATATGAATAATATCTTTTATGGTCATGCACCTGGGAAGAATGGTTTATTTCTTTTGAATCTTGATAATGTTGATACACATATTCATAATGTGAATGCCAAAAGAATTAAGTTAAATGATGATATTGCTACTTATTTGTGGCATTGCCGCTTAGGTCATATTGGTGTTAAACGCATGAAAAAGCTCCATTCTGATGGACTCTTAGAATCACTTGATTATGAATCATTTGAAACATGTGAACCATGCCTTATGGGCAAGATGACTAGAACCCCGTTTTCCGGATCTATGGAACGGGCGACAGACTTACTGGAAATCATACATACTGATGTATGTGGACCAATGAGTGTATCGTCACGCGGTGGATATCGTTATTTTGTCACTTTCACAGATGATTTGAGTAGATATGGGTATATTTACTTAATGAAACACAAATCTGAAACGTTTGAAAAGTTCAAAGAATTTTAGTGTGAAGTTGAAAATCATCGTAACAGAAAGATTAAATTTCTACGGTCTGATCGTGGAGGTGAATATCTAAGTTACGAGTTTGGCATGCATATGAAACAATGTGGAATAGTTTCAGAACTCACACCTGCCGGAACACCACAGCGTAATGGTGTTTCCGAACGTCGTAATCGTACTTTATTAGATATGGTTCGATCTATGATGTCTCTTACAGATTTGCCACTATCGTTTTGGGGTTATGCACTAGAGACCGCTGCATTCACTTTAAATAGGGCACCATCTAAATCCGTTGAAACGACACCGTAGGAATTATGGTTTGGAAACAAACCTAAGCTGTCATTTCTAAAAGTTTGGGGATGCGATGTTTATGTGAAGAAGCTTCAACCTGATAAACTCGAACCCAAAGCGGAAAAATGCGTCTTCATAGGATACCCTAAAGAAACAATAGGGTACACCTTCTATCACAGATCCGAAGGCAAGATTTTCGTTGCCAAGAATGGATCCTTTTTGGAGAAGGAGTTTCTCTCGAAGGGTGTGAATAGTAGGAAGGTAGAACTCGACGAGGTTATTGAACCTTCTCTTCTTGGAATGGCGAGTAGCGCAGCGCCGGAAGTTGTTCCGGAGTTGACCCCGTCAGTTGAAGAGAGAGATAATGATCTAGATCATGAAACTCCAATAGAGGAAACTACCGCACCTCGCAGGTCAACTAGGGAACGTACAGCTCCTGAACTGTACGGAGATCCCGAATTAAACTTCATGGTAGATGGAGGTGATGACCCTGCGACATATGAGGAAGCGATGATGAGCCCAGATTCCAACAAATGGCTTGAAGCCATGAAATCCGAAATAGGATCCATGTACGAAAACCAAGTTTGGACTTTGTTGGATTTACCCAATGACCGCAAGGACGTTGAGAACAAATGGATCTTTAAAAAGAAAACTGACGCTGATGGTAATGTGACCGTCTATAAAGCTCGACTTGTCGCAAAAGGTTTCCGACAAATTCAAAGAGTTGACTATGATGAGACTTTCTCACCAGTAGCGATGCTTAAGTCAGCTAGGATTATGTTAGCAGTTGCTGCATTTTTCGATTATGAAATATGGCAGATGGATGTCAAAACGGCGTTCCTTAATGGTGACATTGAGGAAGAGTTGTATATGATGCAACCCAAAGGTTTTGTTGATCCTAAGGATGCTGACAAGGTGTGTAAGCTTCAACGTTCCATTTATGGACTGAAGCAAGCATCCCGAAGTTGGAACCTCCGTTTTGATAAGGTGATCAAAGGTTTTGGATTTGTCCAAACATACGGAGAAGCTTGTATTTACAAGAAAGTGAGTGGGAGCTCTGTAGCATTTCTGGTACTATATGTGGATGACATATTGTTGATTGGAAATTATATAGATCTTTTAAAAAGCGTAAAAGGTTATTTGAACAATAGTTTTTCGATGAAAGACCTCGGTGAAGCAGCTTATATATTGGGCATCAAAATCTACAGGGATAGATCAAGACGCTTAATTGGACTTTCGCAAAGTACATACCTTGACAAGATTTTGAAGAAGTTCAAAATGGAAGATAGTAGGAAAGGGTTCCTACCTATGTTGCAAGGCAAGACGTTGAGTAAGACTCAATGTCCAGCTACATCAGAAGATAGAGAGAAGATGAATAAGACTCCCTATGCTTCAGCCATAGGTTCTATCATGTATGCTATGCTATGTACAAGACCGGATGTGGCACATGCTATTAGTTTGACTAGTAGGTACCAATCCAATACAGGTTTGGAACACTGGACTGCGGTCAAGACTATCCTAAAGTACTTGAGAAGAACTAAGGATATGTTTCTCGTATATGGCGGTGAAGAAGAGCTCGTCGCAAGATGTTACGTCGATGCTAGCTTCGACACTGATCCGGATGACTCTAAGTCTCAGTCCGGGTACGTATTTATTATGAATGGAGGAGTTGTAAGCTGGAGGAGTTCCAAGCAATCCGTGGTGGCGGGATCATCAACAGAAGCGGAATATGTTGCTGCCTCGGAGGCAACACAGGAAGCAGTTTGGATGAAGGAGTTCATATCCGAACTAGGCGTGGTTCCGAGTGCGTTGGATCCAATGGTTATCTATTGTGACAACAATGGTGCCATAGCCAATGCTAAGGAACCAAGGTCTCACAAGAATTCCAAGCATATCAAGCGCCATTTTCACTCCATCCGTGAGCATGTCGCAGATGGGGATGTGAAGATTTGCAAAGTACATACGGATCTGAATGTGGCAGATCCGTTGACTAAAACTCTCTCAAAGGCAAAACATGATCAACACCAGAACTCAATGGGTGTTAGATTCATCACTATGTAATATAGATTATTGCCCCTAGTGCAAGTGGGAGACTGAAGGGAATATGCCCGAGAGGCAATAATAAAGTGTTTATTATATATTATTCCTTGTTTATGATAGATGTTTATTTCTCATGCTAGAATTGTATTAACCGGAAACGTTGATACATGTGTGATTAATAAACAAACCGATGTTCCTAGTGAAGCCTCTCTTTTAACTAGCTCGTTGATTAAACAGATGATCAAGGTTTCCTGATCATGAACATTGGATGTTGTTAATAACGGGGTCATGTCATTAGGAGAATGGCATGATGAACTTAAACCCTAACTAAGTATAACAATACGATCAAGTCGTTTAGTTTTGTTGTTATATCTTACATTCGAAGTAACATTATTCCTTAGACCATGAGATCATGTTAATCACTAATACCGAAAGAATACTTTGATGACATCAAACGTCACACCGTAAAATGGTGACTATAAAGGTGGCATTGGATATTCGGAAAGTGTTGGTTGAAGCTCATGGATCGAGAATGGGATTTGTCCATCCAATATGACAGATAGATATACTCAGGGCCCTCTCGATGATATCACATCGACACCGCTTGCAAGCAAGTGATATGATCACAAGGATGTTATATCACGGGAACGAGAAAAGAGTACTTGTCGGATAACGAGATCGAACAAGGTATAATGGATACCGATGATCGGATCTCGGACAAGTAATATATCGTGAGACAAAGGGAAATCGTTACGACGTTGAAAGGTTCACACGATCACGAGAGTCATCGTTGAATATATAGGAGTCATCACGGTTTTCCAGACCCCGCTGTTGATTATTGATCGGAGAGGAGTCTCGATCATGTCTATAATATTCACGAACCGTAGGGAGACACACTTAAGGTTCAATGAAGCGTTTAGAGAGGATACGGAATACCGAAGAATATTTTGGGCAGCTCCGGAATTGTTTCGGGGAAAATCGAAATAGTTCAAGGGGTTTTTCGTCGAACGGTTGTTAATAGAATTAAAAAATGGTTCGAGGTGCTGCATGCAAATGTTTGTTAATGGAATTAACAAATATAAATAAAGAAATAAAAATGTTTTATTTATTTATTAAAGAAAAACCTTTGGATTTTCCAAGTGGGAAATTAAGGGATTTTTGAGTGGGTTTGAGTGGAGCTTCCACTCACATGAAGAGAGGAAGGGGTGGGGGCACCCATGGCTGGCCGCACCCCCCCTTGGGCTGCCTCCCCCTCCCCTATAAAAGGAGGGTGAGGGCTCTCTCTTCTTCACACACTTGCCCACACATTTTCCCTTCCACCCGCTACTCCATTCCATGGTCTCCGGCTTGGCGAAGCCCTGACCGTGGGATTCTTCACCACCACCACGCCGTCGTGCTGCTGGAATTCCGGAGGGATCCTCTACTTCCGCAACCCGCTGGAACGAGGGAACGGAAGTCTTCATCGAGCTGAACGTGTGACCGATTACGGAGGCACCGCCGGATTGCGGTGCTCTTCTTCTCGCTCGGGATCGGCGTGAGAACGACTACGCCAACCACGAGATCTTTTCTCGTACCACTTTGAGTCTTCGAGGGTATGTTATCTCAAGACTCTCTTTCTCCCCGTTGCCTTTCATCTCATAGATTAGATCTTGGCCATTCGGGTTTATCGCGTGTAGGAAATTTTTTGTTTTCTATGATACGTTCCCCTTCCGTTGGTGGTGAAGTGTCTCTCGCCTCTTGCCTTGATGAAGTAGTGGTATCATAGTGTCCATGGCGACGATGTTCTTGATCCTTGTCGATGGCGGGGTGCGATGAGAAAGCACGATCTTGGTGATGATGAGGTGGAGGCTCCCGTTCCTCATGTTGGTGATGACGCCCATGGCCCGTGAACCTTGGAACATTGAGGCAAAGGGCGCTCAAGTTTGTGTCTTCATGGTCATGATGGTGTCGCTCATGTTGTTCCTCATCGAGGAGAGGAGGTGAAGAATCATGGATAGCATCTCCATTTGCTTGTTGTTGACGAGGTCGCTCATGTGGGTCCTCATCAAAAATAGAAAGTGAGAGGTCATCTTCACTTGATTTTTGTTGACGTGGTCGCTCATGTGGTTCCTCATCGAACATAAGAAGTGAGAGATCATGAGGAGCATCCGCACTTAGTTGTTGTCGATGGGGAAGCTCATTGGGGTCTTCATCAAATATAGGGAGTGAAGTAGCATGTTGAGCATTCCCACTTGGTTGTTGTCGATGAGGGTGTTCATTGGGGTCTTCATCAAAGATAGGAAGTGAAGCATCATGTAGAGCATTCCCACTTTGTTGGTGTCTATGGAGGCGCTCGTTGGGGTCTTCATCAAAGATAAGGAAAGACAAGTCATGTGGAGCATCCTCACTTGCTTGATGTTGAGGAGCTCTCTCATTTGGGTCTTCATCAAAGATAGGCGGTGGAAGGTCATGTGGGTCATCCTCATTGGCTTGGCGATGGCGGTCATGATGGAGAGGATGGCGCCGGTGGTCATTGTGGTGAAGTTGTTGGAGGCATGCGTCGCGGCATCCACTAGAAGCAATGTCATGGGAACCTTCTTGATAATGGTATTGCTCTTGGTGGTCATTGTGGTGGTGACACACATTTTGCCTTGGAAGCCTTGAATGTGGGTGAGCACCATCCACGAAGCCATGTAGACCATAGTCATGAGTCGAGCTTGGAGAAGGTGGGTGATGAAGTTGTTGAAGATCCGGTCATAGAGGGTGAACTTGAAGAGGGTCACCATGTCCTTGGCGATGTCGAGGAGGTCGTGATGGCGAGCAATGCTCGAACCAATGTCGTCGCGGAACTTGTGGTGGAGGATGCGGTGAGGTGGTATCAGAGCCAGGTTTACCACTCTCTCCCATGTGTCGATGATGATCATGGCGACAATCTTGGTGATGATCTTGTGGAGACTTGCCTTTGCGCCATGACTTGGAGGTCGATGATGATCCATGGCGGTTGGCGAGGATGGCCACGTTGCCTTCAATACTCGCCATGTGATCATTGAATCGAGCATGATAAGCTTGTAGTTGATGGTCCAAGCGCTCCAATCCGTCACGAGAAAGTTGGCAAAGACGAAAATTTTCATGGCTGTTGATGAACTTGTGGTAGCCGTTGTTGTTGAAGAATGAGGTTCCTTCATCTTCCGAGCTCGGCCTTGTGGATACTCCTTCCCTAGCTATCTCAACAAGCACACAAGGGTGATATGATGAAATGGATGTCACACTTACCCAACTTTACCTTTTTTGTCGTATTGAGGCTAGTGGACGAGCCTAGGTGTAGCGCGGTATGTCAAAAGTGAGTCCAAAAAGATCGAAAGAAAACCGCAAATTACAACACACACGCTATATGTGGAAGGCAAATGGGTTAGAAATGTGGCGGGGGAAAACGAGAAATCCGAAGAAAAGTGTGTTGTAAAACGTGGAGAAGAACTAAAGAAAAGTTAGCACGAAAACCAATCCTAATGGAGGAAAATGATATGGTGGAAACTAAAATGGAACACACACACACAAGGGATAAATAGCGTTAGTGCGGCCAATGGATGAGCGGAGACGAAATGTACCTATCGAAGACTAAGCTCAATGCCACACCAACGCAAGGAGGACGCTAGCTCAAACCACAATGTACAAGAGGCAACAAGATTCGCAAAGTGGCAACCCACTCTCTCTTCTTTTGAGACGCGAAGCTACACGTTCCTACAAGTGATAGCAATTGGCATCGATCTTTCTCTTCTTTTGGCTCTTTTTGCTTCTTGCTCTTTCTCCTTTTTTTCGCTTTTTGATGGATGATGATTCCCAAAAGCAAATGCCTACTCGAAGCTATTCTCTCACAAGCGCAAAAACTCGCACTCTCGGTGCCACAAATGCGATGCCAAGCGATGTAAAAGAGCTAGTCCGAATGGGCAAGGTACACAAAGGATGGGGTTAGTTCAAGCGGAAGCAAGTTATACCTATGCGGTGGATGATCTCGGACTTGCGGCCGGTGGATGTCGATGTCGTGTCAATCTGTTGATGTAGTTGCGTAGATGATGTTGTTGGATTCGCGTCGAAACTTGAATCACTCAAATCGGATCAACAACGACAAAGAAAAACATGTTTAAAAATCTGTCCAAGAATCGAAGAGCAGGATTTTTCTGAGATTTTTGCTCAATTTCGAAATTCCTCTCAAATCAAGAAAAAATTTGGACAAATTAGATAAAAGTGGCTGAATATAAAGGTAGGGAATGGTCTCAAGCAACAAATCCACGGATCAAATCCATGAAAAACTCAACAAATCCACAGATCGGTCGAAATCCCTTTTTGGCTATTTTTGGTGAAATTTTCGAATTTATGGTGGGTAGAAGAATAAATGGTGGAAAAGGAGGGGAGTGGGGGTCGAATTTGTGTCAATCTAGCTCTGGATACCAGATGATGAGGGGTTGACCTCTTGGGTGGCCCGATCTTCACGAATTGACCAAGAACACGAAGAACGAATGATGAACACGAAGAACACGAAGGGGATCGAGGGGAAATCGTGGAAGAATCAAGGCGAAACATGGGGAATCGAGGGGAGATAACTAGTAAGAACCGAAGAATCCCAAATCTCCTGTCAACTAAACCCCGAGGGCCGCCTACGGAACGATCGATCCAACTGAACTCACCTTGATTGAAACCGCTTCACACCCGTGGCCGGTCCACCACGCTAATAGAACCTCAAGGATTAGTTGAGGAAGATTGGGAAGTCCCTAACTGAGTCCCAAGGGGAAAGGATAGGTAACTCGGTGACTCTTGATACGGTCCTTGATACAAATCATAGGAGTAGCCTTGATACGGTCCTAGGTACAAACCATAGGAGTAGCCTCACAATAGGGATACAAGGGCAAAGCCCGAAGTTCTCAATTCATCTCTAAACCCTAGATCTAGCCACCGGGGACCCTTATATAGCCTAGGGGGGAAGGTGGGGGGAAAATGGCCGTTTTCCTCTTGTTTTCGGGCAGTAGCAAAGAGGCCGGCTTGGGGGGCTGGCCTGGCCGGCCTGTGAGGCCAGGGTGGGAGCTGGGCGCCCAGCCTGGGGGCAGCCGGCCTGGGGGGGCCGGTCTGGGGCCGGGGTGGAGGCCAGGGGCCTTTGAAGGGGGGCGGCCTGGCGCCTGGGTTGGCCGGCCTGAGGCCAGGGTGGGAGAGGGGGAGGCCAGCTCCCCCTGGTTGGTGGCCGGCCTGAGGGTGAGGGGAAGCCGGCCTGGCCGGGGGTTGAGGCCGGGGACCCCGTTTCCCTCCGTTCTTCCTCCTCGTGACTCCGTTCTCGATGTCGTCTTCTCCCACTTCCTTCCTAGCTTTTCGGGCATCATCTTGGGCAGGCTCTTGAGCATCGAGGGCACCGTCTTGGGCTTCATGATCTTGATCATCGTGGGCATCGTCTTGGGCTCCATTGTGGGATCCAACCTAGGCATGAAGAGGGGTATTTCATGAGGTCGTGCACCGTTCACCAAGTCACCGGAAACATACGGAGATAGGAGTTAGTCCACCTTGTCGTGTATCGATGTTGTGCTTGGTGGAATACGGTGGGTTGCATCACAAACCGACCTAAACTAGATACAAACCGACCCATCATTAAGGGGTGCGGCCATAATGGTATACAAACCATGTGTAACACTAATATGACTATATGTGGCGCATTGATATCCATTGTGGGCGCCCTCCTCTTGTTTTCACCATCTTCTAGTGTGGAATAACAGGCTAGTAGTTGTTTTCCACACTTGTTCTCTTGTTTTCACCATCTTCTATGCTTGTTTTCACCTCCTTGTATGTTTGTTTTCACCATGGTGATCTTGTTTTCCAGCTTCTCATCATTGTTTTCCAGCTCCTCTTGATGTTCTCCTCCAAGTATGTTTGTGTTATCAATAAACTTGATCATACATAGATGCATAGATTTAGGTAGTATAAAGTTCTCACAATTATAAACATTATACTCAAGTAGGAGTGAATTCACATGTTGTTCTAATAGTTTGGTCCTTGATATTTCCATAGGACCAAGCCTCACTTCATTATCTTGGACAGCCACCTTATCATGTGTAATAATAGGTGAAGAGCTAGGGATGTCCTCATCATCCTCCCCCTCTTGAAAAGGCGTCGACCTCGACACAACAAGATCATCTCCATAGTATGGTGTCAAATCAGCCACATTAAAAGAATTACTAACACCAAACTCATCAATTGGAAGGTCTATCTTTTATGCATTGTCATTGATCCTCGAAATCAATCTATATGGACCAGCACTTCTAGGAATCAACTTTGATTTGCACAATTTGGGAAATCTGCCCTTTCGAAAATGCACCCACACCATATCACCTGGACGAAATATGACCTCCGTCCTCTTCTTGTTCACTCTTTCAGCCACATGTTGTCCTCTCTTCTCAATTGCTTCTTTTGTTTTATCATGTATTTTCTTCACAAAATCAGCTCTCTTCGATGCCTCCATATTTGTTCTCTCTTGTATAGGAAGTGGTAGCAAATCAAGTGGAGCAATGGGTTTGAACCATAGACCACCTCGAATGGACAAAGTTGAGTAGTTGAGTGCACAGCTCTATTATATGCAAATTCCACATGTGGCAAACACTCCTCCCACTCCCTCAAATTTTTCTTGATCATGCTTCTCAATAATGTTGACAATGTCTTATTAACCACCTCTGTCTGTCCATCAATTTGGGGATGGCGTGTTGTTGAAAACAGCAGCTTTGTTCCTAGTTTCCCCCATAGAGTCTTCCAAAAGTAGCTCATAAACTTCACATCACAATCAGAAACAAAATCCCTTGGAACTCCATGTAATATCACAATCTCCCTGAAAACAGATTAGCAATATGCGACGCATCGTCGTTCTTGTGGCAAGCAATAAAATGTGACATTTTAGAGAATCTATCCACTACCACAAATATAGAATCATGTCCTCTTTTTTTCCTTGGTAATCCTAACACAAAATCCATACTAATATCTTCCCAAGGTGTAGTTGGTGCAGGAAGAGGAGTATATAATCCATGAGGCTTCAATTTTTATTTAGCTTTGTTGAAAGTGATGCATCTTTGCACACATCTATACACATCACGCCTCATATGTGACCAATAAAAATTATCTGCTAACATAAGCAATGTTTTAGCACGTCCAAAGTGTCCCATTAATCCTCCACTATGAGATTCCTGCAATAAGAACAAACGAAAGAACACTCGGGAATACATAATTTGTTAGCTCGAAATAGGAACCCATCATGTATGTGAAATTTATCCCACTCCTTAACATTAGTACATTTAGCAAATGGCATGGAAAATTCACTATCCTTGGCATATAACTCTTTAATGCCCTCCAAACCCGAAACCTTCACCTCTAATTTGGAGAGTAGCATATTTTTCCTTGATAAAGCATCAGCACTACATTATCCAATCCCTTCTTGTGTTTAATGATGTATGGAAAAGATTCTATGAATTCGACCCATTTAGCATGTCTCTTATATAAATTAGATTGGCACTTTAAGAATTTTCATGCTTCATGATCAGAATGTATAATAAATTCTTTAGGCCAGAAATAATGTTTCCACACCTCTAAAACTCTCACAAGGGCATATAATTCTTTATCATAGACATAATAATTCAATTGAGAACCATTCAATTTTTCAGAAAAGTAAGCAATAGGTTTCTTCTCTTGCATTAACACACCTCCAATACCTATGCCACTAGTATCACATTCAATCTCAAATTTTTTATCAAATGGAAACATTAATAATGGTGCAGAAATCAATTTCTCTTTCAATGTATCAAAAGCAATATCTTGGGCAACCCCCCACTCGAAATCTATTCCCTTTTTAGTTAAATCATTCAATGGTGCAGCAATGGTACTAAAATCTTTCAAAAAAATTATATAGAAACCAGCAAGACCATTAAAACTTCTAACTTGACTCACATTAGTAGGAATAGGCCAATTTCAAATTGATTCAATTTTTGATGTATCTACTTCAGTTCCATGCTTAGACACCACATAACCCAGAAATATGACCTTATCTTTGCAAAAAGTGCACTTCTCAAGATTACCATACAATTTATTTTCTCTTAGCACATGCAAGACTTGTCTAATATGATCAATGTGTTCATGTTCAATGTTGCTATATATGAGAATATCATCGAAATAAACTAACACAAATATACCAATAAATCCTCTCAAAACATGGTTCATTAGTTTCATGAAAGTACTAGGTGCATTAGTTAAACCAAAAGGCATCACTAACCACTCATATAAACCAAATTTTGTTTTAAATGCTTTTTTCCACTCATCCCCCTCTTTCATCCTAATTTGATGGAAACCACTACGCAAGTCAATTTTAGAGAAAACAGCAGCACCACTTAATTCATCTAACATGTCTTCCAAACGTGGGATAGGATGACGATAACGAATAGTGATGTTGTTAATTGCTCTACAATCTACACACATGCGCCAAGTACCATCTTTATTAGGGACTAAAATAACAGGAACAGCACAAGGAGAAAGACGGATTCGAATATACCATTTGTCTAGTAGCTCTTGTACTTGCTTCTGTATCTCCTTTGTTTCTTGGGGGTTTGTTCTATAAGGTGCTCGGTTTGGTAAAGATGATCCATGAATTAAATCAATTTGATGCTCAATCCCTCTCAATGGTGGCATCCCGAGGGAATTTCTTCTAGAAAAACATCATCAAATTCCTGCAAAACATGAGAAACACCAAGAGAAATAGGGGCCATGTCATTAGAAACCAAAATCTCTCCCTTGTAAATAAGAACAATAGGGACTAGTGTAGGATCCTCTCTAAACTCCCTCAAATCCTCCTTAGCGGCTAACATGCATAATAGGTCCTCTCTCTTATTTTTAATTTTACCACTCGATTTGTTTTGACTACTACTACCCACATCTTGTGAATTTTGTTTTCCCTCATCCCTCTCACTCTCTTTTTCAATATTCACTTCTATTTTGGAACGAGACTTATTTACAATTTGTTGTGGTGTCATAGGCCTCAATACAATAGTTCTCCCATGATGATTCAACTCATATGTATTAGCTCTCCCTTCATGCTTCACACTCCTATCGAATTGCCATGGTCTTCCCAATAACAAGTGGCAAACAGCCATAGGAACCACAACAAACTCAATAGAATCCTTATAAGGACCAATCTGAAATTCCACACGCACCATATGATTCACTTTCATTTCCCCAGTGCTACTCAACCACTGTATATAATAAGGACTAGGGTGTGGTAAATATTTCAGATTTAGCTTTGCACATAGACCTTTGCTAGCCAAATTCCTACAACTCCCTCCATCAATAATGACTTTGCAAGCCATATTAGGACCAATAACAGCTTTGGTTTGAAATAAATTGCACCTCTGAGTTTCAGGAGTTGGAATAACACTCAATGATTTCTGTGTGCAAACACTAGATGGCATAGAAGTAGCATAAGCATCCAATGGAGTATCACTCAAATAACCATCATCATCATCATTAGGATCAGCATCATCACCTGTCTCATACTCATTATGCTCATTACCAATCAAGATTTTAGTATTAGGGCAATCCCTCTTAAAGTGGCCTTTTCCTCCACATGTATGACATGACATATCTCTGTTTCTAGCTGTAGATGCACTGGAACCCGTGGTACTAGCTGTTGATTGTGATGTTTTTTTTTGTAGTGGACACACTAGGCGCGGCCTTGGAAGAAGAAACACCACGAATAGCTGATTGTGGAGGTGGTGCACTAGCCACAGAAGGTGTTCTTAATGGAAATCTGCCCCTTGTTCTTGCTGAAATTTTGGCCTCCTCATTGATATGTGATTCGGCCTCTCTAGCATGATGTAACAACTCATGAAAATCATGATATTGGTGATGCCTAACAATGCCTTTAATTTTGTAGTTCAAACCTGAAAGCAAACGTTGCATAGTTTGCTCCAATTTCTCTCTCACACGTGCCCTTTGCATGATCAGTTCCATCTCTTGATAATAAGCATCAACAGTCATAGAACCCTGTCTCAATTGTTGCAATTGATCAAACTGAGTTCTTATATAATTTGGTGGTACAAATCTGACCCTCATGACTCTCTTCATAGTAGCCCAAGTGATAATGGGTGATTCACCATCTTCATGCCTCTTTCTCATAGTAGTATCCCACCAACGAAGAGCATAGCCATCAAACTCAGAAGAAGCCAATTTTATTTTTCTGTCCTCAGTATACTCATGCAAACGCCATAATTTTTCAATCTTGAGCTCCCATAGCAAATATTCTTCAACATCCATCGCATCAAAACTGAAAGGTGGTATAGAGAATTTTGGTTTGCCCAAAGCATCTTCCTCTCTATTATTTCAGGTGGTGCATTAAGGGGCACACGCCTTGGAGCAAAATTAGCTCGGCCTTGCAAACCTCCTCGGCCTCTCTCTCCTCTAACTCCATGGCCTACAATGTTTTTCACTCCATCACCTCCATTATTAGCATCACTATGCACACTAGCATTATCATCATCATGAATAGGCAGTCTTTGTGCAATCAAATTCTGGAGATCAGCAAGTTGAGTAGTCAATGTAGCAATGGAATTTTGTATAGTAGTCACTTGCTCATTCTCGGCCAATTTATGTGTCTCTCCCACTTTATTCTCCATGGCTTGCATTGCTTCATATAGGGGATCACAAGCATCAGTCACAAATTTCTCTAGATCTTTATGGTCATCCTTAATTTGGCTTGTCAACACATCACGCAATGCCTCATACTCCCTCCAATTCACTCCCCTTCCTGGTCCTTCTTTTGCTGCACAAGATCATCACTAGAAGGATCCATTAGTGGATTAGTGAAAACAGAAAATAAGTATCTATATGTGGTGTTCTCTAACAACTCACTCAAAAATAGCAAGACAATTGAGTACCTTACCGTTCCAAAGTGAATAGAAAGACTTACCAACAAGTAGTGGCAACTAGTGTGCTTGATGTGAAGAAGAGAATACCCAGGTTTTTAACTCTCACAAAGGCAAACAAGGTTATTTAGTGGGGCTTGGTATCGATACCTAACAATCACCAAAGTATCAAGTCCTATTTGCTGTTTTGTGATGATATAAAAATACCCGAGGAAACACACACCAATAATGGAGACAAATGTGGCAAAGCAAATATATGGATGATATATTGCAATGCACTAGAAAGTCACTAGCTAGGCTCACAATAGACAGGCAAAAGATTGCTCAATATGAAAAACCAAGTGTCACAATGGTATAATGCAAGCTCCACTAGTTAGCAACAATATCAACTCGGCCTCTTTTCAATTTTCTGTTTTCTCTTTTTTGTATATACTTTTTCTAATTTTTTTTGTATTTTTCCAATGGCCTTAACAACAAATAGGAGCAATGTGAACCAAAACAACAAGTGAGCACAATGGTATATGTGAGAATGAGTAGCATGTCAAGAGCACAAAATAGCTATACTTATGGGTAAGTTCCTATTAATATGGTGTAGAAAGGTTGTGGTTATGGTTCACAAAGATCAAATATGGAAAACCTAAGAAAAACAAGAAGAAAACAAAAATAAAACTAACCTGAAGGGACTAATTGCTGACGGCAGGAAAATAGGCGAAACACGGCCGTACGGCAACAAAAACTGTCAAAAATTGTGTCGCGGCAGGACCTCCAGGTGTTCATGGCAAAGAAAATACGCGCGGCAGCGGCGGCAGCGTTTTTTCTGCCGCGGGTGGGCATGCGCGCTGAAATGCAGAGGTTGTCTGGGGTCGGGCACGCGCGTGCGGAGTAGCGAGGCGCGGCAGTGGCAGCAGCATTTTGCTGCCGTGGGTTGGTGTGGGGCGGAAACGCGCGGGAGCGGCGGCAACGTTTTGCTGTCGTGGGGTGCGGTGGTGCGGCAGCGCGCGCGCGATTTGGCAACCGAGGTAACGGGCGAGCGGGCGATTTTGTAAGCGAGGTAACGGGGCGGCATCTCGATTCCGAGTAGGGCTCGGCAGAGGAGCGAATGGCGGCAAGAAATTGAACCAAATTCGTGCCATGGCAGGAATCTGATCCAAACTCGAAACCAACAAGGAAAATAGCACCCGAATCGATTCATTTTGGGATTTTTCTGTATGAACTCGACTAGAAAGTTATGAACCCTAACCTAACCGAAACTTTGACAACTGAAAACAGAAAAAGGAGACGCAAATCAAACACAAAAACATCAACTAGAAATTGAAACTAAGATGAAACTAAGGCTATGGCACTCATCTAAACTAGTTTTGTGGGGCAATTTTCTATATAGGACTAAAAACACTCAAATCTAAGGGATAGATAATAGCTCACCGAGGCAACCTGTAAATCTGATACCAAGATGATATGGGGTGGCCCAATCTTCTCGATGAACTCCTCACAGATAACTCGAATTGGGTAAATTGTGTCTCACTGAAAACTCTCCCGGCTGATCCATGATGCCAATGCAACAGTTTGCAACCATAAGGATATTCTCAACTCCACACACTTGCACAAGTAGCCACCGACTACAAGTGGTCATGTACCGTCTTATTCCCAATGGAACAGCAGGTAACACGAAAATTTTGCAGATGAACTTCCAAATGAATGCTTACAAGTTGTTTCAATCTAGAGGTCTAGGGTTTTTATTTTAGCGTAGTCTAATTGCTATGACTCGGATCCTAGCTATTTAAGGTGGGTATGGTGTGGCCACAAGCCCCTTGCGCAAGCACCAACCCCAAACCGACTAGGACTCAAAGTTGGACTCTATGGTTGGGTTTGGACTCAACCAAACCGACCTAAACTAGATACAAACCGACCCACCATTAAGGGGTGCAGCCATAATGGTATACAAACCATGTGTAACACAAATATGACTATATGTGGCGCATTGATATCCATTGTGGGCACCCTCCTCCTTTTTTCACCATCTCCTAGTGTGGAATAACAAGCTAGTAGTTGTTTTCCACACTTGTGCTCTTATTTTCACCATCTTCTATGCTTGTTTTCACCATGGTATTCTTGTTTTCAGCTCCTTGTATGTTTGTTTTCACCATGGTGATCTTGTTTTACAGCTTCTCATCATTGGTTTCCAGCTCCTCTTGATGTTCTCCTCCAAGTATGTTTGTGTTATCAATAAACCTGATCATACATAGATGCATAGATTTAGGTAGTATAAAGTTCTCACAATTAGAAACATTATACTCAAGTAGGAGTGAATTCACCTGTTGTTCTAATAGTTTGGTCCTTGATCTTGTCATAGGACCAAGCCTCACTTCATTATCTTGGACAGCCACCTTATCATGTGTAATAATAGGTGAAGAGTTAGGGATGTCCTCATCATACTAGATGGGTACTCTTGTTACAAGAGTTTGATTTGCATATTTTTGATAGGAAAGGAGCTGATAATCCTATTGCTAATAATTTATCTAGAATGGAAAACACTACTAATGATCATATTCCTGTTCATGATAATTTTTCTTATGAACAACTTGATGCTATTAAGGTTAACTCACGTGAAAATCCTTGGTATGTTGATTATGCTAACTTTATTGTTTCTAAGTTTTTGCCTCCAAGCTTTACTTATCAACAGAAGAAGAAATTCTTCTATGATTTGAGGCATTACTTTTGGGATGACCCACATTTATATAAAGTAGGTGTAGATGGAATTTTAGGAAGATGCATACCTGAGCATGAGCAAGAAGAAATATTGAGGAAATGTGATAATAGTCCTTATGGAGGGCATCATGCTGGTGAAAGAACCGCACACAAGGTTTTACAATCAGGTTTTTACTGGCCTACCCTCTTTAAAGATGCTAAGAAATTTATTTCTACTTGTGATGAATGTCAAAGGGTTGGTAATATTAGTAGACGTAATGAAATTTCTATGAACTATTATCTAGTTATTGAACCCTTTGATTATTGGGGATTTGACTTTATGGGTCATTTTCCCTCTTCACATGGTTATACTCATATTCTTGTTGTTGTTGATTATGTTACTAAATGGCTGGAAGCTATTCCAACTAAAAGTGTTGATCGTAAAACCTCTATGAAAATGCTTAAAGACATAATTTTCCCTAGGTTTGGTGTGCCTGGATATCTTATGACAGATGAAGGTTCTCATTTCATTAATGGTGCTTATAGAAAAATCTTTCTAAATATGATGTTAATTATAGAATTGCTTCACCTTATCATCCTCAAACTAGTGGTCAAGTAGAACTATCAAATAGGGAGATCAATCTAATTTTTCAAAAAGACTATTAACAATCTAGGAAGAATTGCTTTAAGAAACTTAGCGATGCTTTGTCGGCTTATAGAACTGCTTATAAAAATCCCATGGCATGTCTCCTTATAAAATGGTTTATGGAAAAGCTTGTCATTTACCCCTTGAGCTAAAACACAAAGAGTATTGGGCTGTTAGAGAACTTAATTGTGATTTCAAATTAGCTAGTGAGAAAAGATTGTTAGATATGAGTTCTTTAGATGAATGGAGAAGTGAAGCTTATGAAAATGCCAAGTTGTTTAAAGAGAAAGTTAAATTTTGGCATGATAAAAGGATTCTCAAAAGAGAGTTTAACATAGGTGATAAAGTATTATTGTATAGGTCTCGTCTCAGATTTTTTGCAGCAAAATTACTCACTAAATGGGAGGGACCATTTGTCGTGGAAGAAGTTTATCGGTCTGGTGCTATCAATATTAATAATTTCCAAGGCACCAATCCACAAGTTGTGAATGGCCAAATACTCAAGCATTATTTATTCGGTGATCCATACAACATGGAAACAGATATTGTTCAGGAACTGATGCGCGTGGAACACACATTCGTTGGGAGACCCCAAGAGGAAGGTATGAAGAGCGCGGTACCAAGTTTCCCTCACAAAGAAACCAAGGTTGAATCAACCAGTAGGAGGAATGAGTAACTTCAGAAGGTTGATGCAGTTGAGATGGTAGGGCGCACTACCGGTTTAGCAGCAACGTGAAACCTACACAACACAATCAATTCACTTTGCCCCAACGAAGCAGTGAGGTTGTCAATCTCACCGGTTTTGCTGAACACAAAGAAGTTAAATGTATGGTGTGGAAAACAGTATGAGAACAATATGAAAACAACAGTAGCAGGGTGAAAACATTAATTGCAATGGTTGTATTATCAGTATGAGAAAATGGACCGGGGTCCACAGTTCACTAGAGGTGTCACTCCATAAAGGATAGCTATCATGCATGGTGAACAAATTACAGCTGGGCAATTGATAGATAAAGAAACATGCATGACATAAAGCTTACTATGAGATTCATGCGGCCATTAAAACAAAAATACATAGATCATCATCCAACAGCATCTATGAATAATAATCCACCCTCTGAATATCAATAGAACAAACGTTGGGTATTAAGTTGCAAGCAACGGATAATCGCAGTAAGCAAAGTGTGTAATGTAAACAATGTAAACTAAGTAAATATTGTTGTTTTCTCCCTAATGGCAACATCACATCCTCCATCCTTCACGTTTCTGTCACTCGATCACAGATGCAAAGGAGGCATGAACCCACTATCGAGCACAAATACTCCCTCTTGGAGTCACTAGCATCTACTTGGCCAGAGCATCTACTAACAACAGAGAGAATGCAAGATCATAAATAACATACACATGAAGATAACATGATAGATTCATAATCAAAAGACATAGCATTCAATAATCATCGGATCCCAGCAAACATAACATATAGCATTAAAATAAGATGATCTCGATCATGTGAGGCAGCTCACGTGATCTAACCATGAGGCATAAAGTGGAGAGGAAAACCATCTATCTACTGCTATGGACCCATAGTCCGGGGATGAACTACTCATGCATCACTTCGTATGCGGTCATGGTGGTGTAGACCCCTCTGGTGATGATTTTCCCTCCCGACAGGGTTCCTGCGAGAGCTCCAGAACCCTCCCGGTTTCGGGTTGACGATGACGGTGGCCTCAGGTGTTTTTCGGGGAAAAGTGGTATATCTCTAGGGTTGACGTATCAGGGGGAATAAATAGGCGAAAGGGTGATGGCGGTGGACGTCCGAGGGGCCCACACCACCCCCAGGGACTCCGTGGAACCTTCGAGAATTCTAAGACTTCCAGGCTTCGAATTTTCCAATTCCGAGAATATTTCCAGAACAACTTTTCTGAAACTAAAAACAGCAGAAAACAGGGAACTGGCTCTGTGGCATCTTGTCAATAGGTTAGTCCCGGGAAATCGATAAAAATGACATAAAGTGTAAGGAAAACATGTAGCATAAGGCATGAAAACAACATGGAACATCAGAAATTATAGAAACGTTTATGACATATCAGGCACTCACTCCGGAAGATCATATTAGAGCCAAATATGAGAGCAGAACAGAGTCAAAATTGGAGTATATATCAGTTTTGGTAAAAAAAAACATTCATGAAACATCGTAAAGAATTATATTCTTTATTTTTGGAAAATATAAAAAAAATTGGGCGCGAAAAAGAGTTGGAGCCGCGGACAAAGGCACCCAGGTGGGCCCCAGGAGCGGGCTCCTTCTTGGCCATGCCTGGTGGGCCCCTGGAGGCCATCCAGCTCGATCTGACTCCGCTCGGACTTTTTACCTTCCTTTCGTTCCGTAAGTTTTTGCTATATAATCCCCCGGATTGTCTGGGGATCGTATCTTGTGTTTTCGACGAGTTTTGTTTTTGAGTTTTTTCTATCAGGAAGTCGGATATTTTAGGTCGCGATGTTTCCCTTTCAAGCTGCCCAAGGTGGAGATGATGATCGCGAGAAGGATGAGCAACCAGCTAAGGACAAGGAAGAAACTCTCGTGGAGATGCTTGATGATGGAAACGAAGAGACAGAAGAAGATCCACGTCAATACCCCTACGCCACCATAGCAAGAATTGATGTAACTCTGAACCCTTTTCCTCAAAAGAAGGGGACGGGGATATCTACAGGTGGAAGAGGAAGCTTTGGTCCCGAAGTCAAAGAAGAGTGGGGAGATTCAAGCAAGAGTTGGAATTCACCTATGGACATACTCATAAGTTGTGTTGAGAGCAACACCGAGATGATTCGTAACCTAAGTGTCCAAATTGAAGAACCCAAGGCAATGTTTGAGAAGCTTATTGAGGCCATCCAAGCACCACCAAAGAATGAAGCTTGATCTACATGGGTAACAAGCACTCCCTTGGCTTGTTCCAAGCTTGGGGGAGTTGCCCCGATATCACTATCTTTGCTTTTATTATAAGAGTCGTGTGTATTATCATGGTTAGGGAGGTTATCGTATGGTATGGTTATTTGCAAGTTAAGCTATTATTCCTTTATAAGTGAAGCTTTGTATCCGTTGGTATGAGTTTTCCTATGATGAAATATTGATATAAAGTCTTCTTCTTACTTAGTTGCACTATATGTTCTATTCATGCCAATTATGCTCGCATGCTTGTCTTGTTATTAGTAGTGATCTCATGTTGGGTATAACAGCAGAAATTTATTGAGTATTGGCAAACATAGCGTTGGTCATAGCAACAACACTTAGAGACTTATAACAAAGAAGAGAGATTTCACATGCAGATATATTGCCCCATAGATCTTTTATGTCTGCAAAACCTTCATATTTATGTTCTTATGATTGATGTGTTATGCTGACAAGGAGGACAATTGCAATACTTCATGTTTTATATCACTGGATGGTGTTATATATCTGTTTGCATCTCTCAACATCGTATGTTTGCTACAAAGACTTTGCTAGCCAAAAACCTTGTACTGAGTATGATCACTACTGGTGCATCCAAATACCTAAACCAAAAACCTTCCACAAGTGTCCATCATACCTTCCTATATGTGGTATTTCACCGCCACTCCAACTAAAGTTCTCGTGTGCTACCTTGAAAACCTTCAAAATATCAAACCTGTTTTGTGTCCCTGTTTTAGCTCATGAGGAAGTAGTTTAAAGTTTAGCATGCCTTATTTCAAGCAAGGTTCTTCTTCCTTATTTCACCCAATGAGTATGGAATCGGTTCTCATCTAAATTTGCGAGAGAGCTAGTGCCAAATAATATAATATAAAAATCCACTTCCCCATGGATTGATGAATGTTGGTGGGTACCCGTAAATACGGCTAGCCTTGGTTTGTGAAAGGCAAGGTGGGGGAAGTGCCAACCTTAATAAAGAAATGAAAACCGCTCTCAAAAGTCTAAATACTTTTCTGACATGGGTTATGATAAGTTTACTACCATTCGTTGACATAGACATACGTATATATCAAAATTACATTTTTCAATACCTCCGTTTTATTAAACTAAAAAGCTCTAGCACATGAGTAATCCTGCTTCCCTCTGCGAAGGGCCTTTCTTTACTAATTGAGTCAGTTTCACCTATTCCTTCTATTCTCTACTAGCAAACTTATGATGTTGAACTAAGATGCATTCTTTTCTATGTCCACGATGACATTTAACCATGTTTTATTGCAATTGAGATTGCCATCATGGTAAACAAGTTGAAAGTTGATCTTTGCTAACTACCATCTTCCTTTGTGTCAGTTTTTTTCACTTCCTTTATTAAGAACATAATTCATGAAAGTTTTCTATTCAAGAAAAGACTTTGTGATAATTGAAGTATGTGGTATTTTCTTAATAGCTCAGACATAGACTCTTCCGGAAAAAATAAGATTGATATGATAGTTGTTCTCTCACCAAGAACATAGTTTGCCATGTCATAATGAATTTGCACTCACTATACCTTTATATGATTGCATCATTACTTCTCTTTGAGGAGCATTATGGGAAAGATTGTTGTATAGAATTGTTAGTGTTTATTGAGTAGTTGTTGATGCTTCATGTTTGTACTCTTAACTATCGACACCTCACGTCATAAAACTTGTGCTCATGTTTTCCGAGTTCAGTTTACGCTAAGGGACAAGCAGAGTCTAAGCTTGGGGGAGTTGGTCGTCCATTTTGCATCACTATTTTATATGATAATTTTTCCTTATTCATTGATTTTTCCATATTAGAGCATTATACTTATGCTATTTTGTTGTTTTCTCTGTGTTTTATAGTTTTACGGAATTATTTATCAGTCAGAAATCACCTGAAAAAAGCACCTGTCAGAAGGGATATTTTCTGGACGTCGGAAAAATCAGGAAAATCAGAAAACAACGTTTCGTTAGAAATCACCGGGGGAGCCAGAAGACTTTCTAGAGGGAGCCAGGGGGCAGCCAAGTGCCTCCCAGGCGCGGCCCCCCTGGCCACGCTTGGTGGGCCCATGGGTGCCCTAGGCACCCTTCCAGCTCTCCTTCGGGGTGTACTTACCCCCATGACCTAAAAACATCGAGGAGGTACTTCGTAGAATTTTTCCTCCGCTTCTTCGTGACGGAAACGACAAAGAGAAGAAACACCTTCCTGGCAGGGAGATTCTGCCAGGGAAATTCCCTCCCGGAGAGGGGAATCGTCACCACCGTCACCGTCATTGCACCGGGCATCATCAAGATCATCATTATCATCACCATCAGCACCATCATCCTCACCATCCACCTTCGTCCCGCTGTAACAATAAGGGTTCTATATCGTTGTTTTCCACTAGATCTCTCTCCCAGTGTGAATTACTCGTTTGTAGTTGATGCTTGTGAGATTTATCGGTGTTTGCACTTTATGACCAGATTGTTATTCGTCCATTTATCACCTATGATCATGTACCATATGATGTGTTGTGAGTAGATCGTTTAGTTCCTAAGGACATGTGAGAAGTCTAGTAATTAGTAGTCATGTTTCGTTGAGTAATATTTATCGGTTTGATATTTAAGTTATGTTGTTATTTCTCTAGTGGTGTTATGTGAATGTCGACAACATAAAACTTCACCTTTTAAGGGCCTAGAGGAATGCATTGTTTTTTGGATTTCTTATGGTGGGTTGCCGGAGTGACAGATACCTAAACTCCAGTTTGCAATACTTCACATAAGGGAGTAGTAGATACCACGAGTTTATTGCTACGGTTAGATTTATTTCTTAATTACTTTCTTGTATTTGTGAACGCTTGCAAGTAGTGTAATCGTAAGTATGCATTAGTCTTGGATAGGACGGTGCACTAGGATAGGTCTACCCACATAACACTTACCAAAACGATACAGATTAATTGACGTCGTGTGATGAAAATAACTAGAGGAAACCTCCTGTGTGTCCTCGGGAACGTTTTAGCCATTATAAGAAACACCACCGTCTTATCCTTTGTGCTAAAAACATATTGGGCCACTTGCATCAACTATTTATCTTTATTGTTATTTACTTGTTATCGCTTTATTACTATTACAAAAATCCCTAAACAATTGATCTCTAGTGTTTAAAGTGAAACCTTGCTCAAAACTATTTATCAATACCTTCTGCTCCTCGTTGGGTTCGACACTCTTATTTATCGAAAAGGCCATGATCGATCCCCTATAATTGTGGGTCATTAGGGATGCCCAAGGCATCCTCTTCTTCATCAACAAAAACACTATATTTTTATTGCTTCACATGATATATGTTATTCTTGGAGCATCATTTTATTTTGCTTTAAGTTTTGTTTTGTTTTATTTGCTGTAGTTTATGGTTGGATCCTAGCACTTTCTAGCTTGAAGAGATACATGATGACGTGAGAACACACGCTTATTGGGAGACCCCAAGAGGAAGGTATGAAGAGTACAACAACAAGTTTTCCCTTGGTAAGAAACCAAGTTTCATCAGACCGGTAGGAGAAATAAACCACTTCTGAAGGTTGACAGCTGATGTTGGCAGGACACACTACCAGGCTCAGCAACAACGTGGAATCTGCACACAGCACAACCAAGATACTTTGCCCCAACGAAATAGTGAAGTTGTCAATCTCACCGGTTTTGCTACCACAAAGGATTAGATGTATAATGTGGAAAATAATATATGATTGCAGTGAATGAAAGGAAAACAGTGTTTTTAGTGGTTGCATTATCAGTGTAAAAGAATGGATCGGGGTTCACAGTTCACTAGTGGTGTCTCTCCAAAACAGATAGATAACATGATGGGTAAAAAAATTATAGTTGGACAATTGACAGAAATAAAGGCTGCACCGTAGTGCATATGCAATACATGATGATTACTATGAGATTCATGCGGACATTACAACATAATACATAGACCGTAATCCAACTGCATCTATAACTAATAATCCACCCTCAGAATGTAATCCAAGCAGACTTCAGGTATTAAGTTGCAAGCAACAGATTATTGCATTAAGTAAAGTGCGTAATGTAAACAATAGAATTTATCCTTAGACAAAGCATTGTTGTTTTTTCCCTAATGGCAACAGCACATCCCATCTTCTAAACTTTAAACACCTTCTAAGAAGAAGAGAAGGGTTCATCATGTGTGCTTCTTGATTCTTTATTTGTTTCAACTTCTGTAGGACGACATTGAGATGTGATTCTCAAATGAGATTATAAATAAAGTATGTAAGGTATTTCATTAAATGGGATAATTGCCAAATAGCAATGTTCTTAATTGTAAAACCAAGAAAAATACTTTATTTATGATTAGGTGATGTTCAAATATATTGATAAATATAGTGATCGTGCATTTGCACGTGCCTAACTACTAATGTGTACAAGGACAAAAAAAATACAAGCCCGTATTCTTCTCCTCTCTTATATTCATTCAATCCAAAACGAAAGTATTACATGTTACAAATTTATACTCGAAAAGGTTGAACGTAATGCTAAATAACATAAAATACGTATGATAGAAAAAATATGCATAGATCTCAGTGAGCTTGCATTATCCCATAATTTATGATATATGAACATTTAAATAAAATAACAGTTACAACCTACTTGCAATTCATGTATCACGATGCAAAATCGAATGGCTAGAGAATTAAAACCCATGTGTAACGGAAAAAATAGGTCAACCCCGTTAGCAACTCAAAATCTTAGTTGTAGCCAAGTTGCAACTCACTGACCGCGAACCACGATGCAAATGTAGTGGCCGGTGCAATTCTGAAAAATTCACACAAATCCTGATGCAAAACTAATGGTTAGGAAGCCGACTAAGATTTAGTTAATTGTATCGTCGCAGGTTAGTTGTGAACAAAGGGAGTATTAATAAAAAAATATTGCCATTAATTTAATCTTTGGAGGGTAAATTTTTTTTGTCAATGTGATAACCAGATGATTAACCAGACTTTTTTTTGAAGTGTTTTTTTTTCCTTGATGAAGGTCGGATTTCTTAGCCACGAGGTAAGTTATTCCGTGTTAAACCCTCCATAATTTTTTGCACTATATTGTACCGCCATCCTTGGAGGGTAAGTTGGTCTATGTGATAACCAGGTGACGAACCGACATATTACTCCTTCCATTTCCACGAAACCGATCGAGTACTACCGACTCAACCCGATCGAGCGCTTCAAATACTGCTGGCCTCTCCGAATCCAACTCCAAATCACTTGCTCTTTTCTTCCTAGAGAAATCGAATCTTCCGTCTCGTTTTAGAGGCCTTTGGAGGCGGAAACGGACTCCCATCGGTTATACTCCCTCCGTCCACTTTTATAAGGCACACCTCTTAGCATTCAAATGGTAAGAAGTGTGCCTTATAAAAGTGGACGGAGGAAGTATAATCTCTGGTCAGGATCTCACCAACGTTCATTGTGTCACCCAAGTAGATCATCGAGTTTTTTTTTTTTTTTCGAGCCGTGACCCCATAGGCTGTTTTCCTCTTGGTTTGTACAGATGCTCTGCTCCGCGATCGGGGCAGCAGCGACGACGGAGGACGAGGGATCGTCGCTGCCATCATCCAATCCCGTCGGGATAGGTACGAACTGTTGCGATATCACTGCTTTGGTAAGCGACCGAACTTCTGACCTAGGTAGGGCTTTGTGATTCCTGTTTGCAGGTTCAAACACGTTGGCGTACGAGACGGCATTGTAGGGGCCTCGTTCTGCGCCGTCCCTAGGGTTTCCTGGCTAGTCGAAGGAAATCCTAGGGGTTCTCCATCTCCCAATGGGCTCTACTAATCTATAGCATTGTAAAGAATCGGCGCGACGTGATACTAATCCTGGCATCGCAGCTCGGGATCAGCCAAGATGTCGTCGGCCATCCTGAGCACTGTGATGGAGGAGCTGATTCATGTCCCCTGTTCCCTGCACCTGTCGGAGCCGCTGGATTCTCGATCCTCATTTTCCTGGTGATGCCCGGCATGTCCTGGGCTCTGAATCGGTGGCCTCGGTCAAGCTCCGCATCCAGAAGTCCAAGGGGTTCGTCGTCACCAAACAGCGGCTGGTCTTCGGTGGCCACGAGCTGTCGCGCGGCGACTCCCATCTCAGGGAATATGGGCTTGCCGATGGGAACGTCCTCCACCTCGTCTTCCGGTTTGGCGACCTCCGCGCAATCACCATCGAGACTGACAGCGGCAACAAGTTGCGGTACCAGGTGGAGAGCGGCAGCAAGGTTGGGCATCTCAAGAGCAGGCTCGCCGCCGAGCAGCTCGAGGACCAAAGGCTAGTTTGCGACGGCGAGGAGCTTGAGGACAACCAGCTGATCACTGACATTTGTAGCAGCAACGGTGCTGCTGCTGCTGTGATCCACTTGTTCGTTCGCGCGCCGGCCAAGATTAAAAACTCAGCAGGTTGATATGGACTCTGTTGTTACAGTATCCAGCTCCGGAGAGAATGAAAAGCTCCAAATACTACCAGCTTGTGAGCCAATCATTGTTAACGAGAAGGTGGAGCTGTCTCCTGCCATAATTGAAATGATGGGCGCAACAATGGCTGGTCTGGACAAGGGGCACCTTCCTGCGATGTCGATCGACGGAGGGTTCTGGGGGAGTCTATTTCATGCCGGATCCCTCAGGCCGGAGCAACGTCGCGGTCTTCAAGCCTATCGACGAGGAACCCATGGCGGAGAATAACCCCAGGGGTCGGTTGACGGCGAGGGGGGACGCGGGTAAGGGAAGGTGCACTCAGGGGGGTGGCGGCGTATGTTCTCGACCATCCTATACATGGGTGCAAATCAAGTGGATTTTCGGGCGTACCTCCCACGGCGTTGGTTCGTTGTTGGCATATGGGGAAGAAGGGGTTTAAGATTGGATCACTTGATACGGTCAGCTATCGCTTGATCGACAATTACAAGAACTAAAGAACGAAATTCAGAGAATCGACAGAATTTGGGAATTTTATTACGGGCAGAGTCGCCGAATTACAGAGGGATGGAACCAACCTCACAGAGGCGGCTAGGGTTTAACCCAAGGTACACAATGATGCCTGGTCGATCTCCGATCCATGGCTTAAAAAGGAGAAAAGAAGAAGCGGACAAACAAGTGAGCAGGTGAGAAAGGTGGGGTTTATCCCGTACGTTCTAACAGCGACGCAGCTGGTGTCTGTAGCCGTTGGATGTTCTATGAAAGGTCCAGATGGAAGCACATCAACGAAGCGGTATGTTGTCGGAATAGACACAGTTCCTGACAACTCCTCCCCGGTGACTTCAGACTTGTCCTCAAGGCTTGAACGATGGAAACGCTTTCTGGATAAACGCCGAGTCCTCCCAGGTGGCATCAGTAGGAGGTAAGTTTGTCCACTTGACAAGCCATTGGACTACAGGGATTGCTATGTCTCCTTGTTGACGCGGGATCAGTTTCCTTTCCAAGATGGCTTCTGGAGCAATGAGAATTGTGTCGTCCGGGTTTAGCAGTGGCAGAGGAATGGTTGGAATTGCCTTGGGGCCAAGATGCTTCTTGAGTTGACTAATGTGGAAAGTAGGGTGTAGCTGGCATCCTTCTGGCAGAAGCAGTTTGTAGCTGGTATTACCAATCCGTTCCAAAGTAGGCTCAAGGATGTATGGCGATATGGCTGTATTTTTAAATAAACCATGTCACCGATGTTGAGTGTTCTTTCACTCCTATGCTTGTCTGTCTGAAGCTTCATTCTTTCTTGTGCCTTCAGCAACCGAGACTTTATCTGTTGAGCTAGTTCTTGTGTGGATGCAGAGGGCAGGAGATCACTCTGATCATCAGCAGGAGGCAACATTTGTTCTCCAATTTGAAGGGGTGGCCTACCATAGAGAGCCTGGAAGGGTGTGATCTGCAGGGAAGTGTGGAAGGTGGTGTTGTACCACCATTCTGCAGTGGAGAGCCATTTGTGCCATTGTTTAGGTTGCAGGAAAGCCATGTGCCTCAGGTAATTTTCCAAGCACCGATTTACCCTTTCTGTCTGACCATCTGTTTGAGGATGATATGAAGTGCTGAAGTGTAGCTTAACTCCCAAGGATTTGAAGAGTGCTTGCCAGAGGTGGCTGGTGAATATCCTGTCTCTGTCAGTGACCATCACAGTGGGAAGCCCATGTAGCTTGAAGATGTTATCTGCAAATGCTCTAGCTACAGTTTTAACTGTGATTGGATGTTTCATGGAGATGAAATGTCCATATTTGGTGAATCTATCCACCACTACCAAGATGACATCCTTGTTTTCAGAGATAGGCATGCCTTCAATGAAATCCATACTTATGTGGGTCCAAGCAAAATCAGGGACAGGCAGTGGCTGTAGGAGACCAGGGGATTTGCAGTGTTCAGTTTTGTTAATTTGGCAAGTAGGGCATTGTTTGACAAAGTCAATGACATGTTGTTTGATGCCAGGCCAATGAAAAATGAGTTTGATTCTTTGATAAGTAGCCCTTTCTCCAGAATGGCCTCCTAATTCAGAATTATGGAAAGTGTCCATGAGTTTGTGCCTAAGGTCAGTTGTCTTGCCTACAATGACCTTATTCTTGTATCTAAGTATTCCCTTTGAGAAGGTAATGTTAGGAATGCTGCCAGGTGTCACTGTAAGCTGTGTTATCCATTCCTTGCATTTTTCATCATCCTGATATGATTGTACCACTTCAGTAACCCATGATGGGGAAGCAGCACTAGAGAAGAGGGCAGATATTGAGTGTTTCACTCTGGATAGTGCATCTGCAACCTTGTTTTCCTTGCCCTTTTTGTATTCCACAACATAACTGTAGCCCAATAATTTGACCAACAATTTGTGTTGAATGCCCTCTGTTAACTTCTGTTCTTGTATGTAATTCAAGCTTTGTTGGTCAGTCTTGATAATAATGCTTGTTGCAGAGAAGTAATGCTTCCATTGCTTTAAAGCTTCCAAGATGGCCATTGCTTCTTTATCATAGGTGGATAGGGCAGCTGCTCTAGGGCCCAATGCTTTGCTCATGAAAGAAATGGGTTTTCCTTTTTGCATGAGTACTGCTCCAATTCCATAATCACAAGCATCAGCTTCTAAAGTGAATGGCAAGGAGAAATCTGGCAAGGCCAGCACAGGGGGGGTGCTCATTATGTCCTTTAACTGTATAAATGCCTTGTCTTGTTCTTCTGTCCACAGAAATTGATCCTTTCTTAGGGCTTGGAACAGGGGCTTGCATATTAGGCCATAGTTTTTTATGAACCTCCTGTAATATCCTGTCAAGCCTAGGAAACTCCTTAACTGTGTAACATTTTCAGGCCTTGGCCATTTGGATATTGCTTGAATTTTCTGTGGATCAGTGGAGACCCCTTGGCCAGAGATAATGTGGCCTAGGTATTCCACATGTTTCTGTGCAAAAGTGCACTTTGATAGCTTTGCAAATAATTTGTTTGTCAGCAGTCCTTGGAACACTTTCCTGAGATGTTGTACATGATCTTGTAAGTTGCTGCTGTAGATGAGAATATCATCAAAGAATACCAGTGTAAACTTCCTTAGATAAGGAGCCAATATTGTATTCATTAACTGTTGGAATGTTGCAGGTGCATTTGTGAGGCCAAAGGGCATCACCAAATATTCATAGTGCCCCTGGTGAGTACTGAATGCAGTTTTCTCAATGTCTTGCTCAGCCATTCTAATTTGATGATATCCACTCTTGAGGTCTATCTTGGAAAAGATGGAGGCACCATGAAGCTCATCCAGTAAGTCCTCTATGATGGGTATGGGATATTTGTTTTTGATTGTTTGCAGGTTTAGCTTCCTGTAGTCAATGCACTTTCTCCAGGAATAATCTTTCTTCTTGACCAGGATTGCAGGGGAGGAATAAGGGCTCATGCTATCTCTGATAATTCCCTCCTTGAGGAGGTCCTTAATGATTTCCTCCATGATATTCTTTTGGTTGTGTGGCAATCTATAGGGCCTTTGATTCACTAGTTTAGCATCAGGCAATAATGGAATTGTATGGTCACAATTTCTTCTTGGTGGTAGGCCTGTGGGTGCCTGAAATATTTCCTTGTATTCCTCCAACAGTGCTTGAATAGCAGGTGGGTATTCTGGTGGTGAATTGACTGGAGTTTCCACAGGTTGTATCCATAACAGTGCTCCACATAGGATATCTTGTGCCTTTTTCTTGCCCATCTGCTTCACAGGAATATTAGCAGTGATGGGGAGTGTTTCATCATAGAGGGTGACTTGTTCTCCAGACTCCAGGGTGGCCTTTAGTGTCATTGTCTTGTAATTGAGCTCAACAGGGCTGTAGGTATGTATCCAATCTGCTCCCAGGATTATATCATATCCTTTTAATGGAAGGATTCTGAAATCAGAGGTGAAAACAGTGTCCTGTATCATATATTTGCAGTGAGGTGTTAAAAATTCAGTGTAGAGGACTCCTCCATTTGCAGTGGCCACCTTCAGCTTTTTGCTTGGAAGTAATGGACAGTTTGCCTTCTTGGCCAGGGCAGGTGTCATAAAAGTAGTGGTGCTTCCACTGTCCACAAGTGCAGTGGCCATGTGTTCTCCAATGTGTACTGATATAGTGAAAGTGCAGTTAGGTGTGGTGAGTCCCAAAACTGCATGCATAGATATTTGTAGTTGTGGGTTTCCTTCCTGTTCTGTTTCTTCATCATAACTATCCCCTTCTTTAACATAAATGATGTTAATTGTTTCCATTGGAGCTGCCTGCAATTGGTGAATTTGATGTTGCTGTGTCATTTTGCATACCTTTTTGTGGCCTGGGAACCAAGGTTCCTTGCATTTATAGCAGAGCTTGTTTTCAATTGCTTCCTGCATTGTATTTGATGTGGGTGTGGTTGTAGTTTTGCTGCTTTCAAATGTCACCTGTCTTTTGACTGTAGGTGTGTAAGGAGTAAATTGTTTCCTTGCAGGTGTTGCTTGCTCGATCCTTCTGGCCAACCAGATTGCTTTCTGCATGTCAGTGGGGTTGTGGCATTGGATATGTGCCTGGATGTAATCACTGAGGCCAGAGATGAAACTGTGGACATAATAATCATCAGGCATTGCTGGATTATCTCTCCTCACCAAGTTCATAGCCTGCTCAAATTGCTTCACATAGTGTGCCACAGTGGAGACTTGCTTTATAGCATGGAATTGTTTGATATTATCACAGATGGATGCCTCTGCAAATCTGTCTCCCAGGTATCTGCAGAAACGGTGCCAAGGTAAGTTTTTGTAGCTATACCCTGTTCCTCTCCACCATTGAATTGCATCCCCTTTTAGATAGGTAATTGCTATCTCGGTCCTACTGTCCAGTGGTGTTCTTGCAGACTCGAAGTATAACTCAATGACTTCTATCCATGAGTCAACATCTGATCCATCGCACTCTGGAATGTTCAGTTTGGCAGGTTTTACTGCAGGGGTGCCTTTGCGATAATCTGACATGTTGTTGTGTCCCTTCTTGCCATCAGAGTCCCCCTGTTCCTCTTCATCCACTTGGATAGTGTGGATTGCTGTATTTCCTTTCTGCTGATGGTCAGGTACGACCGTGGTAACCTTGCCGAAATGAGGGTGTCGGTATTTGGGGGTGCCATCCAGGTTGAGCTCCTTCCCTGTTTGATCATGCAAGGTTTGGGTGCCAATGATCTTAGTAGGTGCCGGGTTTTGCCTGACTGAGCCGACAGATTTTTCCCCATTGGTGTTATCTGGTGTGGAGACCTCCTCTGCTTGTTGCAAGTTTTCCAAGGCTTGCACTTTCTTGGCTGCAAACAAACGCTCGAAGTTGGTGTGGATATTCTCGAAATTGGTTTGAATGCTCGAGAAGTTCTTGGTGACGAGCTGTTTGAATTCGAGAAATTCCTCACAATCATCCTTCCTGGAGCGCTGCAATTCCTTCACTTCAAGCTGGATTGTTTCCATCATCAGCATGCCTGTATCTGTGGAGTTCTCGTCGGTGTCCATGGTACTAGCTTGCCGGGTCCGTCTACCACCGCCGTCGCCGACGCCTTCGCCTCCACGCCGCCACGAGTCACACGGATCTGGGTGGGTGGTGGGATTTTACAACCAAGGAATCGTTCCGAGGCAACCTCTCCTGTCCCCTGATCTGCGACCGAACTGTGCTCACGCCGTCACCGAGCCGCCACCAGAAGCTCACTCACCGTCGCCGGAATCACGATCAACACGGAAGGATTTTACGAGAGATCCCAACTTCCGGGTTTTTTCGAGATCCAAAACGCCTCCGAGGACAACTAGCTCTTGATACCAATTGATACGGTCAGCTATCGCTTGATCGACAATTACAAGAACTGAAGAACGAAATTCAGAGAATCGACAGAATTTGGGAATTTTATTACGGGCAGAGTCGCCGAATTACAGAGGGATGGAACCAACCTCATAGAGGCGGCTAGGGTTTAACCCAAGGTACACAATGATGCTTGGTCGATCTCCGATCCATGGCTTAAAAAGGAGAAAATAAGAAGCGGACAAACAAGTGAGCAGGTGAGAAAGGTGGGGTTTATCCCGTACGTTCTAACAGCGACGCAGCTGGTGTCTGTAGCCGTTGGATGTTCTATGAAAGTTCCAGATGGAAGCACATCAACGAAGCGGTATGTTGTCGGAATAGACACAGTTCCTGACATCACTGCAGATGTTTGTGGAGAATGATGGAAGCTGCGAGGATATGGGGCCCCCTCGAGATTTCCCCATCCAGGAGGTTCATAAGATTGCCGTGCTAGATATAAGATTAGCAAACGCTGATCGTCACGCGGGTAACGTGCTAGTGTGCCGAGACGGAGAAGATGGTCTCAAGTTGGTACCAATTGACCATGGCCGGACAAGGTAGCTGTTTATTTATCTTCCTCTCTCTCAGATAACTGCTTTCTTTCTCTCTGGCTATAATGGACATTTTGTTCAAACTAATGCAGTTTGAAGATTGTAGTCCCTCCGTCCAGCAATAGATGACTTCCATTTGTCTAGAAGTGGTTGTATGTAGACACTAAAACATGTCTAAATACATCCGCTTTTAGACAAATGAAAGTCATCTATTCTTGAACTGAGGGAGTACGTTCGAGTGGCTCTACTGGCCCCAGTCCCGTGAGCCCTTCAGTGACGAAACCACCTCATTCATTGCATCACTGGATGCTGGCAAAGACATCGCGCTCCTCAACTTCTACGGCTGGAACCTGTCTCCCCAGTGCGCCCGAGTCCTGCATGTCAGCACCATGCTTCTCAAGAAGGGCGCACAGCGGGGCCTCACTCCTTACGACGTGGGCAGCATCATGTGCAGGAAAACTGTCAAGAGGGAGTCCGGAATTGAGGTCATCCTCGGCGAGCTGTGCTTCCACAAACTAGCCAAGGAACTTTCCTCGAGGCCGTATCGGAGATCATGGACCGGTCACATCGGTGACATGCTGTCCAAGCCTAAGTCCTGATCAGTTCGGTTGTAAATATTACTCTAGTTTTTATTTCATCATGATTCATGATAATAATGGGGCTGTTTCGATTGTATCTAGTTGTAAAATACGTATTACTCCATCCGTATCAAAATATAAGATCAAATTTTCACCGAAAACAACTCGACTGTAAAGATCATAAGTGCTTGAAACATTCCTGACAATACATTTCCAGCCTGAGCTTTAAGTCCTCAACAAATAGAATATTGTAGATATAAGATAGGAAAAAGGCACAACACTATTTGCTAATGAGCACAGATCAATATCATCACTGCAAAGAAGCAATGCTCCGGTTCAAAATTCCCTTTCACCGGATGTTCCACTTCTGCTCCAGGGAACTACATATTCGATTTAAGCAGCAGGCGGCACTGAGAGGGTAACTGCAAACTGCAACAAGGTAAAACGTGTACCATCAGCAAAATAGAGGGTAGGTAATGAACCTTGAGGCAGCGAACAGTAATACTAGCTGTCCATCCAAGTCTAAGCATATACTTGTAAACTCAAAAGTATTTAATGGTTTCGTGTTCTAACAAAAGATGTCACTCTTGCTCAAACAGGCGCAGAAGCGGGGATGTATTAAAACCGAAACAAGTCACCGTTCAAAGTTACAGCATCACCAAGTTGGGGGTGCTGAATTTGTTGTTTTGTCAAGAAAATTCAAAGAATTAGACAGTTTGACAAATCAGAAGAGACTAATCCTCAGAAGTTATGAGTATAACCTTAGACAACTTTACAGTACATATACCAGACTAAATCATATGTAATAGTTAAAACTAACAAGCTGAACTGAGTAAGCACCATTTTACTGTACATCAGTACATTGAATACTCCATGAAAATATGAGTTATTTGAATGGGACAGTGAATATATCAAATTACAGAGAACAGTAAATTGCCAACAGGGTTAGATTTCAAAAATAGCATACAAAGCAAACATAAATTTTAACTTATCTAACATCTGTTTGTAAACCCTCAAAAAGATCCAAACAGAAGATCACAATGATTTAACTAGGTACGTAGTTCTCTGGACTCCGTGCTATTTTTATTTCAAAGATATAGCTACTTACTCTGTATGTAATCATCTGAGTATTCCTTTTCAATCTTTCCATGGGCCATGGCACCAACCTAGAATGATGTGTAGGCAGTATGAGATTATGCACAAGGAAGCGACCGAGGATAAAAACAGGTTAGTTTAAAATCACAGCTTTTACAGTTTCACTCACCACAAATACAAGTGGTTCATCATCATTGGATTTAGCGACATAGTCAAACAAATTAACCGACTTCTCCGCCTTATATGAAAGCCCTAATTATCAGAGACACATCAATTAGCATCCTTATCTTATCCAGGAAAATGTTTTGGTAAATAAATACAAATTCTCACCAATCTTCCGGGCGCCAACAGGTAGATACTTGGTAACAGGATTTTTAATAACGTTAAGGAGCTTCTCACGTGTCCCCTCTGCTGTAATGCTCAACTTTTGCAATAACTGTGCTGCAATGTTGTATAATACCATGCATGTCAGCGCAGTTTATGAAATATAATAGAAAGTGCAAAACATGTGCTAACTTACACATCAAACCACAGAAGCGTTTGAATGTTCTTGGCAGGCGAACATGAGGCTTAATTTCAAACAACACTCCCTTTTCAGTCCTAACATAAACAGCTTGTAACCTCCCAGCCTTAGTTAGAGGACTATCAAATATTGCTAGTAGTGCCTGCAAAATATTTCGGATGAAAACCCAAATATGCATTACTTTTTCACATAAGTTCTACAAGAAAACAAAGAAACGATTGGCAACAATCGACCTTTTTTGGGTCAAAACTACCCACATATCCATGCAGAGACATGGACCACAGAAGCTAGTAGCTACTCATAGACTCAAACATTGTCCAACCACAAAGGAGAGGAAACAAACGCTACAGCATGGAGGCCGAGCAAGGGAGAGGGGACAAAGGCTATGGTAAAGCAGGGGAGGGGGAGAGAGGAAACAAACGCTATGGCATGGAGACAGAAAGAGGGTACAAAATGACAACTAAAATTAAGTTTGCTTCCCTTTGACTTCAACAAGGATTTCTGGATGGACGATGAATAAACCATCTTTCTGATCATCTTCCGGTATCCCAAAGGAATTAAATAGTGAAAAGAAACTGAAAATACCTGGTAAATGATATCAGGCCTATAATCAGCTGGATTGCGATTCTGCTTCCTCAAATAATTAGCATGATCATCCGAATTCAAAATTTGCATAGCCTACACAAATTGTTAAAAGAATCATCAAGACTAACATAATGTACGATTTAACAATTGTTCTGTACAAAACATATTCATCTCTTTAATCATCAAAAATATAGAAGAAAATGTAACTGACTGGTAAAATTAGGTAACACATCCTTGTAAATTATCATTATAATGTATAGGGGGAATTGCTCTTTACATCATAATAGTAGCCACTGAATTCTCCACTATTTACATCATAGTAGCCACTGAATTCCCCATCCATGCATCCAGTGCCTAATAATGTGCAATGCACCCACCCACATGCATGCACGCAGCAACATAAAACGGGAAGGTAAGAAAATAATCCAAATTCCATTTGATTACACAACAGATTGACAAAATGATGCCAGTATCCTTGCATGAATCCGTATTCCAAATTCATGGAATCAAAGATTTATAACTTCATCAACAAGACAAGACCATAGAAACATCTTGCTTGCTATTTTCCAACAAGTGCCACTGATATTCAAGATTCTAGCTATGAGCAAACTGACATGATGAGTTTCCAGAAAATAAAGAACAGCAAAACAACCCATGACATGCTGTGAAGCGTTTGGTATGTCAATAAACAACAGAATTTTAGTTAGGAAAGCAGAAGTCCGTTTGCCCGAAAAGGATTGCCATATGCCAGGGCTGGAAACTGAAGTGATGTGTGTAGCGGTGAAAGCTATACGATTGCCCAAATTGAAATTCTCAAAGACACATATACAACCCACAGACACCTCAATTTATGACAGTCCTTAATGTGATCTGTTTCAGTAAGTCATATCCCTCCAGTTGTAACACTATTTCCCCTACTCGTGACTCAAATGACCACATGGACAAACCAGCAACTCGAACAAATTTCTCTAAGCCTCTATCCGAAAACTAAGCACCAATCCAGAAATAATCAATCAAAGTTACCGCAAGCCTCGATACTAGCATACCTTGCCCACTTTGCCGACTTCGAGGCAGGCCCTCTCGAGCACGAAGATCACGCCCGGCTGCCGCCTCCGGTCCACCGTCCGGGGCATGATGGGGATGCCCTCACCCACATCCTCAGCCTCCGCCGCCGCCCCTTCCACCTCTGTTACATCCTCCTCCTCCTTTCCCACTTCCTCCGGCGGCGCCTCGTCGGCGAGCGGAGGGGCGTGCGAGGCCGCTCCGTTTTCAAGCTTCCGCTGCTTCTTCCCCTTCACTGCGCACGGAATTTCCTTCGGCTCGTCGGCGACCGGAGGGGCACGCGAAGCCGCGTCGTGTGCAAGCTTCCGCTTCTTCTTCCCCTTCACTGCGTACGGCCGCCCCATTCCTATACTGGCGCTTCGCGAACGGCGCTGCCTCGGGCTTCTGGGGTTTTCGTTAGAGAGGCCTAGGGTTTCTGGGGGTGCAGATCCTCTGCTTTTCTATCTATCGGTCGTTAGAGGCCTGGGGTTTCTAGCGTCGTAGTACTCCTTCCTTCTAATATTATTATTTTTCTGAAAATCTCTCCTTCTAATATTAATTGTCCCAAAGTTGGACAAAACTAGATGTATCTAACACTAAAATATCTCTAGTTACATCCATTTTTATCCAACTTTGAGACAATTAATATAAGACGGAGGGAGTACACCAATTTCAGCGACAACTAATGATAAGGGGTTGCCCGATCTTCTCGATGAACTCACACGATAATAAGGATCTGATAACTTGTGTCTCTCCACGAACTCTCCCACATGTGAGTGACTCAACAAAGGGGCATGTGGACGAGTTTCGGCCAACAAAGGGGGTTATTGCCAATCATCCCATCACTTGGATCTTCGCAAATCCACACACTTGCACGAGCAGCCAGTGACTACTAGTGGTCCTATATCGACTGATTTCCATTGGAATAGCAGATAACACGCAAAATTTGCAATATGATCAATTCTTGATGAATGCTTCGAGCAATCAGCAATGGAGTTCTAGGGTTTATGTTTAAAGGTAGTCTAAACCTTCACCACACGCAGGTGGGAGGTATTTAAGAGAGGGGTGCGGCCAAAGGCCAATTAACACCACCCCCTAGACCTGACTTGGGTTTGGACTCAAACATGAGTTGGACTCGACTCAAAGGGATACAAACCGACCCCAATTAAGTAGGATTCGGCCAAAGGCCACGCAGGGCATTATTCCACACGTGTGGGAGGACCTAGGACATGTCCTTGGTGCCCCCATAAGGCACAATGCGCCATATAGCAACTGTGGGCTGGGACACCCTAGGACATGTCCTTGGTGCTCCCAACTCTATCAAGTTCAGCTCCATCCTCCTCCTTCTTTCTAGCACCATTGTTCCAAGCTCCTCTCCTCCAATAATTCTTGTGTTATCAATAAGCTGAATCATACATAAATGCAGGGATTTAGATAGTATAAAATTCTCATAACAATAAACATTATTATTTAATAGGATTGAGTTCACATGTTGTTCTATTAGTTTGGTTCTTGATCTAGTCATTGGACCGATCCTCACTTCATCATGTTTCTCTTGAACAGCAACACTCATCATCAATGGGAGAAATATTAGATGTACTAGGGATGTCCTCATCATCCCCCCCCCCCCCGTTGAAAAGGCGTCGACCTCGACGCATCAAGGTCCTCTCCATGGTATGGTGATAAATCAGCAGCATTGAAAAAATTACTCACACCAAACTCATCACTAGGAAGATCAATCTTGTAGGCATTATCATTAATCTTGTGAAGCACTTTATATGGACCAGCACCTCGTGGCATCAACTTGGACTTGCGCAATGTGGGAAATCTGTCCTTACGAAAATGCACCCACACCAAATCACCTGGCTTAAATAGTACTTCTTTTCTCTTCTTGTTAACTCTCTCAGCTACATGTCTTCCTGTCTTCTCAATTGCTTGCTTTGTCTTCTCATGGATCTTCCTCACAAAATTAGCACGTTTTGAAGTCTCCATATTAGCTCTCTCTTGTATAGGAAGTGGCAGCAAATCAAGTGGTGTTATTGGCTTGAAACCATACACCACCTCAAACAGGCATAACTGAGTAGTAGAATGAACAGCCCTGTCGTATGCAAACTCAACATGATAAGGGGTGGCCCAGTCTTCTCAATGAGCTCTCTCTCTTTTTGTGGTAATTTTCTAAATTTTGTGATAACTAGTGCTACACTGAGACCTCTCGCTTGGATGACCCTTCCTGCCAATGCAAAAATAATCAATCCCTTTGGATATTCTCAACTACACACTCTTGCACACGTAATCAAAGATTATGAGTGGTCTTGTATCCCCTATTCCCAATGGAATAACAAGATATCACGCAACTTTGCAGGTATACTTCAAGATGAATGCTTAGCAGCAATACAATCTAGAGGCTAGTGGTTTTTGGTTTAAACTTATTCTACCTCCACAACTCGCAGGAGGGGAGTATTTAAAGGTGGTGGTGCAGCCACAATGGATCCCTTGCGCAAGCACACCCCTACTAGGACTCCTACTTGGACTAGGAGGACTTGACTTGGACTCATACTTGGACTAGAAAAGATACAAACCGACCCACTTTAAGGAGTTCGACCAATTATGGTATACAAACCATACCTACTTAGAGTATGATTTCTATATGGCGCATTGGTATTCAAGGGGGCGCCCTCCTCTTGTTTTCACTCTCTTCTAGTGTGGAATAACAAGCTAGAAGTTGTTTTCCACATTTGTATGATTGTTTTCACCATCTTGTATGATTGTTTTCACCGTGGTACACTTATTGTCACCATCTTGTATGTTTGTTTTCACCATGGTAGTCTTGTTTTCACCACTTGTAGTCTTGTTTTCCAGCATCTCCATGTTGTTTTCCAGCTCCTCTTGGTTGTTTTCACCCATCATGCTTGTGTTATCAATAACCCTGATCATACATAAATGCATAGACTCAGGCAGTATAAAATTCTCATAATCACAAATATCATAATCAATAAGGAGTGAATTCACCTGTTGTTGTAAGAGCTTGGACTTTGACCTTGTTATAGGTCCAAGTCTCACTTCATCTTGTTTAAGTGGCAATGTACTAGGGATGTCCTCATCATCCTCCCCCTCTTGAAAAGGCATTGGCCTCGACGCATCAAGTTCATCTCCATGATATGGTGTCAAATCAGCAACATTGAAGGAATTACTCACTCCAAACTCATCAACTGGAAGATCTATCTTGTAAGCATTGTCATTGATCTTGGCAATCACTTTGTAAGGACCAGCACTTCGAGACAATAACTTGGACTTTCTTAGCTTAGGAAATTTGTCCTTTCAAAAGTGTACCCATACCAAATCTTCTTCTTGAAATAGAACCTCCTTTCTCTTCTTCTTTACTCTTTCAGCCACATACTTCCCTTTCTTCTCTATAACATCCTTTGTCTTCTCATGTATCTTCTTCACAAAATTGGCTCTCTTTGATGCCTCCATGTTTATTCTTTCTTGTATGGGAAGTGGTAGCAAATCAAGTGGTGTAATGGGCTTGAAACCATAGACCACTTCAAACGGGCAAAGCTGAGTAGTAGAGTGCACAGCCCTATTAAAAGTGCAAACACGCTTAAATCATCTTGTTTTGGTGTTTGTTAACAACACATGTATCCTTAAGTGTGTTGATGTATTTCAGGGCATAAAAAACATATTTGATATGGTGGTGTGGTGTTGCAAAAAGGGGCAAAACACCTGGAATTCTGTCTGCTAGAGTTTTCTCCAGGCCGGAGTCTCCGGACTCTCAGACCGGAGTCTCCGGTGTGAAGAATTTATACAGGGCTTTGTCTCTGGATTTTCTGGTGTCGCCCACTGCATCCATACCGGAGACTTACCGGAGTCTCCAGTGTGGGAGCTGCCTCTGAAGAAACTACTCAGGACTTTCTGGTGTCGCCTGCGATACTTAGTCCAGAGTCTTACCGGAGACTGTCCGGAGTCTCCGGTGTGACTGGGTGATGTTGGTTCTGCTCGACCCCATACACTCTCCAGCTCTAACCGCAAAGCCAAGACCGGAGTCTCCGGTCCTCCTGACCGGAGTCTCCGCACTAGAGCTTACTGAAGTTTTTCCAAGAGGTGCACACCTGGTGTCGTCTGCTGCATCCAGTCCGGAGACACACCAGAGACTGTCCGGAGTCTCTGGCCTGGTGGTTCTACGAAAAGTTCAGACCGGAGTCTCCGGCCTTTACACCGGAGTCTCTGGTGTGAATTTGGAAGAAAAACCCTAACGGCTCCAAGACTTTATGAGGGCTATAAATACCCCTCCCCTCCACCTCCCTCGAGTTAGCTCGTCCGGAATTAAAGTCACCATTGTTGGAGCTCCCCCACCTTGCTAGATCTCCCAATCCATCCACCCAAAAGCCTTGATCTTTGGAGGATTGAAGGAGAAGGCCCCGATCTACGTCTTCGCCAACCGGATTTCATTTCCCCTCTCATTTGCTTGAGGGATCTTTGCCTAGGGTTTCCTCTTGTGGAGAACCTAGGCTTCTTGCTACTCTTGGTGATTTGTGAGTGTTGGGAGCCCCCAATTTGGTTGTGGGTGTGTGCCCCAAACTTGTTTGTAAAGGACTCGATCCCCGCCTCAAAGGGGTTCAATAGTGGAAGGTGAACTATGATGTAGCCCACCCAACTCGACCAAGTGCACCAATGACTAGATCACGAGCAAAGGCCATTCATGATAAGGTGAACTCGCTCCTCTCGCTCCATACTTTCGGTGCCTTGGCGGATGGTGCGCTACCTCATGATTCAACACTTTGTGTGCTCAGGTTCAAACCCACCACGGAAGCCCCGGAAAGCACCCAAGACGATGCGCGAGAAGGTATCAAGAAGGGCGGAGAAGACAGCATCGAGTTCGGAGCACCGACGGAGAAGATAGGGGGAAAAACCCCCCTCCCGGCCTCAGGGCCCGGCCAGGCCGGCCCCCTCCCTCTCCAGGCCGGCCACCCAACCGAGGAGCCTGGTCCCCCACCCCGGCCCCAGGCCGGCCTCCTCCTCCTCCAGGCCGGGCACCCCCCCCCCCCCCCGAGAGGGCCGGCCTCCAGGCCGGCCCTAGGCCGGCACGCCCTGGGGCGCCCCTCTGCCCCCACCCCGGCCTCTAGGCCGGCGTGGCCTAAAATGCACGGAAAGGACCCGTTTTCGCCCCCGTTTTCACCTACTTCCACCCCCAGCTATATAAGGACGACCCCGAGCTAGATCAGGGTTTTAGAGTTGAATTTAGAACACTTGGAGCTCAGCTCTCTTGTATCCCTCTTTGAGGAACTACTCCTACGGTGTGTACCTAGGAACGTATCAAGGCTACTCCTCCGACTTCGTCGAGGATCGTATCAAGGCACATCCCAACTACTTGTCCTCTCCCTTTAGGGTTTCAGTCAAGAGTTGGCCAATCTTCCTCTCGTTAATCCTCGAGGTTCTATTGGCGTAGTGGTACCGGCTACGGGTGTGAGACGGTTTGTATCAAGGTGAGTTCAGTTGGATCGATTGTTCCGTAGGCGGCCCTCGGGGTTTAGTTGGCGGGAGGTTGGATCTTTCGGTTCTTCCGATTTATCCCGCTTTGTGTGTTTCCCCGCGATTCCCCACGTTTCCCCCTCGATTCCCCATCTCGTGTTCTTCGTTCGTTCTTCGTCGATTCGTGAAGATCGGGCCAATCTAGGAGTCCAACTCCATATCATCTGGTGTCCAGAGCTAGATTGACACGAATCCGACACCCACACCCCTCCCCATCCACTAATTTTTCTTCTATCCACCATAAACTCGAAAATTTCCACTAAAAATAGCCGAAAGGGATTTCGACCGATCTGTTGATTCGTTGAGTTTTTCGTGGTTTTGCTTCATAGATTTGTTGCCAAATACCATTCCCCACCTTTCTATTCAGCCACTTTTCCCAATTTCGCCCAAAAATTTTCTTGATTTTGAAGGAATTTCGAATTTGAGCCACAATTTCAGAAAATCTCAGCTCTTCAATTTCCGGACAGATTTTGGAACTTGTTTTTCTTTGTCGTTTTTGATCCAAACTGAGTGCAACAAGTTGCCACGCGATGCCCACGACACCATCTACGCTTCCACATCAACGGATCGCCACGACATCGACTCCCCCCGGCCGCAAGTCCGTGATCATCAATAAGAGAGGTATAACTTGCTTCTGTTTCCCCCCAACCCATCCATTGTGTACCTTACCTATTCGGACTAGATCTTTTACACCGCTAGGCATCACATTTGTGGCATCGAGAGTGCGAGTTTGGCGCTTGTGAGAGGTTAGCTACGAGTAGGCATTGGCATTTTGGAATCCGTCAAAAGAGAAAATCAAAAAAAGGAGAAAAAGAGAAAATAGAAAAAGAAGCAAATGATCGGTGCCAATTTCTTTCCATTGTAGGAACGTGTAGCATTGCGTCGCAAAAGAGAAAGAGTGACCGATTGCCACGGTGCGAATCTTGTTGCCTTTTCAAATTTGCGGTTTGAGCTAGCGTCCTCCTTGTGTTAGTGTGGCATTGAGCATTAGTCTACGTTAGGTCCATTTCGTCTTCACTCGTCCATTGGTCGCACTAACCCCATTTTTCCCTTGCGTGTGTGTGTTCCACCATATTTCCATCCTCTAGGTTTGGTTTTTGTGCTAACTTTTCCTTGATTCTTCTCCACGTTTGACAACAAACTTTTCTTTGGTTTTGTCGATTTTCCTCGCCACTTTCCTAACCTATTTGCCTTCCATATAAAGTGTGTGTGTTGTCGTTTGCGATTTCTTTCGATCTTTTTGGATTCGCTCTTGACATACCGCCCTACACCTAGGCTCGTCCGTAACGTTGGGTAAGTGAGGCATCCATTTCTTCAATATCACCCTTGTGTGTTTTTTTGAGATGGCTAGGGAAGGAGTATTCACAAGTCTGAGCTCGGAAGACGAAGGAAATCCATTCTACAACGACAATGCTTACGCCAACTTCGTCACCCACAATGACCACTTTCAACTCCGTGAACTCGTCAAGGACGGGTTGCAACGCTATGAGCGTCGACTCCAAGAGCAAGAGGCTCGATTGAATGATCAAATGACGCGCATCAACATCAACTTGGCTAATCTTGCCAATCGCCGTCATTCATCATCGTCCTCAAGGTCTCGTCACTCAAGCCACCACAATCAAGATCTTCACCAACCTCGTCGCCATGACCGCCATGATCGCCATGATCGCAAAAACATGGAGGAGGGTGGACAACCTCAACAACCACAACCACCTCCTCCCCAACCTCAAGAAGCTCCGCGACGAAATTGGTATGAGGATAGATCGCCATCACCACCACCTCGACATCGCCAAGGACGTGGTGACCCTCTTCAACAACCGCAACGCCCGGACCTTCGACAACATCATCATCATCCACCTCCACAAGGCCACGCTCAAGACTATGGCCACAATGATTTCGTGGAAGATGCTCATAAACATCGAAGGCCACCAAGGCGCAATGCGCGTCCCAACAACAATGACCGCCAAGAACATGATCGTCCTCAACACCCTCGAGATGAACAAGTGCTTCCACAACACCCTCGCCAAGAACAAGAACGTCCTCGACAACAACACAATGACAATGATGATAGTGAACGCCGTGAAGCAAGACTCCGTCACCGCCAACAACCACCACCTAATGACCACCGGCGTCATCCTCCCCATCATGATCACCACCGCCAAGACAATGAGGATGACCCCTATGATGATTCACCTCCCATTTATGATGAATACCCCCATGAGTGCCACCATGAACGTCCCCATCGTCAACAAGAAGACAACAACATGAGTGCTCTTCGTTTCAATGTCCCCAAGTTCAATGGTGAGAATGATCCCGAAGAATATATTGCTTGGGCTCTCAAAGTAGACAAGATCTTTGGCATTCACAACTTCACCGACAAGAAGATGGTTGCTCTAGCATCTTTAGAATTCGAAGGCTATGCACTCTTATGGTGGGATCGTCTACAAGACGAAAGAGTCCGCAACCGCATTGCTCCTATTGCCACTTGGAATGAGATGAAGCAATTCATGCATGCTCGATTCGTTCCTCCACACTACAAGCGTGACCTCTTCAAGAAGCTCCAAGAACTTTGTCAAGGTGTGAAGTCCGTTGATGAGTATTACAAGGAAATGGAGACATCTTTGATTCGAGATCATGTGATGGAATCTCAAGAGCAAACAATGGCCCGCATCCTCAATGGCCTCAACTATCCTATAAGAAGATCGTCGAGTATCAACCGTATGACAGCATTGTGGCCCTTGTCCACCAAGCTCTCAAGGCGGAACGCCAAATTGCGGAAGATCTCAAGTATAACAAGCAAAAGGCTTTCTTCAACTCAAGACCATCATCCTCGTCTCCAATGACACAAGTTCCTCCACCAACTACCAACAAGAGCAACACTCGAGCCTCTAGTGCTCCCAACAAGTCTTCCCAACCATTCAAGAAGCAAGTGCCTTCCACCTCCTCTTCAAATGCTCCTCAAGTCAAGTCGAGCACTATTACTTGCTTCAAGTGTGGTGGTAGTGGACACAAGTCCTTTGAGTGTTCCAACAAGATGATCATGATTGTCAACCAAGACGGTGAACGTGATTCCATGAGTGAAGGCAAATACTATGCCTTGCATCAAGTTGCTCTCAACTCCTTGGACGTGCCCAACGATGATGAAGAAAGTGTATATTGCGATGAGGACAAGAATCCATCGCTAGTGGTGATAAGAGTCCTTACTACTTCTCCTCAAGATGAGCATGATCAACGGTGCAATCTCTTTCAAACTAGAGCCGGTATCGATGGCAAGTCAATCAAGGTCATCATCGATGGTGGAAGTTGCCACAACTTAGTTAGCAAAGAGCTTTGCGACAAACTCCAATTGAGTTACAAGCAACATCCTCATCCATACCATGTTCAATGGCTTAGTGACTCCGGCACCTTCAAGATTCAACACATGGTCTCCGTGAATTTCAAGATTGGTCCCTATGAAGACACGGTGGATTGTGACGTTGTTCCTATGACCGTGTGTCATCTTCTTCTTGGTAGACCTTGGCAATACGACAAGAGTGATATTCATGATGGGCGTACCAATCACTATGGCTTCAAGTGGAATAAAAAGACATTTGTGCTTCGTCCCATGTCTCCTAGCAAAGTGATCGCCGACAATCCCAAGACTCTTGCACGTAAACAAGAAGAGCTCAAGTCTCGTGAGATGAGTGGTGAGAGAGTGATCCACCTAAAAGAGAGTGAGAGCCACAAGCCAGATATGAGTGGAAAAATTCCGAGTGATTCCAAAGTCTTTGCCTTACTTTCCACCAAAAGAGAGATGCGAGAGCTACGAGATGACCCAACCATACTACACTTTGTCCTATTGTGCAAAGGGGAAGCACTTGAAACTAACGACATGAAATTTTTTCCTCCATCTTTGTTGCCTTTGTTGCAGGAATTTGACGACGTCTTTCCCGATTAACTCCCTCCGGGCCTTCCTCCTCTACGAGGAATCGAGCACCGCATTGACCTCATTCCGGCGCGCCCCTCCCAAACCGCGCTCCTTACCGCACCAACCCCGAAGAGACTAAGGAGATTGAGCGCCAAATCCAAGAACTACTCGACAAAGGTTTTATTCGCGAATCTCTTAGGCCTTGTGCCGTGCTGGTTATCCTTGTTCCAAAGCAAGATTCTACTTCCCGCATGTGTATGGATTGCCGACCTATCAATGCTATCACCGTTAGATATAGACATCCTATTCCTAGGCTCGATGACATGCTTGATGAATTGAGTGGTGCTACTATCTTTTCCAAAATTGATCTTAAAAGTGGTTAAAATCAAATTCGTTTTAGTATAAGTGATGAATGGAAAACGACTTTAAAAACAAAACTTGGTTTGTATGAATGGCTTGTTACGCCCTTTGGTCTTTTGAATGCCCCATCTACCTTCATGCGCCTCATGAATGAAGTTTTGCGTCCTTTCATTAGCAAATTTGTTGTGGTTTACTTCGACGACATTCTCATTTATAGCAAGTCTTTGGAAGATCATGTTGATCATGTTTCACAAGTATTGTTGGCTCTTCGCAAAGCAAAACTTTTTGCCAATCTTTCCAAATGCAATTTTAGCACCAACAAGCTTGTTTTCTTGGGTTTTGTGACCTCTTCCAATGGTATTGAAGTAGACAACAAGAAGATTGAGGCAATTAGGAATTGGCCCAACCCTACCTCCGTGGGTGAGATAAGGCGCTTTCATGGCCTTGCCGGTTTCTATCGCCGCTTTGTCAAAGATTTTTCAACTATTGCTTGCCCTTTGAATGAGCTTACCAAAAATAATGTACCTTTTGTTTGGGGCAACACGCAACCAAAAGCTTTCGACACACTTAAGAGATGTTTAACCGAAGCTCCTTTGCTTTTCTTACCGGATTTTGGGAAAACTTTTGAGATTGAATGTGATGCTAGTGGTATAGGAATTGGTGGCGTTCTCATGCAAAACGGACGCCCCGTTGCATACCATAGTGAAAAACTAGATGGCGCTAAACTAAATTATCCAATCTATGATAAGGAACTTTTTTTGCTTTGGTTCAAGTGTTAGAAGTTGGGCAACACTACCTTTCGCCTAAAGAATTTGTCATTCATTCCGATCACGAATCATTGAAATACTTGAAAAGCCAAACCAATTTGAACAAGAGGCATGCTAAGTGGGTAGAATTCATTGAATCTTTTCCTTATGTCATCAAGTACAAGAAAGGTAAAGAGAATGTGGTAGCCGATGTCTTGTCTAGAAAAGAGTGTCTTCTTACACGTCTTGACATCAATGTGATTGGTTTGGATGAGATCAGAGACTTATATGCTTCCGATACTTTCTTTGGTCCTATCTTTGAGAAATGCTTGCCTAACCGAGGATTTGATGACTACTATCTTCACAAAGGTTTCTTGTTTAAGGCTAACAAATTGTGTATTCCCGAGTCCTCTCTTCATTTGTTGTTATTGAAGGAATCACATGAAGGAGGTCTCATGGGACACTTTGGACACGACAAGTCCTATGCCATGCTCTCCAGCCATTACTATTAGCCCAAGATGAAGCATCAAGTTGAGAGACACGTCAAGCGATGTTCTACATGCCTCCGAGCTAAGTATACTTCGAATCCCCATGGTCTTTACATGCCATTCCCTATCCCACATGCACCTCGGAGTGATATTAGCATGGATTTTGTGTTAGGCCTCCTACGAACTAAAACCAACATGGATTCAATCTTTGTAGTTGTGGATCGTTTCTCTAAGATGGCACATTTCATTCCTTGCAACCGAACCGACGATGCTTCACATGTTGCCACTTTGTTTTTCAGGGAAATTGTGCGTCTACATGGTGTACCTACTTCCATTGTCTTGGACCGCGACGTCAAGTTCACCTCATACTTTTGGAAGACGTTGATGGCCAAGCTCACCGTCAAGCTACTCTTCTCCACCGCCTATCACCCAGAAACGGATGGACAAACCGAGGTCGTCAACCGCACACTCTCTTCACTACTTCGAGCATTGATCAAGCCCAACTTGAAGAATTGGGAGGAATGCATCCCACACGCCGAGTTCGCCTACAACCGTGCTCTACATCAAGCTACCAAGAAGAGTCCCTTCGAGACCGTCTACGGCTTCAACCCCAACACCGCCCTCGACATACTTCCTTTGCCTCTACGCGAGCGAGCAAACATGGACATTGACAAGCGCACCGACTACATCAAGAAGCTACATGACTCCACAAGAGCTACGCTTGATAAGCATTCCGAGCACCGAGCCTCTATCATGAACAAGAACAAGAAACCAATGGTGTTCCAAGAAGGTGACCTCGTGTGGCTACACTTGCACAAAGACCGTTTCCCCGAAGAGCGCAACTCCAAGCTCAAGACAAGAGGCGACGGCCCCTTCAAGGTCATCAAACGCATCAACAACAACGCCTACAAGCTCGACTTACCGCAATCCAAGTACCTCGTCCACAACTCCTTCAATGTCAAGGATCTCTCTCCCTTCCATGGATACCCAAGTGATGAAGACGACGTCGAGTCGAGGTCGACTCTTTTTCAAGGGGGGGGGAGATGATGTAGCCCACCCAACTCCACCAAGTGCACCAATGACTAGATCACGAGCAAAGGCCATTCCTAATAAGGTGAACTCGCTCCTCTCGCTCCATACTTTCGGTGACTTGGCGGATGGTGCGCTACCTCATGATTCAACACTTTGTGTGTTCAGGTTCGAACCCACCACGGAAGCCCCGGAAAGCACCCAAGACGATGCGCGAGAAGGTATCAAGAAGGACGGAGAAGACGGCATCGAGTTCGGAGCACCGACGGAGAATATAGGGGGAAAACCCCCCTCCCGACCTCAAGGCCCGGCCAGGCCGGCCCCCTCCCTCTCCTGGCCGGCCACCCACCCGAGGAGCCCCGCCCCCACCCCGGCCCCAGGCCAGCCTCCTCCTCCTCCAGGCCGGGCACCCCCCCGAGAGGGTCGGCCTCCACCCCGGCCCTAGGCCGGCCCCTCCCAGGCCGGCGCCCCCTCTCCCACCTCGGCCCCAGACCGGCCCAAGGCCGGCGCGCCCTGGGGCGCCCCTCTGCCCCCACCCCGGCCTCTAGGCCGGCCAGGCCGGGCTCCCAGGCCGTCGTGGCCTAAAATGCACGGAAAGGACCCGTTTTCGCCCCCGTTTTCACCTACTTCGACCCCCACCTATATAAGGACGACCCCGAGCTAGATCTAGGGTTTTAGAGTTGAATTTAGAACATTTGGATCTCAGCTCTCTTGTATCCCTCTTTGAGGAACTACTCCTACGGTGTGTACCTAGGAACGTATCAAGGCTACTCCTCCGACTTCGTCGAGGATCGTATCAAGGCACATCCCAACTACTTGTCCTCTCCCTTTAGGGTTTCAGTCAAGAGTTGTCTAATCTTCCTCTCGTTAATCCTTGAGGTTCTATTGGCGTAGTGGTACCGGCTACGGGTGTGAGACGGTTTGTATCAAGGTGAGTTCAGTTGGATCGATTGTTCCGTAGGCGGCCCTCGGGGTTTAGTTGACGGGAGGTTGGATCTTTCGATTCTTGCGATTTATCCCGCTTTGTGTGTTTCCCCGCGATTCCCCATGTTTCCCCCTCGATTCCCCATCTCGTGTTCTTCGTGTTCTTCGTTCGTTCTTCGTCGATTCGTGAAGATCGGGCCAATCTAGGAGTCCAACTCCATATCAAACTAGGCCTTTGTGGCGGAGTTCATCGGAGAATAGGGTGAGGCCTTTGTGGCGTTGAGTAGGCCTTCGTGGCGAGCTCACACCCCTCCAACGAGACGTACTCCCTTAATGAGGGGGAATTCGGGAATACATCGTGTCTCCGCGTCCCCCCATCGGTTATCTCGTTCCCTTATCTTTTACTCACTTGTACTTGTTGCATTAAGTGTTGTACCAGTTGCATTTATTGTTTTCCTTGTCATATAGGTAAATTCACCTTAGTTGCACTATTTAGAGAATTTACCTTTGTGTCAAGCCTAAATCAAAAGAAAAATTAAAATTGGTCGTAGCACCTATTCACCCTCCTCTAGGTGCCCATACTTTACTTTAAATTGGTATCAGAGCCTCGGCTCTTCTATCGGGCTTAACCGCCTAAGAATTTTAGTATGGGAGACGATTTGGATACCGAAACGTCCGTGGTCAAGGTGACCATGGATGATCTCAATGAATTGAGAACTTCATTGACCTCATCCATAGAGACCGAATTTGATGAGTTGCGTCAAGTCTTGGCACAGCTCCTCAAAGCCAAAGGACCGGAGGTCGCCGAATCTACTCCTCTGGAAACTACTCCGGAGGGCGCCAAGAAAGGGGTAGATGGTGATCCATCTAAAATTGCTTCCGCCGAAAACTCCACCAAGAAGGGCACGGAGGGAGACGAAGGATATCACTCTGTTGAAGGACGATATTCTCCCGATCCCCCGTCCCTCATCCTCATATAATCCCTAGGGGAGATCCACCTAAAATTGATGCCTTTTCTTTTCGTGAATGGCAATATTACATGGAGACTCACTTGAACTCTTCTTGTATAGATCTTTGGAGGATCACTCGTGATGGATACGAGCCATTTGATCCCAAGAACCTAACAAGAAGAGAAGCCGTAGATTGCCAACTCAACTACACCGCTTTGTCCATTCTTCAACAAGCCGTGGGTCCTAACCACATGCCGCATCTTCAACAATATTCCATCACCAAGGAAACATGGGATGCTCTTGTCGTCATGTTTGTGGGCAATGAGAGCATGCAAAGGAATAGATATGATGCCTTGACCAATGAGGCTGAAGGGTTCTATATGCATTATGGAGAGGACCATGTCGACATGTACCGAAGACTCAAGACTCTTGCCACCGTCTTCTCAAATGTTGGTGCCAAGTACATTGATGATGCTTGGATCAAGAGGAAGTACATGATTGCGAAAATGCCATTTGAGGGCGCGGACATGAAGAGCATTCAAGGAAGACATGATTTCTCCTCCATGACCTCAACTCAAGTTGATATGGATATTATAGGGGTACATGATGATTGTTCATGCTTGAGTTGGAAGGAAATATTGAAGTTAATTTATGATTACTATAAGGTGAATTCCTTCTTAATGGATTGTGTTGTTTGTGTTTATGAGAATGTTATACTACCTAAGCATATGTATTTATGTATGATAGGTTTATTGATAACACAAACATGGATGGAGGAGAGCATCAAGAGGAGATGGAAAACAAGCATGCAATGGTGGAAAACAAGTGTGCACACATGGAAGACATGGAGATTGTTTCCCACAAGACCTAAAGGAGCTAAAGGAGCCATCCATGCATTGGGGGCTGATACGGGAGCAGCAAGGACATGTCCTAGTCTGTCCCAAACATGTTTAGTAGAGGACCTGCGAGTCCAATGGGCTGAACCCATGTTGGGTTCGGTTTGTGATGGTTTGGTTGCACCAAACCGAGTAGGAGTGGGCTAGGGGGCGCATTAGGGCTGGTTGTGGCCGGACCCCTCTCTCTTGACCACACCCCCCTCATATATACCTCTTAGGTGCAAATTAGAGAGGTTAGTCCCAGTTAAAATTAAACCCTAGATTTCCAGACTTGAACTATGTTCATCTGAAATTATCCCCACCGGTTTGGTGGAGTTACCCTTGCAAATTCTGCGTGCTATCTGTTGTTCCATTGGTAATTAGTAGATACAGGACCACTCGTAGTCATTCATTACGTTGTGTAAGTGTGTGGAGTTGAGAATATCCAAAGGGATTGAGAGTTGTTGCATTGGCATCAGGGATCAGCCGGAGAGGTTTCAGCAAGACACAAGATCATATCAAGTTATCGTGTGAGTTCATCGAGAAGATCGAACAACCCCTTATCATATGGTATCAGATTCCTAGGTTGACTCGGTGAGCAATTTATTCCCTTAGATTCGTTTTGTTTTTCTTACCTATCCACGAAAAAGCCCCACAAAAACATGAGTAGTTCATTGCCATCGCCTTAGATCATCACCATTATCGAGTTTTAGTTGTTGTTTGTGTTGGTTTTTGTGTTTCTTTTCTCCTTTTGTGTCTTTTAGATTTCGGGTTAGGGTTAGTGTTCTTCGTGTTCTTCATAGAGTGCACCGAAAAAATCCCCAAAAGATTCCAATCCGAGTGGAAGTTCTATTCGTTTTGGTGTTGCAGTCGATTTCTGCCGTGGCAGAGTTTCTCGCCGTTTAGCTGCCCTGATCATTTCCCTATCGCAGTCGAACTCGGCTTCGGCCGCGCGTTACAAAATCACAGCGCACCACCACACCGCGCTTACCCGCGCTCAGCGCCGCGCGCTGCCGCGATAGGCGTTTACCGCAAATCGTTGTTGCGCTGCGTTTCCCTGCCGTGCGCTGCACTGCTGCTACCCGTTGTCGCGCGCGCCTAACCACAGACAGCGTCTGCACTTTAGCGCGCCTCATCCTCGCTCGCCCGCGCGCTGCCGCGGCATAGAGTTGAGCATTTTTGCTGCCGTGGTACAAAATCCTACCGTGAGTTTTTCTCTTAGCCCTAGTTATTTTTCGGTGTTGTTTTCATCGCCACATTCTTAGGCTTTCCACTCCGTATCCTTGTGAGGCATAGACATGGCCTATCTAAATATAATTTTAGGAGCCTACCCACATAAGACAAGCTCAATTTGGTGCTCACATGTTGCTTAGTTGTTTATTTCACAGTGCTGTTTTCTGGAAAATTATCAAAATATAATGGCCCAAAAGAGTGAAAAAATCAAAGTGAAAAACAGAAAAATAAAAAGAGAAAAAGAGGCCTGAAAATTGGTGATAGCTACATCAGTTTTAGAGCTGTTTTACATGGTATTTTGCACTAGTTCTTTGAGAAATCTTGTGCCTGTTTAGAAGAGCTGTAGTGTCTTTCGAGTGCATTGCAGCAATTCCTTTCATATAGTTGCTTGCCACATTATTCTCCACGTGTGTGTTTCCTGTGCTTTTCATATCATCACAAGCAGCAAATAGGACTTGTTATTGGTGTTGTTAGGTATCCATACCAAGCCCCACCATATCCCTTGTTAGTCTTGTGATTGCTAAACTCCCGGGTATTCTCATCTTCACATCAGTACATGTCGCACCCGGACTTCTAGAGGATACTCGCAGTTCCGTTGAACAGTAGTTGATTGGATTACGGGGCTTACCGGCACCCGCATCTCTTACGAGTAGGCCAACACACGTATGTGTGACAACCAACCCCTACTATTCATCGTCTACGTAAACCATCCCATAGAAATCAGGATACTACCATTGACGTACTTCATACCATACACACATGGTACGTCAACGGCGTTTAACAGAATGATAGCACAACATATCTCTAAGACACAAATAAATAGAAATAAGTTGCAAATAGCTCTCACTAGAGCAGAGATAGCAAATACAATCATCCAGAGGACACATGTCCCAACATATCATCATTACAACTCAGCGGAAGCATCCAAAATGTCTGAGTACAGACAAGATCCAAATAGGCTTAAGAAGCCAGAAACGAAAAGATGGAGCCCATCCACGATGTCTCGGATCCTGCCCGGGTCCGCTATCTACTCGTCAGCAGCCTCGTCAAACTCCACGTAGTAGCCATCACGGGGATCCTCGTAAGCGTAGTCTGCGGAAACCACAGCCCCAAAGGGGTCAGTACATAAACGTACTGGCAAGCAAGACTCACAGTTCACCAAAGTGTAACCCATCAACACCAAGCACAGATGCTTTGGGTTCAACGGAAGAAAAGGGGATACAAAAGATGCGGCAGCTGGCTGCACTAACCAACTACAGATACATACTACAACTTACGGCTAACAGAAAGGAGATAAGATAGCGTATCGTAACCAACTATAACTAACCACCAAACAAACCCATCCTGGATCTCGCCCCTTATCCAAAGAAGCAACCCGAGGATAACTCACATAGTTGGATTAATGATGGATCAAGTTATTGTGGCAATAAAGCTATTACTAGTCAAGTTATCATTAGTTAGGTGTAAGTTGTTCTGAGTACTTGTTAGCCAGTACTTTCACCAAGTTAACCATAACCGCGGAAAACACGGCTTCTCGAGAAGATTTATCCCTGCAGGGGTGCACCAATTTGGCCGTACACGTAAGAATATCCCGCCAGACGGGAATCAAACCCACCAAGCGAGGCACTCAACACAACTCAACTCTTCTTCGCATCAAGCCCAAAGCACCACGTGCTGTGCATGCGCGGCTAATCGAGCCCCACGAAGAAAAGGGGACCCTCATAGCACTCTAAGACCACGCCGCCCTAAATGCCGACTACAAAAGTTCCACCCTGGCCTCGGGTTCGTACCTGCATATGCGTGCATCAAATGGAAAGCCCGAACTAAGTGTGGCGATTTGGACGAGATGCGAATCGAATCAAATTGAGGGGGGCGCCCATACACGCTTCCCACATGCGGATAGTGCGCTCATCATGGATCAGTAGACAAGACCCTTTTCCTAATTAGGGTCGACACTAGCAGGCCTCAAAACCACGCCGGGCCTCCTGCCGGTTTCCTATCAGCAAATTATTATTACCTCAAAATTAACAGGTTGTTGTTTAACATCGAGCCCCAGAACATAATAGAAATATAGTAACAGAAAGTAACGGGTAACAGACTCGAGCAAAAACAACCCTAAGCATTCTAGTAAGACATGGGCAACAAGCAATGGGGTTATAGGTGTGGAGGTGAGGCTATATCAGGGTTAAAGGATAACATGTGATAGGTTCGTAACAGAAGCAACGATCCAAAAGGCTAGCAGAATAGACAACGGAAAGTATCGGTATCCAATGTTGAAAGGAACACAATGGTTCATGTGAGTGAATACTTGCCTGCAAACTCAGCAGCCTGGTACTGAGCTAGATCCTCAGAAGGGGTGTCGTAAGTATCGTCTGTCTCAGCGTCGTCGTCTATTCGAGAAGAAGCAAACAAACAACGCAGAGAGATAAACAATCAATAACATTGCATAATGCACAACCATGGGATGATGCATGACCATTTAATTGATGCATAGAAATAACCTAGTTGACATGGTAACATAACATGTTTAAATGGACCCATATGCAATTTGAGTTGCATATGAAAAGCCCATGAATTATGGTTGAAACAATTGTTTTACAACTAACCAACATGTGAAAGTGGATTAGTATGATGCATGGATGAGGAAAACAGAAAAATAACAACAATAGAAACAATTTAAGATAAGGTTTACCAAGTTTGGAATTTTATTGATTAAGTTAGGAAATTTTGGTTACTTAAAGGTGTTACACAAGTATTTGTTGTTTTCACCCATTCAAATTGTTCAAAACAGATAGCAAAGTTCATATTTGGAAAGAGCACAAAATTTTAGGTGGAATACATGTCTCAATTATTGAAAAAGGAATTAAGATGAATTATTTATGAATTAAACAAGTTAAACAAGATTTAAATGAATTAAATTCAAGTATGAATTTATTTGAATTTTTATTTGTTCAAAACATTAAACCAAATTCATATTTGAAAAGTTAATACTTTTCTAGTTTGAAAACATATTTTATAAGTTAAAAAAATAATTTAATTTGAGCAAGTTATGAATTTAGCAAATTTAAATGATTTAAACAAGGTTTAAATTATTTAAGCAATTTTAATTATTCAAATCATGAAACAAAATTTATATTTGAAAAGGTGGTTCAAAATGGCATGGAAAACATATTTTATTTGTGTTATTTGAATTAAGTATGAATTACTTATGCATTTAACCAAATTTTAAATGAATTGTTTGAATTTGAAATTTGAATGCATTTGAATTATTCAAAACAGAAAACAAATGGTTTAACTAGGTAGAGAATTAAATTTGGTTCAACAAACATATTTTATTTTTATTATTTGGATTTTGGAAATGAAAGTTATTAGCATTTTATTTACAGGGACCAATCTGTAATTGAAAAAGGAGTTAAATTGAAAAGAAAAGGCTGAAAAACGTTTCTCACTCTGCAGTGGCTAGCCCTAGCCACTGACAGAGGGCCCCTGGGCCGCGTGGCGCTCACGTGGCAGCAGTGGCCACTGACAGATGGGGCCAGCCTGTGAGCAACCCTTGCGAAAAAAAGGTTGGGTTTATTTGCGGGAGCAGGGATCGAACCCTGGTCTCCCGAGCGCGCGCAAGTGTTGCAACCAGTGCGCTGCGAATTCAGTTTTGACAGAATAGGGGGCGCAGCTAGGTTATAGTTCAGTTTCGTTAACTGAACTTTTAACTGCACAAAGTTTCTGAACTTTCGACGGAGAACAACGGTGGTCGGCGGCGAGTTCTGCGCGCTGCTCGGTGCCGTGATGCTGTGCGTGGATGAGTGCGTGCTGGTGCGGGCGTGTGCTTGCGCAAGAGAGGAAGGAGGAGAGCACGGTGATCACCTCCGTTTGCAGGTGAGGCAGCGGGTCGGTGCAGGTCGCTGTCGCCGGCGGCAACGGAGTGGATGGCGGCGGCTGATGAGGACATCCCTAGCTCTTCACCTATTGTTGAACATGAAGATCCACCAATTAAAGCTAATGAAGTGAGGATTGGTCCAATGACAAGATCAAGGACTAAGCTATTACAACAACAGGTGAATTCGCTCCTACTTAAGTATAATGTTTATAATTGTGAGAATTTTATACTACCTAAGTCCTTGCATTTGTGTGTACTTAGGTTTATTGATAACACAAGCATGAATGAAGATCATGGAGAGGAGACACAGAAGGATGAGCATGAACTAGAAGAGGAGATGGAAAACAAGTGCTAGCATGGTGAAAACAACAAATAACAATTGTTATCATGACAAGGGGATGGTGCCTCCACAAGGTCAAATGCACTAAGTGTGGAAAACAATACACATTGTTATTTCACACTCATAGATGGACAAGGAAAGAGGAGGGCGCCCACAAGGAAGCATCAATGCGCCATATGGAGTTCTAGTAGTAGTAGGTTTGGTTTCCATATCAATATGGCCGCACCCCTTGTGTATGGGGTCGGTTTGTATCTATTTTGTGTCCTAGTAGGAGTCTTAGTCCAATTAGGTTAGGTGCTTGCGCAAGGGGAGCCTTGTGGCCGCACCCCCTCTCATATATACCCCTTGGGGTGCATAGGAGAGGGTAGACTACGATTGAATCAAACAAACCCCATAACCTCTAGTTGAAACTGCTTGTTAGCCTTTCATACTGGAAGTTCATCTGCAAACTTTACGTGTTACCTGCTGTTCCACTGGGAATAAGACGGTACAGGACCACTTGTAGTCGGTGGATTACTTGTGCAAGAGTGTGGAGTTAAGAATATCCATTGGGTTGCTATCTTTTGCATTGGCATCAGGGATCAGCCGGAGAGTTCTTAGTGGCGCACTAGTTATCAATTCAGAAGTTATCTGTGAGTTCACTGAGAAGATTGGGCCACCCCTTATCAGCGGCGTTGCAGATGGTCCCAGCCAACGAGGAGTCGTCGTGGAGGAAGAGGGGAGTACGGGGGTCTGATCCCCGTGCTTACCCTAGCTGGAGACGCACTGCTTCGCCGGCGATCATCGTGGTTTCAGTAGGTGGAGCTCGGCGGCGATGAGATTCAGAGAGGGATCGCCGGGCAGAGAGAGGGAAAATGGCGGCGGTGATCGAGGGAGAAAGGAGATAGGGGTCTAGGGCAGCTCGGGGGCGCTAGGGGTAGGTTTTATAGGGGCGGCAGGGCGCTGTTGGCCGTCTGCTCCGCCGTACGCCAACGTGGCTACGGCGGATGCGCGCCGTACCGTGAGAAGAAGAGGGGCGAAGGGGTACGGGCCGTGGGAGCTGGGCTGGGCCGTGCTGCTCCCCTCCGCTGTGCGTTAGTTTGCTTTTTTTTTTCTTCTGTTTTTTTTTTGCTGAAAAGAAATAGGAAGAAATAGAAAGGTTTGGGGTTTAGAAAATTTTGGAAAAAAATTTGTGTAAATTAGTTATTACAACAGCAACAACTTGCCAACTTTGGTTTTCCAAAAATTCAAAATAAAAAGCTGTTTGTAATTTGATTCAAATTTGAATGAATTTGATTATTAAGTGAAATATTGAAAACAAGGTTTAAATAGTTTGAACCTTTAGTTTAAATGGAAACAAATGATTAGTATTGTGTTGGTAATTTTCATAATTTCAAATTGGGTGCTGTTTGTAATTTGTGATTTGAATTTTTGAATGCAATTTGTATTAAGTGGATTATTCAAGAACAAATTAATAGTTGAGCTTTTTATTTTTCATGGAAACAATTGGATGTTTTATTTGAACCTTTTATTTGGAAAGTTGTAACATAACAAGTATGAACAAAGCGTTTGAAATAATGTTTGAATTTTCAATTGTGAAAACAAAGGAAAACAGATGGGAACAAAATGAAAACAAATGCAATGATTAAGATGCCATGATGCAAAACAATAATAAAACAAGAAACAAACATGCTAGGGTGGTTTTTCATACTTGGGATGTTACAAAACGCCCCCCTTGAAGGAATCGCGCCCCGAGATTCCTACCGAGAAGATAAAAGGTCCGGATACTTCTTGCGAAGATCCTCTTCGGTCTCCCACGTTGCCTCTTTATCGGAATGATGGGACCACTGCACTTTCAAGAACTTGGTGCTCTTGTTGCGAGTCTTACGCTCGGTCTCATCGAGAATACGAATAGGGTGCTCCTCATAAGATAGATCTTCTTGCTTTCCATGATCATGAGATTATTGCAATACGACTTGCGACTGAGAGCATCGGCCATAACATTAGCCTTGCCTGGAGTGTAAGAAATGGTGAGATCAAAGTCTTTAATCTTTTCAATCCATCTCCTTTGCCTGAGGTTTAGATCTGGTTGAGTGAAGATGTATTTAAGACTCTTATGATCGGAAAAGATTTCAGTGCGATTACCCAACAAGTATTGTCTCCATTTCTTGAGGGCAAACACAACTGCTGCAAGTTCTAGGTCATGTGTGGGATAGTTTTGCTCATGTGCATTCAACTGACGTGAAGCATAAGCCACAACTTGACGTTCTTGCATAAGAACTGCACCTAGACCTTGGAGAGAAGCATCACAGAATATCTGGAAAGGTTTGGTAGTATCTGGGCCAACCAGAACCGGGGTGGAAGTGAGTTTAGTCTTCAGGAGATTGAAACTTTCATCACATTGTGGAGACCAAACGAACTTATTGTCCTTCTTTGTGAGATCATTGAGAGGTTTGGCAATCTTGGAGAAGTTTTGGACGAAACGACGGCAATAGCTAGCCAAGCCAAGAAAACTTCTAACTTGCTTCACCGTCTTAGGAGGTTTCCAATCAGCAATTGCTTTAACCTTTTCTGGATCAATGGCTATGCCCTTGGCTGAGATGACATGACCAAGGTAAGCAACTTCTGGAATCCAGAACTCACATTTGGAGAACTTGGCATACAGACGATGCTCGCGAAGTTTCATGAGAGTGAGACGAAGATGTTCTCCATGCTCTTCCTCAGATTTGGAGTAGACAAGGATGTCATCAAGATATACCACAACGAACTTGTCGAGGTATTCATGGAAGACAGAATTCATGAGTCGAGAGAATGTCGCCGGTGCATTGGTGAGACCAAAGGACATGACGGTGTATTCATATATTCCGTACCGAGTGGTGAAAGCTGTTTTTGGAATATCTTCCTTTCTGATCTTTATTTGATGGTAACCCATTCTCAAGTCCAACTTGGAGAATATTGAGGCTCTAGCAAGTTGATCAAAAAGATCATCGATACGAGGAATTGGATACTTGTTTTTGATCTCGTTAAGAGGACGATAGTCAACAACGAGTCTCTTTGTTTGATCCTTCTTCGCAACGAACAGAGTTGGGAAACCCCAAGCCGAGGAACTAGGTTGAATGTAACCTTTTTCCATGTACATATCGATTTGCTCCTTCAACAATTTCAGTTCAGGAGGAGCTATCTTGTATGGATGCTTAGAGATTGGAGCAGTACCTGGTTCAAGCTCGATCACGAACTCAACTGCTCTGTCCGGAGGCATCCCTGGCAACTCTTCTGGAAAGACGTCAGGGAATTCACAAACCACCGGAACATTTTTGAGTAGAGGTAGAGGTTTAGCATCGAGGGTGTATAGCTGAACAGAACTTGATTCATTTGGAGAATAGACTATCTGGCCAGAAGGGTGGAACAGAGTTATTGACTTCTGAGCACAATCAATCGTAGCTTTATTGGCCTTCAACTAATCCATGCCAAGAATGACATCAATGTCAGAATTGCCAAGCAGAATTAGAGAAGCAAGGAATATGTGGCCTCCGATTAGAATCTGATTCTCGTGACTGATTTTGGAAGTTTGCATAGTTGCTCCAGGGGAGTTTACTACTAGCGGGGAACCCAAACCAACAAAGGGGAGCTTAATTGCTGTCGCAAAGATCTTTGACACGAAGGAATGCGATGCTCCGGTATCAAACAACACTTTAGCTGGAAAAGAGTTTACGGGGAATGTACCGAGAACGACGTCAGGAGCTTCCTCAGCTTTGTCGATCTTGACATGATTCACCCTTGCGGTATTCCCGACAGGCCTGTTGTTGGAGTTGAAGGCTTTAGCCGGGGGAGCACGCACCATTGCTTGGTTTGTGTTGGGACGAGGTGGTGGTGGAGGTAGCTGCCTCTGCGTGCACTTGTCAGCGTAGTGCCCCGTCTGCTTGCACTTGTAGCAAGTGACGACACGAGGAGGATCTGGCCTTGGCTGCCCCATTGAAAACCTCTGACCATGCATCTGAGCAGGGTTGGGTGGGCGGGGAGCGAAGCCTGGAGAAGCTTGGGCATATGGAGCCCGAGTGACAGCACCATTTGGCACCCAGATGCGGCGCTTCTGCGGAGGGGTGGTCATGTTGGAGGAGGAACCACCCTCACGCGAGTGCTTTCGAGACTCCTCGAATGCCTTGCGCCCATTTTCTTCATTGAGCGCGGTGTTAACGAGCTCCTCGAAGTTGTTGGCCTTGATGTTGGTGAGGGCGTACTTGAGTTCCGGGTTAAAACCTCTGCGGAACCTTGCCATCTTCTTAGCCTCAGTGGACACCTCATCACCAGCGCATCGAGCGAGGCGATTGAACTCACTCTGATAGCCAATGACGTCCAGCTTGCCCTGCTTGAGTGAGCAAAACTCTTCACGCATCCTTTCCATGAGACCATCTGGAATGTGGTGCTTCAGGAAAGCTTCCTTGAAACAACCCCAGGTGATTGGGTAGCCAGCTCTCATGGTCTGGTAGTTTTTCCACCAAGTAGCTGCCTGACCCTTCAGCAGATAGGATGCATACTTGACCTTGTCTTCCTCAGCAACGTGAGCAATCTCCAGAGCCCTAGCTATCTCACGGATCCAGTCATCAGCATCCAGAGGCTCGCGTGTTGCCACGAAAGCTCTCGGGCCCAGACTGAGAAACTCCTTGATACTGACTCGTGGAGCATGCTGGTTGTTGTGCTGGTTAGTCTGGAACCGGGCCATCTGTGCCATGACTTGGGTCATCTGAGTCAACAGCTCCGTGATTGGCGGTGGCTCAGGCGGGGTGTTCCTTGTTGGCGGCATCCTGAATAGACATGCATTTTAGCACAACAACAGAAAAGGATAGACTTGGAAACCGAAAGAGCGATTATTCTGACGCATGAATAGATAACCAACAGGTACATCATCACATGTTCGAATACATCAGAATATCCAACACACCATAAATGGTTCGAATGCCAAAGGATAACTAAACATAGCTAAGAATGGATACATCGGTACTCCCATGCTCATCACGCAGGACGGCGGTGAGTAGTACGACGAGAGGTACGGTGAGGAGCACGCCCATGAAAGTAGGTAGAACGACGATCCACATAGATCTGACGTGGCCTGAGAGCGACTCTAGGTGTGGTGAAGTACATAGCGTCGACTCCCTGTGCTCCAAAGTTAGGAATCCCAGTGTAACCAGCCCCAAGGTTGAGGAGTGGACCTCTGATCCGCTCGTACCCTCCAGCATCTGGCAGACGACGTCCAACTGGCTGATCGAAACGTGCAAAGCGCTCGTCTCCAACAAAGTCTGTGGTGTACGTCGCCAGACGAGTCAAAGCAAGGTAGAGCTGCTCTCTGACGGAAGCCAACTCCTGAGATAGTGTGCTGGCAACTGCGTCACTGTGCCTCACAAACTGAGCGGTGGTGTGCAGCCTGGAGTTATCATGCTCGTAGACATCCAAGTTGTCGTAGAGAGTGAAGTGAGCTCCCTCCGAGGTGATGTAACCACGGGGGATGTGGCGATAGATAGAATCGTCAAATCCCCAGTAGTCAGCACGAAGGACGGTGAGACTCACATAAGCTGCCTGCTGCACAACCATATCCACTGTGGAACCTATTGCCTCGTAGCGGTGGACAACGCTCATGCCATCATCTGACAGAATGTAGACGATAGCCTGGTAGTAGGTCTGGTCAAACTCTCGCTGCTGCTCGTAGACCCGGTACTCTGGTGCCCAACGGAACCCCAGATAAGTGACCATGTCCCTCAGCATCTCCGGATAACCGGCAGTGCTCTCGCAACGAGTCATCCGAACCACCTGCGGGTAGAACCTGAGATCCATCTGCAGATGATCGGGGAAGTTTTGATTAGACGCCGGTAGAAGAACTGATGTGGAAAGCAACAACAAGGTTTCAACGGACGAAAAGGATGTTGAGAAAAACAGGATATCGAAGCAACATCGGGAAACACGAGACCAAAAACTCCTGAGGTACTACGGAAAACCCATCCGAGCTTCTAAAGGATCAATATCTACTGCTTAAGGAATAGAAGATTTGCTTCCGGGGCTTACACGCCTCCGTTCTCAATCGTGAGTAGGCAACATGATAAATCATGTCACAACCACCTCCATTCCTATGGTCTAGTAGATATAACTATCCTAGAGAAACCAGGATTCGTGAAAACCTAACTTGAAAATTTAGGTGAGAAAAGAAATCAACGTTGCACTTCCTTACCAGAAAAGGGAGGGTGGGTGGGGAAAGAAATAAAATGGCAGAATTCCTACTCTCACGTTTCATTTTTCCTATATAGCTACAAAATAGTTTCTAGACTCAACTGCGACCAGTAAAAGGTATCCTACAGGCAGACAGGCTCTGATACCATTTGTCGCACCCGGACTTCTAGAGGATACTCGCAGTTCCGTTGAACAGTAGTTGATTGGATTACGGGGCTTACCGGCACCCGCATCTCTTACGAGTAGGCCAACACACGTATGTGTGACAACCAACCCCTACTATTCATCGTCTACGTAAACCATCCCATAGAAATCAGGATACAACCATTGACGTACTTCATACCATACACACATGGTACGTCAACGGCGTTTAACAGAATGATAGCACAACATATCTCTAAGACACAAATAAATAGAAATAAGTTGCAAATAGCTCTCACTAGAGCAGAGATAGCAAATACAATCATCCAGAGGACACATGTCCCAACATATCATCATTACAACTCAGCGGAAGCATCCAAAATGTCTGAGTACAGACAAGATCCAAATAGGCTTAAGAAGCCGGAAACGAAAAGACGGAGCCCATCCATGATGTCTCGGATCCTGCCCGGGTTCGCTGTCTACTCGTCAGCAGCCTCGTCAAACTCCACGTAGTAGCCATCACGGGGATCCTCGTAAGCGCAGTCTGCGGAAACCACAGCCCCAAAGGGGTCAGTACATAAACGTACTGGCAAGCAAGACTCACAGTTCACCAAAGTGTAACCCATCAACACCAAGCACAGATGCTTTGGGTTCAACGGAAGAAAAGGGGATACAAAAGATGCGGCAGCTGGCTGCACTAACCAACTACAGATACATACTACAACTTCCGGCTAACAGAAAGGAGATAAGATAGCGTATCGTAACCAACTATAACTAACCACCAAACAAACCCATCCTGGATCTCGCCCCTTATCCAAAGAAGCAACCCGAGGATAACTCACACAGTTGGATTAATGACGGATCAAGTTATTGTGGCAATAAAGCTATTACTAGTCAAGTTATCATTAGTTAGGTGTAAGTTGTTCTGAGTACTTGTTAGCCAGTACTTTCACCAAGTTAACCATAACCGCGGAAAACACGGCTTCTCGAGAAGATTTATCCCTGCAGAGGTGCACCAATTTGGCAGTACACGTAAGAATATCCCGCCAGACGGGAATCAAACCCACCAAGCGAGGCACTCAACACAACTCAACTCTTCTTCGCATCAAGCCCAAAGCACCACGTGCTGTGCGTGCGCGGCTAATCGAGCCCCACGAAGAAAAGGGGACCCTCATAGCACTCTAAGACCACGCCGCCCTAAATGCCGACTACAAAAGTTCCACCCTGGCCTCGGGTTCGTACCTGCATATGCGTGCATCAAATGGAAAGCCCGAACTAAGTGTGGCGATTTGGACGAGATGCGAATCGAATCAAATTGAGGGGGCGCCCATACACGCTTCCCACATGCGGATAGTGCGCTCATCATGGATCAGTAGACAAGACCCTTTTCCTAATTAGGGTCGACACTAGCAGGCCTCAAAACCACGCCGGGCCTCCTGCCGGTGCCTTATCAGCAAATTATTATTACCTCAAAATTAACAGGTTGTTGTTTAACATCGAGCCCCAGAACATAATAGAAATATAGTAACAGAAAGTAACGGGTAACAGACTCGAGCAAAAACAACCCTAAGCATGCTAGTAAGACACGGGCAACAAGCAATGGGGTTATAGGTGTGGAGGTGAGGCTATATCAGGGTTAAAGGATAACATGTGATAGGTTCGTAACAGAAGCAACGATCCAAAAGGCTAGTAGAATAAACAACGGAAAGTATCGGTATCCAATGTTGAAAGGAACACAATGGTTCATGTGAGTGAATACTTGCCTGCAAACTCAGCAGCCTGGTACTGAGCTACATCCTCAGAAGGGGTGTCGTAAGTATCGTCTGTCTCAGCGTCGTTGTCTATTCGAGAAGAAGCAAACAAACAACGCAGAGAGATAAACAATCAATAACATGTCATAATGCACAACCATGGTATGATGCATGACCATTTAATTGATGCATAGAAATAACCTAGTTGACATGGTAACATAACATGTTTAAATGGACCCATATGCAATTTGAGTTGCATATGAAAAGCCCATGAATTATGGTTGAAACAATTGTTTTACAACTAACCAACAGGTGAAAGTGGATTAGTATGATGCATGGATGAGGAAAACAGAAAAATAACAACAATAGAAACAATTTAAGATAAGGTTTACCAAGTTTGGAATTTTATTGATTAAGTTAGGAAATTTTGGTTACTTAAAGGTGTTACACAAGTATTTGTTGTTTTCACCCATTCAAATTGTTCAAAACAGATAGCAAAGTTCATATTTGGAAAGAGCACAAAATTTTAGGTGGAATACATGTCTCAATTATTGAAAAAGGAATTAAGATGAATTATTTATGAATTAAACAAGTTAAACAAGATTTAAATGAATTAAATTCAAGTATGAATTTATTTGAATTTTTATTTGTTCAAAACATTAAACCAAATTCATATTTGAAAAGTTAATACTTTTCTAGTTTGAAAACATATTTTATAAGTTAAAAAAATAATTTAATTTGAGCAAGTTATGAATTTAGCAAATTTAAATGATTTAAACAAGGTTTAAATTATTTAAGCAATTTTAATTATTCAAATCATGAAACAAAATTTATATTCGAAAAGGTGGTTCAAAATGGCATGGAAAACATATTTTATTTGTGTTATTTGAATTAAGTATGAATTACTTATGCATTTAACCAAATTTTAAATGAATTGTTTGAATTTGAAATTTGAATGCATTTGAATTATTCAAAACAGAAAACAAATGGTTTAACTAGGTAGAGAATTAAATTTGTTTCAACAAACATATTTTATTTTTATTATTTGGATTTTGGAAATGAAAGTTATTAGCATTTTATTTACAGGGACCAATCTGTAATTGAAAAAGGAGTTAAATTGAAAAGAAAAGGCTGAAAAACGTTTCTCACTCTGCAGTGGCTAGCCCTAGCCACTGACAGAGGGCCCCTGGGCCGCGTGGCGCTCACGTGGCAGCAGTGGCCACTGACACATGGGGCCAGCCTGTCAGCAACCCTTGCGAAAAAAAGGTTGGGTTTATTTGCGGGAGCAGGGATCGAACCCTGCTCTCCCGAGCGCGCGCAAGTGTTGCAACCAGTGCGCTGCGAATTCAGTTTTGACAGAATAGGGGGCGCAGCTAGGTTATAGTTCAGTTTCGTTAACTGAACTTTTAACTGCACAAAGTTTCTAAACTTTCGACGGAGAACAACGGTGGCCGGCGGCGAGTTCTGCGCGCTGCTCGCTGCCGTGATGCTGTGCGTGGATGAGTGCGTGTTGGTGCGGGCGTGTGCTTGCGCAAGAGAGGAAGGAGGAGAGCACGGTGATCACCTCCGTTTGCAGGTGAGGCAGCGGCTCGGTGCAGGTCGCTGTCGCCGGCGGCAACGGAGTGGATGGCGGCAGCGTTGCAGATGGTCCCAGCCAACAAGGAGTCGTCGTGGAGGAAGAGGGGAGTACGGGGGTCTGATCCTCGTGCTTACCCTAGCTGGAGACGCACTGCTTCGCCGGTGATCATCGTGGTTTCAGTAGGTGGAGCTCGGCGGCGATGAGATTCAGAGAGGGATCGCCGGGCAGAGAGAGGGAAAATGGCGGCGGTGATCGAGGGAGAAAGGAGATAGGGGTCTAGGGCAGCTCGGGGGCGCTAGGGGTAGGTTTTATAGGGGCGGCAGGGCGCCGCTGGCCGTTTGCTCCGCCGTACGCCAACGTGGCTACGGCGGATGCGCGCCGTACCGTGAGAAGAAGAGGGGCGAAGGGGTACGGGCCGTGGGAGCTGGGCTGGGCCGTGCTGCTCCCCTCCGCTGTGCGTTAGTTTGCTTTTTATTTTTTTTTCCTTCTGTTTTTTTTGCTGAAAAGAAATAGGAAGAAATAGAAAGGTTTGGGGTTTAGAAAATTTTGGAAAAAAAATTGTGTAAATTAGTTATTACAACAGCAACAACTTGCCAACTTTGGTTTTCCAAAAATTCAAAATAAAAAGCTGTTTGTAATTTGATTCAAATTTGAATGAATTTGATTATTAAGTGAAATATTGAAAACAAGGTTTAAATAGTTTGAACCTTTAGTTTAAATGGAAACAAATGATTAGTATTGTGTTGGTAATTTTCATAATTTCAAATTGGGTGCTGTTTGTAATTTGTGATTTGAATTTTTGAATGCAATTTGTATTAAGTGGATTATTCAAGAACAAATTAATAGTTGAGCTTTTTATTTTTCATGGAAACAATTGGATGTTTTATTTGAACCATTTATTTGGAAAGTTGTAACATAACAAGTATGAACAAAGCATTTGAAATAATGTTTGAATTTTCAATTGTGAAAACAAAGGAAAACAGATGGGAACAAAATGAAAACAAATGCAATGATTAAGATGCCATGATGCAAAACAATAATAAAGCAAGAAACAAACATGCTAGGGTGGTTTTTCATACTTGGGATGTTACAGTACACGTGTTAATACTACTTGTGGTGATTGTTTTCTATTCTCTTTGGAGCGGTAAGATACATGTTTTCTTTGCTGTTTTGAGAGAGTTGTGAGAGAACACCACAACACATTGTTATTTTGTTACTAACAAGTTAATAAATGGAGCTTTGTAGTTTTTCTATGTGCAGGGATGCTTTCTGGGAGGAGGATTCTAGTGGAATGCCTGCAGCAAATTTGTTCCACTTCATTGCAGACATCAAATGTTGCCCTGCTATTATTACTCTTGATAAGAATACTCAGTCTAATTTTGTTAGTATTGATTTTGTTGAGCAATTGCAATTGGAAACTTTTCAAGCAAATCCATACATGTTAATTACTAATGATGATAAAATTCGAATTACTCAACGTACTTTTGTTCCATTAACCATCAATGGTCATACAGAGCAAATTTATTGTCATGTCATTCCTAGAGCATTTACTAGTTGTCATCTTTTGTTGGGTGAATCATGTATTGTCAAATTTCGGTTTGATTTTGCTAGATATTACCCTGACATAAAATTACTTTTGAATCATAAGTATCATCAAAGAAAACATGCTTCACTTGAAAATTGTATGGAGGTTAGAAAGCAACCATTATGTTATCATCAAGTCATGGGATCCGAAGTTGAAAAAACATGTGAGGTTGTTTCTACTAACATAATCATATCTATTCCTAGTGTTGTTGCATGTAATGTGCATGTTGCTTTTGAAGAAAGGGAGCCTCTAGTACAACTTGCACCACTACCACACCCATTGGAGGAGCATGCCATTGTGCCTAGTACTATGTCTTGTGATATGCAGGTTACTCTTGAAGAAAGGGAGCCATCATTAGTACAACCTGCATCACCACTTGAGAGAGATGAATCAGTGCCTACTATATCTAAGGAGGATGTTATTGCTATTGGTGCTGATTTGGAGCTGCCACTTACAAGTACACCTTTTTGTGAGTCTACTAATGTGTTAGTTAATTCCTCTAAGTTGATAACCACATATAGTTCACCACCATGTGATAGTTTGTTTTCAAATTTTGAGCATGTGGTTTTGATTTCACATAAAGAAGTGCTTGCTAAAATACCACCTATGAATATTGTGTATTCCATCATGTTACATGGACCAATTAATGTGCAATGTGCTATGAATAGGATTGCTGAAATTTCATATATCAATTCTAGCACCTATGCTACTTGTTTCACTTTTAATTTGGTTGGTGACTATAACATGAATGAAATTTTTATGGTGAATCACATATGTATTACTTATGATACAATTCCTGAATTAAATATTGTGTTACCTTGGTTGAATTCTACACATATGTTTGATTTTCAGCAACATTTGATAAGTACATATGCTAATGATTTATAGTTCACTTATATTTGCAAAATGATTTGCAATTTCAATGATGGTTATACTATGCATGATAAGACAATTGACTACACTGCTATAACCAATTTTGATTATAGATTTTCTATGAGAACACTTGGTTTGATCATAAACAATAAGAATTTATACATAGATGTTTCTCCTTATGATCATAATTTTCTGAGCTTCACTTATATTTGCAATTGTGATTGCTATGCGATGCGATGCTATTTGTTTTCTTGTGACAATTTTGTGATACATACATGCAATTTCGTTGCATCCTGTCATATGAAAATGTATATCATGTCCACAACACTAATGTACCCCATGATAGATATATGTATTGTGCATACACGTTGTCCTTTTTGTTTCTTCCATGTTCAGATTACCACAAGCCGAGGACGTCTTGTCATGAAGAAAGGGAGGATGATATGGATATTATAGGGGTACATGATGATTGTTCATGCTTGAGTTGGAAGGAAATATTGAAGTTAATTTATGATTACTATAAGGTGAATTCCTTCTTAATGGATTGTGTTGTTTGTGTTTATGAGAATGTTATACTACCTAAGCATATGTATTTATGTATGATAGGTTTATTGATAACACAAACATGGATGGAGGAGAGCATCAAGAGGAGATGGAAAACAAGCATGCAATGGTGGAAAACAAGTGTGCACACATGTAAGACATGGAGATTCTTTTCCACAAGACCTAAAGGAGCTAAAGGAGCCATCCATGCATTGGGGGCTGATACGGGAGCAGCAAGGACATGTCCTAGGCTGTCCCAAACATGTTTAGTAGAGGACCTGCGAGTTCAATGGGCTGAACCCATGTTGGGTTCGGTTTGTGATGGTTTGGTTGCACCAAACCGAGTAGGAGTGGGCTAGGGGCGCATTATGGCTGGTTGTGGCTGCACCCCTCTCTCTTGGCCACACCCCCCCTCATATATACCTCTTAGGTGCAAATTAGAGAGGTTAGTCCCAGTTAAAATTAAACCCTAGATTTCCAGACTTGAACTATGTTCATCGGAAATTATCCCCACCGGTTTGGTGGAGTTACCCTTGCAAATTATGCGTGCTATCTGTTGTTCCATTGGGAATTATTAGATACAGGACCACTCGTAGTCATTCATTACGTTGTGCAAGTGTGTGGAGTTGAGACTATCCAAAGGGATTGAGAGCTGTTGCATTGGCATCAGGGATCAGCCGGAGAGGTTTCAGCAAGACACAAGTTATCATATCAAGTTATCGTGTGAGTTCATCGAGAAGATCGGGCAACCCCTTATCACAAGTGATGCAAGAAATGTGCTCGTATCAAGTGCAAACCAAGAATGCTCTTGACAACCGTGCTAGGGCCATTGGAATGCGCAAAGGAGCATCCGTTGCTTTGAAGGCCAAGGTTTTGTCAAGAGAGGTTGAGTATGAAGAAGAAGGAGAAGAGGCATTGCCTCCTTTGAAGGAACAAGACTATGATCCCGTTCTAAAGGATCTCATTGCCCTCACCGTACAAAAGTTTTGGAACAATCCTCCCAAGGGCAAGAGATTTGTTGAGGAAAAGACCAAGTCTCGCTCTGGAAATGATGGGGCTCAAAAGGTGAGATCTTGCTTCAATTGCCAAGATAAGCACCACTTCATTGCAGAGTGTCCCTATGAGAATAGAGAGATCCATAGTGGCAAGCTCATTCGCAAGGACAAGTCCAAGGTTGAGTACAAGAAACCTCACTTCAAGAAGAAACCATTCAACAAGAAGTCTCACACCAAGTTTGTGCTCTTGACTCAAGAGGAGTATTATTCCGAGAGTGATGAAGAAGAAGAAACCACAAGTGAAGTGACCGCTCTAGCTATTGCTTACATTCCATCATCTTCATCCCTCTTTGAATCCCCCAATGACGATCTTCCTCAACGAAATGCCAAGTGCTTCATGGCTAAGGCCACAGAGGTATCACCTTCTTCCAACTCTAAGACCCCTAGTAAACTAGAACATCTTGCTATTCTTAGAGTAGAAGATGAGAGGGTCTCTTCGGACCATTTTATGTCTAACATGCAAGGGGAGACCAAGAAGTACGTTGAGTATCTCATGAGGCAATTGGGAGAGGCCCAAGATGCTCTTGAGAAGAAAGGTGAGGTTGAAAGAAGGATCAGATGAAATTGCATCCCTCTCTATGACTCTTGAGGAAGAGCATGATGGTAGAGTTTCTCTTGAGGAGGAACTTGAATCTATTGAATTAACTCATAATTAACTTGTCTCTAACATCACTAAGGAACGTGATCTTGCTATTGCTAAATATAAAAAGGCTAAAAAGGATAAGGTTGAGTTTGGGGTTGGTCATGGTAAACTAACCGAGGAGTTTGAAAATCTAACCAAGGCTCACAAAGCTTTGGAGAGCCAACACTCTTCCCTCAAAGAGTTGCATTAACAACTTCAAACTCAACTTAATCAACCTAACAATCCTAGCACCTCTACTTCTTCTTGTGATCATGCAAATATTATTGAGGAAAATGCTAGGTTGAAGGATGAGCTAGCAAGGCTCAAGGGCAAAGGCCCTCAAGTTGAGAATGTTGTGATTCCCACCCCACAAGTGGTTTCCCCTAGCTATAATGTGGTCATTGCTAGACCACAATTGAGTGCTCCTAGGCAACAAGTGGGCAAGCAAGGTCTTGGCTATGTAGCCAAGAAGAATAAGAACAAGAAGAAGAACAAGAAGAGGACCAACAATGGTGCTTCGGGTGGTATTGTCATTAGGGACAACACTACTCGTAGCACACCCGCTCAAGCAAACAATGTTGCCTCGAGTAGTAGTGTCATGAGGGACAACACTACTCGTAGCACCTCCGCGGGAACTAACAATCCACACCATTTCTTATTTGTTTATTATTATGGTGTTGTGCAAGCTAAATATGTTGGTCCTATTGAGGGTTTCATTGACTATACTATTTGGGTTCCAAAGACCCTTGTTGATAACATGAAGGGACCCTCCTCGGGTCCTAACACTAGTCAATGATCTCTTCTAGGACTATGCTTCCGGTGGGACTAAATGGATAATTGATAGTGGATGCACTAGCCATATGACCGGAAGCAAAGAACTTGTGACGGAGTTGCGCCCAAATGACATACAAGCAACCGTCACTTATGGAGACTCGTCCTCGTCTAAGGTATCTGGGTTCGGCAAGGTTGTGGTTGCTCCCGACATCACTATCGTGAACGTCATGCTTGTCGAATCCCTTGGTTAAAATTTACTTTCCGTCCGCTCTCTTGGAAAGGTGGGTTTCTCTGTCTTTTTTTATGTTGATATTGTGGTCCTTTTGAGGAGCAAGACTCTTGACGTTGCTTACGTGGGACATGTTGAAAATGTGTTGTTCGTGGTGGACTTTTCGAAGTCTACCAACTCTCAAACAATGTGTCTTTTCGGAAAGGCGGACGTGGGATGGTTGTGGCATCGCCGCTTGTCACATGTCAACATGAGAACTTGCAAAGTCTTCACAAAGGTGGCCTTATTGTCGGACTAAAAGAAAATGTTTCCTTTTCAAAGGATCGCGTTTGTAGGTCGTGTGTTGAAGAAAAGATGCATGACAAGGAGCATAAGGTCAAGACTATTATTTCATCAAAGAGGATCTTGGAGCTTCTCCATGTTGATCTCTTTGGTGCCGTGCCCGAGGCAAGTCTTGGTGGCAAGAAGTATTGCTTGGTGATTGTCAATGATTATTCTAGATACACTTGGGTTTATTTCTTCAAGTGCAAGAGTGAAACTCAACAAACCATCATCGACTTCTCCAACGAAGTGCAACGTCAACACAATGTGCAAATCATGGCCATTAGGACTGATAATGGTTCGGAGTTCAAGAACTATACTTTGAATGAATTCCTTAGTGAAGAAGGCATTCGTCATCAATACTCCGCCACTTACACTCCTCGACAAAATGGTGTTGCCGAAAGGAAGAATCACACTCTCTTGGATATGGCAAGGACCATGTTGGCGGAGTACACTTCTCCCCAATATTTATGGGCCGAGGCCATATCCACCGCATGCCACTCCTCCAACCGCCTCTACATCTGCAAAGGCTTGGACAAGACTCCATATGAGATCCTCACTGGCAACAAGCCCAACCTCTCCTACTTCCGTGTATTCGGTTGTAAGTGCTTTTATTTGATCAAGGGTGTTAGGTTGTCTAAATTTCGATCCAAAACTATTGAGGGTATATTTATAGAGTCTTTGACAAAGCCTCACGGATTGTCATAGAATCTTGTAGTGTGGTTTTCGAGGAAAATGATGGCTCCCAAGTGGCGCAATTTCATGTTTCTAATGTAGATGTTGAAATACCTCAAGAAGCCATAGGAAGGATGGGTGTGGGTTCCGCCCCATTGAGGGACACCTTATGGCGACTCGAGAAGGACTATGATCTACTCAAGTGAAGCCCTCCTCTACAATAGAAGAACAAGCCAAGGAGCCAAGTATTTCACCTAACCAAGAACATGTTGAAGACCCTCCTCTCATTGACCAAGATACTACGCAAGTCGTACCCACTCCTCTCACTAATGCGAGTCAAGGTCAAGGCCAAGATCAACCATCCTCTTCATCCTCTCCTCAAGTTGAAGAAAGTGTTTAAGATATTGTTGATGATGATTATGATGATGATTATCAAGGCCAAGTTGGTCAAGATGGGGACCCAAATGATCAAGATGATCAAGAGATCCCTCCGCGCAATAATGCGGAGATCGAAGCTCGTCGTGTCAAAAGTATAAGAAGAGCTTTGAAGCATATTGATGCCCAAGACAACAAGGTCTTGGAGGATATTCAATCTAGAAGATCCACTAGAAGGCAATTGGCACATTTTAGTGAGCATCAAGCTCATATCTCTATGGTGGAACCAAAGAAAGTTTTTGAAGCTCTTGAGTACTACGATTGGGTTGAAGCAATGCATGATGAGCTCAATAACTTTGAGCACAACAAAGTTTGGAGATTGGTTGAGAGGCCCAAAGATTGCCACAATGTTATTGGAACTAAGTGGATTTTCAAGAACAAGCAAGATGAGCATGGCATTGTCATAAGGAACAAGTCTAGGTTGGTTGCTCAAGGTTACACTCAAGTTGAAGGAATTGACTTTGATGAAACCTACGCACCCGTGGCTCGCCTTGAGTCCATCCGTATCCTCCTTGCTTATGCATCTTCTCATAATTTCAAATTGCAACAAATGGATGTGAAAAGTGCTTTCTTGAATGGTCCACTAAAAGAGGAAGTATATGTGAAGCAACCTCCGGGGTTCGAGAATCTCAACTTTCCTAACCATGTCTACAAACTTGAAAAAGCTCTCTATGGTCTCAAACAAGCACCCCGTGCTTGGTATGAGCACCTTAGAGAATTGTTGGATGACCGTGGTTTCGAAGTTGGGAAGATCGACCTCAGTCTCTTCACCAAGAGATTAAATGGAGAGATTTTCATATGCCAACTCTATGTGGACGATATTATCTTTTGCTCAACTAACCAAGCTTTCAATAATGAGTTCTCTAAGCTTATGACTGACAGGTTCGAGATGTCTATGATGGGTGAGATTAAATTCTTCCTTGGCTTTGAGATCAAGCAATTGGCTCGTGGGACTTTCGTTTCTCAAGCCAAGTATACCCAAGACATGATCAAGAGGTTTAACTTCCTAAATGCAAATATCAAGACATCTCCTATACAAGTCAAGTGCCACCTATCACGTAACCCGAAGGGTAAATATGTGGACCAGAAGATGTATCGTTCTATGATTGGTTCTTTGCTCTATCTTTGTGCATCTAGGCCCGATATCGTTTTGAGTGTAGGTGTGTATGCAAGGTATCAAGCGGCTCCTAAGGAAAGCCATTTGATGGAGGTCCATAGGATCTTTCGTTATTTGGTTCATACCCCAAGATTTGGTTTGTGGTACCCAAAGGGGGCACAATTTTCTCTCAAGGGCTACACGGATTCCGATTGGGCGGGTGATCAAGATGATAGGAAGTATACTTCTGGGGCTTGACAATTTCTTGGTAGGTCCTTGGTGAGTTGGTCTTCCAAGAAGCAAAATTGCATATCTCTCTCCACCGCCGAAGCCGAGTATGTAGCCGCTGCAAGTGCTTGCACTCAATTGCTATGGATGAGGCAAACTCTCAAGGAATATGGAGTTCATTTGGATAAGGTGCCTCTTTTGTGTGATAATGAAAGTGCTATCAAGATTGCCTACAATCCCGTGCAACATACAAGAACGAAACACATTGAGATTCGCCATCATTTCATCCGAGACCATGTGGCAAGAGGGGATATTGCACTATCTTATGTGCCCACCAAGGACAATCTTGCGGATATTTTCACGAAGCCACTTGATGATGCAAGATTCTTGTTCTTGAGGAATGAACTAAATGTCATTGATTCTAGGAGTTTGACTTGAGGATCTTGCACACACCCCTATAGATGAAATGTGTTCGAGTTTAGGTGTAGGCATGGACATAGGGGGAGTGTTATCCTAACACATTGGGTTCTCCCTCCCCCCATTATGCCCAAAGCAAAAATTCATTGTTATCTCTCTTTTTCTAATGTTGAATTGTGAGCTTCAATGTTGAGTAATGGCAATGCCCCCAAGATATATCTTCACGGTTGCATACCATGAAATCTTACATGGTGGCCTAGGCCACCAACCTCTTCTTTGAAGAGTTGGTTCTTAATTAAGGGTTTTGGCATTTTCGGATGATATACTCAAAATTTGTTATCCAAATGTTTTCTAGACTTTCTTGAGTATAAGATTCCCTCCCTGATGTTGTTTTATCTTTCCTTGCCAAAATCTACCTTTTAGACAAAGTTTTATCGGCTTTTGCATATCATGTCCTTTGGGGGGGGGGGGGGTTCTGGCATGGGTCCGGAGACTCCGGTCCGCCACACCGGAATCTCCGGCCAGTCTGGAGACTCCGGTGTTAAGACCGGAAACTCCGGTGTGGGGTTTCGCAGTATAAAAACTGGGGCTAAGGGAAGTTAGGGTTTCATCCCCCACTCCCCCCACGCCCCCAATACCTTGCTGCACCGCCGCCGTCGCCAGGAGCTCCTCCCCGGCCGTTTCCCACCGCCGGAAACCGCCTCCCCCGCCTCCACTTGCCTCTCCCGTCTGAGGGAGGCTCAATGACAGGCCAGGGTGACAAGGGTACACCATCTCCTCTCCCCATTTGTTTGTTTTTGCATCTAGATCTAAGGACTAGGTATTTTTTTTGTGGAGAGATAATACCTGCTGTTGGTAGCATCACCCTAGCTTGTTGATCCCTGGTAGAAGCTGATAGTAACATCCTAAGAGCTAGTTGTGTCAGATTCATATCCCTGCCTGACGCCCATTCCGGAGACTCCGATCTTCCAGTCTGGAGACTCCGGTGTCAGTCCGGAGACTCCGGTCTGCCAGACCGGAGACTCCGGTGTGAATCTCCTAGAACTGATTCTTGTTGTTTCTGTTTTGTTTCTGCATTTTTTTTGGACATGTATGCTCATTTGTTCTCTCTGCTATTGTGTTTCTGGTTTTGTGTGTGCTTTCAGGGAAAAGGGTGAAGTCAGCGGCCTCCAACCCCAACAAGCGTGCCTACCGTACTCACTCCCGCAACTATGATGTCACTGATGAAGCCACTGGTAGAGTTGGTCAGAAGAACACCTTTGAGACTGAGAGGCATCAGAAAGAGAGGCATGAGGCTAGGATGAGGACTGAAGTGGCGAAGAAGGCCAAGTATGACAGGATCACCTCTGTGGTTTCCATGAGCAAGAATGAGTACAGGATTATGCGGGCTCGACCGTTCTTCACCATGGCCCACACTGCTGAGACTTCTCATTATTGGAGGAGGGAGCCTGAGTTGATCATGAGTGAGATCTATTCCTGTTTTAGGCAGCATGTATGTCCCCAGAAAGTTCTAGACTTAGAGGCTCTCGGCAGTTCTGAGTACTTTGAGGAGGCTGTCAGGATCACGAAGAAACTGGGTCTTGAGCATCTTGTTGGCATTCAGCAGAAATACAATGCCTCTATCATTCAGCAGTTCTTTGCCACTGTCACTTTTGGTGAAGATGATGATGTTACCTTGAAGTGGATGTCTGGGTCTGTTGAGTGTGAGTCCTCTATGAGACGTTTTGCTGAGATTCTTGATTACCCATGGGGAGAAGGGAGTGGCCACCATATGCATATTCACGGAGTGGCCTATGACAAGAAGCGCATGGATCCGATGTATGAGAAGCTATCTAGCACCGGCACCTCTAAGGATCTCAGGAGGGTTTACAACATCTGTCTTTGCCTCTTTCGCTGCAACATTGCTCCCAAGGCCGGGAATGTGGATGCTATTCGTGGTGGCCTTGTGAACCTTCTCTACCAGGCCTTCCAGTGTCACCTTGCTGGTCCTGATGGAGAGGGTTTCGAGATTGATGTTATGCACTTCATCAAGGAGGATATATACTCAGCTATGATCGAGATCAACAATGTGCCCGTGTATGCTCCTTATGTGATGAAGCTCATCCTTGATCAGTTTCCTGGCTTGTCTACCGAGAATGAGCACCCAGCGGGTTCTCTCCAGATTCTGTCCTCTCACCTTCCTGATGGTGACACACCCATGGGGGACGCTGAGGCGCCTCCTTTCTCTAGGAGGAAGAATGCTGATCCTCCCTCTCGCCGCTCTAGTAGGGAGGAGACACAGGATGAGATGAAGAAGCTTTCTTGGTTCCAGCGCAACATTTTGTGCATGACTGTTGCAGTGCACAAGGAGAACCATGTGGCCTACAAGGAGAGGCGTGAGCTGAAGAAGATGATCTCCAAGTTGTATGACCATGCTGGGCTTGGAGCTACTCCTCCTATCGGTACCCCTCCCACTACTCTCCCACTCCTCCCACCGCTTCTGTGACTATGTCATATGAGGAGTGGAGCACTGATCAGTTCCCTTGGGGTGACTTTGAGGATGTTACCTCAGCTCCTTCCTCTTCGACCCACCGTGCCAGGGCCCCTATGACCGAGCAAGAGGAAAATGTTGAGGATCAGCCTAAGGATGATGATGAGGACCTTGGGTTCTTCAACACTGGTTCTGATGTTGAGGATGATGAGGAAGATGATGATGATGAGGTCACGAACCCGGTGGATGATGAAGACGATGATTATGAGGACGATGACTGAGCCCTTGAGATGCGTAGTGCTCTTTGCCCTTTTTGGTGTCTCGATGCCAAAGGGGGAGAAGTAGCTTTGTCTTCTCTGGGCTTTACATGGGGTGCTTTGATTTTATTTGCTTCGGAACACAAGTCTTTGAACTTGATTTGCCTTTTATGGCTTGTGTTCCCGTTATCTTAGTTGCTTTGCTTTTCTAGTAAACAGTGGATGTTTGTGTGTGTTGAGACCACGTGGTGAAGCTATCTTTCATATTATTATCTATTATTGCTCTATCTATTGTCTCTATGCATGTATGTATTATTGTCCACTAGTGGTTGGTCTAGAGGGCTTTGTTTGTAAAATATAGGGGGAGCTCACATTGTGAGTGCTCTATCTTTTTCAAACATAGCCTAGCTGTATTGCAAATGTGTGTGTTGTCATCAAACACCAAAAAGGGGGAGATTGAAAGTGCAAACGCGCTTAAAACATCTTGTTTTGGTGTTTGTTAACAACACATGTATCCTTAAGTGTGTTGATGTATTTCAGGGCATAAACAACATATTTGATATGGTGGTGTGGTGTTGCAAAAAGGGGCAAAAAACCTGGAATTCTGTCTGCTGGAGTTTTCTCCAGGCCGGAGTCTCCGGACTCTCAGACCGGAGTCTCTGGTGTGAAGAATTTATCGAGGGCTTTGTCTCTGGATTTTCTGGTATCGCCCACTGCATCCATACCGGAGACTTACCAGAGACTGTCCGGAGTCTCCGGTGTGGGAGCTGCCTCTGAAGAAACTGTTAAGGACTTTCTGGTGTCGCCTGCGGTACTCAGTCCAGAGTCTTACCGGAGACTGTCCGAGTCTCTGATGTGACTGGGTGCTGTTGGTTCCGCTCGACCCCAGACACTCTCCAGCTCTAACCGCAAGGCCAAGACCGGAGTCTCCGCACTGGAGCTTACTGAAGTTTTTCCAAGAGGTGCACACCTAGTGTCGTCTGCTGCATCCAGTCCGGAGACACACCGGAGACTGTCCGGAGTCTCCGGCCTGGTGGTTCTGCGAAAAGTTCAGACCGGAGTCTCCGGCCTTTACACCGGAGTCTCCGGTGTGAATTTGGCAGAAAAGCTCCAACGGCTCCAAGACTTTATGAGGGGTATAAATACCCCCTCCCCTCCACCTACCTTGGGTTAGCTCGTCCAGAATTAAAGTCACCATTGTTGGAGCTCCCCCACCTTGCTAGATCTCCCAATCCATCCACCCAAAAGCCTTGATCTTTGGAGGATTGAAGGAGAAGGCCCCGATCTACGTCTTCACCGACCGGATTTCATTTCCCCTCTCATTTGCTTGAGGGATCTTTGCCTAGGGTTTCCTCTTGTGGAGAACCTAGGCTTCTTGCTACTCTTGGTGATTTGTGAGTGTTGGGAGCCCCCAATTTGGTTGTGGGTGTGTGCCCCAAACTTGTTTGTAAAGGACTCGATCCCCTCCTCAAAGGGGTTCAATAGTGGAAGGTGAACTAGGCCTTTGTGGAAGAGTTCATCGGAGAATAGGGTGAGGCCTTTGTGGTGTTGAGTAGGCCTTCGTGGCGAGCTCACACCCCTCCAACGATACATACTCCCTTAACAAGGAGGAACTCGGGAATACATCGTGTCTCCGTGTCCCCCCCATCGGCTATCTCGTTCCCTTATATTTTACTCACTTGTACTTGTTGCATTAAGTGTTGTACTAGTTGCATTTATTGCTTTCCTTGTCCTATAGGTAAATTCACCTTAGTTGCACTATTTAGAGAATTTACCTTTGTGTCAAGCCTAAATCAAAAGAAAAATTAAAATTGGTCGTAGCACCTATTCACCCCCCTCTAGGTGCCCATACTTTACTTTCACCTATTATATGCGAATTCCACATGTGGCAAACACTCCTCCCACTCCCGCATATTTTTCTTGATCATGGTTCGCAACAATGTTGATAACGTGCGATTAACCACCTCCGTTTGTCCATCAGTTTGTGGGTGACATATTGTTGAAAACAACAGCTTTGTTCCTAGTTTCCCCCATAGTGTCTTCCAAAATTAGCTCATAAACTTCACATCACGATCAGAAACAATAGTCCGTGGTACTCCATGTAATCTCACTATGTCCCTGAAAAACAGATTAGCAATATGCGATGCATCGCCACTTTTGTGGCAAGCAATAAAGTGTGACATTTTAGAGAATCTATCCACTACCACAAGTATAGAATCAAGCCCTCTTTTAGTCCTTGGTAAACCTAGCACAAAATCCATACTAATATCTTCCCATGGTGTAGTTGGTGCAGGTAAAGGAGTATACAAACCGTGGGGCTTCAATTGCGACTTAGCCTTATTGCAAGTGATGCAACGTTTCACAAACCTATAAACATCACGTCTCATATGTGCCCAATAAAAAATGTCAGCCAACATAAGTAATGTTTTCTCACGTCCAAAGTGTCCCATTAATCCACCACTATGAGATTCCTGCAATAACATCAAACACAAAGAACACTCGAGAATACATAGTTTGTTAGCTCTAAACAAAAATCCATCATGTATATGATACTTATCCCAAGCCTTCACATTAGAACATTTAGAATATGGTGTAGAAAATTCTTTATCTTCAGCATATAGTGGTTTTAAATTCTCCAAACCCGAAACTTGAACATCTAATTTGGTGAGTAACATGTTTTTCCTAGAGAAACCATCAGCAACCACATTATCTAATCCTTTCTTGTGTTTAATAATGTATGGGAAAGATTCAATGAATTCTACCCATTTAGCATGTCTCTTATTAAGATTGGATTGGCTCTTTAAAATTTTTAATGCCTCATGATCTGAATGTATAATAAACTCCTTTGGCCACAAATAATGTTTCCAAACTTCAAGAACTCTAACAAGTGCATACAATTCTTTATCATAGACAGAACAATTCAATTGAGCTCCATGTAACTTCTCAGAAAAATAAGCAAATGGTTTCTTATCTTGCATTAGCACACTTCCAATACCTATGCCACTAGCATCACATTCAATTTCAAATTGTCTATTAAAATTTGGTAGTATCAATAATGGGTCCGAAATCAACTTATTCTTCAAAGTATCAAAAGCAATATCTTGAGCAACCCCCCACTCGAAATTTATACCTTTCTTTGTTAAATCATTCAAAGGGGCAGCAATAGTACTAAAATCTTTCACAAATCTTCTATAAAATCCAGCTAGTCCATTAAAACTTCTTACTTGACTCACTTTCATGGGAATTGGCCATTTTTAATTGCTTCAATTTTAGATTCATCTAGTTCAATCCCATGCTTAGAAACAACATATCCAAGAAATATGACCTTATCTTTGCAAAAAGTGCACTTCTCTAAATTTCCATACAATATATTTTCTCTTAGCACATGCAAGACTTGTCTAATATGATCAATGTGTTCATGTTCATTCTGGCTATATATGAGAATATCATCAAAGTAAACAACCACAAATTTGCCAATAAAATCTCTCAAATCATGGTTCATTAATCTCATGAAAGTACTAGGTGCATTAGTTAATCCAAAAGGCATTACTAAACCACTCATATAAACCAAATTTTGTTTTAAAGGTTGTTTTCCACTCACCCCCCTCTTTCATTCTAATTTGATGATAACCACTACGCAACACCACTTAATTCATCTAACATGTCTTCCAAACGTGGTATAGGATGACGACAACGAATTGTTATGTTGTTAATTGCTCTACAATCTACACATGTGCCAAGTACCACCTTTCTTAGGAACAAAAATAACAGGAACATCACAAGGAGGTAGGCTTATTCGAATATAACCTTTATCAAGAAGATCTTGTACTTGTTTCTGAATTTCCTTTGTCTCTTGGGGATTTGTCCTATAGGGAGCTCGGTTTGGTAATGATGATCGAGGAATTAAATCATTTTGTTTCTCAATCCCTCTCAATGGTGGCAGCCCTGAGGGTACTTCTTCTGGGAAAACATCATCAAACTCCTGCAAAACATTAGAAACACCAATAGAAAGAGGAGTCATGTCATTAGAAACTAAAATTTCCCCCTTGTGCATGAGCACTGTAGGTACTAAGCTAGGATCCTCTCCAAACTCTCTCAAGTCTTCTTTGGTGGCTAACATTGTCAAAAGGCTCACTCCCTTACTTTTACCACTCGTCCTAGGCTTGTTTTCACCCACAAAAGTTGTGTTTTCACTCCTTTCATCCCTCTCACTCTCCTTCTCTAGATTCACTTCAGTTTTCTGTCTAGATTCATTCACAGTCTGTTGTGGTGTCATAGGCTTCAAGATAATATCCTTATTATTCCAATTCAATTGGTATGTGTTTGCTCTCCCATTGTGTGTAACCTTCCTGTCAAATTTCCATGGTCTTCCAAGTAATAGGTGACAAACTGACATGGGAACCACATCACACTCAATTGTATCTTTGTATGGTCTAATCTGAAATTCCACTCTCACAATTTGGCATACCCTGATTTCTTCTTTGTCATTCAACCATTGAATATAATATGGGTGTGGGTGTGGAATATATCTCAATCTGAGCTTTGCACATAACTCCTTGCTTGCTAAATTTCTGCAAATACCTCCATCAATGATCACCTTGCAAGCCATTTGAGGACCAACAATTGCCTTGGTTTGAAATAGATTGCATCTTTGGCTCTTATCACTAGGAACAACACTCAAAGCTTGTGTGCAAACAATGGTTGGATAATTTGTGGCATAAGCATCAACAGGACCATCATCATCATATGTATCCTCCTCATTAGGATCAACATCATCTCCAGTCTCATACTCATCATTAGCATTGATAATCATTATTTTATTGTTAGGACAATCTCTCTTGAAGTGTCCTTTTCCTCCACATGTATGACATGTCATGTCCCTATTTCGTGGGGTAGGTGTAGCACCACTAGGACCCGAAGCTGGTGTTGTTGTTTTCCTTGTACTTGATGTGTTTGTTTCGGGTTTAACACTTGTATTCCACGTGTTGCAGCAATTGGAGGTGTAGGTGGTGTGAAAACAGATTTTTTGAGATGAGAAACTCCTTCTAGCACTCACTTGTACCTCCTTATTCAGCCTCTTCTCAGCTTCTCTTGATTGATGCAACAATTCACTCATATTGTTATATTGCACATGCCTCACAATGCTTCTTATTTTGAATTGTAATCCTGACAAGAATCTTTGCACTGTTTGCTTTGGCTCCTCTCTAACCCGAGACCTTTGTAGGATCAATTCCATCTCTTTGTAATAAGCATCCGCAGATTTTGTACCTTGCTTCATGATAGGGATATAATAGAGGTCCATGAAGAGTATTCATGCTTAAGTTGGAAGGAAATATTGAGCATCACTGACGTTTATTATAAGGTGAATTCTTTCCTAGTAATAAATAATGTTTGTGTTTATGAGAATGTTATACTACCTAAGCCTATGAATTTATGTATGATTAGGTTTATTAATAACACAAACATGGATGGAGAAGAGGAAGCAAGGAGCAAAGGAAGGAGGCGTGGAAAACAACAACAAGGAAATAATGTTTCAGTTCGGACTGACAGAAGTCCCGAATTTGAAATAGTCATGGATTCTTCATACGGGCTCCAAATACAGAAAACAAGCACAATCCGATTAGGAAATTTGAAGAGCTTTCCAATGGATCCGGCCCCATCAACAAATTCAACTCGTGCAAGCCGTGATGACCGAAACAATCCATGAATAGTTTTCTGCCAGTTTTCAAATAGAGTCCAATTGGCTGCACCCATTGTCGAGACATCGTAGTAGAATTCATAGACGGGGGTGCCATGAGACTACTGATAGAGACGTGGGGGGACGTGATTGTGCGAAGGACAATGACACAGGGTTTTTACCCAGGTTCGGTACAGCGCAGCAATGCGACGTTCCTACTCCTGCAAACTCACTATTCAGGTCTAAAGTCTGTAAATACAAAGTACAACGTGAGGTTCTGTTAGCTTCTCGTCAAGGATCAACCTCTCGGCGAGTTAGCCTTTAGCTTATTGTCTATCTACCATATCTCCCGTCCGGCTTTATATAATAGTCGGATTAGGGCATACAGAATAGGAAATCTAGAAGACTACGGTAACTATTAACTTGGAAAGTAAGGAATCCGCCTTCTACTCCAAGCCAGATCACGCGGGCCGTGATCCGGGTTCTTCTAGAATCCGGCTTCTGTGCATCAGCTTACTGGGCCGCCTAATGGACCATAGCCCATTACCATTTAGGCCACCCTGGTAATCCGGCACTTGAGACTACCATCTGATATACCACTAGTTGGTATATATCCGACAGTAGCCCCCAAGAAGGATTAAGACTCGGATTCGCCGTCTTTCGCCAAATGTACATTTTTCAAGAAATGCCGGCCTACAGTCTTGATTCTTCTTTTTCTCCTTAAAGGATGTTATAACGCAAAACTCGGAATCCAGAAAATCCGGCTTTTCTTCCACGAATCTTCGCGGAGAAGGAACTTCCTACGTTAGCGCTTTAATCTTGCTGACGTAAGGGACGTTTGGGTTACAGGCGGGAAACCCAGAAACATATCTCTGACAGTCTCTCGCGGGAAACGAGGCGATAGCAATAATCACCCGTCGTTTCATTTCCCGGAATTTCCGGCGAGTGACACGCGTTTATCATCCAACGGTCAAAAGAGCCGTTAGCACGCATCGTGACGGGATTCCGGCTATAAATAGCCGCCTCCGTCCTCCGAGGAAACCTTCCGCTCTCAGTTTGCAGCGCCATTCCAGGCACCCAAGTTCTCGCAGAGCACCTCCCGAGCGCACGAACGCACCCGAGACCTCACCGGAGCTACCGCGTGCTGCCCATCGATGGCATCACCAAGCTCTTCTCCAGCACGCATCGTCGCAAAGGACATCGACGAGATCATCGACACGATGGATCCACAGTTGGATTCACCGGTGCACGCTTCCGACAACGAGCCGGCGAAGGCCACAGGCGGTGCGGCGGGCGAGGAAATCCCTCTCGCCTCCGCGGATCTTGCGGGGTCTTCTTGCGCGCCTCCCCCGCCGTTCGCGCACGAGCACGGTGGAGGAGAAAATCGCTCTCGTCGGAGACGAGCTCGCGGCCGCGGAGGCCGCAGCGTCCGCCGCCGCCGGAGCCGAAGACGAGGCGGAAACTGCCGGCAACTGGAGTGCCAGCAGTATTCCGCCATCCCTCCTTCCGACAATGGAGAAGAAGGGCTCGTGCTGAAGGGGAAATGGCGAATCCCGGAAGACGAATCCGAGCCCGCGCCAAAGGATGAGGAACGCGTCCTCCTCACTTCCCATATACTGAGAGGTATGGGTCTTCCGTCATCCGCCTTTTTTCTCCAGATCTTAGCCCACTACAACATCCAACCCCACAATCTGCCACCCAACTCCATCCTCTATCTAGCCGGATTTCAGGCCCTTTTCGAGAGATATCTAGGTATAGCTCCTAGGTTAGATTTCTGGCTTTATTTCTTTGGGGTTAAGCGGAACTCTTCGGAGGGCGCACTCCCAACTTGTGGGACCATTTCCTTTACCCTGGTTCCCCAAGATCAAAACATCGGAATCCATCAAATTCTGGACAGGTTCCTTCTTTTATCATCCCGACGTTCCCTTTCCTGAGAAAACCACCGGGGTTCCACCTTTCTCGAACACCGCCGTTGTTCCCCAAGAAAATTGGGGAACTGAAGCAGTTCAAACCCTGCCGCCGGATCTTCTCAGGATCAAGCGGCGCATCGCAAAGCTCGTCGCTTCTGATCCGCCTCTAACCGGCATGGACACAGTCCTTTGCTGGCTAGAAAGGCGGATTCAGCCTTTGGCTAATCACGGCGCTCGCCTTCTCTGCGATTACTCGGGAGACGGCGATGCTATGCGGACAACCAACAAACTTTGGTCGGCAAAAGATTTGCGGAAACGCGCAAATCAACTGGTCGCATCCCGCGACCAATATGAAGAAAGCCGGCCAATGTACACGGCCGCGAATCCGGCTCCCAACGTACAATTCTTTGCCTTTTGGGTTTAAATCCTTTTCGTTTTCTTGGTTTTCGTGCTTTTAACTCAGCTTTTGCCTTCTTAACATATTGCCGAACTTCCTGAGTCGGAACTTGCTTCTGATGCCGATCTGGAGGCATTGTGCGCCACCTTTGCCGGTGGACGTAAGCGCAAGAAGATTTCTGCTTCCCAGGAAATCATTGATCTTGACGGGGTTCCCGTCGTCACCTCCAGGTTCGAACATCTGGGTTGTTTTACTTTGTCGGGATTTTCTTCCTTTATCTCGGAGTTTAACTTTCCGGCTTTTCTCCTTTTTAGCCTGCCTCCTCTACTCTGAAGCCGAAAAAGCTGAAGAGGCACAAGGCTGTGGCCAGTAGAGGCCCACATCCTTCTCCTGCTACCGCTCCAGATACACCGATCGCGGCAATAGAAGAGCATGCTTGTCGGGGGGTTACCCCCGAGTAGGGTAAAGGCAAGTGCTAAAGGCAAGATCAGAAGGGATGTTTGGCCGAGTAGCCGGCTACCCGGTACTTGCTACCCGGTCGACTGCTACTCGGTCCTTCACATAAATGGCCAGAAGGACAAATCAAGGAAGTCACGTTCCTCCGAGTAGAAGAGTTGGCCCGAGTAGAAATGGCGGGATCCTACTCGGGCCAGAAGTCAAAGGAGCCGTTCTGACACAGAATCCCGCGTATCCCGGGTCCGTACTTTGGCACTGTTCACGGCACTGTTCATCTGAGGACGGCGTGCCTGACAGCGACAGTGTGGCAGCAGGGCGTCGCAGGATAGGGGGGACCTACTCTGTGTTCGTGGCAGTGATAACAGATCGGTTACTTGGTTTTTCCCAACGACTTTCCGCACCGGACAAACTTAGAAGCCAAAGCTGTCAGCGGGAGCTCGGAAGAAGGACGGTGTGCACACAATGTCGACATCTGTTTGTATTTGGCTGTATCCGGCTGGGCACCGAGTATATAAGGTGCCCTGCCCCCTCCTGCGCGAGGGATCACACACTGGGTTCAGATTCTTGACCTAGCTCATCACGTAGAGAGAAGGGTGGCTACTCGATAGCAAGAACATTTGTACTGTGGCTACTAGGAGAGACACTAATATACAGAGAGAAAGGCAGGAGTAGGGGTTTTACCTCCTCACGAGGGCCCTGAACCTGGGTAGATCGTGTTGTTTGCAGTGCTTGTTCCATACTTCACGCGGCTACTCATCGCGTGATCCCTCCCCGAGCGCCTCCAGCGTCCATCGTCCCCACAACTTTAGCCATCCTATGGAATCTTCCGTGACACCACCACGACAGTTGGCGCCCACCGTGGGGGAACCAGCGGCGCTGGCTGGAGTTTCCGTTCGGATGGGATCGATTTCTGCTACTGGAGAGCGCGTGGTCTGTGGCCTCGTCCACAGATTCGGCTCCTTCGACTTCGTCACCGATAACGCCGGCAATTTCGGCGGCAGGGCCATGCCGGAGGGCGGCTCGGTGCTGTCTTTCGGCGCGCACCTCGTCTACATCGCCACCGTCATCGACCGCGAGTACCCGGAGCTGGTGCACGTCGCGGAAGATCCACCTGCTGTCATCGCTGCACGCGGGAGGCCGTTGGGCCGCTCCGCGGACGTCGCGGAGGTGATGATGACCGGCCCTGCTGCTGACGCCGGAAAGGGCGCGGCTGCCGCCGCTGCGGGCGTCATCGAGGATCTCGCTGGCCCGAGTGCTGGCGGGAAGACGCACAAGCCCTACGAGAAGGAGTGCAACCTTCCGATCTCCACTACTCCGACAATCCCTGCGTCTGCTGCGCGGACGGGTATGCCGCCTCCCACTGATCTCGAGCTCCTGACCATGAAGGCGCAACTCGACCGGCAGCGCCAGGAGCTGCTCGCTGAGCAGGCGGAGTTGGAGAAGATTAGGCTAGAGCTTATCCTAGATCAGATTGAGTACAACAAGGCTCACGGTTTTACACCGGTTGTTAGGAGAGCTAGCAAAGTAGGTGCTACGCGTCGCAACCTAGGCGCCGAGATGGCAACGGTTGTAGAGGCTCCCAGTCAGTCCGCTACCGCAAACACCTCCACTAGACCCAGATACAGCACGCCCGCCAAAACACTTAGAGCTGCTGAGGCCGTAGCTGCCGAGTTGCCGCATCTAGCTGGTGACGCGCGCGTCAGGCAGCAGGAGAGGCTAAACGAGCTGGTGCTAGAGGCTGCTAGGCAGAATGAAGAGTTCCGGAAAGCCAACCCGGGTGCTGGAGCTTCTCAGGTGGTGCACTCGCACGTGGCTAGATCTAACGATCAGGCTTCATCTCCGCATCCTAGCCGTGAGAGAAGCCGGAGTGGGCATTCCGGCAAGGGTAGGCAGATGCAGGTGTACGACCCGGCTGTCGCCGCGAAACAGCTCGCTGTGCCGCGACAGTCCGGTCAGAAACACAACGCTGCAGGAGCAGACTTTCAAGCCCATAAAGCTCAAAACCAGGCCCGAGATGGAGAGCGCTCAGGCCCTTCTCAGCATCCAGTTGCTGAGCCTACTCGGCAGACGCAGCAGCCGCGTGCGGTGCCGCCAGCCGCCAACCCGGTGGAACAGCCTGCGGCTGTGCAGGTGGACAGATATGATGATCGCTACTCGGCCATGGGATTGGCTGGCTATGACATCCTGGATCGTGTGGGCGAGCGCGTGCTGGCGCCTGGAGATGCAAGGCACCAGCTGGACCGGATCAGCTTGTCGGCACGACTCAAGAACACGGGACCTCCCGGCCCCGAGTGCTTTGGCCCGCGCATCATGAACGAGCCTTCCGTGAAGAACTTCCAGCTCGCAAGGGGCACCAAGAGCTACAATGGTAGCACCAAGCCGGAGGATTGGCTCAATGACTATGTCACCGCGGTTCATATCGCGAACGGCAACCGGAGATGGGCAGTGCGGTACGTTCCGCAGATGCTAGAGGGTCCAGCTCGCACTTGGCTCAACAACCTGCCCAAGAACAGCATCAATTGCTGGCTGGACTTCTCAGAGGCCTTCATCAGCAATTTCACCAGTACTTACAAGAGGCCGAATAGGCCGCAGCAATTGTCAGCTTGCAGGCAGCGGGAAGACGAGACGGACCGCGAGTACCTTACTCGGTGGATCACATTGCGGAACACCTGTGAAGGTGTGAATGAGGCCCAAGCCATCACTTGGTTTGCGCAGGGTTGCAGACATGGCAGTATGTTGTGGCAAAGGTTGCAGAGGGAGATGCCAAACACTCTGGCGGAGACCATCAAGATCGCGGATCAGTACGCACTCGCTGATCCTACCCAGCCCCTGATGGATTCCTCTGAGCCGAGAAGAAACTTCAACAGCAATAAGCGCAACGAGTTCCACAACAAGCGCAGGGGTGACCGAATAGATACTCGGTACGACCCTGAGGAAGTGAATGCAGTGGCTGTTGGAGCTGGGGGCAGCCAAAGGCAAAAACCTGCTAGAGCCTACGGGCAGAACCAGAACCAGGGCCAAGGCAACAAGAAACCATACCGCGCTCCTCAGTCGGGTAGCGGCAACTCAGAGCAGACAAGGAAGTTCGTCTTCGACGACATGAGGGATGGCCCATGCAGTTTCCATACTCAGCACCCCTCGAGGCCTGCTAACCACACTACCCGACAATGCGAGTGGTGGGATCTGATCAGGAATGAAGGCTTGCCTCCTCCTGCTCCTCTGCCAGCTGCAAACGCCAATGTGCAGCCTGCTCGCGCACCCGCAGCTCGGCCTCCAGTGTTTCCGAGAAGAGAAAACGTGAATCAAGTGGCCTTAGGAGCCAACCGTCACTTCAACAATGAAGGCTACCGCAACAACAACAACAACCACAACCGCAACAACAACAGAGGCAACAACAACTACCAGGGCAACAACAACGGCAACAATGAGGGCGGAGGCCGCAACCAGTACCAAGAACACCACGAGAGCTACATGATCTTCACTTCTGAGCCCATCGACAAGCAATCACAGCACAGGCGTGCCATGGAGGTCAATGCTGTGATCCCTGCTGTCCCTCACTACATGCATTGGTGCAACCAAGAGATCACGTGGTCCCGAGTAGATCATCCCAAGGTGATGCCCAACCCGGGTAGCTACGCTTTGGTGCTGGATCCAACCTTCCTGGGTCCTGAGAAGAATGTGAGGTTCAGCAAGGTGCTGATCGACAACGGCAGCAGCATCAACATTGTGTATAGAGACACACTCGAGAAGCTTGGGCTGGCCGAGAACATGCTGCTACCTAGCAAGACCACTTTCCATGGCATTGTGCCGGGAGTCTCGTGCAATCCGGTTGGCCGAGTGTGGATAGATGTGCTATTCGGCACCAGGGAGAACTGCCGCACAGAGAGCCTGCAGTTCGAGGTGGTTGATCACCAGAGCCCCTACCATGCCCTACTCGGCAGGCCTGCTCTGAGCAAGTTCATGGCCTCTACCCACACTGCATATCTGAAGATGAAGATTCCTGGTCCCAATGGCGTGATTACCATCTCTGGTGATTACAAGAAGTCCATGGAGTGTGCCTCTGCTGGTTCTCAGTTGGCGGAGTCCATGGTAATTGCTGCCGAGAAGAAAAAGATGTACGAGGTGGTGGCTATGGCGCAATCCACGCAAGCCGGTGCGCAGGGTGTGCCGAGTACCCAGCACGGGACCGCGTTCCAGGCATCTCAAGAGACAAAGAAGGTCCAGGTCGACCCTGAGTTTCCCGACCGCGTAGCCATCATTGGCTCCGGGTTGGCGGAGAAATAGGAAAGCGAGCTCATCCACTTCCTCCGTGAGAATCGGGACGTGTTCGCCTGGTCCAATGAAGATTTACCAGGAGTCCCGAGGGAGTTGGTTGAGCACTCGTTACATGTGCGTCCTGACGCCAAACCAGTGAAGCAGGCTATGCGCCGTTTTGGAGATGAGAGAAGGAAGGCCATTGGTGACCAGATCACCAAGTTGCTGATAAGCAATTTCATCATGGAGGTGCTGCATCCGGATTGGCTAGCCAACCCGGTCATGGTCGAGAAGAAGAAGGAGGATCCCAAGGCTGCTACTGCATGGCGCATGTGTGTCGACTACACCGACTTGAACAAAGCATGCCCCAAGGATCCTTTTCCGCTACCTCGCATCGATCAGGTGATCGATTCCACTGCTGGTTGTGTTCTGTCTTTCATAGATGCCTACTCTGGTTTTCACCAGATAGCTCTCAATCCTGCTGACCAAATAAAGACTGCCTTCATTACCCCGTACTGGGCTTATTGCTATCGTGTCATGTGTTTCGGGTTGCGGAATGCGGGTGCTACTTATCAGCGGTGCATGCAGAAATGCTTGCACAACCAGCTCGGCAAGAATGTGCAGGTGTACGTAGATGACATTGTCATCAAAACGAATAAAACACAAACTCTGCTTGCCGATCTTGAGGAAACCTTCGCTAACTTGCGCAAGTATAAAATGAAGCTGAACCCGAGTAAATGCACCTTTGGCGTTCCGGCTGGCAAGATACTCGGCTTCTTGGTGTCTAGTCGGGGCATTGAAGCCAATCCTTCAAAGATAAAAGCTATCGAGAGCATGTCTTTGCCGAGATCCCTGAAGGATGTGCAAAAATTCACTGGTTGCTTGGCATGTCTGAGTCGTTTCCTGGGCCGAATGGGCGAGAAGGCCCTGCCTCTGTACCAGCTGATGAAGAAAAGTGACAAGTTCGTCTAGACTCCGCAAGCAGATGTGGCATTCAATGAGCTGAAGGCAATGCTGGGCAGCGCTCCCATCCTGGCTAGTCCGCTACCCAAGGAGCCAATGCTGCTGTACATTGCTGCTACCAACCGAGTGGTCAGCGTGGTGATTGTGGTGGAACGAGAAGAGGAAGGCAAAAGTGTGCAGCGCCCAGTATACTACCTCAGCGAAGTGCTGTCTAGCTCCAAGCAGAACTACCCGCATTACCATAAGATGACCTACGGCATGTACTTGGGCGCCAAGAAAGTGAAGCATTATTTCCAAGAGCACCCCATCACGGTTGTGAGCTCTGCTCCCATCTCGGATATCATGGGCAACAAAGAAGCGAGTGGCAGAGTAGCCAAGTGGGAAATTGAGCTGGCCGCATACGCTCCCGCGTATGCGAGAAGAGAAGCCATCAAGTCTTAGATTCTGGCGGAGTTTCTGGTGGATTGGGCTGAGGTGCAGTACGGACCTCCTGCTCCAGTTTCCAATTACTGGAAGATGCACTTTGATGGCTCGAAGGTGAAGGAAGGCCTTGGTGCTGGCGTAGTGCTTACGTCACCCAAACGAGATCAGCTCAAGTACGTGCTGCAGATTCATTTCAAGGCGTCCAACAATGTTGCAGAATACGAGGCCGTGGTGCACGGCTTGCGAGTAGCCAAGGAGGTTGGCGTGCAGTGCATTATATGCTATGGCGATTCAGATCTGGTGGTGCAGCAAGTCTCTGGCACTTGGGATGCTCTGGATGCCAACATGGCATCATACCGCTTCCTGGTACAGTCTATGACTGGATTCTTCGAAGGCTGCGAGTTCCAGCATATTCACCGGGCAGAGAATGAAGCAGCAGACGAGCTGTCCAAGTTGGGATCTTCTCGGCAGTCCATCCCGACGGGGATTGCCTTGGAGCACTTGAGGAAGCCATCCATCAAGCCATCTCCCAACTCGGAATCCATATTTGTTCCTTCTCTGCCAAGTGAAGAATCCGTTCCCATGGAGATTGACTGGGAGAATGCAACAGAGAACCCAGGGACTGCCACTCCCTACTCGGGGACTGCCATTCCCTACCCGGGGACTGCCACTCCTTACTCGGGGACTGCCACTCCCTACTCGGGGACTGCCACTCCATACTCGGGGACTGCTATCCTCAACCCGGGGACTGTCGCATTCATTGAGGAGGTCCTTGCCAATCGTTCAGGGCTTCAGAGAAGTGCTCCGAACCCTAAAGAGCAACCAGAGGTACCTATCCCGATGGAAGTGGACGAACCAGTGTTTTCTACGTGGGAGACACCGAGTTGGGCCATGCCCATATTATCCTTTCTAAAGGACGGCACTCTGCCAGAAGATGAGGTGATCGCAAGGCAGATTCAGAGAAGATCCAAGGGCTACACCATATTCAGAGATGTGTTGCACAAGAGAAGTGCCACCGGCGTGCTGCAACGCTGTGTGGACCCAGAAGAAGGAGGAGAAATTCTGTTGGAGATACACCAGGGAGAATGCGGGCACCACGCCTCTTGTCGGGCATTGGTCAAGAAGGCTTTTCGGCATGGCTTCTACTGGCTCACAGCTCTGCAGCAAGCTAAAGACATCGTGAGGAAGTGCAACGGCTGCCAGATGTTCGCGAGTAAGATCCACATGCCGGCTTCCGAGTTGAAAACCATTCCCATCAGTTGGCCGTTTGCTGTATGGTGTTTGGATATGGTTGGCCCCTTCAAGCCGGCTAAAGGCAACATTACACATATCTTAGTCATGGTGGACAAGTTCACCAAATGGATTGAAGTGAAGCCTATTCGGAAGTGCGATGGAGCTACAGCCGTGAAATTCTTAAAGGACGTGATCCTGAGATACGGCTACCCGCACAGAATCATCACGGATAACGGTACAAATTTTGCTGAAGGAGCAATGGTGCGGTTCTGCAGAGATAAGCACATCCGATTAGATGTCGCATCTGTTGCGCATCCCGCTTCCAATGGGCAAGTGGAAAGAGCAAACAGCATGGTGCTAGCAGGCATAAAGCCAAGGCTGATTGGACCGTTGTTGAAAACACCTGGGTGTTGGCTAGATGAGTTGCCAGCGATGTTGTGGAGTCTAAGGACTACCCCTAACCGGTCAACCGGCTACACGCCATTCTTCTTGGTATACGGGGCTGAGGCCGTGTTGCCAATAGACTTAGAGCATGACTCCCCCCGAGTAACCCTCTACACTGAGGTGGAGGCGAGAGAAGCTCGATAAGACGACGTTGACCTGCTCGAAGAAGCAAGAGAGCTTACTCTGTCACGTTCAGCTATCTACCAGCAAAACCTGCGGCGTTATCATAGCCGAAAGGTGAACCCAAGGGTTTTCCGAGAAGGAGACATGGTCCTTAGGCTTGTGCAACGCACAGCCGGGATGCACAAGTTGTCTCCTCCATGGGAAGGGCCTTTCATTGTGAGCAAAGCGCTGCACAATGATGCCTATTATCTCGTGGACGTGCGTCCATCACAGGAGAACAGGGCAGATAAAGCTGGAGAGGAATCTAAGCGCCCCTGGAATGTAGCCCTACTTCGTCGCTTTCATTCGTGAGCAAAGATGTGTATGTACTCTCTTATCCGAGTTAAAATTCTACTCTGCAATCTGAAATTGAACTCGGGGACTGCCCCCGTCCAAAATTACTCTGTGTGTTTTTACTTGGCTTCACTTTTGTCCACTAGGTTGCTCTGCTTAAAATTTCATGAGTACATTTAGTATTGTGTTTAAACCTACATGCCAACTCTTCGACTCTGCTGCTGTCCGAAACCCGGCTTCATGGCAAGCAAGAGAACAAGCAAAAGTTCAATGAGCACAAGAAAAATTACTAAGGAAAGAAAAAGTGCAGGAACCGAGTAGGGAGTCCTTTACTGTTGTTTTTTGTTAACTCCTTTTCGGCTAAGTGGTGGGCTGTGTTACTATGATTGTTTCTAAGTGGCTAAGTATTTGCAACTCCAACTTTGAATTCTTGTGACTCGAATACCAAAAAAGCAACAAGTTGCGGGTAAGAGCTGAGATAAAAAGAAAGAGCGAATAAGAAATGCAACTCGGGGACTTGCATGATAACGCAACTCAGCATCGAGCCAAGGCTGCTCAAATTGACTAAGTTAAATATCAAACGTGAATAAAACTGAGTAGCAAGCGACAAACGTAATTGTTTCGATACATCTGCACCCGGCATCCCGGGGATCTGATAAAAGTTTTAAGGACAAAGTTGTAGGAGGTGATCAGGTGGAGGTAGCAGCATCCTCGATGTTGGCCTTGGCGGCATCAGCTTCGGTGTTGGTCCTGGCGGCATCAGTCTCGGAGGTGACCTTGGCGGTGTCAGCTTCCGAGTTGGTGGCGTCAGTCTTCGCCGCATCAACTTCTGGGTTGGTGGCGACCTGATCAGAGGTGGCCGTGGCCACCGAGATGACGTCCGTTGCCGAGGTAGAGGCAGCAGTTTGGGTGCGGAGAAGCGCCGTGTCGTCGAGGGAAGCACCTGATGAAGTGCCGAATTCGAGCGCCGCGGTGTCGATAACCATCTTCTCGCTCTCGGCCTCATCTTCGCTATCCGCGACGACCGCGGCCTTCCCCTTCCCGCTCTTGTTGTTAGCACTGTCGAAGCAGCTCAGGCCTTCGGACTCGGTGGCCTCCTCGTCGTCATCCTCATCCTCGTCATCGCCCTCGCCCTCCACATCCGTGTCGGGCTCGGTGACGCCTTCGATGTAGCCCGCGGTATCCGCGTAGGATGCAATCTCGTACGCAACCAACTGGCGGCGAGCCACGCAGTCGGTATCCTTCTCCCACCTCGAATCCTGGCGCATCTCGAGGATAAGGTTGAGATCAAGATTGTCGTACCAGCTGCAGACGAAGAGGAGCAGCATGTCCGCGCCTGCCCGAGCTCCGGATGCCCGCCACTTCTTCACCTCGGCCTTGACGCCATTGAGCTTCTCGGCAAGTCCGCGAATGGTTGCTGGCGCAGAGTCCCGAGGCCAGAACAAGTCGTGAAGTTTGAAGGCAGTGCGCACCAGATCGGTGCCCACGCCCCTCAGACGCTGGAGCTGCCCCTGCATGTTGGTGAAGCAGTCTTCAATTGAAGCTTTAGTATCCATGGCTGCCCCTTCTCGGTGCGAGCTGCTTGGGCCTTTGAAAGAGCAGGTTTGCAGGCCGAGCTTAGGTCTGGGAAGATTTCGAAAAAGATATCAAAGAGATTAGAAACAGAGACAGAGAAGAGAAGCGAATCAGGCAGCAGAGAAGCAAAAGGAACAGCGAAGCGCAGAGAAGCGGGTACTTACTGTTCAGCTCGCAGAGTAGCGACTGCAGCGTCTTCTCCCATGACTCCTCGTCGGCAACATGCCTCTCTTCCACCCTCCGGAACTGGGCCAGCTGGAGCATGAGATCCGAGTTGCTCTTCCTCAGCGTGTCTCACTCCAGCTCGAGAGCCCATTTGTCGGCCTTGGCAGTTGCTTCAAACTTTTTCTTCTCGGCTATTATTTTGTTCTTCTCGGCAGCTATATCAACGGCTTTTTGGAGAGCGGTTCGCAGTTGGAGTTGGAGAGGTTCCAACTCGGTGGTGTATTCCTTCTTCAGCTCCACAGCCTGGCTAGCCAACTGCTGCTGCACCTCGGTGGGTTTGAGGCAGTTGAGATGCTCCTCGACAAACTTCTTATGGTCTTCTGTGAAGAGCAAAACACGATCAGCAGAGTAGCAAAGATGGGAGGAAGGGAAACAAGCCGAGAAAAACACCAACTCACCCTCCAGCCTCTTAATCGTAGTTTGACCGCTCTCAACAAAGACGCGGCAGTTCGCATGCTCCTCTGCCAAGGTCTTAAACTTGCCTGCAGGAAGGAATCGATTACAGCAGAAAGCAGAAGCGGGCGTAAACACAAAACGCAGGAACCACGTAGCTAAAAGCTTACTTTCGATCTCGGAGATCTGGAGGGTGCGATCCATGACCTCCTTCTCCATCGCTTCATCAGTCTTGCACTCCATTTCGAGGGCCTCAAGGCGCCTTCTAGCGATGCTGTGGTTCCAGAGCAATCGCCGGAACAAGTTTGTTCTCTTCAAGAGGCTATTCTGAGAAGCAGAAAGAAAACGGATCAGACACAAATCGTGTAGATTCAACCCGAGAAGACGGCAACTCGGTTGAGTATCCGTCTACTCGGCCAGAATCTCGGGGACTGGGTGATGGATAAGAAGAAGGAGAAGAGTAGAAGAGAAGAAAAATGCAACTCGAATTGGGTGAGCGAAACTTACTGCATAAGCTTGTTCGATATCCTCTGCGGCCTTGCGATGGACGAACAGCTTGGCGGCAAGCGTGCTGGTCTTGGACGAGATGGTCATGGGATTGTAGCCCATGTCCGCCTTGTTCCAATCTATGCGCATATGATCCAAATCGCCCAAAGCCAAGCCGTGCCAGGTCTTGTTGCCTAGGATGTCGCTGTTCCATTCGGCGTCGATGAAGCCTACTCGGTCAATCATCTCCTCGAGCCCCCTGGACGTCACCTCGGCCTCCTGGACCTCGCGCGAGTAAATTGAGAGGGATCTATCCTTGTTCCTGGCTGGCGGCTTGGAATCCACAGCCGTGGCCTGCTTGCCCTTCCTAATAGCAAGTTTCTTCTCGGTCGCGGTTATCGGGATGTTGTGCTGCTTTCTCATTTTCACCAAGTAAGGCGGATAGGAAGGCGGGTCTGGCAAACTTGATCCAGCAGCGGCGTCAGCGGCCGCGCCAGAATCGCCAATGATGAGCTGCCCGGCCTTGGCAACAGGTTTTACAGTTGGTTGGGGCGGCGGCATCGTGGCAGAGTATTGTGCAGCGCCACGAGGAGGATTCCTGCGGACGTTGGCGTCAGGCTAGCCAGTCTGCTTCTCAGAGGCCTGCTTCTCGGAAGCCTTCTTCTCAACGGTTTTCTTGTCGGCGGCCTTCTTCTCGGCGGCCTCCTTCTTGGCTGGAGGGCTCGCTGTAATCTTGGCCTTCTTCTCGGCAGCCTCCTTCTTGACTGGATGGCTCGTTGTAATCTTGGTCTTCTTCACCGGCGGGGAGCTCGGTGCGGTGGATGAAGTGCCCTGCTGGGTAGGCGGCACCAAGGGCGCGCTACCCTGCGCAGCATCCGGCTGCGCGTGGCTCTGCAGGTCCTGCTCCATCTCAGTAACTATCTCAGCCCGCTGCTCGGCAGCGGGACCTTGCTGTGTCTCTTCTGGTCTCTCTACCCGCGGCTGGGCCGCGGGGTCAGTTTGGTCAGCAGCCCCTGTTGCTGGCTGCTCTTGGTTCTCCTCCTGCCGCTCAAGGGCGGCCTGGTCGTGCTTCTCGGGGTCTTGTTCTGAATTCTCCCCGGCAGTGGTAGCTGGGGGAGAAAGTGGTCTCTCGTTGCGAGCAGCATCCTGCGCTTCTTGTTCTGCGCGGGCCTGCTGCTCCTGCTCGGCGTCATGGACATCAGTGTACATGTACTGGAACTCGTCCTCATCTTCTCCTTTCACAGGAGAGGGCGCACGCGCCCTGTCCCGTGCCGCGATCTCATCCTCGTCAGAAAGCTCGATGAGCGCATCTACATCGATGGCGGATCTTTTCTTGGAGTTAGATTTGGTGGGTGCGGCAGCAGCGTTAGCATCCAAGGGGGCGCTGAAGAGAAGAGGAAATTCAGAAAAGAAAGAAGGACAGAAGAAACCGAGAAGCAATAGCAAGGAATTCAGAAAAAGCAGCAACAGCGATGCGCAACTCTGGAGAAAGTTACTTACCCTGCACGGGAAGGGGGTAGCCGTCTCCCCCGCTTGACTTTCGTCACGGCTTGCTTGGGCTTCTTGCTGGGGGGCTCTTGAGCACCGCTACCCGCCCTCTTGCGAGTAGCAGGAGGAGCAACCGCGAGCAGATCGATGGTAAGGGCGTCCTCGTCCTCACCCTCGTCCTCGCCCTCCTCTTCAGCACCAGCATCAGCATCAGCATCGTCTGGGAAGTTGAGAAGAAGAAAACAGTTAGGAAACCGAAGGAAATTGGGTTGCGCTACTCGCGACCGAAAGAGGTGAACTTAATCACCTTCGTCGTCGTCTTCGGACCAGTCCCGAATGGACGTGTCGACGTGGTGCTTACCTGGCTGGACGGCATGAGGGATGCAGAGGCTATCCGCGGTGTCGAAGGAGACCTCGTCGTCCTCCTTTCGGTCCTCTTCCCAGTTAGCCTCGAAGAGCTCCTGGCTTTCAGCGATCTGGCGAGCAAGGATCTGGAAAATAGGCAAGCACCGCAAATCAGTCGAGTAGCATAACGGCATCATACGCAGCAGGGCGTGCAGACATAAAGCACACAAAGCCTAAACGAAACTGCTAAGTGTGCTACTCGGCAGGGCGTGCAAACACAAAGCACATGAAGCCTAGGCAAAACTACTAAGTGTGCTACTCGGCAGGGCGTGCAAACATAAAGCACACAAAGCCTAAACTAAACTGCTAAGTGTGCTACTCGGCAGGGCGTGCAAACACAAAGCACATGAAGCCTAGGCAAAACTGCTAAGTGTACTACTCGGCAGGGGCGTGCAAACACAAAGCACATGAAGCTTAAGCAAAACTGCAAAGTGCCCTACTCGGCGCGGAATGTGAATACTAGGCACCGCAAGCTAAGAAGGCTATCTACTCGGGAACAATACACAGGAAACGAGAAGAGAGATACTAACCCGCTGGATTGGCTTCGTGCGGCTGTACGGCACGAAGCCGTACTGCCAGCTGTCCCTGAGGCCGGTGCTCATGATGGAGCGCGCCCAGACGGCCACATCCGCGTTGCTAAGCTCGAATGTGGTCGTCCGGGTGCAATCTCGGTGGCCGCCCATGTAGCACATGAGATGTGCGCGGCGCTGCAGCGGGAGTACCCGCCTGGAGATCCAGCAGGCAATGGGGTCGTCACTCTTGAGCCCCTCCTCGATCAGCTCGGCAAGGCGCTCGTCCATATGCTTGATGTCGGAGTTCACTGGTGGCTTGGTCCTCCAGTTCTGCCCGGTGGGAGCAGTGTTGGCCCACCTGGGCAGATTGATCTGATCCACCACGATGGCTCCCTTCTCGACGGGGATGTTCTTCACGTAGAGGAAGGTCCTCTACCACTTGCGGACAGAGTCCAAACCTTTGATCCGCGGGTGGTTGGTCCCGCCGCGCTGCACCATCATGGCGTTGCCAGTCTCCGTCATCCCACGGCTGCTCTCCGCGCCATCTTTCCTGGCCTTGCTTTGCTTCCTAAAGAAGAAGTACCGGGACCAGGTCGTCGAGGTGGGCCGTACGCCCAGGAATGCCTCGCATACCACGGCGTGGTAGGAGAGCATGACGATGGCGTTTGGCGGGAGGTGGTGTGGCTGGAGGCCGTAGTGGTTGAGAAAGGCACGGAAGAAATCTGAGGCCGGGAGCCCGAATCCTCGCGCGAAGTGCGCGAGGAAGACGACGTGCTCGCCCTCCTGCGGAGTGGGGACGAGCTCGCTGCCAGGATGCCGGCAGCGAACACCGGGAGGAACTCGCCGGGTGTTCACCAGCCATTGGCACTCCTCGGCGGTGACCTCAGATCTGGCCCAGCCGGCGCGGGCATCGTCATCACGAGCCATCACGGTGGAGGAGGAATTGGCTGAGAGATTGGTGGTTTTGGGTGGAGAAACTCGCAGCAGCGCGGTGAGATGCGCGGCGGCGAGGTGCTCTGCGGCGGCGGAGAAACGAGGAGGCAAGGGGAAAGTGAAAGCAGAAGAGGAAGAAGGAGTTACCGAGGGGGTATTTATACCGCCCCTCGGGTTGCCGTTACAAGTTGAGGAAGTGGGATCAATCGTGGCAGAAATCGTGCGGTGTGGGATCTGTGGGCCGGTTAGAAACGCACACAGCGCGGAGTGCGCGCGTAACGGCCGCATTTGATCCCACGACGCGATCGTGGGCAATTACTGTGCTTGATGGGACATAACGGGCTGGTGGGCCCACTCCGTGAAAACTGGGCGCATGGCCTGTCAGTTCCCGGGCACCGAGGCGTCGGGGTCGTGTCCGCGTGACACGTGCCCAGTTGTAGTGCGGAAAGCCGGATTGTGCTCTGCCACACAGAGATTCTGGGTGGAAATTTCACCAAGTCATCTTACTCGGATACAGAGAAGAGAATTGGTCCTATTCGAAAGAAAAGAAACTCAAAACAATGTCAAGGGCTACTCGGAGGTCTTACTCGGTATCCCAAGGTTCAAGGGCAAGACTGTCAAGGTTGGTTTTTAAGCTGGCAGGGCCCAGTGAACGAGTTCGCAGGACTCTACCAGCTTCGGGGACTGCTGTCGGGGGGTTACCCCCGAGTAGGGTAAAGGCAAGTGCTAAAGGCAAGATCAGAAGGGATGTTTGGCCGAGTAGCCGGCTACCCGGTACTTGCTACCCGGTCGACTGCTACTCGGTTCTACACATAAATGGCCAGAAGGACAAATCAAGGAAGTCACGTTCCTCCGAGTAGAAGAGTTGGCCCGAGTAGAAATGGCGGGATCCTACTCGGGCCAGAAGTCAAAGGAGCCGTTCTGACACAGAATCCCGCGTATCCCGGGTCCGTACTTTGGCACTGTTCACGGCACTGTTCATCTGAGGACGGCGTGCCTGACAGCGACAGTGTGGCAGCAGGGCGTCGCAGGATAGGGGGGACCTACTCTGTATTCGTGGCAGTGATAACAGATGGGTAACTTGGTTTTGCCCAACGACTTTCCGCACCGGACAAACTTAGAATCCAAAGCTGTCAGCGGGAGCTCGGAAGAAGGACGGTGTGCACACAATGTCGACATCTGTTTGTATTTGGCTGTATCCGGCTGGGCACCGAGTATATAAGGTGCCCTGCCCCCTCCTGCGCGAGGGATCACACACTGGGTTCAGATTCTTGACCTAGCTCATCACGTAGAGAGAAGGGTGGCTACTCGGTAGCAAGAACATTTGTACTGTGGCTACTCGGAGAGACACTAATATACAGAGAGAAAGGCAGGAGTAGGGGTTTTACCTCCTCACGAGGGCCCTGGACCTGGGTAGATCGTGTTGTTTGCAGTGCTTGTTCCATACTTCACACGGCTACTCGTCGCGTGATCCCTCCCCGAGCGCCTCCAGCGTCCATCGTCCCCACAACTTTAGCCATCCTATGGCATCTGCCGTGACACCACCACGACAATGCTGCATCCCCCAACACCGAATCCCTGCAGACCAGCCAGCCCATTGTGCTGGAAACGGACACGAGGGAAAGGGCGGTCCCTGAGGTGGGAGGTCCATCTCGGATAATTGAGGAGGAAATTCCCACCTTCGATAAAGAATTCAAAAATATCAACGAGGGGCTTAGCACGGTTGGGACTCTTTTTGCCGACTACGCAAAGGAGTTCACTGAAAACTTGCCAGGTTTACAGCGGATGAGCCAGGTATTATCTCTAGCCCCCAAGCAATAAGTCGAATGCATGCTTTTCACTTAATGCTTTCATCTTTATCATGCTTGTTTCTAACTTAAGCGTTATGGTTCATTTCCTTGTTTCAGCAAACCGCTGAAACCATAAACATGGAAGTTTTCAACAAGCTAACTGTCAAGAATAAGGAGGTTAGAAGCCTTCTCTCTATTCTTGAAGTTAAGGAAATAGAGCTGGCATCGTCTTAGCTACAGTTGGAGGAAACAACAGGTATACTTTTAATTCTCTGAAGTTCCCTGTCCACAATTTTTTCTAAGTACTTTTCCGAGTTTTCTTAACCTGGAATTTTTTCCTTGCTTCCCAGCTGCTTTGGCGAAAGCCAAGCAAGTTGCTGAAGATGCCGGCAATGCCGAGAATCTCCGTCGGGAGAACTTGGATCTTCATAAGGAACTTACGAAGGCTCAAAAAGATCTGGAGGCCAGCAATCTGGCTCTTGGAATTGCTCAATCCAAGGCCTCCCAACAAGCAGACAAGGACAAGGCCACTATCCAAGATTTGGAGAACACCTTGACCCTGCGCCTGGAGGAAGGCTCTGAGATGGACAAGATCCTCGGTAAGTTATCAACTTTTACCGGATTTTTCATGCCTTAACTTCTTTCTCAGCTTCTCCGCTAACCCTTTGGTTGTTCTATCTTGAAAAAACAGGAGATAACCCAGATCTTACTCGGATTGAGAAAATCCGAGCTTTCTGGAAGGCATGCAGCTGATCAACAAGTACCTTCCCGCAAGAACTGGGGAATTCTCGGAAGTTGAGAAACTTCCGAAAGCTATCTTGGAGGTGGCGGAATCCAAGGAATCCACCTTGCGCTCCGCAGCACGGGGTGGTGCACGCATGGCTTTAGGCCTTATGCGTATGCATTACCCCAGTGCCAAATCTTGGTGCGTGGCATCCGGCATCCCTCTTGGATATTCGGAGACCCAGCGGACCACCATCTTTGATGAAATCAAGGGTCACGCCACCAAGATTGCCTCTATGGTGAATATCTCCATCACCTATCCGGAAGAAGAGATTCCAGAAGCCCCCGAGGATGACAGCAGTGAAGAGGACTCAGATGCTTGAAGAATTCTTCATGCCCTAGATAGGAGAAATAGGAAATAGGAGCATTACTGCACTTTACAATGTAACTTTTATTGTAATGCTTCTATTCTTTTGTATGAACAAGTACTCCGCCTTTTGCAGTTAACCTTTATGAAATCCTTTGCAAGTTTTCCGGGTTTTATATTCCTTTATCTTCTAAGTTCTCTGGTTTGTATGCTTTAACTGTCCTTAGTGTTTGAAATGGCTCAGTAGTACTTTAGTCTTCACGCCAAGTTACTGGGTAAAACCGATCAGTTTAAACTTGGAAACATGGATTATACTAAAGGCATTTTTACTTACTAGCTCCAGTGACCCAGCACATAAACAATCAGATAACGCTTAGAGAAAAGTAAGGAACTTTTTGAATGAAGCTCGGGCACGCAGGCACAATCCGAGTTTCCTTTAACCTTTAGTAGGCTGAAAATCATTCAGTTTTTAAACGCCGAGCACGCAGGCACAATTCGGGTTAACATTGACTATTTTTGTAAGATCATTGGGAAATAGATAAGACGGAATCATGCTTTGTACTATAATAAACTTGTAAAAACATGGATATGAGAGTTTCGACAACTTTATTTCATGATCTCAAAGATGTTTACATAGAAATTGAACTAAGTATAGAAGGGACATAACTGCTGGATACTCCAGGGCCTCTTTGTCTCTCCTAGTTCATCATCTATCTTTCTCTTTCTTTTGCGATTCGGCTTCTCGGGCTTATCTTCCGTATCTCGAATGTCTATAAGATAATATGATCCATTCTTCATGGCTTTACTGATGACAAATGGTCCTTCCCATACTGGGGCCAGTTTGTGCTTTCTTTGCTCCACCAATCTTAGCACTAGGTCACCTTCTTTAAAAGAACGATGCCTGATTTTCTGACTATGATAACGTCGTAAACCTTGCTGGTAGATGGCGGATCTTTGAAGCACAAGTTCTCGTTCCTCTTCTAAGAGATCGACGACATCCTGTCGTGCGTTTTCGGCATCTGATTCATCGAAATCCTGCACTCTTGGGCTATCATGGATCATGTATGTTGGAAGAATTGCTTCTGCACCATAAACTAGGAAAAACGGGGTTTGCCCAGTTGACCTATTTGGTGTTGTTCGAATGCTCCAAAGCACGGAAGGTAACTCTTCTACCCATGCCCCATCTGCTCTATGAAGAGGAGATTCGAGTCTTGGGCGTATTCCTTGTAAGATTGAGCTATTCATTCTTTCAACTTGTCCATTGGATTGCGGGTGTGGCACAAATGCGAGATCTAGGCGAATTCCCGTTTGTTAGCAATATTTTTCCAACTCTTCAATGGAGAAATTTATCCCATTGTCGGTTATTATGTTGTGTGGAACACCGTATCTCATGACTATGTCAATGATGAAATTTCTGGAAGTTACACCGTCAAGTTTTTTGATGGGTTTGGCCTCCACCCACTTGGTATATTTATCCACTGCAACGAGTAGATGTGTAAGTCCGCCTCTTGCAGTCTTGAATGGTCCCATCATATATAGCCCCCAGACCGCAAACGGCCATGTAATGGGGATAGTTTTGAGTGCTTGGGCTAGCATATTTGTCTGTTTGGCGTAATATTGAGACCCTGCACATGTGTTTACGATGTGCTCAGCGTATGTCTTGGCTGTTAGCCAAAAAAAACCTGCACGGAATGCTTTTTTGACTATGCTTTTTGACTGAGCATGATGTCGGCAATCTCCGGCATGGATTTCTTGCAGTATTTCTCGTCCTTCTTCTGGTGAAATACATCGCAGAAAAATTCCGGTAGTGCTGCGTTTATACAGGAAATTATTAATTACCGTGTATCCTTTGCATCGACGCTGAATCTGTCTTTGCAAGACTCCGTCTGCTCCATCCGGGTACTTCTGATCAACTAAAAAGTTTAAATATGGGATTGTCCAATCCGGGTTAACGAGCATGACTTCAATTGACTCGGAAGCCAGAGGATAATCAACATCTCCACCTTTTATCGATGGTTCGTACAAATGTTGGACGAATACACCTGGTGGTAGGGTTTTTACCCTTTCTGATCCCATGCGGGCTAATACATCCGCATTCCAATTTTCCTCCCTTTTAACATGGAGCACTTCGAATCCAAAGAAACAGATGGCAAACTCATCCACCGTTCTCCGGTATTCGGCCATTATAGGGCTTTTGGCGTCCCAAGTTTGGTTGAGCTGGTGTTGTACCAAATTTGAGTCGCCATAGCATAGGATGCGCTTGACAACTATTTCCCTTGCGATATGCAAGCCGTGAAGCAGAGCTTCGTATTCTGCCACATTATTACTGGCGTTGAAGTGTATTTGTAATACATACTCCATTGTATCTCCTTTAGGGGATTTTAGGACGACACCAGCTCCAGCGCCCTCCTTCATCTTGGATCCGTCAAAGTGCATGATCCAGTACTCGGACTCCGGCATCGGTGTTTTTTTCATTGCTTCCGTTCAGTCGGCAACAAAATCTGCCAGAACCTGGGATTTTATTGCCGTCCTAGGCTGGTACTTAATGTCGAATGCTGCTAGCTCGATGCCCCATTTGGCTACTCGACCAGTTGCCTCCGCATTGTTTATTATATCCCCTAGTGGCGCTTTGCATACCACTGTTATGGATTGTCCTTGGAAGTAATGGCGAAGTTTTCTAGATGCGAAAAATACGCCATATGCCAGTTTTTGATAGTGTGGATACCTTTGTTTGGAATCGGAGAAAACTTCACTTATGTAATATACCGGATGCTGGTCTGGTATGCTTTGTTCGTCTTTCTTCCTTTCCACAACAATTACTGCACTAATAACCCGATTTGTAGCCGTAAGGTACAATAACATAGGTTCTTCGTCTTTTGGGGATGCCAAAATCAGAGCTTTCATCAAAGTTTCCTTCAACTGGGTTAGCGCTGCATCTGCCTCCTCTGTCCACTCAAATGATTCGGATTTCTTCAACACTTTATATAGTGGCAAGGCTTTATCCCCCAGCCGGCTAATAAACCTGCTGACGGCTACAGCGGAACCCGTCAATCTTTGCACATCTTTTACGCACGTAGGCTTGGAGATGTTTAAGATTGCTTTGATCTTTTCCGGGTTTACTTCTATTCCTCTATGAGAAATGTTGAAACCCAGAAGTTTTCCTGAGGGAACCCCGAATACGCACTTTAATGGATTTAACTTCATTTTATAAGCGCGCAAATTTTCGAAGGTTTCTCGCAAATCCTCAAGGAGTATTTCTTTCTCCTTGGTAATGACAGCAATGTCATCCACGTAAACATGGACATTTTTGCCAATCTGACTATGCAAACACCATTGCATGCAACGCTGGTAGGTTGCACCTGCGTTCTTCAGGCCAAATGGCATGGTTATGTAATAGTACGTCCCATAGGGGGTTATGAACGAAGTTTTGATTTGATCTTCCTTTTTCATGTGTATTTGATGATACCCGGAATATGCATCCAAAAAGCATAAAAGCTCAGAGCCTGCAGTGGCATCTATTATTTGATCGATTCGCGGTAACGCAAACCTATCTTTTGGACACAGTTTGTTCAGACCGGTGTAATCTATACACATTCTAAGGGTAGTAGTATCTTTCTTGGGACTAATACTGGATTTGCTGACCATTCAGTATGTATAACTTCCGGATAAAATCTGCTGCCAAAAGCCGGATAATCTCCTTGCCAATAGCCTTCCGTCTTCTTCCGTCAAATCGACGGAGACCTTGCTTGACGGGTTTGGATCCTGGAATCACCTTAAGTTGATGCTCAGCAAGTTCCCTGGGTACGCCTGGCATGTCCGCTGGACACCAAGCAAAAATATCCCAGTTCTCACGGAGGAACTTGATGAGCTCGCTTTACTATTTGTCGGTCATCCCAGTTCCCACTACGACAAATTTTGTCGGATCTTTGGGATCTAGGATTACCTGTCTTGTGTTCTCGGAAGCCTTGAAGCTATCTGCTGGCTTCCGGCTTTCTTTGCCTGCCGGCATTTCTGTCGGCGATACCTCTTTGGCCAGCTCTTTCAACTCTTCCTTTGCTATGACTTTCTCAGCGCAAAGGGCGTTTTCTTTTTCCAGCTCGTTTGCCAATTTGAAGTCTCCATATATGGTGATTACTCCTCCTTTGGGCCCTGACATCTTCAGCTTGTTATAAATATAACATGATCTTGCCATGAATTTGGCAAAAGCTGGACGTCCGAGTATCGCGTGATACACGCTTTCGAACGGCACAACCTCGAAGGATACTTTTTCCTGCCGGAAGTGATCTTTGTCTCCAAAGGTTACATCTAGGGAAATTTCTCCTAGGGATCGTGCTTGTCTGCCAGGGACGATGCCGTGAAAACGTATGTTGCTGTGGTTGAGCTGGATCTCGGAAATCTTCAGATGCTTCAGTGTATCCAGGTACATTATGTTAATGCTGGATCCTCCATCCATCAACACTCTTTTTAGCCTAATGTTTTGAACAATAGGACTTACGATTAGAGCTTGTGTGCCGGGTTCAGGGATATTCCCGGGATGATCGGACTAATCCCAGGTAATTGGTGTATTTGAGTACTTCAAGAATTTCGGGGTTGCAGGGACAAACACGTTTATTTCTCGAAGCGTTCTATTTGCCACCTTTGCTGAGGGAGTTGCCAGGAAAGTTAGGTTGCATTCTCCATCAACTCTCGGAAACTTAGACTCGCCTTTTCGCTGCTGTTCCTGGATTTTTTCGTCAGTGTCCGATTCACTGTCTTCTTTCTCAGCTTCTGGCTTTTGTGTGGAAAACTTCCTCTTGGAATTCTTCCCTTTGTTTCCGGATCCTGCACTGCCTTTCATATGCTTGTTCAAGCGACATTGTGCGTTAGTATGGGTGGGCTTCCCAAATTGCGAGTGGTGGACACAGTTTTCCGACTTTATTTTCTCCCACTCTTCTTTGGTGAAGTTTATCGGTTCCGTGTTGCGTCCTTTCCACCTATTTCCATTTTCCCTTCCAAAGGCTATGTTGACCTCTTTGGGCTTTTGTGCTGCATCTGGAGTTCCTTTTTTCTCAGGGCGAGGGTTCTTTTTGGCCTGTATCAGTGTATCGATATTGCCTCCTCTTGTCCTGATGTCGTCCTCGGCTGCAGCGTGTTCGTTGGCGGTTGTAAGCATAGATCCGAGATCTTTGTGCTTTTTGGAACCAATCACGAATGGTACTAGTCTGGGTTTTAGGCCATTGACGAAAGCATGCATTGCTTGAACGTCAGTTACTCCAGAGCAACTATTCTTCATTGACGTCCATCTTTAGATGAAATCCACGTATGGTTCGTCCTCAAATTGGGTGCAACGGTTTAGCTGGTTGATGCTATTCGGGCGTTTGTAGGTTCCCCGGGAATGCTGAGTAAATACTCGAGCCATATCATCCCAGCTGTCGGCAGTTCTGGAGGGTAATCCATTGATCCAATCTCTGGCTCCATCCAGTAACATTAGGGGAAGAAACTTTACAGCTTCCAAGTCTGTCCCATTGTTGATCTAGACGGCTGTATAGTAGTATGAGAGCCAGGTATCCGGGTTTGTACTACCGGTATATTTTTTGGTATGTTGGACCAACTTTGGCAAAGCCAGAATGTAGGGTTATCCTTCGGATCCTATCTGTGAAGCACTTAGGTCCAAAGTATAAATCGTCTCTTTCCGCTCTATCCATGTGTGCGGAGTACCTGCCGGCTGAATGGACTGAAGGGGATCTGCTCCTTTCTTTTCCATTGTGGCGCGAATGCGCTTTTTCCGGGATTCTCTCTGTTTCTTCCGAGATCTTGCCCCTTTGGATAAGGTGGTGTTCTACTCCTGTTTCTTTCCTTGTTTCTAGGGGGTGTCCGGGATCTCTCACGCCTGTGAGGTATATCCTGTCTTCCAGCTTTTTCAGCTGGGCGTCTCGGAGGCGGCATTGCTTTTCCGTCATTCCGGTGCTTTTCTTCCCGATCACGAGGATTAAGTCCATCTTTCGGGAGATGGGATCCGGTTCTAGACGCTTCATCCTTGTTGTCGGGATTTTTCTTGTCCTTTCTCGGATCCGCTTTCTTCTCTTTTGAATTGCTTGAATCTCCAGGTTCTTCCGGTCCAGGTGCTCCAGCGGCGCATGTAGCTGTTTTACATAGGGCTGAGTCGTCATGCAACTTCCCTGATTGCTGCTGCCCCCGCTGTTGTTGTTGCAATGCTTTTCCTAGGAAAGCGTACACCCCTTGAAGTTTTTCACCATTGGAGTACATATCATTGTTGAGGATGGCGAACGTTGCCTCCGCGTTTTCTGCTGCGGTTTTGTATATTGGTTCGCCTCTGGCATCTTTGCCGTTTACTTGCTTTTGCCAAGATGGGTTGTGAAACCTTTCTTTTGGCGGTAGTACTTCCGGTCTTACGATTCCGGGTAACCTTGTAGGTTTAATTCCAGACCTATTCTTTCTCTCGTATTCCTCGATTTCTTCCTTCATGAGCTTGATGTCATCCTGGGTTTTTTCGAGGTGTTCACGAGTTCTGAATAGATGTTGCTGCTGCCTCTGGAGAGTTTGTCTCCTGGCTTCTAGCACTTCAGGGGGTTCGTGCCATCCCACTGGTGTTTGCAGTAACTCCTGTTCTTCTTGTTCTGTCATTGGCGGAACAAGGATTTCTTCTCCGAAGGTTTCACTCCGCTTGCGTCTCCTACTTCCGGGCTTTCATTGAATGGATCAGTCAATTTCTTCTTCTGGAGTTTATACTGGAGCTTTTTAGCAGCTTTGTGTTTCTTCTTGGAAGAGGGAGGTTTCCTGAAGGGTTCGTCCTGTGTCAATTCTTTGACATCGGGGAATTTTGGAGAGGTTTCTCCTTCTTCTCTCTCTTCCTCTGGCGGAGGCGTTCTAGGGCTTTCCTGACTGTCGGCATCCGTGTTTTCAGCCGGTTTTTCCATCAGTACTTCATGGAATCCTTCTTGGAAGGATTTGACCTTTCTTTCGAAAGCGTCTTCGTCTTCGTCTTCGTCTTCGGTATTGAAGTGATCCGATCCGGTTTCCGACTCTAATCTCGCCTCAATGGCGGCTAGTACAGAGTTAGCTTACGAGTTCATCGTGATGTTGACGGATGTCGGATCTTCCACCTCTGTTGTGGGAGTATTGTTTTCTGCCTCCTGCACGGGATTACTTTCGTCCGTGTTTTCGGCGACCTCGGATTGCACCATGCCGATAAAGTGCTATTCACTTGTATGTCAGCGATCTGAGCAAAACCCGGTATCGTAGTCATCTTCGACTGGGTATAGGGCGGGTGGGATAAATATACTTCCACCGCAAAACCCCATGGCCTCTGCAGTTAATCCGATAAAGATGTTTGCAGATCCAATCGGTAACACGCAGGCACTTACCAGATGATTTTGCGCCGGTATGTAAGATCCATTGTCGAGGAAGCGTCCAACGTCGTTGTCGAACTCCAAGCTTCCGACAGTTATAGTACTGCCGATCCCGCCGAGTATCCCAGATCGAAACTTAACGCCTGACGTCGCTGGCCCCACGGTGGGCACCAACTGTCGAGACATCATAGTAGAATTCATAGACGGGGGTGCCATGAGACTACTGATAGAGATGTGGGGGGACGTGATTGTGCGAAGGACAATGACACAGGTTTTTTACCCAGGTTCGGTACGGCACAGCAATGCGACGTTCCTACTCCTGCAAACTCACTATTCAAGACTAAAGCCTGTAAATACAAAGTACAACGTGAGGTTCTGTTAGCTTCTCGTCAAGGATCAACCTCTCGGCGAGTTAGCCTTTAGCTTCTTGTCTATCTATCATATCTCCCGTCCGGCTTTATATAATAGCCGGATTAGGGCATATAGAATAGGAAACCTAGAAGACTACGGTAACTATTAACTTGGAAATTAAGGAATCCGCCTTCTACTCCAAGCCAGATCACGCGGGCCGTGATCGGGTTCTTCTAGAATCCGGCTTCTGTGCATCAGCTTACTGGGCCGCCTAATGGACCATAGCCCATTACCATTTAGGTCACCCTGGTAATCCGGCACTTGAGACTACCATCTGATATACCCCTAGTTGGTATATATCCGACACCCATGTTGGATCAGTTTGTATCCGAGTTGGAGGAGTCCAAACGAGTAGGAATAGATCAATTTCGTGGGAAACATACCCTCCCTCATATATAGCTACCACCTGCGTGTAGAATAGGATAGACCGAGTTAAAATTAAACCCTAGTTTTCCTAAATTGAACCATGTTCATCTGAAAATTATCCCCACCTGTTGGTGGTGTTATCATTGCAAAGTTGCGTGATATCTTGGTATTCCAATTGGGAATAGGGGGATACAGGACCACTCGTGATCTTTGATTGCGTGTGCAAGAGTGTGTAGTTGAGAATATCCAAATGGATTGATTGTTGTTGCATTGGCAACGGGGGTCATCCAAGTGAGATGTCTCAGTGTAGCACTAGTTATCACGAAATCCAGAAAATCCCAAAAAGAGAGAGAAGCTCAACGAGAAGATCGGGCCACCCCATCATCTTGGTATCAGATTCTCAGGTTGCCTCGGTGAGCAAATTTATCTTTAATCTAGTTGTTTTTATTTCCTATCTAGAAAAATCCAAAAATATTAGGTTAGATTGTGCCAGAGGTTAGATCAACACCAAATTGCTACTCTAATTGCTGTTTATTGTTGATTTGCGTTTTTTTTTTCTGTTTTTAGTTTTTATCTATTAGGCTTATGGTTCATCTAGTTCATCTTTTGTTTAGATCTATACCGAAAATCCCCACAAAAAAAGTGTGATGCGAGTTGCTTTAGATTTCCCTCATATTGCTGCTGCACAATTCCTATCCTTGTCGCACTCGAGCTCGGGTTCGTTACCACCGCCGCGCGCCCTTTGTCCTGATCCGCTAGGCGCCAAACCTCGCTGCCTCGATTTTGTCGCGAACCACGCGCGCCTCATGGTCCTCCTTCTACCGCAAAACGCGTCCCAGCTATCGGATCTTGAACCACGCGCGCTCCTGTCGCTTCCATAACCAACCGGCCACGCGCGATATGCGCGCGTGCTGTCGCCTCTTGATTCCGCCCAACGTACCGACCAGCAACCAATCGCGTGGGAAATGCGCGCGCGCTCGATCCTTGCCGTTTTCGTTCGCTTGGTCCAATTCCATGGAAGATGCCGCATCGAAGCGCTACACGCCAAAACGTGTGGTGAACCGCGCGCGCTGAATCACGTCCAGCTACGCTGCTGGATCCAATCCTCGTTCCGCGCGCGCAATCTTATACCCTGTCGGAATCCTTGGTTTTTGTTCTGTAGAATCCCAGCTGGCCTCGGTCAATACGCACGAAACCGCCGGCCACGCGTGAAACCGCGGCAAACCGTGTCGCACCTGCCTCCACACGCATCTCGCGCATCCCGCACAGTACCCGCTACCAGCCAAACGCGTGCCATAAAGCAGCACGCTCCTTTACACTTGCGAGTAACTCGTGGACTCGGTCCACCGTGAACACGAGTCTTAACATGTTGCAGCCCTGCGCAGATCGGGCGCTACCGGCCAACAGAAACCACCTGCAGACGCGGCTATTTCCGTCCTGAACTAGTTCCGTGTTGCAGGCCACGCGCACGTGAGCTATTTTCTTCTCGTTTTCTACCAGTTCTCTTTAGTTTTTTTTCTTTTGTTTTTCTTCCTTTTTGCTCCCTAGGTATCTAAGTCTGATCTTTGTTAAGCCTAGCCACAGCCTATCTACAACAAATTTTTAGGAACCTGTCCAAAGACTAGCTGTTTTTATTGCTCTAACAGGCTGCTCAATTTGATCAATTCTTGTCCATATTTTCTGCTTTCCCTTACAGATTGCTCCTAGTTGATGCAAAGGCCATTGGAAAAGTACAAAAAAATAGAGAAAAAGAAAAAAGTATAAAAAATAGAAAGAGAACAAAAAAGCAAAAAGAGGCCGAGACATACTATCACTATTGGAAGCTTATCATATCTTGCATATTTTTTGGACATATTTGAGCAATCTTGTGCCTGTTTTCTTAGAGTATTTGCTAGTGTCTTTCCAGTGCTTGCAATATCTCTTCCATATAATTGCTAAGCCACATTTGTCTCCCTGTGTGAGTGTGTTCCTTTAGTGCTTTTCATCACATTAGTCAGTGCATTGGAGTTGTTATTTTGGTGTTGTTAGGATTCCCAACCAAGCCCCACCAAATACCCTGTTTTGCATTGTGACACTTGATATCCTGGTTATTCTCTTCTCACACTTGGTACACTTTTCATTGATACTTGTTGGGAAGTAAATCCTATTCACTTTGGAACGGTGAGATACATCTTCTTTGCTGGTTTTGAGTGAGCTGTGAGAGAACACCACAACCTATTATTATTTTGTTTCACTAACAAATTAATCAATGGGTTTTCCTAGTTTTGATGCTTGCAGTGCTATGTTTTGGAAGGGGGGTGCTAGTGGGATTCCAGCAAAAGAATTATTTCACTTCACAACAAACATCAAGGAAAGCAAGGTTGCTATTACCCTTGATAAAGGTACACGGTATAATTTTTTTAGTCCTGAGGTTGTTGAAGAATTGCAGCTGGTTCCAAAAACATGTGATCCATTTAGGTTACCTACATATGATGATGAACTTATTATCACTCAAATAGTATTTGTTCCTTTAACCATTCATGGCCATAAGGAGAAAATTTTATGTCATGTGATTCCTAAAGCTATTATTTGTTCTCATCTTTTGTTGGGACAACAATGGTGCACTAGATATAGAGTTTAATTTGATAGCCATTATCCCGATTTACAATTATTTTGGAACAATAAGAAAGTTTGGATAATACATGCATGGCTTACAAAATTTCAAAGAAACATCAACCCTTAATTTCTGCTCAAATGCTTGAAAAGAAAAGACTTGAAAAACTTGAGATGCAAAGACTTGTGCGTATAGTTATGGGATTTGTCGAGGATGAGAAGCCATGTGAGCTTGTTTTTACTAATGTAATCATGTCTACTCCTAGTGTTGTTTCTTGTGATATGCAGGTTACTTTTGAAGAAAGGGAGCCACATCAAGTACAACCTGCATCACCACTTGAGATAGATGAATTGGTACCTACTAAATCTGAGGAGGATGTTATCGATAAAGGTGCTGATTTCGTGCTACAAAATTCAAGTACTAAATTGTGTGAGTCTACTTATTTGCTAGTTGATTCTTGTGAGTTAACAAGCATATATAGTTCACAACCATGTGATAATGTGATAAATTCGAATTTTGACCATGTGGTATTGATTACACATAAGGAAGTACTTGCTAAAATACCACCTAGTAATATTGTGTATTCCATCGCTATGAATAAGATTGCTGAAATTTCATATGTCAATTCTAGCAATGATTCTATTTGTTTCACTTTTAATTTGGTTAGTGACTATAACATGAATGAAATTTTTATGGTGGATCAAATATGTATTACTTGTGTTAAAATGGCCGTATTGAACATTGTGTTACCTTGGTTAGATGGTTTACATTTTGCTACATGTGAGCATGCTTTTACACATATGTTTGGTTTGCCACAATTCTTGTTAAGTACATGTGCTACTGAATTATACTTCACTTATATTTGCAAATTGAGTTGCAACTTTCATGATGAGAATAATAAACTTCTTAACACCTTTGAGTGCACTACTAAAAACAAATTTGATCATAGATATTCTGTGAGAACACTTGATTTGATACTACACAATATAAAAATGTATACATTCATGTCTCTCCTTTTGATCATGATTTTTTGAGCTTCACTTACATTTGCAATTATGATTGCTATTTTATGGGATGCTATGACAATTATGTGATGTTTGCATGCAAATTTCGTGGTCACATGCCATTTGCAAACTTCTATGATTTGCTAACAACTAATGCACCACATTATAGATACATGTATTGTGCATACACGTTGTTCTTTTTGTTTCTTCCACTTTCAGCATACAACAAGCCGAGGATGTCTTGTCTTGAAGAAAGGGAGTATGATAGGGATATAATAGAGGTCCATGAAGATTATTCATGCTTAAGTTGGAAGGAAATATTGAGCCTCACTGATGTTTATTATAAGGTGAATTCTTTCCTAGTAATAAATAATGTTTGTGTTTATGAGAATGTTATACTATCTAAGCCTATGAATTTATGTATTATTAGGTTTATTAATAACACAAACATGGATGGATAAGAGGAAGCAAGTAGCAAAGGAAGGAGGCGTGGAAAACAATAACAAGGAAATAATGTTTCAGTTCGGACTGCCAGAAGTCCCGAATTTGAAATAGTCATGGATTCTTCATACGGGCTCCAAATACAGCAAACGAGCACTATTCGATTAGGAAATTTGAAGAGCTTTCCAATGGATCTTGCCCCATCAAAAATTCGACTCATGCAAGCCGTGGTGACTAAAAGAATCCACGAATAGTATTCTGCTAGTTTCCAAATAGACTCCAATTGGCTGCACCCATGTTGGGTCAGTTTGTATCCGAGTTGGAGGATTCCAAACGAGTAGGAATAGATCAATTTCATGGGAAACATCCCCTCCCTCATATATATCTACCACCTGCGTGTGAAATAGGATAGACCAAGTTAAAATTAAACCCTAGTTTTCCTAGATAACCATGTTCATCTGAAAATTATCCCCACCTGTTGGTGGTGTTACCATTGCAAAGTTGTGTGATATCTTGTTATTCCAATTGGGAATAGGGGGATACATGACCACTCATGATCTTTGATTGCGTGTGCAAGAGTGTGTAGTTGAGAATATCCAAAGGGATTGATTGTTGTTGCATTGGCAATGGGGGTCATCCAAGTGTGAGGTCTCAGTGTAGCACTAGTTATCACAAAATCCAGAAAATCCACAAAAAGAGAGAGAAGCTCAATGAGAAGATCGGGCCACCCCATATCACTTCAATTGTTGTAGCTTGTCACAGAGAGTTCTAATATAATTCCTTGGAACGAATCTTTCTCTTAGCAATTGCTTCATCTCTCTCCATGTACTAACTTCTGGTTGTTCTTGTTCTTCCCTCAAACTTGTAATGTCATCCCACCACAAGAGAGCATAGCCATCAAAACCAGAAGACGCAATCTTTACTTTTCTCTCCTCAGGATACTCATGTAATCTCCATAGCTTCTCAATTTTCAGCTCCCACATCAAGTATTCTTCCACATCTTCATCATCACATGTGAGACTAGGGATAGAGAATTTTGGTTTTCCGAAGCCATCATTATCTCTATTGTTATCCACAGGAATTCTCCTTGCATATCCTCCACGACCTCCATGTACATTACCTCTCCCATCATCCAAATCATCATTTGATGGAGGTCTTTGTTGTTGGGCAATCAATGTAGCTAAATTCTCAATTTGTCTTGTCAAATTTTCTGCATAGCTTCAAGAGATTCTTGTGTGGCCGAAGCTTCAATTTTGAGGTCCATGTTCCTCAACTCCTCTCTCAAAGAATCAACACTTCTAGCAACCTCAGCAGTAATTCTTTTGTAAATTGTATCTCTCAAAGCTTCATACTCATTCCACTTGACCACCTCATCAGGTTTCTTCCTTGCCTGCACATCAACATCACTAGAATAACTCATGATTAATATGTTAGTAACAAAATAATCAATGGGTTGTGGTGCTCTCTCACAACTCACTCAAAACCAAGCAAAGAAGTGCTTCACTTACTGTTCAAAAGTGAATAGGATTGACTTACCAACAAGGAGCAATGATAAATGTGCTAAGTGTGAGAAGAGAATAACCAGGCTATCAAGTATCACAATGTGATGAGGACATCCCTAGTGCTTCTACACTTTCTCCCACTGATGATGAGGTTATTCAAGAGAAACAAGATGAAGTGAGAATTAGACCAATGACAATATCAAGAACTAAATTATTACAACAACAGGTGAATTCTCTCTTATTAGAATATGATGTTTGTTTTAATGAGAACTTTATACTACCTAAATCCATGCACTTATGTATACTCAGGTTTGTTGATAACACAAGCATGGAAGGAGGAGCACATCAAGAGGAGATGGAAAACATAGAGGAGCTGCTGGAAAACAAACATCAGAAGGTGGAAAACAGAAGTTTATTGGTGGAAAACAAGCACATGTTCATGAAGAATCAAGATGGTGCTATTTTCCACAAGGAGGGTGCACCACATATTGTTGTTGCGCCATAGGCTAGTGGACCTGCGTGTCCAAGGTGGCCGCACCCCTTTGTGGGTCCGTTTGTATCCCTAGGAGTCCAAATAGAGTCCAAAACCGAGTCCAAGTTGGGTTCTATTCGGGTCTGGTTTGGTGCTTGCGCAACACCCCTTGTGGCCGCACCATATGCCCTCATATAAACCGCCTAGTGTGATTTAGAGAGGTAGACTACGATAAACCAAAACCCAATACTTCTAGATTGTATTGCTTGAACCATTCATCTTGAATCATACAACCATTGCAAATCTGAGTGTATTCTGTTGTTCCATTGGGAATAAGGAGAAACAGGACCACTTGTAGTCGGTGGCTACTTGTGCAAGAGCGTGGAGTCTCGAATATGCAAAGGGATTTGAGTGTTGTTGCAATTGGTAACAGGGTTTAGCTAAAGGAGAGAGAGAGGTATCACATTGTTTATCAAGTTATCAGAAAGTTCATCGAGAAGATTGGGCATCCCCTTATCACAATGCAAACAGGGTATTTGGTGGGGCTTGGTTGGGAATCCTAACAACACCAAAATAACAACTCCCATGCAGTGTCTAATGCGATGAAAACACTAAAGGAACACACTCAGTCTGGGTGACAAATGTGGCTTAGCAATTATATGGAAGAGTTATTGCAAGCACTAGAAAGACACTAGCAAATACTCTATGAAAACAGGCAAACGATTGCTCAAATGTCCACAAAATATCCAAGATGATAGGCTTCCACTAGTGATATGCCCTTATTCAGCTCTTGAAAGAAAGAGAGAATGATCAAACTCAACTAGACGGCAGTTCCTCTTGTTCAAACCTCTCTTGCCGAGTCTTCTCCTCATAGCGAGTTTCGCTCTCGCTTCGCGTGTCCTATACTGACTGTTCAAAATGAATTGATTGTGAAAGACAAGTGTTTCATTCCCCTCCCTAATCGTTGAATTTCTATCTACACCGGGACTATAATATCAGATTGGGGAGGAAGATCGGAATTAGCAATTGATAAAAAAGAAAGGATATGGGCTCGCGTGAGTAGAAAACAAAAGATATCTATTCTAGTTCTATCATCAGCTATGGGTTCGAATCTAAGAGAAATTCTAGATAATGTTTCCTTCCCTGAATTTTTTTTGTCTTTCCCGAATGCTAAGGAGAAGAAGAGGATTGAGTCAAAAGAAAAAGCTATTTTGGAGTTTTATCAACAATTTGCTTGTGTAGGTGGGGACCTGGTATGTTCGGAGTCCTCTTTTTCCATTCGACAATCCGATACTGCTCTAAAAGCAGTTGACGGATTTCGTCCAGCCTAGCCCGCCGTGCCTCCTCTTCCTGCTCGACAGCAAGGAAATCAGGCGCCGGCTGATTTACTGACGGTTCTGAGGAATCTCCACTCTCGGAATAGAGACAATCCATTAACGCATCCATAGAGCGGGTGCTCTCGGAGGCCGGGACGGAAGCTTCGGCAGGGTTTATAGGCAGCATATGCTCGCCTGCCGTCTGGGCATTCCCGCCCAAAAAAGCAAATAAACTAATAATAAATAAAAAAATGCAATATGAAGCGCATTGGCGCCGAAAGTATATAACAAACCCACACCTTGGTAGCCAGGCGTGATACTTCGGATAAACTGGAGTACATATATGAGAGACCTGTGCTAAAACCTTTTCTCGAGATATCTTCCAAATTCTTAGGGTCCTTGCTCTGGATCTTATGTCTCAGCCTCTTTTTGATTTTTCTCTCTTTCTATTTTTTTTATAATTTTTCTCTTTTTCTTTATTTTTTCGATTTTTTCAATGGCCTTTGAATCAACTAGGAGCAACAAGTTATGGAATAACAGAAAAGTGGACAGAAAGTTGATCAAATTGAGCAGCCTGTAGAGCAATAAAGCAGCTAGTGTTTGGGTTTTGGGTACCTAAAAGTTGCTGTAGAATGGTTGTGTCTAGGGCTTATCAAAGATCTGAACAGAAACCTAGAGATAAAATAAGCAATAAAAAAAAAAAAGTAAAGAAAACGGATGAAAACCGAGCTCACGACTGAAGTTTTGGTCACGACAGAGAAACATCGAGAAACGCCGTCGCGGCAGAGCGTGTGGTTGCTGCGGGTGTGTGTGCGGGTGGGCGCACGGTGGGTATTTGTGCGCGTGCGAGCGAATCCGACAGGGGCTAGGCGCGCAGACTGGCGGCAGAGCTTTTGCTCGATTCCGTGCCGCGGCAGGACTAGGAGTCCGAGTGCGACTAGTAGGTAGAGTGCGCGCGGTAAGGAAAATTCGTTATGCGCGGCTGGTTTGGTATGCGCGTGCTGGAGCCCGAGCGTGGAACGGTGCGGTGTCGCGGCAGAGGATTTACGCAAACGCGTGCCACAGTACGATCGGATTGGAATCCGATTAGAGCTAGGACCGAGGGCTTTTGTGCTAGAATTTATTGTGATCGCGTGAGATGAACTCGAGGCAAATCCAAACACTTCCCCACGGTAGACAACTTGAGAACAAAATCAACCTGCCAAGGCAAGCTGTAGGTCTTGTTTCCCGAGGTATAGAGCACACGGCAGCATCTATTTTTGTTGAGATTTTCGGTATAGAAACAAAAGACAAGAACTAGATATCCGTAACCCGAAAACATGAAAAACTAAAAATAGAAAAACAGGAACGCAAATAACCAAGAAACAACAATTAGAGTAGCAATTTGGTGTTGATCTAGGCTCTGGAAAAATCTAAACCTAATATTTTTGTATGATTTTTTCTGGATAGGAATAAAAACAACTAAAACTAGGGATAACTTTGCTCACCGAGTAAACCCGAGAATCTGATACCAAGATGATAAGGGGTGGACCGATCTTCTCAATGAGCTCTCTCTCTTTTTGTGGTAATTTTATAAATTTTGTGATAAATAGTGCTACACTGAGACCTCTCACTTGGATGACACCTGCTGCCAATGCAACAACAATCAATCCCTTTGGATATTCTCAACTACACACTCTTGCACTCGCAATCAAAGATTATGAGTGGTCCTGTATCCCCATATTCCCAATGGAATAACAAGATATCACGCAACTTTGCAGGTATACTTCAAGATGAATGCTTAGCAGCAATACAATCTAGAGGATAGTGGTTTTTGGTTTAAACTTGTTCTACCTCCACAACTCGCAGGAGGGGAGTATTTAAAGGTGGTGGTACGGCCACAAGGGCTCCCTTCCGCAAGCACACCCCTACTAGTACTAGGACTCCTACTTGGACTAGGAGGACTTGACTTGGACTCCTACTTGGACTAGAAAAGATACAAACCGACCCACTTTAAGGAGTTTGGCCAATTATGGTATACAAACCATACCTACATAGAGTAGGATTTCTATATGGCGCATTGGTATTCAATGGGGCGCCCTCCTCTTGTTTTCACTCTCTTCTAGTGCGGAATAACAAGCTAGAAGTTGTTTTCCACACTTCTATGATTGTTTTCACCATCTTGTATGATTGTTTTCACCATGGTACACTTGTTTTCACCATCTTGTATGTTTGTTTTCACCATGGTAGTCTTGTTTTCACCACTTGTAGTCTTGTTTTCCAGCATCTCCCTTTTTTTTCCAGCTCCTCTTGGTTGTTTTCACCCATCATGCTTGTGTTATCAATAACCCTAATCATACATAAATGCATATACTTAGGAAGTATACAATTATCATAATCACAAACATCATAATCAATAAGGAGTGAATTCACCTGTTGTTGTATGAGCTTGGACTTTGACCTTGTTATAGGTCACAGTCTCACTTCATCTTGTTTAAGTGGCAATGTACTAGGGATGTCATCATCACATCATGTGGCAAACACTCTTCCCACTCCCGCAGATTCTTCTTTATCATGGCTCGCAACAATGTGGATAATGTGCGATTCACCACCTCCGTTTGTCCATCAGTTTGGGGGTGACAAATAGTAGAAAACAACAGCTTTGTCCCCAGCTCTGCCCATAGTGTCTTCCAGAAATAGCTCATGAACTTAACATCACGATCAGAAACAATAGTCCTGGGTACTCCATGCAATCTCACTATGTCCCTGAAAAACAGATTAGCACTGTGCGACGCATCATCGCTCTTGTGGGATGCAATAAAATGTGACATTTTAGAGAATCGATCCACTACCACAAATATAGAATCATGTCATCTTTTAGTCCTAGGAAAACTTAACACAAAATCCATACTAATGTCTTCCCAAGGTGTAGTAGGTGCAGGAAGAGGAGTATATAATCCATGAGGTTTTAGTTTAGACTTAGCCTTGTTGCAAGTGATGCAACGTCTCACAAACCTCCCCACGTCTCTTCTCATTCGTGGCCAATAGAAGTGATCAGCCAACATCAGCAATGTTTTGTCCCTCCCAAAGTGTCCCATCAATCCACCACTGTGTGATTCCTGCAACAATAACAAATGCAAGGACGACTCGGGAACACATAATTTGTTAGCTCTAAACAAATATCCATCATGCAAATGAAAATTTTCCCATGCTTTCACATTAGTACAATTCGCATATGCATGTTTAAAATCATTATCTTGAGCATACAAATCTTTCACACTCTCCAAACCAGGAATTTTCACATCCAGTTGAGTTAAAAGCATACTTTTTCTAGAGAGAGCATCAACAACAACATTATCTTTGCCTTTCTTGTATTTAATTATGTATGGGAAAGATTCAATGAATTCAACCCACTTAGCATGTCTTTTATTAAGTCTAGATTGGCTCTTAAAAAAACTCAATGCTTCATGATCAGAATGTATGATAAATTATTTTGGCCACAAATAATATTTCCAAACCTCAAGAACTCTAAGAAGTGCATACAATTCTTTATCATAAACAGAATAGTTCAATTGGGCACCATGCAATTTCTCAGAAAAATAAGCAACATGTTTGTTTTCTTGCATAGGCACGCCACCAATACAAATACCAGTTGCATCACTCAATTTCAAATTGTTTGTTGAAATTTGGCAAAATTAATGAAGGGGCCGAAATCAACTTGTTCTTTATCTCATCAAAAGCGATATGTTGTTCAACCCCCATGTGAAATCAACACCCTTCTTAGTTAACTCATTTAAAGGTGCAGCAAGAGTACTAAAATCCTTGACAAATCTTCTATAGAAACCAGCCAATCCATTAAAACTTCTCACTTGACTAACATTTGTTGGAATAGGCCAATTTTTAACAGCTTCAATTTTAGATTCATCTACTTCAATTCCATGTTTAGAAACAACATATCCCAAAAAACTGACCTTGTCTTTGCAAAAAGTACACTTAGCAAAATTACCATATAATTGATTTTCTCTTAATACATGCAAGACTTGTCTAATATGATCAACATGCTCATGTTCATTGTGGCTATATATGAGAATATCATCAAAATAAACTACCACAAATCTACCAATAAACTCTCTAAAAACATGGTTCATAAGTCTCATGAAAGTACTATGTGCATTAGTTAAACCAAAAGGCATCACTAACCATTCATATAAACCAAATTTAGTGTCGAAAGCAATTTTCCATCCACCCCCTCTTTCATCCAAATTTGATGGTAACCACTATGCAAATAGATTTTAGAGAAAACGGCAGCACCACTTAATTCACCTAACATGTCCTCCAAACAAGGTATAGGATGATGATAACGAATATTGATGTTGTTAATTTCTCTACAATCTACACACATGCGCCAAGTACCATCTTTCTTAGGGACTAAATTAACAGGATCAGGACATGGAGATGAGCTAATTCGAATATACCCTTTATCGAGAAACTCCTACACTTGTTTCTGAATTTCCTTGGTTTCTTAAGGATTTGTCCTGTAAGGGGCTCGGTTTGGTAATGTGGCTCCAGGGATCAAGTCAATCTGGTGCTCAATGCCATGCAATGGTAGCAGCCCTGCTCGTACCTCCTATGGAAAAACATCATCAAACTCCTCTAACACATGAGAAACACCAAGAGGAATAGGGGTCATGTCAGTAGAAACCAAAATTTCTCCCTTGTGCGTAAGAACTATAGAAAACATATTAGGGTCCTCACTAAATTCTCTCAAGTCCTCTTCAGTGGCTAGCATACATAATAGGCTCACTTCCTCACTTTTATTTTTACCACTCAGCTTGTTTTTATCACTCACAGAAGGATTACTCTCTTATTTTTCTCTCTCACTCTCCTTTTCTAAATTCACTTCAGTTTTTTTACGAGACTCATTTACAATTTGCTGTGGTGTCATAGGTCTCAAAATAATGTCCTTCCCATGCCAATTCAACTGGTATGTGTTAGCTCTCCCATTATGTAACATTCCTGTCAAACTGCCATGGTCTTCCAAGCAACATGTGACAAACAGTCATGGGAACAACATCACACTCAATAGTATCAGTATATGGCCCATTTGGAACTCCACTCTCACCATGCAGCTCACCTTCATCTCTCCTTTATCACTTAGCCACTGTATGTAATAAGGATGAGGGTGTGGAATATACTTCAATTTCAGCTTTGCACATAGCTCTTTACTAGCTAGATTTCTGCAAATCCCTCCATCAATAATAACTTTGCAAGCCATTTAGAACCTACAATTGCTTTGGTTTGGAAAAGATTGCACTCCTGATTTTCTGGAGAAGGAAAAACACTCAAAGCAGCAACATTTTGTGAGCAAACAATAGTGGGGTAATGTGTGGCATAAGCATCAAGGGGACCTCCTTGCTCCTCACAATCATCCTCCTCATCATGATCAGCATCATCACCAGTCTCATATTCATTGTCAGCATTAACAAACATGGTTTTCTTATTGGGACACTCTCTCTTGAAGTGGCCTTTTCCTCCACATGTATGACAAGACATGTCTCTTTTGCCGGCCGTAGAAGAAGTGGATCCACTAGCACTTGCTGATGGTTGCACTTGCCTCCTAGAAGTTGAGGGGGTGCTTTCGGGCTTGGGTTTAGAAACCCCACGGCTAGGTGCTGGTTGTGGTGATGGTGATGAAAAACCAGAAGTTCGAGGGGGTAAACACCCTCCTAGCACTCATCTTTGCCTCCCCGGCTAGCTGTGATTCTGCCTCTCTTGCATGATGTAAATTCATATCATTATATTGGAGGTGCCTCACAATGCTTCTGATTTTGAATTGCAAACCTGAGAGCAAACGTTGCATAGCATGTTCTGGTTCTTCTCTCACTTTGGCCCTCTGAATAATCAACTCCATCTCTCTATAATAAGCATCAACAGACAATGTACCTTGCTTCAATTGCTGCAATTTATCATATAATGTTCTCACATAATGCTTTGGCAAAAATATTCTCCTCATGAGTTGCTTCATAGTAGCCCAAGTAACAATTTTTGGATCACCATTTTCTTCCCTCAATTGTGTAATTTTATCCCACCACAAAAGAGCATAACCATCAAAACTAGACGAAGCCAATTTAATCTTCCTATCTTCATTGTATTCATGCAATCTCCATAGCTTCTCAATTTTCAGCTCCCACATCAAATATTCTTCTACATCATGATTATCAAAAGTGAAAGGAGGAATAGAAAATTTTGGCTTGCCCAAACCATCATCTTCTCTATTGTTTTCATGCAATTGTACCCTCCTAAGAGCAACAAAACCACCACGACCATGATGAGCATGGGCTCGGCCTGGCTCCCAATCATCATCATCATGCACTTGATGAGCCCTCTGTTGCAATTGAGTAGACAATTGAGCAATTTGCCTAGTCAAATTAGTGATAGCTTCTTGCATAACATCAATAGATTCTTGAGTAGCAACCTTTTCAATTTTGAGATCCATCTCTTGCGAATACCCAGGGATTTTAGCTAGCACAAGGCAAAACATGATATATAGTGGGGCTTGGTATGGATCCCTAACAACACCAATAATAAGTCCTATTTTCTGTTTGTGATGATAGAAAATAACACCTAGGAAAACACACACCAAAGTGGAGAAAAATATGGCAATGCAATTATATGGATGGAATTATTGCAATGCTCTCGAAAGAAACTAGATATGCTCAATGATATCACAGACACAAGATTGCTCAATGAAATAGGGTCAATATAGTAGTGATGAAACAACTCCAATAACAAAATATTGCAATGTATCTCCAGGCCTTTTTGCATTTTCTATTTTCTGTTTTTCTCTTTTTTTATATATTTTATAACTGGCCGAAAACAACTAGGAGCAAAAATAAACACAATATGATAAATGTGACACAATGTACATGAAAATGAGCAGCCTGGAATGAGCAAGAAATAGCTATTCTTTTGGGTAAAAGGTACCTATAAATTGCTGTAGATAGGCTCTGGCTATGGTTCACAATGATAAGACTTGAAAACCTAAAGAAAGTGTAAAAAAAACTAGACAGAAAAAGAACTATAGCTAACAGAAATCACTCACGGCAGGAAATTGTACCACAGCAGAGAAACGCACAGATTTGCTGTCGCGGCAGCGCGGCTAAGCAGCGTAACGAGGAAAACAGAGCGCACGCGGCCGTTTAGTCGATGCGTGTAACGCGCGTAACAACGCACGGCAGGCAGTGGTCGCGGCAGTGAGTACGTGCGCGACATCGATTTCGCGCAAACGTGTGCCGCGGCAGCGCGCAGGGCTTGCTGCGGGTAAGCGCGCGATGGTGGTGCGCTGGGTATTTGCAACGCGCGGGCGAGGCGGAATCTGAGTGCGGCAAGGAAACGACGCGGCATCGATTTAGCGAGAAAATGTGCCGCGGCAGAAAAACGAGTCCAACTCGAATTGGACTAAAACTGCCAAACGGATTGGAATTTTTTTGTGGTGTTTTTGTGGACGCCGCAGGAACAACACGAAGAACACCTAGAACCCTAAACCTAGTCCGAAAACTAAAAGACACAAAAGAGGAAAAGGAACACGAAATCAACACAAAACATCAACTAAGACTCGATAGGGGTGATGATCTACGGCTATGGCAACAACTACTCCTGTTTTTTGTGGCTTTTTCGGTGGATAGGTAATAAAAACAAAAAATCTACTAGAGCAAGGTTAGCTCACCGAGTCAACCTGTAAATCTGATACCAAGATGATAAGGGGTTGCCCGATCTTCTCGATGAACTCACACGATAACAAGGATCTGATAACTTGTGTCTCTCCACGAACTCTCCGGCTAATTCCTGATGTCAATTGCAGCAGCAACCAATCCCTTGGATATTCGTAAATCCACACACTTGCACGAGCAGCCACTGACTACTAGTGGTCTTGTATCAACTGATTCCCAGTGGAATAGCAGATAATACGCAAAACTTGCAATATGATCAATTCCTGATGAATGCTTAGAGCAATCAACAATGGAGTTCTAGGGTTTATGTTTAAAGGTAGTCTAAACCTTCACCACACGCAGGTGGGAGGTATTTAAGAGAGAGGGGGTGCGACCAAAGACCAATTCGCACCACCCCTGGACCTGACTTGGGTTTTTACTCAAACATGAGTTGGACTCGACTCAAAGGGATACAAACCACACATGGCATTATTCCACACGTGTGGGAGGACCTAGGACATGTCCTTGGTGCCCCATAAGGCACAATGCGCCACATAGCAATTTTGGGCTGGGACACCCTAGGACATGTCCTTGGTGCTCCCAACTCTATCAAATTTAGCTCCATCCTCCTTCTTCTTTCTTGTGCTACCATGATCTTCTCCCTCCATGTGTTCTCCCTTGTATGGCACCATTGTTCCAAGCTCCTCTCCTCCAATAATGCTTGTGTTATCAATAACCTAAATCATACATAAATGTAGGGATTTAGGTAGTATAAAATTCTCATAACAACAAACATTATAATTTAATAGGAGTTAGTTCATCTGTTGTTCTATTAGTTTGGTTCTTCATCTAGTCATTGAACCAATCCTCACTTCATCATGTTTCTCTTGAACAGCAACATCATCTTCAATGGGAGAAATATTAGATGTACTAGGGATGTCCTCATCAACTAATAATACGGGACATAGAGAATAATCAAAGCAACAAAAAAGCAGATGGTTGAGATTATGCTACGAAATAACTAGCTTTATAAATATCAAATAATACGTAGTTTCATCATCCATGAGAATTTGCAAACATGAAGATTTGGAATCCAAACTATATGCCTACTATTTGACGGAGAGGGCGACAACGACTGACCCTCGCACCGGTCGAATTGTCGGCGTCTGGGAGGCGGTCTCTCTCTATGTCGGGGAACACATCGTCTTCGACATCTAGTTCTCGATTTGTCACGCTGCTTGAAGAGGCTGGCGGGGAGGAGGTGGGATAGTACGGGGGAGCGTTGTCGGCGAAGAAGATCTAGAGGCAGAGACGAATGCGGCGGTGTGGTGGCCGCAGTGTTCTCAGAGGAGCGGCTTGTTTCCCGTGAGTACATCCACTGGTAGCGAAAGAGCGGTGACAATATCACACGAGAGTTCTGGAAGGACATTGGATACACGACACCAGAATCGAGGTTCTAGGAGAGGACGTCTTAGGCCGATTCCCAAGGTATGTCTTCGTCGTGTTGCAGATCAGCAAGGGAGCGGTTGCCAGGGAGTTGTCGTTCGGCATCTCCGTTGTTGGTTCATCTTGGAGGTGTAGGGGGCGCGGTGGTCCTCACGCAAGATTGTGGTGGGTGCTGAAGCTACACATGGAGTGGCAGGGTCCTATACCTCGACCTCGGATCATGCCCCCTATATGCCTTGGCGGGTTCTTCTTCGACAAGCTCAAGGAGGCGTTGGAGTGTCGGGGTGTGGCGGTGGCAGTGCAGCCGGATGCTGGCAAGATGGAAGGGTAGGTGATGAGGATATCCCTACATCTTTACCTCATGAAGAAGTTGTTATCCAAGAGAAGCATGATGAAGTGAGACTTGGACCAATAACTAGATCAAGGGCCAAGCTACTAGAAGAACATGTGAACTCAGTCCTAATTGAATATGATGTTTGTGCTTATGAGAATTTTATACTACCTAAGTCTATGCATTTATGTATGATCGGGTTATTGATAACACAATCATGGAGGTTGAAAACAACAAGGAGGAGCTGGAAAATAACATGGAGATGCTGGAAAATAAGTCACATGTGTGGGAAAACAAGAATGCACTCGACGAAAAAAATGTTTCCCAGTTGGAAAACAAAGTTTACAAACTGGAAAGCAATTAAGTGTTATTGGAAAACAAGTGAGGATGGCGCCCCAATGAATATTGATGCACCCTAGATAGATTCCTACTGTATTAGGACTTGGCATGCGTGCCATATGTGACCGAACCCAACATGGGTCGGTTTGTATCTTTCTTCGAATCCTAGTAGGAGTCCTAGTCCGAGTTGTGGTAGAGGTGCCTGCGCAATACCCCTCGTGGCCGCACCCCTCCCTCTTAAATAGCTACCACCTGAGTGTGGGTTAGAGGAGAACTAGTTTAAACCAAAAACCCTAGCCTCTGAATTTTATTGCTGCTAAGCATTCATCTTGAAGTATACTGCTGCAAATTTTACGCGCTATCTTGTTGTTCCACTGCGAATAAGGGGATACATGACGCCTCTGATGAGGACATCCCTAGTTCTTCTACACATTTTCCTATTGAAGATGTTACTGTTCAAGATAAGCCCAATGAAGTGAGGCTTGGTCCAATGACAAGATCAAGAACTAAATTATTAGAACAACAGGTGAATTCTCTCTTATCAGAAAATGATGTTTGTTTTCATGATAACTTTATACTACCTAAATCCATGCACTTATGTATACTCAGGTTTGTTGATAACACAAGCATGGAGGGAGAAGGACATCAAGAAGGGCTGGAAAACAAACATGACAAGGTGGAAAACAAGTGTTATATGCTGGAAAACAAGACCATATGCATGGAGGAAGAAGGAGGCATTGTTTCCCATGAGTTTCCAAGAGAGAAAGAGAAGCCAGGAATTGAAGAAGATGGAGTTGGGAGGAGCAAGGACATGTCCTTGGGGGTACCAGCCCATACTTATTATTGGTGCGCAATGAGGCATATGGGGGCACCAAGAACATTTCCTAGGGTGTCCCATACGGATTGCACCAAGGGCCTGCATGCCCCTTTGGCCGAATCCCTTATTGGGTCGGTTTGTATCTAGTTGATCGAGTCAAAACTATTAGATTGAGTCCAAATAGGTTTGGGCTAGGTGTGCTTGCGCAATGCCATTGTGGACGTACCCCTACCCCTCATATAAACCCCATAACTGCGAGTTAGAGAGGCAGACTACGATAAAACATAAACCCTAGAATTCTTGGATTGTATTGCTCATAAGCATTCATCTTGAATTGTTACTACCTTGCAAATCTGAGTGTATTCTACTGTTCCATTAGGAATAAGGAGAAATAGGACCACTTGTAGTCGGTGGCTACTTGTGCAAGAGTGTGGAGTCTCGAATATCCAAGGGGTTGAGTGTTGTCGCAATTGGTGGCAGGGTTTAGCCGGAGAGTTCGTGGTAATACACGTGTTATTATCATCAAGTTATCAGAGAGTTAATCAAGAAGATCGGCATCCCCTTATCATCTTGGTATCATATTACTGGGTTTACTCGGTGAGCAGTTTTTCTCCCTTTAGATTCGAGTGTTTTCATACCTATACAAAAAAAGCCTCACAAAAAGATTGTTAGATCATTGCCATAGCTTTAGACCCTAGTTTTCAATTTCTAGTTGCTGTTTTGTTATTGATCTTGCGTCCCTTTTATGTTTTTGAGTCATTAGTTTTCGGCTAGGGTTAGGGTTCTGAGTTGTTCTTAGTTTCCGAGTTGACTCTATACACAAAAATCCCAAAAAAATTAGCTACCCGAGTTGCTTTGCTCTTCCAATCCGAGTACTAGTCCAATTACTACCACGCCACAAAACTTCCTACTTTCCTGCCGCCGTTTCTTCCTAGTCCTACTCGGTTTGGGTGTGGTTTGCTTGCGGAACACCAAGTTGATCGAATTCGCTGTCGTGGTTCATCTAATTGCACTTGGATTCGCATCCTACCGCGGCACAGAAAGCAACAAAATGCTGCCCTGGGCTTCCTAGGGCAAGTCGAACTCATTTCCTGCCGCGGCACAAAAACCGTCGTTTCCCTGCCGTGACCACGCACAACACACCAAGCACGCTCAATCCCTGCCGTGAACACGCACGCGCGCTGCCGCGGTACAAAACCGAGCAGTTTTGATGCCGCCACGGCAGAGAAAACACCAATTTTCTGCCGCGAGTTCCGTGTGCATCTTCGAAAGTTTTTAATTGTTTTCTTTCGTTTTTCTTTGCAATTTTCTTTAGGAATTCAAGTCTGATCATTATGAAACATAGACACAACCTTTCTACAACAAATTATTAGGTATCTTACCCATAAGACTAGCTATATTTTTCTCACAACAGGCTGCTCATTCTCATTACAATTTTTGTGTCACTTTGTAATCACTTGTATATTTTCTCCCAGTTGATATTGGCCATTGGAAAAGTACAAAAAAATAGAAAAAGAGAAAAGTATAAAAAAGGAGAGAAAACAGAAATATAAAAGAGGCCGAGAGCATCATTTACTCAATTGTGATTGGAGCTGTTTTGTTATTGCTATATCTTGACACTATCAGTTGACCAATCTTGTGCCTGTTTATCTTGAGCTTGGCTAGAGTCTTTCGATTGCATTGCAAAATCTCATCCATATATTTGCTTTGCCACATTTGTCTCCTTTGGTGTGTGTTTCCTAGGTGAAATTTTTGTATCATCACAAACAACAAATAGGATTGTTACTTGGTGATTGTTAGGTATCCATACCAAGCCCCACTAAATAACCTGTTTTGCCTTTGTGAGAGCTAAAATCCCTGGGTATTCTATTCTTCACACCAAGTCACATTAGTTGCTATTACTTGTTGTTAAGTTATTCTATTCACTTTGGAACGGTAAGGATCACCTCTTTGCTGGTTTTTGAGTGAGTTGAGAGAGGCACCACACCATATAGCAATTTTTATTTCACTAACCTATTAATCATGCCTTCTTCTAGTGATGTTTCTACGCAGGCTAAGAAGGAACATGGTGATGAGGCAGTGAAGTGGACATAATTGGAGGAGATGAGAGACCAATTGACTACAACGATTGAGTCAAAAAAATTCAGAATTGCATTCTTTGATTGACAAGACTGGTGTGGATCTTGATACCACTCTTCAGAATTTGGGTTTACAAGTTTATACTATTGCTAATACAGCTGCTTCCACACAAGAGCAAGTTACCACCATGCAAACAGATCTTACAAATTTTACTACACAAATGGCTGCCTTGACAACTTTGGTGAATCAAAGGCTCCCTGTTCAGGAGGATAATGGTAGTGCTCTTGGTGACTTTGATAATGATGAGGGCAATTTTATGCCTCAAGGCTGATGGGGAGGTAGAGGCAATGCTGGTGGCCATGGCTTTGTAGCAAAGAGGGTCCAAGTGCAAGAACCAAACCGAGAGGATGATGGTCTTGGCAAACCAAAATTCATGCTCCCTTCTTTCAATTTTGATACTGATGATGTAGAAGAATATCTCATGTGGGAACTGAAAATTGAGAAATTATGGAGGATGCATGAGTACACTGAGGAGAGGAAAATTAAACTTGCTTCTTCAGGTTTTGATGGCTATGCTTTGCTATGGTGGGATAATATTACAAGAACAAGAGCAAGAAATAGAGAACCTGGCATTGTTACATGCAGAGAGATGAAGAAAGTTATGAGAGACAGATTTGTGCCCAAAAATTATCTAAGAACATTATATGACAAGTTACAACACTTGAGACAAGGTACAAATTCTGTGGATGCCTATTTCAGGGAGATGGAGCTGATTATGCAAAGAGCTAGAGTGAGGGAAGATACAGAACATACTATGCAACGTTTTCTCTCAGGCTTGCAATTTAAAATCAAGAGCATTGTTAGGCATGCGCAATATAATGATATGAATGAGCTATTACATCAAGCAAGGGAGGCAGAAAAGCACCTGGCCGAGGAGGCTCTTATGGTTCAAAGGAGGAATTTTACTCCTAGATCTTCTTTTTCATCACCGCCACCACAAACATCCCAATTTCGTGGTGCAACTCCTTCTAAACCCGAGACTAGTACCTCTACATCCAAAAAATCAGCACAACCAGCAGCAAGTGCTAGTGGATCCACTATGTCCACAACAAGAAATAGAGATATGAGCTGCCATACTTGTGGAGGGAATGGTCACTTTAAGAGGGATTGTCCTAATAAAAAGATCATGCTTATTAATGAGGATAATAATGAGTATGTAACATTTGATGATGCTGATCCTACTGAGGAGGATACTTATGATGATGATGGTCCAATTGATGCATATCCTTCTAGTTATCCTACTATTGTTTGCACACCAAGAAAATATAGTGTTCTCCCAAGTCCAGAAAGCCAAAGATGCAATTTATTCCAAACTAGAGCAATTTTAGGCCCTCAAATGGCTTGCAAAGTGATTATTGATGGAGGAAGTTACAGGAATTTAGCAAGCAAGGAGTTGTGTGCAAAGCTGAAATTGAGATATATTCCACATCCTCATCCTTGTCATATTCAGTGGCTTAGTGATAAATGAGACATGAAGGTGAGCCACATGGTGAGAGTTGAGTTTCAGATTGGACCATACAAAGACACCATTGAGTGTGATGTGGTTCCTATGTCAGTTTGTCACATGTTGCTTGGGAGACCTTGGCAGTTTGATAGAAGTGTGATACATAATGGGAGAGCTAATACCTATCAACTGAATTGGAATGGAAAGGACATAATTTTGAGGCCTATGACACCACAACAAATTGTAAATGAGTCTCGTCAACAAAGTGATGTGAATCTTTAGAGGGAGTGAGAGACATGAGAGGGAAAACAATAGTTCTATGTGTGAAAATAGCAAAGCCAATCTGAGTGGTAAAAATAGAAGTGAGGGAGTGAGCCTATTATGCATGTTAGCCACCAAAGAGGACTTGCGAGAATTTAGTGAGGATCCTAGTTTGCTTCCTATAGTGCTTATGCACAAGAGAGAAATATTGATTTCTAATGACACGACCCCTATTCTTCTTGGTGTTTCTCATGTTTTACAGGAGTTTGATGATGTTTTTCCATAGGAGGTACCAGCAGGGCTGCCACCATTGCGTGGCATTGAGCATCAAATTGATTTGATTCCTAGAGCCACATTACCAAACCGAGCACCTTACAGACCGAGCACCTTACAGAACCAATCCCCAAGAGACTAAAGAAATATAGAAACAAGTGCATGAACTTCTTGATAAATGGTATATTCGAATTAGCCTATTTCCATGTGTTGTTCCTCTTATTTTAGTTTCTAAGAAAGATGTTACTTGGCGCAGGTGTGTAGATTGTAGAGCAATTAACAACATCACTATTCGTTATCGTCATCCTATACCTAGTTTGGAGGACATGTTAGATGAATTAAGTGGTGCTGTTGTTTTCTCCAAAATTGATTTGCATAGTGGTTATCATCAAATTAGGATGAAAGAGGGGGATGAATGGAAAACAACTTTCAAAACAAAATTTGGTTTATTTTTATGGTTAGTGATGCCTTTTGGTTTAATTAATGCACCTAGTACTTTCATGAGACTTATGAACCATGTTTTGAGAGAGTTTATTGGTAGATTGTGGTAGTTTATTTTGATGATATTCTCATATATAGCCACAATGAACATGAACATTATATGGTAATCTTGCTAAGTGCACTTTTTGCAAAGATACGGTCATTTTTCTGGGATATGTTGTTTCTAAACATGGTATTGAAGTGGATGAATCTAAAATTGAAGCTATTAAAAATTGGCCTATTCCTATCATTGTTAGTCAAGTAAGAAGTTTTAATAGATTGGCTGGTTTCTATAGAAGACTTGTCACAGATTTTAGTACAGTTGCTGCACTTTTAAATGAATTAACTAAGAATGATGTTGAATTCGAATGGGGGGGGGGGGTTGAACAAGACATTGCTTTTGATGAGATAAAGAACAAGCTGATTTCGGCCCCATTGCTCATTTTGCCTAATTTCAATAAAAAATTCGAAATTAAGTGTGATGCAAGTGGTATTGGTATTGGAGGAGTGCTTATGCAAGAAAAGAACCTGTAGCTTATTTTTCTGAGAAATTGCATGGTGCTCAATTGAACTATTCTGTTTATGATAAAGAATTCTATGCACTTGTTAGAGTTCTTGAGGTTTAGAAACATTATTTGTGGCCAAAAGAATTTATCATACATTCTGATAATGAAGCATTAGATTTTTTAAAGAGCCAATATAGCCTTATTAAAGACATGCTAAGTGGGTTGAATTCATTGAATCTTTCCCATAAATCATTAAATATAAGAAATGCAAAGATAATGTGATTGCTGATGCTCTCTTTAGGAAATTGGATGTGAAAATTCCTGATTTGGAGGGTGTGGAAGATTTGTATGCTCAAGATAATGGTTTGAAACATGCATATGCGAATTGTACTAATATGAAAGCATGGGATAAATTGCATGATAGATATTTGTTTAGAGCTAACAAATTATGTATTCCCGAGTCGTCCTTGCGTTTGTTATTTTTGCAAGAATCACACAGACTTGTTCTAGCGTGCCAGTAGATGCCCGTATCATCCTCCACTTCTTCGAAAGGCGTTGTCCTCAGCGCCAGAAGGTGTTCTCCGACGCTTGTGGCATCAAATTATCATATCGCCACGCTTATACATCCTCAAGTCTTGCTGGCCTGCCACACCACATCCTCACTCTCGGCTAGCTAGACTTGTTCTTGGCGTCATCCATGTTTGGCACCACCAAAATGATTTAGACACATAATCTGTCAAATTGCATCTGTAAACGCAACATGCAAACTACCCCAAACGCAACAGGACACACTCATGTACACCAAGGATCCAAGTAAACTGAATACGCGTGCGAATGCAGTCTAAAATTGTGGAGGTCAACTGAGTGCATCACCCAAGACAAACAGGACAAATTTCTGCACCCTATGAATCCAAATGTACCAAGTTCACCGTCTGTGAAAATATATACTAGTGTCTCTTTTTATTTTGTCCGCGCACAAAAATAGACTTAACCAATTGTCCACGCTTCTTTTTCTTTTTCACAGCTAGACGCAACCGAATAATAATCTTGTACCAGACCAAGCAGTCACGTAGAATAGTCAAATAGAATCCACGTAATGACCGTCTCCTTTTCTTTATTTCTTGACCGTACGCAAAAAGAACGGACATATTATCACGCATAGAGGAAAATACTACCAATCTGATCAGCTCTCCTTCTTCCGATCCAAAACCTTTTTTTTCCTTTCTTTCGTAGCGTCACGTAGACCTTTCCTTGTCTAGGTACATAGGAAATATAGTCTGAAGATACGTGCCTTGATCCCTTCTTTTAATACTACTTCTGCTTGGCAGGTTTCTTGGCCACGTTCGAAATAGCTAGCCAACTAGCGTACGCTCAGTGAGGAAAAAACAATATGCAACAGTTATGACCTAATTACAGGGATGGTGTAATATCCGGCGCGAGGACCGCTCTTCCCCTCGAGAGGATAAGCCCCAAGCTATAGTAGTTTGAGAGTCCGCCGCACGCGGCGAGTTCCGGCCTCCCCGGCCGCCGGCGCCTCTGCTGGTGGTTATGGTGATGGTTTAGGTGCCGGCCCATCGCTTTTTCTAGTTTTAGCTTTGTTTTATTGCCTTCGTGCTGCTTCGGCTTTTTGCCGCTAGGGTTCCAGTCGCCGGAGATCCTGAGCTTCTCCTGCGTACGGCGGAGGTGGTGGGGTGGTTCGTTGAGCTCCAGAGGAAGGAGACGACGAGTAACACCGCTTCCTCGACAGCCCTCCTAATAAAGCTCGTTTGTGGGGCTTTGGAGTCCAGGGTGCGGCGGCTGCTTCTTCTCATTGCTTGTGCTCATGGTGATGCACGGCAGGGAGACGTGACTCCGTTGGCCCTTTGCTTTGAAGCTCGACGGCGGAGGCGTGCGCGCGCTTCAGTGCACGCGATGGAAGCTGGTAATTTCGGAGGAGTTCATCAACGCAGCGCACAGGACGCGGGCGTTATCACCGGCGTGCTGAGCCACTCCTCGTTGGGATCTCTTCCGAGCTTTCCTTCCTCAGAGTGAGGATTTGGTGTGACCTCGGTTTGGAATTCATCATCGGCGACGCCCCAAGTGGCATGCTCCCCGGCGGCGGCGTGGATGCCCGGACATGGTGGTCTGTGAGATGCAGCGGCGGCCGGACCCAGGGACTTGATTGCTTTTCCCACCAGTTTTTTAGGGTTTGGTTCGTAAATTGTGAGGATCTCCTTGTAATTACCCCTTTGTGTGGGTCTCTGTAAATGCCCACTGATGAATACATAGCTTCCTGGTCCTTCGAGGCCTCTTTACTGTTAAAAAAAAAACTAGCGTACGCTCGATCCGATCCCTTTCTCTCTCTATATTTTTTTCTGCTGTTTGTACTATACTGCTTGTACTACACGTACCATGACCGATCCAATCAGCAACTTTAGGTGACACTAATCGCTTCCAATCTTAGGAACCAGGACTCGTCTTTTCACTTGTACGACCTGCTTTTTTGGAGGGCTAGACTCCACGCATATGGAAACCGATATTTATTAGGCCATCCGTATAAAAATATAAGATGTTTTAGTATTTTGTAGATATAATGTACCTAGACATGTTTTAGTGTGTAGATTCATATGAATCTTACAGTAAAACATGTCTAGGTACATATTATCTAGGAAGTGCTAAAACATATTATATTTCGATATGGAGGAAGTAGGTACCAAACTAATTAGCCAGGATAACAAATCAATATCTAAAGATAACATCCTTGCAAGTGTTGGGGCGATTCTCACGCCATGTGTTCCGTCGGCCGTCCGATCGAGCCTGACTTGTGATCTGAACCCTCCGTTTTCTTACCGTGTTGACATAAGAGCGCAGCGCCCCACGGTAGAAACCCTAGCCGCCACGCGAGAGCGCTACCGCCCCGCCCCTTCGCGCCTCCCGCTCCCATTTCACGCCCTCGCACTCCCACCCCTCGACCTCTCCTCCACGCCGTTAGCCGCCGCCTCGCCTAGTCATGCCCTAGTCGTCTCCGTTCTTGCCATCAGCAGGCAGCGGCCGAGAGATCATGGAGTAGGCCGTCCTCGTCGCCACATGGTGCCCGATCCGCAGCGACAAACGGGACGCCGATGTCGTCCTCCTCGCCTTCGTGCTGGCCGCTGCGCTCCACATCCCCGGCATCGTCGCCCCATGCAGGAAGGGGGCACGGCTGTGAGAGCGCCTGCGAGGAGGTGTCGGGAAGGACAATGGCCTGCACCCTGCAGCACTCCTGGCTGGCTTCCTCCTCCTCTCCTCCTCCCCACCGAAGGAAGTACACGGCCAGCAGCACGAACAAACGATTCGAGGATCCCAAGTTATAACTCTCTCTCTTCTTCTTTTGGTACGCAATATGCCTAGATTTGCACCTGTTTCTATGGGGGTTGAAACACTAGAACCGTAAGATACCAATGAGGAAGAAGGTTTGTGAGAGAGCGGCTGGCCTGGTCGTGACAACAGTGCTTTTATATAGATCGGATATATTCCTTCATCCTTGCATCTGATTTAAAATCATCTTCGATAGAAGATTGGAACCAGATCCTATTTGACGCCATGTGTTCCGTCGGTCGTCCGATCGAGCCTGACTTGTGATCTGAACCCTCCGTTTTCTTACCTTGTTGACATAAAAGCGCAGCGCCCCACGGTAGAAACCCTAGCCGCCACGCGAGAGCGCTACCGCCCCGCCCCTTCGCGCCTCCCGCTCCCATTTCGCGCCCTCGCACTCCCACCCCTCGACCTCCTCCTCCACGCTGTTGGCCGCCGTCTCGCCTAGCCATGCCCCAGTCGTCTCCGTTCTTGCCATCAGCAGGCAGGGGCCGAGAGATCAAGGAGTAAGCCGTCCTCGTCGCCACATGGTGCCCGATCCGCAGCGACAAACGGGAAGCCGATGTCGTCGTCCTCGCCTTCGTGCTGGCCGCTGCGCTCCACATCCCCGGCATCGTCGCCCCATGCAGGAAAGAGGCACGGCTGTGAGAGCGCCTGCGAGGAGGTGTAGGGAAGGACAATGGCCTACACCCTGCAGCACTGCTGTCTGGCTTCCTCCTCCTCTCCTCCTCCCCACCGAAGGAAGTACACGACCAGCAGTACGAACAAACGATTGGAGGATCCCAGGTTATAACTCTCTCTCTTCTTCTTTTGGTACGCAATATGTCCAGATTTGCACCTGTTTCTATGGGGGTTGAAACACTAGAACCGTAAGATACCAATGAGGAAGAAGGTTTGTGAGAGAGCGACTGGCCTGGTCGTGACAACAGTGCTTTTATATAGATCGGATATATTCTTTCATCCTTGCATCTGATTTACCTTTTTTTAGATGTATCCTGGAGCCAGAAAATCATCTTCGATAGAAGATTGGAACCAGATCCTATTTGACCAGGTAATTATTGGACCTTTTAGAATGTGAACTATTTTGCCTTTTTAGAATCTGAACCACAGTGCAAGACTGCAAGTTGGTTGGCTCTCTTTTTGTTCAAAAAAATTACTCTTGCAGCTATATTAGAACGACTCCTATTCATGTTAAGGAGAAACTGAACAGTATGTGTGAAGGAAGAATCATCATTTTTATTGGAATCTATTCCTAATGTGTCTCCTTCAGCGAGAGGTGTTATATATATATATATAAATATATTGGAGTTACAGAAGAATTTCCATGTCACAATTCAAGATCTAGTGTTCAGATTGAAGCCTACATTATGAACTTATGTGGTAGAGCATATTGGCTTTGTGACAATTTTTTATCTAACATCTAATGGGTTATTAATAACTTTACACCTTTCATAACACATATTATCGATGGCCTTAGTCAGTCATTTATGTTATATATGATTTTAATGCATGCACCACTTGACAATATACTGTCATATGCTATTTTTATTTGTTAATGACTAAACAAGCCTGAATATTGAAAGATATGTAAGAGTATCCGGGTTATTTATTTTATGTCATGCAAATAGAGTTGTAATAACAAACAGAAAGCCTGCAGTTGTTCATCGTTTAATTGCATTTTTCGTCAGATATGTAAGAGTATCCGGGTTATTTATTTTATGTCATGCAAATAGAGTTGTAATAACAAACAGAAAGCCTGCAGTTGTTCATCGTTTAATTGCATTTTTCGTCAGTTAATCTAGCGCTGGTTTGAGTTGTTCCCCTGGAACATTCTCATATTTACAGTTTTTCTTATGTATTTGTTTAGCATGATATGGTGTATCGAGAAAAAGAGGAATGTAGGATTCTGCTCACCACCATCTCCAGGTGGAGCATGGGACGATCTTCCTCGCGTGGATAAGCTGCATTGGTTCCTGTCTTCTATGGCTCAGTACAACAGAGCATGTACGCTCCACTGCCTCTTCCTCTTCTTCTAGGGTAGATCGATCTATTTGACATATATGCAGTCACTCATTGAAATGTCTTATTATGCAATACATATGTGAATAGGTTATGATCCTAATTTGTCTCATAATCTCTCCTCTGTCATATTATCATTTTTTATGTGCTGATGCAATTTTATATACGCTTAGCATGAGAATGTTTGGGCATGTACAGCTACAATATTTTGCTTCTCTTGATTTTGTGACTTGCCTGCGCAAGCTATTATTGTTAAATAGATGAGTAGTTAATTGTAACATATATTTATGCTAGGTTGTTTGAGATGCACACGTTATATAATAATTCTTTGATTTTTAGTCCATGTTTCTGTTAATTTTATACATATTCAGAATTTTGTAGGCTTATAAAGGCTACTCTGATTGCATTGGCATAAGGTTTAACATTCATGCTCTAGACTTTCTGCCCGCAACTCTCGACAAGGACATGATATGTATGATTTTCTACCTTGATATCATGGATGCCATCGCCACGAGGTTTGTTTGGCCAGCATTGGGTTGCATATATTGAAGTTCAGTTCTTTTCTTGCTCCATTTTTTAAATGTACCGACCTATGTTTCTTTCAAATTGCAACCATTTCGGGCAATTCCATGTGGTGAACAATGGCTACCCCCACTAGAAGATTTATAAAATTAGATGGTGATATGTTGATGTTACCGTCGTATTAAGAAAAAACAGGAAAAAAGAATCAAAGTTTAAGCACACATCTTTAAACGCTACACATGTTCCTAAACTAGACCATGTATATTTTGTGAAGATGTTACATTGTCACTTCCCAATTTATTCTAATGAATCACATAGGAGGATTTCAAGCTTTGCATACCTCAGATAGTTTATATTGTCTCATTGTCCATCTAAATGAAGAGCATTCCAGTTGCTTCTTACTAGATAATATGATGATCCAGGAATTAAATACTTTGGTGCTCAATCCCTCTTAATGGTGGTAGCCCAGAGGGTACTTCTTCTGGAAAAACATCATCAAACTCCTGCAAAACATTAGAAACACCAATAGAAAGAGGAGTCATGTCATTAGAAACTAAAATTTCCCCCTTGTGCATGAGCACTATAGGTACTAAGCTAGGATCCTCTCCAAACTCTCTCAAGTCTTCTTTGGTGGCCAACATTGTTAAAAGGCTCACTCCCTTACTTTTACCACTCGGCCTAGGTTTGTTTTGACCCACGGAATTTGTGTTTTCACTTTCCTCATCTCTCTCACTCTCTTTCTCTAGATTCACTTCAACTTTCTGTCTAGACTCATTCACAATCTGTTGTGGTGTCATAGGCCTCAAAATAATATCCTTATTATTCCAATTCATTGGTATGTGTTTGCTCTCCCATTGTGTGTAACCTTTCTGTCGAATTGCCAAGGTCTTCCAAGTAATAGGTGACAAACTGACATGGGAACCACATCACACTCAATTGTATCTTTGTATTGTCCAATCCGAAATTCCACTCTCACAATTTGGCATACCCTGATTTCTTCTTTGTCATTGAGCCATTGAATATAATATGGGTGTGGCCGTGGAATATATCTCAATCTTAGCTTTGCACATAACTCCTTGATTGCTAGATTTCTACAACTCCCTCCATCAATGATCACCTTGCAAGCCATTTGAGGTCCAACAATTGCCTTGGTTTGAAATAGATTGCATCTTTGGCTCTCATCACTAGGAACAATACTCAAAGATTGTGTGCAAACAATGGTTGGATAATTTGTAGCATTGGCATCAACATGACCATCTTCATCATATGTATCCTCCTCATTAGGATCAGCATCATCTCAAGTCTCATACTCATCATCAGCATTAATAATCATGATTTTCTTGTTTGGGCAATCCCTCTTAAAGTGGCCTTTTCCTCCACATGTATGGAATGTCATGTCTCTATTTTGTGTGGGAGGTGTAGCAATACTAGAACCCGAAGTTGGTGTTGTTGTTTTCCTTGCATTTGAGGTGCTTGTCTCGGGTTTGGCACTTGTATTCCCACGGGTTGCAACAATTGGAGGTGTAGGTGGTGAGAAAACAGATTTTTGAGATGAGAAACTCCTCCTAGCACTCACTTGTACCTCCTCATTTAGCCTCTTCTCAGCTTCCCTTGCTTGATGCAACAATTCACTCATATTGTTATATTGGACATGCCTCATAATGCTCTTAATTTTGAATTGCAAGCCTGACAAGAATCTTTGCATAGTTTTGTCTGGTTCTTCTCTAACCCGATCCCTTTGAAGGATCAATTCCATATCCTTGTAATAAGTATCCACAGATTTAGTACCTTGCTTCAATTGTTGTAGCTTGTCATAGCGAGTTCTAATATAATTCCTTGGAACAAATCTTTCTCTTAGCAATTGTTTCATCTCTCTCCATGTAGTAACTTCTGGTTGTTATTGTTCTTCCCTCAATCTTGTAATGCTATCCCACCACAAGAGAGCATAGCCATCAAAACCAGAAGATGCAAGCTTAACCTTCCTCTCCTCGGGGTACTCATGTAGTCTCCATAATTTCTCAATTTTCAGCTCCCACATCAAGTATTCTTCCACATCCTCAGAATCACAAGCAATACTAGGGATAGAGAATTTTGGTTTTCCCAATCCATCATCCTCTCTATTATTTTACAAAGGAACTCTTCTGCATAACCTCCATGGCCTTTGTTGTATTTGTTCCACTAGAGCTGATAAATTTGTCATTCGCTGTGTCAATGTTCTCAAAGTCTCTTGTATAGCATCAATAGTTTCTTGTGCTGCAGCAGCTTCTATCTTCAAATCAAGAGTAGTAATGTCTTGCCTCAATGTATCATCATTCTTGTCTATTTCAGTAGCAATTCTCTTGTACATAGTATCTTCTAGTGCTTCATATTCATTCCATCGCACCAAGTCCTCGGGTTTCTTCTTTGCCTGCACGTTAACATCACTAGAAGAACTCATGATTAATTTGTTAGTAACAAAAATAATCAATGGGTTGTGGTTCCTCTCACAACTCACTCAAAACCAAGAAAAGATGGCTTCACTTACTGTTCCAAAGTGAATAGGATTGACTTGCCAACAAGGAGCAATAAATAATGTGCCAAGTGTGAGAAGAGAATAACCGAGCTATCAAGTATCACAATGCAAACATGGTATTTGGTGGGGATTAGTTGGGAATCCTAACAACACCAAAATAACAACTCCAATGCACTGTCTAATGTGATGAAAAACACTAAAGGAACACACTCACACTTGGAGAAAAATGTGGCTTAACAATTATATGGAAGATATATTGCAAGCACTAGAAAGACACTAGCAAATACTCTATGAAAACAGACACAAGATTGCTCAATTGTCCACAAAAATATCCAATACGACAGGCTTCCACTAGTGATAGTATGTCTTGGCCTCTTTTTGATTTTTCTTTCTTTCTATTTTTTAATACTTTTTCTCTATTTTTATTTTATTTTTCCAATGGCCTTTGAATCAACTAGGAGCAACAATTAATGGAAAACAGAAAAGTGGACAGAAACTTGATACAATTGAGCAGCCTGTAGAGCAATTAAACAGCTAGTATTTGGGTTTTGGTACCTAATATTTTCTGTAGAAAGGCTGTAGCTAGGGCTTATCAAAGATCAGAACAGAAACCTAGAGATAAACAGGAGAAAAACAAAATAAAAACTAAGAAAAACGAGCAAAAGATGGCTCACGGCAGCACTGTGTAGCGGCGGCAGAGAAATAGCACGTTTTCGTGCCGTACGACAGCGAAAAGGCGCAAAAACTCTGCCCGGCAGAGAGTTGACGGCAGCGCGCGCGTGATAGCGAGTGTGCGCGGGTGTGTGCTGCGGGTGGGTGCGCGCGGGGGTTTTGTAAGCGCGCTCGCGAGTCGAATCCGAGAGTGGCTAGGCTCAGTTGGTAGAGCTCCGCTCTTGCAATTGGGTCATTGCGATTACGGGTTGGCTGTCTAATTGTCTAGGCGGTAATGATAGTATCTTGTACCTGAACCGGTGGCTCACTTTTTCTTGGTGCGCGCTGTTGGCGGCAGCGTTTTCACGCGTTTTTGAGCCACGGCAGGACTCCGACTGCGTCTAGGAGTGAGGGCGCGCGCGGTAACGAAATTGCGGCACAGGTGGGCGGTTTGGTAAGCGCGAGATGGATCCAATCGGAACAAGGAAACATGCCACGACAGCGATACAGTGCACGACAGGGAATTGGTGCAAATTCGTTCCGCGGTAGGAATCCGATATCAACTAGGGCTCGGATATAATATGGCTCGGATCAACAACAGTAGCAACACCAACTTATGAAATCGAGGAACTAGATCAACTTGTAAACCAGCTGTAGGTCTAAAAATTCCCGAGAGCAACAAGATCAAAGCACAAATATTTTTGGTATAGAACAAAAGGAAACTAGATGAACCCTATAGATGAAAACTAAAAACAGAAAAACATATCAATAAGAAACAACAATTTGAGTAGCAATTTGGTGTTCATCTAGGCTCTAACAAATTCTAAACCTAATATTTTTGTATGGCTTTTTATGAATAGGAAATAAAAACAACTAAACTAGGGATAACTTTGCTCACCGAGTAAACCTGAGAATCTGATACCAAGATGATATGGGGTGGCCCAATCTTCTCAATGAGCTTCCCTCTCTTTTTGTGGATTTTTTGGATTTTGTGATAACTAGTGCTACACTAAGACCTTTCACTTGGATGACCCCTGTTGCCAGATGCAACAACAATCAAGCCCTTTGGATATTATCAACTACACACTCTTGCACAAGTAATCAAAGATCACAAGTGGTCTTGTATCCCCTATTCTCAATGGAATAACAAGATATCATGCAACTTTGCAATGGTAAACTTCAAGATGAATGCTTAGCAGCAATACAATCTAGAGGCTAGGGTTTTCTTTGGTTTAAACTGGTTCAAATCTCCATAACTCGTAGGAGGGGAGTATATAAGGGGGAGGGGGTGCGGCCACAAGGGTCTCCTTGCGCAAGCACCTATCCCTCTTGGACTAGGACTCCTATTTGGAGTCTAAGAGAGGATACAAACCGACCCACTTTAGGGGGTACGGGCAAATATGGTATACAAACCATACCTACTCATAGTAGGATTTCTATATGGTGCATTGATATTCAATGAGGAGCCCTCCTCTTGTTTTCCTTCTCCCTAAGTGTGCAATAACAAGCTAGTAATTGTTTTCCACACTTGCATGATTGTTTTCACCATCTTGTACATTTGTTTTCGCCATAGTAGTCTTGTTTTCACCACTTGTAATCTTGTTTTCCAGCATCTCCATGTTGTTTTATATCTGCTCTTGGTTGTTTTCCACCATCATGTTTGTGTTATCAATAAACTGATCATACAAAAATGCATAGACTTAGGCAGTATAAAATTCTCACCATCACAAACATCATAATCTAGAAGGAGTGAATTCACCTGTTGTTCTAGTAGCTTGGTCCTTGACCTTGTCATAGGTCCAAGTCTCACTTCATCTTGTTTAAGTGGCAATGTACTAGGGATGTCCTCATCAAAAATGTAAGAAGGTGCCGGAGCTGGTGTAGTGCTTAAATTTCCAAGAGGTGACATTATGGAGTATGTATTACAAATACACTTCAACGCAAGCAACAATGTGGCAGAATACAAAGCATTGCTTCACGGCTTGCATATAGCAAAGGATATAGGAGTTAAGCGTATACTTTTATATGGCCACTCGGATTTGGTACAACATCAGCTAAACCAAACATGGGATGCCAAAAGCCCCATCATGGCTGAATTTCGGAGAACGATGGACGAATTCTCCATTTGCTTCCTAGGATTTGAAGTACTTCATATCAAAAGGGAATAGAATTGGAACGCGGATGCTTTAGCCCGCATGGGCTCGGAAAGGGTTAAAAATCTACCTCCTGGTGTGTTTGTCCAACATTTGCACGAACATCAATAAAAGGCGAAGATGTCGACTATCCTCTAATTTCCGAGTCAATAGAAGTCCTGCTCGTTAATCCGGATTGGACAATTCCATACTTCAACTTCTTAGTTGATCAGAAGTTCCCGGATGGAGTAGTCGAAGTCTTGCAAAGGCAGATACAGCACCGATGCAAAGGATACACGGTAATCAATGGTTGCCTGTATAAACGCAGTATTATCAGAATTTTTCAGTGATGTATTTCGCTAGAAGAAGGACGAGAAATTTTGCAAGAAATCCACGCAGAAGATTGCGGACATCATGCTCAATCTAAAAGCATAGTTAAAAAGCATTCCATGCAGGGTTCTTCTGGCTCACAGCCAAGGCTGACGCAGAGCACATAGTCAATACATGTCCAGGATGTCAGTATTACGCCAAGCAGCCGAATATGCCAGCTCAGTCACCCAAAACTATCCCCATAACATGGCCATTTGCGGTCTGGGGGCTAGATATGATGGGACCATTCAAAACTGCAAGATGTGGACTTACACATCTACTTGTTGTAGTAGATAAGTACACCAAGTGGGTGGAGGCGAACCCATCAAAAAACATGACGGTGTGACTGCTAGAAATTTCGTCATTGACATCGTCATGAGATTCAGCGTTCCACACAGCATTATCACGGATAACGGGACAAACTGCTATATTGGAGAGTTGGCAAAATATTGCCGACAAACGGGAATTCGCTTAGATCTTGCATCTGTGGCACACCCACAATCCAATGGACAGGTTGAACGAATGAATAGTTCAATCCTGCAGGGAATACGCCCAAGACTCGAATCTCGTCTTCATAGAGCAGCTGGAGGTTGGGTAGAAGAATTACCCTATGTGTTTTGGAGTATTCGAACGACGCCAAATAGATCAACAGGGAAAATGCCGTTTTTTCTAGTCTATGGAGTAGAAGCAGTGCTTCCCATGGACATGCTCCATGATAGCCCAAGAGTGCTAGCATAGGAAGACTCGGATTCCTAAAACGCACGACAGGATGTCGTCGATCTCTTAGAAGAAGAATGAGAGCTTGTGCTACAAAGATCCACCATTTATCAGCAAGGACTATGACGTTATCATAGTCGGAAAATCAAACATCGTTCTTTGAAAGAAGGTGATTTGGTGCTAAGATTGGTATAGGAGAGGAAGCACAAATTAGCCCCAATTTGGGAGAGACCGTTTTTCATCAGCAAAGCTATGAAAAACGGATCATACTACCTTGTAGATATTTGAGATACGGAAGATGATCCTAAAAATCCGAATCGCAAGAGAAAAAGAAAGATAGATGTCGAACTGGGAGAGACAAAAAGACCCTGGAGCATCCAATAGTTACGTCCCTTCTACACTTAGTTCAATTTCTATGTAAACATCCTTGAGATCATGCAATAAAGTTGTCGAAATTCATGCATTTTTTTATTATTCTCATTCAAAGCATAAGTTCGTCTTATCTATTTCCCAATGATTTTTCAAAATGCTTCAATGTTAACCTGAATTGTGCTTGCATGCTCGGTGTTAAAAAACTGAATGCTTTCACAACCTAAGGAGGCTAAAGAAACCCAGACTGTGCCTGCGTGCCTGAGTTTCGTAACTTTATAGAATTCCTTACTATTTCCTAAGTATTATCTGACTTCGTATGTTGGGTCACTGGAATTAGTAATTAAAAGTGCCTAAGTATGATCCATGTTTCCGAGTTTCGACTGTTTGGTCCATACCCAGTCTGATAAGGGGATGCCCGATCTTCTCGATGAACTCTCTTGATAATTTGATAACCAATGTGATACCTCGCTCTCTCCTTTGGCCGAACCCTGTTACCAATTGCAACAACACTCAAACCCCTTCGGATATTCGATACTCCACACTCTTGCACAAGTAGCCATCGACTACAAGTGGTCCTGTTTCTCCTTATGCCCAATGGAACAGTCGAATACACTCATAGTTGCAAGTAGTAACAATTCAAGATGAATGCTTCAAGCAATACAATCTAGAAGTCTAGGGTTTATGTTTTATCGTAGTCTAACCTCTCTAACTCACACTAGGGGCTTTATATGAGGGGGTATGGTGCGGCCACAATAGGCATTGCGTAAGCACGAGGCCTAAACCGAATAGAAACCACTTTGGACTCGGTTTGGACTCAACTTGGACTCCTAGGGATACAAACCGACCCAACAAGGGGCGCAGCCACTTTGGACTCGCAGGTCCACACCTAAATATACTAGGACTCTCTCCTTCGCGCAGCAACATGATGTTGGGCGCCTCTCCTCTTGTTATTCCACCAAATAGCAATTGTTATTCCTTGTTATTCCAGCAGATAACAATTGTTATTCCTTGTTTTCCACCTTGTCATGTTTGTTTTCCTCCTTGTAGCACTTGTTTTCCAGCTCCTCTTCATGTCCATCTCCATCCATGCTTGTGTTATCAACAAACCTGAGAATACATAAGTGCATGGATTTAGGTAGTATAAAGTTCTCATGAAAACAAACATCATATTCTAATAAGAGAGAATTCACGTGTTGTTGTAATAATTTAGTTCTTGATCTAGTCGTTGGTCCAATTCTCACTTCATCATTCTTCTCTTGAATAACAACATCATTATCAATGGGAGAAATAATAAATGTACTAGGGATGTCCTCATCATCCTCCCCCTCTTGAAAAAGCGTCGACCTCGACGCATCAAGGTCCTCTCCATGGTATGGTGATAGATCAGCAACATTGAAAGAATTACTCATACGAAACTCATCACTAGGAAGATCTATCTTGTAGGCATTGTCATTAATCTTCTAAAGTACTTTATATGGACCAGCACCTCGTGGCATCAACTTAGACTTGCGCAATGTGGGAAACCCATCCTTGCGAAAATGCACCCATAACAAATCTCCAGGCCAAAACAATACCTCCTTCCTCTTCTTGTTTACTCTCTCAGCTACATGTCTTCCTTTCTTCTCTATTGCTTGCTTTGTCTTCTCATGGATCTTCCTCACAAAATCAGCACGTTTTGAAGCCTCCATATTGACTCTCCCTTGTATAGGAAGTGGCAGCTAATCAAGTGGAGTTATGGGCTTGAAACCATACAACACCTCAAACGGAAATAACTGAGTAGTAGGATGAACAACCCTGTTGTATGCAAACTCAACTTGTGGCAAACACTCTTCCCACTCCCGCAGATTCTTCTTGATCATGGCTCGCAACAATGTGGATAATGTGCAATTCACCACCTCCGTTTGTCCATCAGTTTGGGGGTGACAAGTAGTTGAAAACAACAGCTTTGTCCCCAGCTTCCCCCATAGTGTCTTCCAGAAATAGCTCACGATTACAAAGTACACTTAGCAAAATGACCTTATGTTTGCAAAATGTACACTTAGCAAGATTACCATATAATTGATTTGCTCTTAACAAATTCAAGACTTGTCTAATATGATCAACATGTTCATGTTCAATGTGGCTATATATGAGAATATCATCAAAATAAACTACCACAAATCTACCAATAAACTCTCCCAAAACATGGCTCATAAGTCTCATGAAAGTACTAGGTGCATTAGTTAAACCAAAAGGCATCACTAACCATTCATATAAACCAATTTTTGTTTTGAAAGTTGTTTTCCATTCATCCCCCTCTTTCATCCTAATTTGATGATAACCACTACACAAATCAATTTTAGAGAAAACATCAGCACCACTTAATTCTTCTAACATGTCCTCCAAACGAGGTATCGGATGACGATAACGAATAGTGATGTTGTTAACTGATCTACAATCTACACACATGCGCCAAGTACCATCTTTCTTAGGAACTAAAATAAGAGGAACAACACATGGAGATAGGCTAATGCGAATATACCCTTTATCAAGAAGCTCCTTCACTTGTTTCTGTATCTCTTGGTCTCTTGGGGATCGGTCCTGTAAGGGGCTCGGTTTGGTAATGTAGCTCCAGGAATAAAATCAATTTGATGCTCAATGCCACACAAATGTGGTAGCCCTGCTGGTACCTCCTCTGGAAAAACATCATCACACTCCTGTAAAACATGAGAAACACCAAGAGGAATAGGGGTCATGTCATTAGAAACTAATATTTCTCCCTTGTGCATAAGCACTATAGGAAGCATACTAGGGTCCTCTCGAAATTCTCTCAAGTCATCTTTAGTGGCTAACATGCATAATAGGCTCACCCCCTCACTTTTGTTTTTACTACTCAGATTGGTATTGCTATTTTCACTCACAACACTCTTGTTTTCACTCTCATGTCTCTCACTATCACTCTCACGATTTACATTAATATTTTGTCTAGACTCATTTACAATTTGCTGTGGTGTCATAGGCCTCAAAATTATGTCCTTTCCATTCCACTTCAGCTGATAGGTATTTTCTCTCCCATCATGTGTCACACTCCTACCAAACTACCAAGGTCTTCCAAGTAACATGTGGAAACTGACATAGGCACCACATCACACTCAATAGTGTCTTTGTAAGGCCCAATTTGAAATTCAACTCTCACCATGAGGGTCACCTTCATATATCCTTTATCACTAAGCCACTGTATATGATAAGGATGAGGATGTGGAATATATCTCAATTTCAGCTTTGCACACAACTCCTTGCTTGCTAAATTTCTGCAACTACCTCCATCAATAATCACTTTGCAAGCCAATTGAGGGCCTACAATTGCTCTTGTTTGGAATAAATTGCATCTTTGACTTTCTAGACTAGGGAGAACACTCAATGTTTTCTGTGTGCAAACAAAAGTAGGATAAGAAGAAGGATATGGATCAACTGGACCATTATCATCACAATCATCCTCCCCGGTAGGATCAGCATCATATCCAGTCTCATACTCCTCATCAGCATTGATCACCATAATTTTCTTGTTAGGACAGTCTCTCTTGAAGTGCCATCTTGCTCCACATGTATGAAAACTCATGTCTCTATTTCTAGCTGTAGAATTTGTGGATCCACTTGCACTAGCTGCTGGTTGCACTTGCCTCTTAGAATTGGAGGGGGTTCTCTCGGGTTTGGTGGGGGAAACCCCACGGCTAGGGGCTGACTGTGGTGATGATGATGAAAAAGATGACCTAGGAGTAAATGTCCTCCTTGGAACCAAAAGAGCCTCTTCGGCCAAGTGCTTTTCAACCTCCCTTGCTTGATGTAATATCTCATTCATATCCTTATATTGCACATGCCTAACAATGCTCTTGATTTTAAATTGTAAGCCTAAGAGAAATCTTTGCATAGTATGCTCTGTATCTTCCCTCACTCTAGCTCTTTGCATGATCAGCTCCATCTCCCTGAAATAAGCATCCACAATGTTTGTCCCTTGCCACAAGTGTTGTAACTTGTCATATAGTGTTCTCAAATAATTTTTGGGAACAAATCTGTCTCTCATAAATTGCTTCATCTCCCTCCATGTAACAATTTCAGGTTCCCTATTTCTTGCTCATTCATATCATTATATTGCACATGCCTAACAATGCTCTTGATTTTAAATTGTAAGCCTGCGAGAAATCTTTGCATAGTATGCTCTGTATCTTCCCTCACTCTAGCTCTTTGCATGATCAGCTCCATCTCCCTTAAATAAGCATCCACAGTGTTTGTCCCTTGCCTCAAGTGTTGTAGCTTGTCATATAGTGTTCTCAAAAAAAATTTGGGCACAAATCTGTCTCTCATAACTTGCTTCATCTCCCTCCATGTAACAATTTCAGGTTCCCTATTTCTTGCTCTTGTTCTTGTAATATTATCCCACCATAGCAAAGCATAGCCATCAAAACCTGAAGAAGCAAATTTTATTTTCCTCTCCTCAGTTACTCATGCATCCTCCACAATTTTTCAATTTTCAGCTCCCACATGAGATATTCTTCTACATCATCAGTATAAAATTGAAGGATGGTAACATGAATTTTGGTTTGCCAAGATGATGAGGACATCCCTAGTACATCACCAGTAAAACAAGATGAAGTGAGACTTGGAACTGTGACAAGATCAAGGACCAAGCTACTAGAACAACAGGTGAATTCACTCCTTATAGATTATGATGTTTGTGATAGTGAGAACTTTATACTGCCTAATTATATGCATTTATGTATGATCAGGTTTATTAATAACACAAACATGATGGTGGAAAATAACCAAGAGGAGCTGGAAAACAACACAGAGATGCTGGAAAACAAGATTACAAGTGGTGAAAACAAATGTACCATGGAGAAAACAAACATACAAGATGGTGAAAACAAGACTACCATGGTGAAAAAAATGTGCAAGATGGTGAAAACAATCATGCAAGTGTGGAAAACAACTACTAGCTTGTTATTCCACACTAAGAGAGAAGGAAAACAAGAGGAGGGTGCCCCATTGAATATCAATGCGCTATATAGAAATCCTACTATGAGTAGGTATGGTTTGTATACCATATTTGGCCGCACCCCCTAAACTGGGTCGATTTGTATCCTTTCTTAGAGTCCAAGTAGGAGTCCTAGTCCAAGAGGGATAGGTGCTTGTGCAAGGGAGCCCTTGTGGCCGCACCCCTCCCCCTTATATACTCCCCTCCTGCGAGTTGTGGAGGTAGATCCAGTTTAAACCAAAGAAAACCCTAGCCTCTAGATTGTATTGCTGCTAAGCATTCATATTGAAGTTTACCATTGCAAAGTTGCGTGATATCTTGTTATTCCATTGGGAATAGGGGGATACAGGACCACTTGTGATCTTTGATTACTTGAGCAAGAGTGTGTAGTATAGAATATCCAAAGGGCTTGATTGTTGTTGCATCTGGCAACAGGGGTCATCCAAGTGAGAGGTCTCAGTGTAGCACTAGTTATCACAAAATCCATAAAATCCACAAAAAGAGAGAGAAGCTTATTGAGAAGATTGGGCCACCCCATGCCATCTTGGTATCAGATTCTCAGGTTTACTCGGCGAGCAAAGTTATCCCTAGTTTAGTTGTTTTTTTTCTATCCAGAAAAATCCATACAAAAATATTAGGTTTAGATTGTGCCAGAGCCTAGATCAACACCAAATTGCTACTGTCATTGTTGTTTCTTCTTGATTTGCGTTCCTGTTTTTTTTTCTGTTTTAATTTTCATCTATTAGGGTTCATCTAGTTTCCTTTTGTTCTATACCGAAAATCCCCACCAAAAATATTTGTGCTTTGATCTTGTTGCTCTCGGGAATTTTTAGACCTAGAGCTTGTTTACAAGTTGATCTAGTTCCTCGAGTTCATAAGGTTGTGTTGCTGCTGTTTTCAATCCGAGCCAAATCCTATTCGAGCGCCTAGTTTCAATCGGAATCCTGCCGTGGCACGCGTTTGATCCAAATCGCTGCCGCGCCCTAGTTCCTTGTGCCGCTCGGATTCCCCACGGTGACCACTGCACGCTTACCAAACCACCCGTGGGTAACGAAGTTTCCTTACCGCGCGCGTCGCAACTCCTAGCCGAAGTCGGAGTCTGGCCGCGGGCCAAAAACGTGTGAAAACGCTGCCGTTGTTGTCGCCACCCGCACGCTCCTAGCCACTCTCGGATTCGCCCTGCGCGCTTACAAATCCATCACCGCGCGCCCATCGCAACACACCACAGCACAACATGCACGCACTGCCGTGAGTTCTCTGCCGAGCAGAAATTTTGCCTCGTTTTGCTGCCGTACGGCACGAAAACGTGCTGTTTCTCTGCCGCAGCCACACAGTTCTACCATGAGCCATCTTTTGCTTGTTTTTTTAGTTTTTCTTTTGTTTTTCTCCTGTTTATCTCTAGGTTTCTGTTCCGATCTTTGATAAGCCCTACCTACAGCCTTTCTACAACAAATATTAGGTACCAAAACCCAAAGACTAGCTGCTTAATTGCTCTACAGGCTGCTCAGTTTGATCAAGTTTCTATCCACTTTTATGTTTTCCATTAATTGTTGCACCTAGTTGATTCAAAGGCCATTGAAAAAATCAAAAAAATAGAGAAAAGATACAAAAAGTATAAAAAAATAGAAAGAGAGAAAAATCAAAAAGAGGCCGAGACATACTATCACTAGTGGAAGCCTATCATCTTGGATATTTTTGTGGACATTTGAGCAATCTTGTGCCTGTTTTCATAGAGTATTTGCTAGTGTATTTCCAGTGCTTGCAATATCTCTTCCATATAATTGCTAAGCCACATTTGTCTCCCAGTGTGAGTGTGTTCCTTTAGTGTTTTTCATCACATTAGACAGTGCATTGGAGTTGTTATTTTGGTGTTGTTAGGATTCCCAACCAAGCCCCACCAAATACCATGTTTGCATTGTGATACTTGATAGCCTGGTTATTCTCTTCTCACACTTAGCACATTATTCATTGCTCCTGGTTGGTAAGTTAGTCCTATTCACTTTGGAACAGTAAGTGAAGCCATCTTTGCTTGGTTTTGAGTGAGTTGTGAGAGGAACCAGAAACCCATTAATTATTTTTTGTTACTAACAGATTAATCATGAGTTCTTCTAGTGATTTTGATGTGCAGGCAAGGAAGAAACCTGATGAGGTGGTCAAGTGGAATGAATATGAGTCTTTGAGAGATATACTTTACAAAAGAATTACTACTGAGGTTGATAGAAGTGATGATTCTTTGAGAGAGAAGTTGACGAACATGGACCTCAAAATTGAAGCTGCGGCCACACAAGAATCTCTTGATACTATGCAAGAAAATTTGACAAGGCAAATTGGCAATTTAGCTACATTGGTGGAACAACTACAAACAACTCAAGCTAATGCTCCTAATGATGATGGGAGAGGCAATATTAATGGAGCCCGCGGAGGTTATGCAAGGAGAGTGCCCTTGGAAAAGGATGATGACTTGGGAAAACCAAAATTTCTATTCCTAGTCTTGCTTGTGATTCTGAGGATGTGGAAGAATACTTGATGTGGGAGCTAAACATTGAGAAATTATGGAGATTACATGAGTATCCCGAGGAGAGAAAGGTGAACCTTGCTTCTTCTGGTTTTGATGGATATGCTCTCTTGTGGTCGGATGGAATTACAAGTTTGAGGGAAGAACAAGAACAACCAGAAGTTACTACATGGAGAGAGATGAAGTAATTTCTAAGAGAAAGATTTGTTCCAAGGAATTATATTAGAACTATCTATGACAAGCTATAACAATTGAAGCAAGGTACCAAATCTGTGGATTCTTATCACAAGGATATGGAATTGATCCTTCAAAGGGCTCGGGTTAGAGAGGATCCAGAACAAACAATGCAAAGATTCTTGTCAGGATTGCAATTCAAAATAAAGAGCATTGTGAGGCATGTGCAATATAAAACCATGAGTGAATTGTTGCATCAAGCAAGGGAAGATGAGAAGAGGCTAAACGAGGAGGTACAAATGAGTGCAAGGAGGAGTTTCTCATCTCAAAAATCTGTTTTCACACCACCTACACCTCCAATTGCTGCAACCCGGGGGAGTACAAGTGCTAAAACCGAGACAAATACTTCAAGTGAAAGGAAATCAACAACACAAGCTTCGGGTCCTAGTGGTGCTACACCTACCCCACGAATTAGAGACATGACATGCCATACATGTGGAGGAAAAGGACACTTTAAGAGGGATTCCCAAACAAGAAAATTATGATTATCAATGCTGATGATGAGTATGAGACTGGAGATGATGCTGATCCTAATGAGGAGGATACATATGATGAAGATGGTCCTGTTGATGCTTACGCTACAAATTATCCAACCATTGTTTGCACCCAAGCTTTGAGTATTGTTCCTAGTGATGAGAGCCAAAGATGCAATCTATTTCAAACAAAGGCAGTTGTTGGTCCTCAAATGGCTTGCAAGGTGATCATTGATGGAGGGAGTTGCAGAAATTTAGCAAGCAAGGAGTTATGTGCAAAGCTAAGATTGAGATATATTCCACACCCACACCCATATTATATTCAATGGTTGAATTACAAAGAAGAAATCAGGGTATGCAAAATTGTGAGAGTGGAATTTCAGATTGGACCATACAAAGATACAATTGAGTGTGATGTGGTTCCCATGCCAGTTTGTCACCTACTACTTGGAAGACCTTGGCAATTCGACATGAAGGTTACACAGAATGGGAGAGAAAACACATACCAATTGAATTTGAATAATAAGGATATTATCTTGAGGCCTATGACACCACAACAGATTGTGAATGAGTCTAGATAGAAAGTTGAAGTAAATATAGAGAAGGAGAGTGAGAGGGATGAAAAGAGTGAAAATACAACTTCTGTGGGTGAAAACAAACCTAGGCCGAGTGGTAAAAGTAAGGGAGTGAGCCTTTTAACAATGTTAGCCACCAAAGAAGACTTGAGAGAGTTTGGAGAGGATCCTAGCTTAGTACCTATAGTGCTCATTCACAAGGGGGAAATTTTAGTTTCTAATGACATGACTTCTCTTTCTATTGGTGTTTCTAATGTTTTGAAGGAGTTTGATGATGTTTTTTCCAGAAGAAGTACCCTCAGTGTTGCCACCATTGAGAGGGATTGAGCACCAAATTGATTTAATTCTTGGATCATCATTACCAAACCGAGCTCCCTATAGGACAAATCCCCAAGAGACAAAGGAAATTCAGAAACAAATACAAGAGCTTCATTATACAGGTTATATTCGAATAAGCCTATCTCCTTTCATGTTCCTGTTATTTTAGTTCCTAAGAAAGATGGTACTTGGCGCATGTGTATAGATTGTAGAGCAATTAACAACATCACTATTCGTTATCGTCATCCTATACCACGTTAGGAAGACATGTTAGATGCATTAAGTGGTGCTGCTGTTTTCTCTAAAATTTATTTGCGTAGTGGTTATCATCAAATTAGGATGAAAGAGGGGGATGAATGGAAAACAACCTTTAAAACAAAATTTGGTTTATATGAGTGGTTCGTAATGCCTTTTGGATTAACTAATGCACCTAGTACTTTCATGAGATTAATGAACCATGTTTTGAGAGATTTTATTGGCAAATTTGTGGTTGTTTACTTTGATGATATTCTCATATATATCCACAATGAACATGAACACATTGATCATATTAGACAAGTTTTGCATGTGCTAAGAGAAAATAAATTGTATGAAAATTTAGAAAAGTGCACCTTTTGCAAAGATAAGGTCATATTTCTTGGATATGTTGTTTCTAAACATGGGATTGAAGTAGATGAGTCTAAAATTGAAGCAATTAAAAATTGGCCAATTCCCATGAATGTGAGTCAAGTAAGAAGTTTTGATGGACTAGCTGGATTTTATAGAAGATTTGTGAAAGATTTTAGTACTATTGCTGCCCCTTTGAATGATTTGACAAAGAAAGGTGTAAATTTCGAGTGGGGGGTTGCTCAAGATATTGCTTTTGATATTTGAAGAATAAGTTGATTTCGGCCCCATTATTAATGCTACCAAATTTTAATAGACAATTTGAAATTGAATGTGATGCTAGTGGCATAGGTATTGGAGGTGTGCTAATGCAAGATAAGAAACCAATTGCTTATTTTTCAGAGAAGTTACATGGAGCTCAATTGAATTATTCTGTCTATGATAAAGAATTGTATGCACTTGTTAGAGTTCTTGAAGTTTGGAAACATTATTTGTGGCCAAAAGAATTTATTATACATTCTGATCTTGAGGCATTAAATTTTTTAAAGAGCCAATCCAATCTTAATAAGAGACATGCTAAATGGGTAGAATTCATTGAATCTTTCCCATACATTATTATACATAAGAAATGATTGGATAATGTGGTTGCTGATGCTTTGTCTAGCAAAAAATATGTTACTCACAAATTGGATGGTCAAGTTTCGGGTTTGGTAGAATTAAAACCAGTATATGCTGAAGATAAAGAATTTTTTACAGCTTATGCTAAATGTTCTAATGTGAAGGCGTGGGATAAGTATCATATACATGATGGATTTTTTTAGATCTAACAAATTATGTATTCCCAAGTGTTCTTTGCGTTTGATGTTATTGCAGGAATCTCATAGTGGTGGATTAATGGGACACTTTGGACGTGAGAAAACATTACTTATGTTGGCTGAATTTTTTATTGGGCACATACGAGAAGCGATGTTTATAGATTCGTGCAAAGTTGCATCACTTGCAATAAGGCTAAGTCAAAATTAAAGCCCCACGGTTTGTATACTCCTTTACCTGCACCAACTACACCATGGGAAGATATAAGTGGATTTTGTGCTAGGTTTACCAAGGACTAAAAGGGGGCATGATTCTATATTTGTGGTAGTGGATAGATTCTCTAAAATGTCACACTTTATTGCTTGCCACAAGGGAGACGATGCGTCGCATATTGCCAATCTGTTTTTCAGGGACATAGTGAGATTACATGGAGTACCAAGGACTATTGTTTCTGATCGAGATGTGAAGTTTATGAGCTACTTTTGGAAGACACTTTGGGGGAAACTAGGAACAAAGCTGCTATTTTCAACAACATGCCACCCCCAAACTGATGGACAAACAGAGGTGGTTAATAGAACATTATCAACACTATTGAGAACCATGATCAAGAAAAATCTGAGGGAGTGGGAGGAGTGTTTTCCACATGTGGAATTTGCATATAATAGGGCTGTGCATTCTACTACTCAGCTTTGCCCATTTGAGGTGGTCTATGGATTAATACCCATTACACCACTTGATTTGCTACCACTTCCTATACAAGAGAGAACAAATATGGAGGCATCAAAGAGAGCTGATTTTGTGAAGAAGATACATGAGAAGACAAAGGATGCTATAGAGAAGAAAGGGAAGTATGTTGCTGAGAGAATAAATAAGAAGAGAAATGAGGTACTATTTCAAGAAGGAGATTTGGTATGGGTACACTTTCGAAAGGACAGATTTCCTAAGCTCAGAAAATCCAAGTTATTGCCTCGAGGTGCTGGTCCCTACAAATTCATTGCCAGGATTAATGATAAATGCTTACAAGATAGATCTTCCAATTGATGAGTTTGGAGTGAGTAATTCCTTCAATGCTGCTGATTTGACACCATATCATGGAGATGACCTTGATGCGTCGAGGTCGATGCCTTTTCAAGAGGGGGAGGATGATGCGGACATACCTAGTACATCACCACTTAAACAAGATGAAGTGAGACTTGGACCTATGACAAGATCAAGGACCAAGCTACTAGTACAACAGGTGAATACACTCCTTATAGATTATGATGTTTGTGATAGTGAGAACTTTATACTGCCTAAGTCTATGCATTTATGTATGATCACGTTTATTGATAACACAAACATGATGGTGGAAAATAACCAACAGGAGCTGGAAAACAACATAGAGATGCTGGAAAATAATATTACAAGTGGTGAAAACAAATGTACCATGGAGAAAACAAACATACAAGATGGTGAAAACAATACTACCATGGTGAAAACAAATGTGCAAGATGGTGAAAACAATCATGCAAGTGTGGAAAACAACTACTAGCTTGTCATTCCACACCAAGAGAGAAGGAAAACAAGAGGAGGGCGCCCCATTGAATATCAATGCGCCATATAGAAATCCTACTATGAGTAGATATGGTTTGTATACCATATTTGGCCGCACCCCCTAAAGTGGGTCGGATTGTATCCTTTCTTAGAGTCCAAGTAGGAGTCCTAGTCCAAGAGGGATAGGTGCTTGCGCAAGGGAGCCCTTGTGATGAAATAGGTTGACCTCTTGGGTGGCCCGATCTTCACGAATTGACCAAGAACACGAAGAACGAACGAAGAACGTGATGAACACGAGAGAGAGAATCGAGGGGTAATCATGGGGTTTCACGGGAAAACACAAGGGAGATAACTAGTGGGAACTAAAGAATCCAAATCCTCCATCAACTAAACCCCGAGGGCCGCCTACGGAATGATCGATCCAACCGAGCTCACCTTGATTGAAACCGCTTCACACCCGTAACCGGTCCACTACGCCAATAGAACCTCAAGGGTTAGTTGAGGGAGATTGGGAAGTTCCTAACTGAATCCCAAGGGGAGAGGATAGGTAACCCGGTAAATTTTGATACGTTCCTAGATGCAGATCATAGAAGTAGCCTTTATACGGTCCTAGGTACAAACCATAGGAGTAGCCTCACATGAGGGATACAAGGGCAAAGCCAGAAGTTCTCAATTCATCTCTCACCCTAGATCTAACCCAAGGGGTTCCCTTATATAGCCTAGGGGGTAGGTGGGGTGGAAAGTGGGGTTTCCACCCACTTTGACGAGTTGGCAGGGGAGCCGGGCTGGAGGCCGGCCTGGTCTGTTGGATGGTCGGCCTAGGCGCAGGGAGGCCGGCCTAGGCCGGGCTCTGGGCCCGGGGGCTTCGGTTGGGCTGCCGGCCTGGAGGCCGGCCTGGCCAGGGTGCATGCCGGGCAGTGTGCATCTTCTCTTCTTCCTCCTTCCCTTCTCCCTCATTGATGCCTTCTTCTTGGACTTCCTCCATGGCTTCTTGGGCATCGTCTTGGGTATCATCTTGATCATCATGGGCATCGTCTTGGGATCCATTGTGGGATCCAACCTAGGCATGAAGAGGGGCAATCCATGAGATAACGCACCATTCACCAAGACACCGAAATCATATAGAGATAGTGATGAGTTCACCTTGTCTAGTAGCGATGTTTGGCTTGGTGGAATTGGGTGGGCTGCATCATCTCCCCCACTTGGAAAAGAGTCGCCCTCGACTCATGATCCATCCTTTCATGAGCGGGAGAAGGATTGTTGAGCCTCTTGTCGAAGGTCATGCGACGGTAGGCTCGTAGTGGTGGTAGTCCAAATGCGATGACGATGTTGAAATGGTTCGCATTGGATGGTTGATGAAGATCTTGAAAGGCGGTGTAGTCGTTGAAGTTGAGCCTCTTATCGAAGGTCATGCCAAGGTATGCTCGTTGTGGGTGTGGTCCAAAGGCGATGATGAGCGTGACATGGTCCTCATTGGATGGGTGGTGTAGTCGTTGAAGTTGAGCCTCTTATCGAAGGTCATGCCAAGGTGTGCTTGTTGCGGGTGTGGTCCAAAGGCGATGACGGTCTTGAGAGGATCTCGAATGGCGTTGTAGTAGTCGTCGTCGAAGAGCTCAAGAGGTGGTTGCTCCATTGGCTGCGGGAGTGGTAGAGTGTAGATGAACTTGACGTATTGGTTGCACGCCGCTCCATTGGTTGCGTTGTCATTGATTTGCTCGTCGAAGTCCATGTACATCTTGGCGGTTGGTATGTAGTCTTGGTGGTCATTGTTGTTGACGCGCTTGTCGAACTCCAAGTGCATCTTGACGATTGGTATGTAGTCGTGGTAGTCATTGTCGTTGACGCGCTTGTCGAACTCCAACTGCATCTTGACGTGTGGGATGTAGACGGAGAAGTCGTTGTCGTAGAAGTGCTTGTGGAACTCCAAGAACATCTTGACATGAGGGATGTAGGCGTAGAAGTCGTTGTCGTGGATGCGCTTGTCGAACTCCATGCACATCATGACATGTGGGATGTGGGCGTAGAAGGCGTTGTCGTTGACGTGCTTGGGAAGCGCCGTGTAGTTCTTGACTTTAGGAATGTGGATGGAGAATGCATTGTCGTGGATGCGCTTGTCAAACTCCATGTGGATCATGACGAGCGGAATGTACTCCTTCCAAATCTTCAAGTAGGTGTGGATATACATGTATGGTGAATAGTCCATGAGGTCTAGCATGCTTGATAGGGTCACCAAATCTCTTCAAAATAGACAACAAAGATGGAGAAAGAGTTGGTAAGCCGTTAGTGTCAATAAGCACAAATGGGGTTTTGCTCTCATCTCACTATTGGTAGCTATCATTTCTATGCCTCTAAGAACACTCATGATTTTTCCACTCATGATGGGCTTGTGTCTCTCACTCACGTAATGGTGGATCTCTCTCTCACCCCTCATCTCACTAGAAGCTTGAGAGGGGACACTAAAAGGCTCCAAAGTCTTGGCACTTGAGGTGTGCGAGTTTTTTCGAAGTCGTTGCATTGCTTGGAGTCGGTAGTGTCATAGCATGTGGCGAGGAGGACTTGATCATCTCGTATCTTGGGTTGTTCTCCAAGTGTGGAATGTTGGGCTTGCTTGGAGGAGGAGGTAGGGTCATGTCTTGTGTCGAAGAAGGCTCCATCATCTACTTGATGTGGTATTGTAAGCCATGCCTTGTAGCATCCTCAAGTGGGTGATGGTGATGATGATGATATCCTTGGCTGGAATGGTGGCTTGAGCGTGGCCTTGTCGAGGTTTGAATGAGTTGCTTTGAAGTCTAGGGTAGTGTGTCACCGAATTCTTCGCTTCCTCCATCAAAGATAGATGTGCCATTGACGCTGGCTCTAGAGAGGTTGCATTGTTGGTCACTATCTTGAGGAGAGTTGGTAAGAGCTTGTGTCACCACTCACGATGAATTCTCATCCTCATTGCAATAGATGCTTTCGTCACCATTGGTTGGCATGTCCAAGGAATTAAGAGCAAGTTGGTGCAAGGCATAGTATTGGCCTTTAGTCATGAAGTCGCGGTCTCTATCTTGGTTGACACTCATGAGCAAGTTGTTGGAACACTCTAAAGACTTGTGTCCATTCCCACCACATGTGAAGCAATTATTTGTGCTCGATTTTCGTTGAGGAGCATCGGAGGTGGTGGTAGGAGACTCTTTCTTCTTGAATGGTTTCGTAGTGTTTTTTATAGCATTGGAAGCTCTAGAGGGGCTTATGGTGTTGGTAGTCGGAGTTTTTCCTTGTGTCACTAGAGACGAAGAAGAATGCCTTATAGAGGTTGTCAAGGGATGAGCCTCTTTCACAATGTCACATGCATCAACGTCTTCATCATAGAGTGGTGGAGTGGTATCCTCATGCACATGGTGGTGTCGATCTTGTGTCATGGGATGAATAGCTTCGCACTCTTGATGTTGGTGTTGTGCTTGTGGCAATGAGGGAAGCTCATGCTCTTGATCATGGAGTCCATAGTCCTTCCTCAAAGTATGTCACACATGGATGTTGTGGATGGGTGTTGGTGGTGAAGTGTCTCTTGCCTCTTGCCTTGATGAAGTAGTGGTATCATAGTGTCCATGGCGAGGATGTTCTTGATCCTTGTTGAAGGCGGGGTGCGACAAGAAAGAAAAATCTTGTTGATGATGAGGTGGAGGCTCCTATTCCTCATGTTGGTGATGACGCTCATGGTCCTTGAACCTTGGAACATTGAGGCAAGGGGCGCTCAAGTTTGTGTCTTAATGGTCTTGATGATGTGGTGCTTCAACCAATATGGGAGGTAAAGAATCATAGATATAATCTCCATTAGCTTGTTGTTGACGAGGTCGCTCATGTGGGCCCTCATGAAAAATAGGAAGTGAGAGGTCGTCTTCACTTGCTTGTTGTTGACGTGGTCGCTCATGTGGTTCCTCATCAAACATAGGAAGTGAGGGATCATGAGTAGCTTCCGCGCTTAGTTTTTGTCGAGGGGGGTGCTCATTGGGGTCCTCGTCAAAGATGGGAAGTGAAGTAGCATGTTGAGAAATCCCACTTGGTTGTTGTCGATGAGGGTACTCATTGGGGTCTTCATCAAATATAGGAAGTGAAGCATCATGTAGAGCATTCCCACTTTGTTGGTGTCGATTGAGGCGCTCATTGGGGTCTTCCTCAAAGATAAGGAAAGACAAGTCATGTGGAGCATCCTCACTTTCTTGATGTTGAGGAGGTCTCTCATTTGGGTCTTCATCAAAGTAGGCGGTGGAAGGTCATGTGGGTCATCCTCATTGGCTTGGCGATGGCGGTCATGATGGAGAGGATGGCACCGGTGGTCATTGTGGCGAAGTTGTTGGAGGCATGCGTCGCGGCATCCACTAGAAGCAATGTCATGGGAACCTTCTTGATAATGGTATTGCTCTTGGTGGTCATTGTGGTGGTGATGCACATTTTGCCTTGGAAGCCTTGAATGTGGGCGAGAACCATCCACTAAGTCATGTAGACCATAGTCACGAGTCGAGCTTGGAGAAGGTGGGTGATGATGTTGTTGAAGATCCGGTCATAGAGGGTGAACTTGAAGAGGGTCACCACGGCCTTGGCTATGTCGAGGAGGTGGTGATGGCGAGCGGTGCTCAAACCAATGTCGTCGAGTAGCTTGTGGTGGAGTTTGCGGTGAGGTGGTATCAGAGCCAGGTTTGCCACTCTCATCCATGTTTCGGTGATGATCATGGCGATGAGCTTGTGGTTGTTTGCTTTTGCTTCGTGACTTGGAGGTCGATGATGATCCATAGCGGTTGGCGAGGATGGCCACGTTGCCTTCGATACTCGCCATGATCATTGAATCGACTGTGATGAGCTTGTAATTGATGATCCAAGCGCTCCAATCCGTCACGAGCAAGTTGGCAAAGACGAAAGTGTTCATGGCGGTTGACGAAGTTGTGGTTGGCGTTGTTGTTGAAGAATGAGGTTCCTTCATGTGCCGAGCTCGGCCTTGTGAATACTCCTTCCCTAGCCATCTCAAAAACACACAAGGGTGATATGAAGAAATGGATGTCTCACTTACCCAACGTTACCTTTTTTGGTCGTATTGAGGCTAGTGGACGAGCCTAGGTGTAGGGAGGTATGTCAAAAGTGAGTCCAAAATGATCGAAAGAAAACCGCAAATGACAACACACACGCTTTATGTGGAAGGAAAATTGGTTAGAAAGTGGCGAGGAAAAACGACAAATCCAAAAAACAATTTGTTGTAAAACGTGGAGAAGAACTGAAAAGAAAAGTTAGCGCAAAAACCAAACAAGATGTGGGTGATATGGTGGAAACAAAAATGGAACACACACACACAAGAGATAAATGGGGTTAGTGCGGCCAATGGACGAGCGGAGACAAAATGTACCTATCAAAGACTAAGCTCAATGCCACACCAACGCAAGGAGGACGCTAGCTCAAACCGCAATGTACAAGAGGCAACAAGATTCACAATGTGGAAACCGGTCACTCTCTTTTCTCTTGCGACACGAAGCTACACGTTCCTACAAGTGATAGGAATTGGCATCGATCTTTTTCTTCTTTTGGCTCTTTTTGCTTCTTCTCTTTTTTTCGCTTTTTGATGATGACTCCAAAATGCCAATGCCTACTCGAAGCTATTCTCTCACAAGCGCAAGAATTCACACTCTCGGTTCCACTAATGCGATGCCAAGTGATGTAAAACAGCTAGTCCGAATGGGCATGGTACACAAAGGATGGGGTTAGTTCAAGCGGAAGCAAGTTATACCTATGTTTCGGATGATCTCGGTCTTGCGGCCGGTGGGTGTTGATGTCGTGTCGATCCGTTGATGTAGTTCCGTAGATGATGTTGTGGGCTTCGCGTGGAAACTTGAATCACTCAAATCAGGTCAACAACAACAAAGAAAAACACGTTTGAAAATTTGTCCAAGAATCGAAGAGCAGGATTTTCTGAAATTTTTGCTCAATTTCGAAATTTCTCCCAAATCAAGATTTTTTTTGGACAAATTCGGGAAAAGTGGCTGAATAGAAAGGTGGGGAATGGTCTCAAGCAACAAATCCACAGATCAAATCCACGAAAAACTCAAAAAATCCATAGATCGGTCGAAATCCCTTTTGGCTATTTTAGGTGAAATTTTTGAATTTATGGTGGATAGAAGAAAACTTGGTGGAAAAGGAGGGTAGTGGGGGTCGAATTCGTGTCAATCTAGTTCTGGATATGAGATGATGAAAGAGGTTGACCTCTTGGGTGGCCCGATCTTCACTAATTGACCAAGAACATGAAGAACGAACGAAGAACGCGATGAACACGATGAACACGAGAGGGGGAATCGTGGGGGAATCGCGGGAAAACACAAGGGAGATAACTAGTGGGAACTGAAGAATCCAAATCCCCCGTCAACTGAACCCCGAGGACCTCCTACGGAACTATGGATCCAACCGAACTCACCTTGATTGAAACCGCTTCACACCCGTAGCCCGTCCACTACGCCAATAGAACCTCAAGCGTTGGTTGAGGGAGATTGGGAAGTTCCTAACCCGGTGAATCTTTATACGTTCCTATATACGGATCATAGGAGTAGCCTTTATACGGTCCTAGGTACAAACCATAGGAGTATCCTCACAAGAGGGATACAAGGGCAAAGCCCGAAGTTCTCAATTCATCTCTAACCCTAGATATGAACCAAGGGGTTCCCTTATATAGCCTAGGGGGTTGGTGGGGTGGAAAAGTGGGGCTTCCACCCACTTTCACGAGTTGGCAGGGGAGCCGGGCTGGAGGCCGGCCTAGTATGTTGGGTGGCCGACCTGGTGTGCAGGGAGGCCGGCCTAGGCCGGGCAGCAGGCCTGGAGATTCGGATGGGTGGCCGGCCTCGCCAGGTTGCAGGCCGGGCAGCCTGCATATTCTCTTCTTCCTCCTTCCCTTCTCCTTCCTTGATGCCTTCTTCTTGGACTTCCGCCATGGCTTCTTGGGCATCATCTCGGGTATCATCTTGATCATCATGGGCATCGTCTTGGGCTCCATTGTGGGATCCAACCTAGGAACGAAGAGGGGAAATCCATGAGGTAGCGCACCATTCACCAAGACACCGAAAGCATATAGAGATAGGGGTGAGTTCACCTTGTCTAGTAGCGATGTTTGGCTTGGTGGAATTGGGTGGGATGCGTCACCTTGTGGCAGCACCCTCCCCCTTATATACTCCCCTCCTGCAAGTTGTGGAGGTAGATCCAGTTTAAACCAAATAAAACCCTAGCCTCTAGATTATATTGCTGCTAAGCATTCATCTTGAAGTTTACCATTGCAAAGTTGCGTGATATCTTTTTATTCCATTGGGAATAGGGGGATACAGGACCATTTGTGATCTTTGATTACTTGTGTAAGATTATGTAGTTGAGAATATCCAAAGGGCATGATTGTTGTTGCATCTGGCAACATTGGTCATACAAGTGAGAGGTCTCAGTGTAGCACTAGTTATCACAAAATCCAGAAAATCCACAAAAAGAGAGAGAAGCTCATTGAGAAGATTGGGCCACCCCATATCACAAGCCCATCATCCTCATGGTTTGGTTCTTGCTCTTGGACCCTCCTTTCTACAAAGCCACGACCACCATTGCCTCTCCCTCCACCCCGGCCTTGAGGACGAAAATTGCCCTCATCATTATCATAATCACCAAGAGCACTACCATTATCCTTCTGAACAGGGAGCCTTTGAGTCACCAAATTTGTCAAAGTGGCAATTTGTGTAGCCAAATTTGCGAGAATTGCTTGCATGGTTGTAACTTGCTCTTGTGTGGCAGGAGCTGTATTAGAAACAATATCAATTTGCAAACCCAAATTCTGAACATGAGTATCCATATCCACTCCATGCTTATCAATCAATGAGTGTAATGTTGAATTGTTTGACTCAATAGTTGTAGTCAATTGATCTCTCATCTCCTCCAATTCTGTCCACTTCACAGCCTCGTCACCATTTGTCCTCTTAGCCTGCGCAGAAACATCACTAGGAGAAGCCATTATTAATAGGATAGTGAAATAAACAAATTGCTATGGGTTGTGGTGCTCTCTCCCCACTCACTCAAAACCAGCAAAAGAGGTGATCCTTACTGTTCCAAAGTGAAAAGAAAATCTTACCACAAGTAATAGCAACTAATGTGACTTGGTGTGAAGAATAGAATACCCAGGGGTTATAGCTCTCACAAAGGTAAAACATGTTATATGGTGGGGCTTGGTATGGATACCTAACAATCCAAATTAACAAGTCCTATTGATGTTTGTGAATGATACAAAAATAGCACCTAGGAAACACACACCAAATTGGAGACAAATGGGGCAATACAAATATGTGTATGGAATTTTGCAATGCACTAGAAAGACACTAGCCAAGCTCAATGATAAACAGGCACAAGATTGCTCAAAGTGTAGTGTCAATGATAAGGGATTTCCCGATCTTCTCGATGAACTCACACGATAACAAGGATCTGATAACTTGTGTCTCTCCACGAACTCTCCGGCTAATTCCTGATGCCAATTGCAGCAGCAACCAATCCCTTAGATATTCGAAAATCCACACGCTTGCACGAGCAGTCACTCACTACTAGTGGTCCCGTATCAACTAATTCTGATGAGGACATCCCTATCTCTTCACCTACTATTACACATGATAAGGTGGCTGTCCAAGATAATGAAGTGAGGCTTGGTCCGATGACATGATCAAGGAGCAAACTATTAGAACAATAAGTGAATTCACTCCTACTTGAGTATAATGTTTATAATTGTGAGAAATTTATACTACCTAAATCTATGCATCTATGTATGATCAGGTTTATTGATAACACAAACATACTTGGAGGGGAACATCAAGAGGAGCTGGAAAACATTGAAGAGAAGTTGGAAAACAAGATCACTATGGTGAAAACAAGCATGGAAGATGGTGAAAACAACAACACGAGTGTGGAAAACAACTACTAGCTTGTTATTCCACACTAAGAGATGGTGAAAACAAGAGGAGGGCGCCCACAATGCATATCAATGCGCCACATAGAGTCCTAGTATTTTTAGATATGGTTTGTATACCATTATGGCCGCACCCCTTAATGGTGGGTCGGTTTGTATCAAGGTTGGTTTGAGTCCAAACCCAACCATAGAGTCCAACATTGAGTCCTAGTCGGTTTGGAGTTCGTGCTTGCGCAAGGATACTTGTGGCCGCACCATACCCCCCCCTTAAATAGCTAGGATCCGAGCCATAGCTCTTTAGACTACGTTAAAACAAAAACCCTAGACCTCTAGATTGAAACAGCTTGTAAGCATTCATCTGGAAGTTCATTTGCAAACTTTTCGTGTTACCTGCTGTTCCATTGGGAATAAGACGGTACATGGCCACTTGTACTCGGTGGCTACTTGTGCAAGTGTGTGGAGTTAAGAATATTCTTGGGGTTGCAAACTGTTGCATTGGCATCAGGGATCAGCCGGGAGAGTTTTCAGTGAGACACAAGTTATCAATTCGAGTTATCTGTGAGGAGTTCATCGAGAAGATTGGGCTACCCCTTATCATCTTGGTATCAGATTTACAGGTTGCCTCGGCGATCTATAATCTATCCCTTAGATTCGAGTGTTTTTATTCCTATCCATAAAATTGCCACACAAAAATAGGTGTAGATCATTGCCATAACCTTCGTTGATCCCTAGTTCCAATTTCTACTTGCTGTTTTTGTGTTTGATTTGCGTCCCTTTTTCTGTTTTTGAGTCTTTGTTTTGGTTAGGGTTAGGGTTCTTAATCTTGTGTCTAGTCTCTATATCTAGAAAACCGCCTCACAAAAATAGCTACGGGTGCCTTTGATCTTATTAGTCTAGCCCTACTCAGATTTATTCGGGAGCTACTAATTTTGATCTGTGAGTTGTTGCTGCCAAGTTCAATATTTCCATCGGTTCAAACCGAGTTCTAGCAAGCCTCGGATTCGTTTCAAGTTTCTGCTGCGTGCGTGTTATCTATTTCCTATCGGAATCGAGCCCTAATGCTAATCGGAATCCTACCGCGGCACAATTTCACGTGTTTTGCTGCTGCCTACAAAGTTCCTGCCACACGCGCACGTTGTTTCCCATAATTTCACGCATTTTGGTGCCGCCTACAAAGTTCCTGCCGCGCGCAAGTTGTTTCCCACCGCGGCAGCAAATCTCTGCCGCTGCTGTCGCGCTCTACTCACTCGCTGCCGCACGCACGCACCGCGGCACAGACGGCAGCGTTTCGCTGCCGCGCGCTATTTTCTGCTGTACCCGTGTGCAAAGCTCTGCCGTGGCACGATTTCTGGGCGTTTTTGCTGCCGTACGGCACAGTTTTGCTCTGTTTCCTGCCGTGAACCATTAGCTGTTCGTAGGTTAGTTTCTTTTTGTTTTTCTTAGGATTTCCATATTTGATCTGTGTGAACCATAGCCACGGCCTTTCTACAACATATTAATAGGAACTCACCCATAAGTATAGCTATTTTGTGCTCTTGACAGGCTGCTCATTCTCACATATACCATTGTGATCACTTGTTGTTTTGGTTCACATTGCTCCTAGTTGTTCTTAAGGCCATTGGAAAAATACAAAAAAAATAGAAAAAGAGAAAAAGTATAAAACAAAGAGAAAACAGAAAAATTGAAAAGAAGCTGAATTGCTATCATTACTTACTAGTGGAGCTTACATACTACCATATTATGACACTTGGTTTCTTTCACTGAGAAATCTTGTGCCTGTGTATTGTGAGCCTAGCTAGTGACTTTCTAGTGCATTACAAAATCTCATCCATATATTTGCTTTGCCACATTTGTCTCCATTCTTGGTGTGTGTTTCCTCGGGTATTTTTATATCATCACAAAACACAAATAGGACTTGTTACTTTGGTGATTGTTACATATCCGTACCAAGACCCACTAAATAACCTTGTTTTCCCTTGTGAGAGTTAAAAACCTGGGTATTCTCTTCTTGACATCAAGCACACTAGTTGCCACTACTTGTTGGTAAGTTTTCCTATTCACTTTGGAACGGTAAGGTACTCAATTGTCTTGCTATTTTTGAGTGAGTTGTGAGAGAACACCACATATAGATACTTGTTTTCTTTTTTCACTAACTTACTAATGGATCCTTCTAGTGATGATCTTGTGCAGCAAAAGAAGGACCATGCAGGGGGAGTGAATTGAAGGAAGTATGAGGCATTGCGTGATGTGTTGACAAATCAAATGAAAGATGACCATAAAGATCTAGAGAAATTTGTGACTGATGCTTGTGATCCCCTATATGAAGCAATGCAGGCCATGGAGAATAAAGTGGGGGAGACACATAAATTGGCCGGGGCCAATAATGAGCAAGTGACTACTATAAAAAATTATATTGCTACATTGACTACTCAACTTGATGATCTCCAGAATTTCGTTGCACAAAGAGTGCCTGTTCATGATGATGATAATGCTAGTGTGCATAGTGATTCTAATAATGGAGGTGATGGAGTCGAAAACAATGGAGGCCGTGAAGTTAGAGGGGAGAGAGGCCGAGGAGGTTTGCAAGGCTGAGCTAATTTTGCTCCAAGGCGTATGCCCCTTAATGCACCACCTGAAAATAATAGAGAGGAAGATACTTTGGGTATACCAAAATTTTCTATACCACCTTTCAGTTTTGATGCCATGGATGTTGAAGAATATTTTCTATGGGAGCTCAAGATTGAAAAATTGTGGCGTTTGCGTGAGTACACTTAGGACAGAAAAATAAAATTGGCTTCTTCTGAGTTTGATGGCTATGCTCTTTGTTGGTGGGATACTACTGTGAGAGAAAGACATGAAGAGGGAGAATTACCTATCATCACTTGGGCTACTATGAAGAGAGTCATGAGGGACAGATTTGTACCACCAAATTATATAAGAAATCAGTTTGATCAATTACAACAATTGAGACAGGGTTCTATGACTGTTGATTTTTATTATCAGGAGATGGAATTGATCATGCAAAGGGCATGTGTGAGAGATCAATTGGAGCAAACTATGCAACGCTTCCTTTTAGGTTTGAATTACAAAATAAAAGGCATTGTTAGGCATCACCAATATCATGATATGCATGAGTTATTGCATCATGCTAGAGAGGCCGAATCACATATCAATGAGGAGGACAAAATTTCAGCAAGAACAAGGGGCAGATTTCCATTGAGAACACCTTTTGTGGCTAGTGCACCACCTCCACAATCAGCTATTTGTGGCGTTTCTTCTTCCAAGGCCGAGCCTAGTGTGTCTAATACAAATAAAACATCACTACCAACATCTAGTACCACGGGTTCCAGTGCATCTAAAGCTAGAAACAGAGACATGTCATGTCATACATGTGGAGGAAAAGGCCACTTTAAGAGGGATTGCCCTAACAATAAAATCATGATTGTTGATGAGCACAATGAGTATGAGACAGGTGATGATGCTGATCCTAATGATGATGATGGTTATTTGAGTGATACTCCATTAGATGCTTATGCTACTTCTATGCCATCTATTGCTTGCACACAGAAATCATTGAGTGTTATTCCAATTCCTGAAACTCAGAGGTGCAATCTATTTCAAACCAATTCTGTTATTGGTTCTAATATGGCTTGCAAAGTCATTATTGATGGAGGGAGTTGCAGGAATTTGGCTAGCAAAGATCTATGTGCAAAGCTAAATATGAAATATTTACCACACCTAGTACTTATTATATACAGTGGTTGAGTATCACTGGGGAGATGAAAGTGAATCATATGGTGCGTGTGGAATTTCAGATTGGTCCTTATAAGGATTCTATTGAGTTTGATGTGGTTCCTAGTACTTTCATGAGACTAATGAACCATGTTTTGAGAGATTTTATTGGTAGATTTGTGGTAGTTTATTTTGATGATATTCTCATATATAGCCACAATGAACATGAACATATTGATCATATTAGACAAGTCTTGCATGTGCTAAGAGAAAATAAATTGTATGGTAATCTTGAGAAGTGCACTTTTTGCAAAGATAAGGTCATATTTCTGGGTTATGTGGTGTCTAAGCATGGAATTGAGGTAGATACATCAAAAATAGATGCAATCCAGAACTGGCCTACCCCTACTAATGTGAGTCAAGTAAGAAGTTTCAATGGGCTAGCTGGGTTTTATAGAAGATTTGTGAAGGATTTTAGTACTATTGCAGCACCATTGAATGATTTGATTAAAAAGGGAGTAGATTTCGAGTGGGGTGTAGCCCAAGATATTGCTTTTGATACACTGAAAAATAAATTGATTTCAGCACCATTATTAATGCTTCCTAATTTTGATAAGCAATTTGAGATTGAATGTGATGCTAGTGGCATAGGGATTGGAGGTGTATTAATGCAAGAGAAGAAACCTATTGCTTACTTTTCTAAAAAATTGCATGGTGCTCAATTGAATTATTCTATCTATGATAAAGAATTATATGCCCTTGTGAGATTTTTAGAGGTGTGGAAACATTATTTGTAGCCTAAAGAATTTATTATACATTCTGATCATGAAGCATTAAAATTCTTAAAGAGCCAATCTAATTTGAATAAGAGACATGCTAAATGGGTTGAATTCATAGAATATTTTCCATACATCATTAAACACAAGAAGCGATTGGATAGTATAGTTGATGATGCTTTATCAAGGAAAAATATGCTCCTCTCCAAATTAGAGGTGAAGGTTTCGGGTTTGGAGGGCATTAGAGAGTTATATGTTGAGGATAGTGAATTTTCCATGCCATTTGCTAAATGTACTAATGTTAAGGCATGGATCAAATTTCACATACATGATGGGTTCGTATTTCGAGCTAACAAATTATGTATTCCCGGGTGTTATTTGCGTTCGTTCTTATTGCAGGAATCTCATATTGGAGGATTAATGGGACAATTTGGACGTGAGAAAACATTGCTTATGTTAGCAGATAATTTTTATTGGTCACATATGAGGCGTGATGTCTATAGGCTTGTGCAATGTTGCATCACTTGCAACAAAGCTAAATCAAAATTGAAGCCTCATGGTTTATATACTCCTCTTCCTGCACCTGCTACACCTTGGAAAGATATTAGTATGGATTTTTTGTTAGGATTTCCAAGGACAAAAGAGGACATGATTCTATATTTGTGGTAGTGGATAGATTCTCTAAAATGTCACATTTTACTCCTTGCCACAAGAGCGACGATGCGTCGCATATTGCTAATCTGTTTTTCAGGGAGATAGTGAGATTACATGGAGTTCCAAGGACTATTGTTTCTGATCGTGATGTGAAGTTTATGAGCTACTTTTGGAAGACTCTATGGGGGAAACTAGGAACAAAGCTGTTGTTTTCAACAACATGTCACCCCCGAACTGATGGACAAACAGAGGTGGTTAATAGAACATTGTCCACACTATTGAGAACCATGATCAAGAAAAATATGAGGGAGTGGAAGGAGCGTTTGCCACATGTGGAATTTTCATATAATAGAGCTGTGCACTCAACTACTCAAATTTGTCCTTTTGAGGTGGTCTATGGGTTCAAACCCATTACACCACTTGAGTTGCTACCACTTCCTATACAAGAGAGAACAAATATGGAGGCATCAAAGAGAGCTGATTTTGTGAAGAAAATACATGAGAAAACAAAAGAAGCAATTGAGAAGAGAGGAAAACATGTGGCTGAAAGAGTGAACAAGAAGAGGAAGGAGGTACTATTTCGGCCAGGTGATATAGTGTGGGTTCATTTTCGTAAGGACAGATTTCCCACATTGCGCAAATCAAAGTTTATGCCTAGAGGTGCTGGTCCATATAGAGTGATTTCGAGGATCAATGACAATGCATACAAGATAGACCTCCCAATTGATGAATTTGGTGTTAGTAATTCTTTTAATGTGGCTGATTTGACACCATACTATGGAGATGATCTTGCTGCTTCGAGGTCGACGCCTTTTCAAGAGGGGGAGGATGATGAGGACATCCCTAGCTCTTCACCTATTATTACACATGATAAGGTGGCTGTCCAAGATAATGAAGTGAGGCTTGGACCCATGACAATATCAAGGACCAAACTATTAGAACAAGAGGTGAATTCACTCCTACTTGAGTATAATGTTTATAATTGTGAGAAATTTATACTACCTAAATCTATGCATCCATGTATGATCAGGTTTATTGATAACACAAACATACTTGGAGGGGAACATCAAGAGGAGGTGGAAAACATTGAAGAGAAGTTGGAACACAAGATCACTATGGTGAAAACAAGCATGGAAGATGGTGAAAACAACAACACAAGTGTGAAAACAACTACTAGCTTGTTATTCCACACTAAGAGATGGTGAGAACAAGAGGAGGGCTCCCACAATGCATATCAATGTGCCACATAGAGTCCTAGTATTTTTAGATATGGTTTGTATACCATTATGGCCGCACCCCTTAATGGTAGGTCGGTTTGTATCAAGTTGAGTCGGTTGGTTTGAGTCCAAACCCAACCATAGAGTCCAACATTGAGTCCTAGTCGGTTTAGAGTTGGTGCTTGCGCAAGGATGCTTGTGGCCGCACCATACCCCCCTTAAATAGCTAGGATCCGAGCCATAGCTCTTTAGACTACGTTAAAACAAAAACCCTAGACCTCTAGATTGAAACAGCTTGTAAGCATTCATCTGCAAGTTCATCTGCAAAATTTTCGTGTTACCTGCTATTCCATTGGGAATAAGACGGTACATGACCACTTGTAGTCGGTGGCTACTTGTGCAAGTGTGTGGAGTTGAGAATATCCTTGGGGTTGCAAACTGTTGCATTGGCATCAGGGATCAGCCGAGAGAGTTTTCAGTGAGACACAAGTTATCAATTCGAGTTCTCTGTGAGGAGTTCATCAAGAAGATTGGGCCACCCCTTATCAAATTCCCAGTGGAATAGCAGATAACACCCAAAACTTGCAGTATGATCAATTCCTGATGAATCCTTCAAGCAATCAACAATGGAGTCTAGGGTTTATGTTTAAAGGTAGTCTAGCCTTTCACACGTAGGTGAATAGGTATATATGAGAGGAGGGGGGTGCAGCCACAAGGGGGTTGCGCAAGCACCAGCCCAACTAGACTAGGACTCAACCCTTAAGGGTTTTCGGACTCGGACCAATGGATACAAACCGACCCATGAGAGGGGGTGCGGCCAATAGGCATACAAGCCTTTATTCTACACGCATTGGGACACCCTAGGACATGTCCTTGGTGCCCCCATAAGCCTAATGCGCATCACACATAAATGTTGGTGGAAAACACCCTAAGACATGTCCTTGGTGCTCCCAACTCCATCATGCATAGCTCCTGGCCTCTCCTTCTTGTGTGTGCTGCCATGATCATCTCTCTCCATATGTTCTCCCATGCGTTGCTCCATGGCTCCTTGCTCCTCTCCTCCAATAATGCTTCTGTTATCAACAACCTGAATCATACATAAATGCAAGGATTTAGGTAGTATAAAATTCTCAGAACCACAAACATCATAATTTAATAAGAGTGAGTTCACCTGCTGTTCTAGTAGTTTGGTTCTTGATCTAGTCATTGATCCAATCCTCACTCATCATGTTTCTCTTGAACAACAACATCATCCTCAATGGGAGAAATAGTAGATGTACTAGGGATGTCCTCATCATCCTCCCGACCCTTGAAAAGGCATCGACCATGACACATCAAGGTCCTCTCCATGGTATGGTGATAGATCAACAACATTGAAAGAATTACTCACACCAAATTCAGCACTAGGAAGATCAATTTGATAGGCATTATCATTAATCTTGTGAAGCAATTTATATGGACGAGCACCTCGTGGCATCAACTTAGACTTGCGCAATGTGGGAAATATGTACTTACGAAAATATACCCACACCAAATCACCAGGCTGGAATAGTACTTCCTTCCTCTACTTATTAACTCTCTCAGCAACATGTCTTCCTGTTTTCTCAATTGCTTCCTTAGTTTTCTCATGGATCTTCCTCACATAATCAACACGTTTTGAAGCCTCCATATTAACTCTCTCTTGTACAGGAAGTGGCAGCAGATCAAATGGCGTTATTGGCTTGAAACCATACTGATGACTCCCAAGTGCAGGAGATCAATTGTAGTACCTTTCGATAAGTATTTGAGTGTCGAACCCACGAGGAGCTGAAGGTAAGCTATCTATTCTCTAAAGCCATATAACCCTCTTATATGGCTGTTTATGCAAAGCAATAAGTTTGACTAAAAGGAACTAACTAATTAAAAGCAAGTGACGTGGAGTGTGGTTTGTCTAGTAACTAGTGAAGCAAGTTTAAAGTGCAAATAATCCTAGAGCAAGTTTCTAAAGCAAGTTTCTAAGCAAGTTTCACAAGTAGCAAGCAGCAAATATCTCAAGTATCTCAAGGGAGCAAGTGTTCTAGCAATAGGTGTTTCGTTCGTGTGGTTGTCACAATTAGTGAAGCACATGTTTTAGTCTTAGTTGTTTCTTCTAGGAAGGAGCCATGAATAGTTATAGTCAAGTAAATGATCTACAACCCCTTATGATGGATCATGTGGCCAAGTAAATGACTGCACAAGATTGATTAAGACATAAAGTCCCACCATAGCCTTACGTTCCAAGGTCCCCTATATATATCCCCCAATAACTTAACTTTGTGGCTCGGTCTCAGGTTACTGTCACTCCCAAGTCACCACCACTCCATTATGCTACCGGTGATCACCTTACATGCATTCCCCAACATATGCGTGCACTCAAATATTGTACATAAAGACAATCATAGAAGATAACAAACTTGTATGCAACCAATCAACGAACTATTTCACCATTGCCAAGAACAATTCACTACTCAAACATAGACGAGGAGACACAATACATCAAGGGAATATAGTATTGCATCATACATCGTGTTTGCCAAGAGATTACAGTGGAGAGATGGAGCTTATCTTACTGTAGATGTTGATGATGAACACGCCGGAGGGGGGTGGAGCCCTCCGGGGGTGATCCCGGCGGCGTTTCCCCCCTCCGATCTTCTCCGGCGGCTGCCTTCTGTCTCTCTGTTTCGTGGTTTAGTCTCTCGGCACCGCCTCCTCCTCGAAAAGGCCCGGGGACCCTTCATATAGTCGTTTTTAGGTCACGAGACACTCGGGAGAAGAAAGATCGACGGCATCGGAGCGACGGGGGCAAAAAGGGGGCCTCTCACGCGGCCAAGGAATCTGGCCGCGTGGAGGGTCCTCTTTGCCACCTGGTTGGCCTTTTGGCCCTCTACTTTGTCCCATGGTCTTCGTCTCGAAAATTCTGAACCGTGCTCTTTGGCCTTGCCCTTTTTGGAGTCCTGAAGCTCCCGGAAAGTCTGAAACACTAAAAAGTACGTTTTCTAGAAAAACAGGGTTAGAACCAAAAGAAGGGGGATTGTTTAGAAAATCCCCCAAATCATTATAAACATGAATATAAGTTGCTAATATTTAGGAAAAACAAGTAATAACATGCAAAGTTCATGTATGCATTTTACATGCATCAACATCCCCAAGCTTAACCCATGCTCGTCCTCGAGTATGAAGGTGATAAAACTAACATGGACTTTGCATATTGAAACAATCATGGGATATCAAGGAGGATTATTCATGCTACATATAATCAAATGATTAATACTAGAAATGAGTAGCAATATACAATTCATGTTGTAAGAAATATCAAATATGCAAGCAAAGATGCTTCATGAAAGTTCACAAAGTGTATAATGAAATAAAAGCACTATGGACCAAATGCATACACAAAATGAAAAATAAATCCTATATTGGTCAAAGAATAGCATAATGGAAAATATAAAATATGGTGGACACTTTGGAGAAAATTGAGTAGAGGTAAAACATGATCAAGTCTTATTTAGCCTCTAAATTATTCAACTAAAATTACTAATTGAAATGTGGTATCCATTGATCTAGGACTCTCATTGCCCCTTTATCACTAGCATCTTAAATGGTGAATGTTGAAGTAATGTGAATGACAAGGTGGTTGAAAGCCTCATGCCCCGTGAGTGTGAAAACCTACTCCATGATTACTCAACTTAAGATTCCTAATAAGCTTTGTACAATCATAATAAGTATTAATGACATGATAGAGAACCGCAAAGAGGTACCTCTTGCCCCATGACATGGAAACAAGCCCATGTCTCAATGACAAGACAAACAAACGGAGTAGACTCATCATCCTTTTTATTTTCATTCACTATTATGCATAGCTTATTATTTTATTGTAGGATGTGTTGTAGAGTCACTCAAGCTATAAGTAAATTTCCACCATGATAAAGCATGGCTTCGGTTAGCGGCCCAATGCGTTTCTCTAGTCATATAGATACTTACTCATCAAAACTTACTATTCCTGTATTTCATTTCAGCATGGCAGGAGTCCAAAAACAAAAGTACATGATATCAACCAAATGTAAATTTTTGTGCAATGTTGAAAGCTTTCCGGTGATACACGTTTATAGCTAGCTCCCAACCACACACTTGTCAAACGCAAAACTTGTGGCTCGCATTATTGGGTCATGTTTATTAGATGCATAAAAAGTAAAGTGTGCCTTCAAAAGTTCGTGAGAGTCCTATCCCAAGTTCAACCCATGACAATTAATAAAGTGAATATCTTAATTTAGAACATAAATAACACAATAACATGGTGAACATACTCGGAATAGCAATAAAGCTAATGGGAAGATATGGTGGACTCACTGGAAATACTTGGCTAAGGAGTGTTGGAAACAAGTTTTTACTTGTTGGAATTTTTAAATTTTTGGGCTAGCAAGAGGGAGATAGTTGACCAGCTACTATGCATGCATATGTCCATAGAACTACTCATTTCATCACAAACTAAATAAACCAGCAATTAACATCAAGGACATGAATAAGAGATAGCTCAAGACAACATTATTGCAAATTTCTACACATAAAAAACCTATAAATCATGCAAACATATGTAGCTCTTCAAATCAACCATGGAATCCCTATTCCAAGTCATAATACTAGCATCCAATACATTACAACCCCAAACTCCAGTAGCTCAATCTCATATAAAATGATGGTGGTGGTCTTATCAAAACAAAAATAATAACAAAAACTAGACGCTTCAAGTCTCTACGATAAATGCTTTGCTTAGAAAAACAGAAAGTAGACGTGTGCTAACCAAAAGAGTGTAGCTCCAGTGGGGTGTTCATCACATCCCCAAACTTATGGCTTTCACCATTCTTGTATGTCTTTAGGCGCAGCTCCTCTATTCCCTGTGAAAAAAACTTCACAAAACATGTTTCTTCCATTCTTTTTCTGTGGGGTGAGATTAGCAAGGACAAACAAATCACATGCTTGCTGTGCAAAATTCTAAATCAAATGCTCTAGTAGATAAACAATAAGGTTCATTATGTTGTATGTTCACTCTCTTGCTTGAAAGAATCATGTAAATTCGATTCCTAAGCCCAAAGAGTGCATAAAACAAAAGAAGGCAGAATCTGTCCAGAAAAGCAACAGAAGCAAAACGAACGTTTTTCCCTAAGCTAGACTCGTCAAAAAATTAAGCCAATTTTTTTTCTTACAGAGGACGAAAAGTTGCAGAACATACTAAAAACTTAGCTCAATCCGACATACCAATAAAAAACGTAAAATCATACGGTGAGCAGACTCGTGCTGAAACAGAAATTTCATGCACTAGGATAGCAACTTATAAGTCCAAATGGGTTTGACTTGACTCTTTATTGAAAACTCCAGACTTAAAACAAAAAAAAAACTAATCTATTGAGACAGCAAGAGGACACTAGGAAAATCCAAACAAAAACAACCGGGTTGCCTCCCGTAAAGCGCTCTATTTATAGCCATATAGCTAGGCTTTACTTACTTAACATCATGATGGTTGGAGTGAGGTGGCTCGGCATCCCCAAGCTTGGATTCTTGTACTTATTTGATACATGTAGGGTGATCCCAGGGGTACATCCCCAAGCTTGATTGGTTGTCCCTCTTGATCTTTGTTCATCTCACTCAACTCTTCCTCCTGAAAAATTCTTCTTACACAAATCTCAACATAAAACTTGATTAGAGGGGTTAGTGCCTCCATAAATAAAATCCACATAGGTACAGAAAAGACACATCATGAGTTGATTCTAAATATTAACTACTGTTACTACAGTTGTGCATTGCTCCTTGATCAAAAGAACCACACAAAACGCAAGTAATGAGAGCAATGCAAAATAAAGACATAATCTGCCAAAAACTGAACATCCCGTAAAGAGTGAATTTTTAGAGGCACTTAAGTTGCTCAAATCAGAAAACATAAAGCTAATGAAATATGTAGTGATAACTAAATATTGCTGTCGTAAATTACCAGGTCAAAATTCCACTTCTGTGATTTTAAACATTTTTCGCAGTGAAGTTCAGAAATCTGTTTTCTTGACAGCTAATTACTATTGTTTAATCCTATCTCTCATATAAGATTATTCTTGCCATTTAAGATGAGAAATAAGACAGAAATGTGATGTTACAGTAGTGAACTAATACTTTTATTGTTTTTGGCTTTGGAAAAAGTTTTAATGATATAGACTTTGCAATGGTTTCATTGGCATGAACAACACATGTTCAAGGTCGACCCCAACTTCTCCATTACTCATCCTTCTCATTTACTTTCCCAAAATTTTTATCAAATGAAAATCTTAAACTAAATGATAGATAACAGTAGGTAAAGGTATTTTACATGTTGAAAAGACATAAATTTGTGCTCAAAACGAATAGGAAATTAAAGAATAAGGAACACACCAAAAAAAATTAAACAATTTATTTTTAAGTCTAACCCCTTTCCTATGCATTGGCATTTTGTAATGAAACAAATAAAAGAAGCACATAATATCAAGCATAGAAAGGTAGATCAAGTGCAACTTCAATACTTTCAGCATAAAGAGGGGAAACTTAATATTGTTGAAATATGTTTAACCATGTTTCCCTCTCTCATAATAATTTTCAGTAGCATCATGAATAGATTCAACAATATGAATATCACATAAAACATTCTTATCATGAGCCACATGCATAAAAGAATCACTACTCTCCATATAAGTAAAATCCTCATTAGTGATAGTGGGAGTTAAACATTCATAATTTTCATTGCAATCATCATATATAGGAGGCATAGTATCATCAAAGTGAATTTTCTCCTCCAAGCTTGGGGAACTAGAAATATCATGCTCATCAAAACCAACTTCCCCAAGCTTAAAACTTTCCATAGAATCAGCAAGTATATCATTTTTATCCTCAATAGTAGGGGGACTAAAAATATCATATTCATCAAGACAAACTTCCCCAAGCTCAAGGTTTTCCTTAGCAATAAAGGTGTTCAAATAATTAGTACTACCACAAATATGATTGTTGTGCAAATAATTTTTCAATTTCTCCTCAAACACTTCATGTCCTAATTCAAGGTAGATATTATACAGTTCTAAAATTGTTTGGTTGTTTTCCATTTTATAATTTTTTTGTGTTTTAGGTTTATATGTTTGTATGCAATGCAAACAAGAAATAAATCTTAGCACAACGCTCCCCGGCAACGGCGCCAGAAAAGTGCTTGATGACTCCCAAGTGCAGGAGATCAATTGTAGTACCTTTCGATAAGTATTTGAGTGTCGAACCCACGAGGAGCTGAAGGTAAGCTATCTACTCTCTAAAGCCCTATAACCCTCTTATATGGCTGTTTATGCAAAGCAATAAGTTTGACTAAAAGGAACTAACTAATTAAAAGCAAGTGACGTGGAGTGTGGTTTGTCTAGTAACTAGTGAAGCAAGTTTAAAATACAAGTAATCCTAGAGCAAGTTTCTAAAGCAAGTTTCTAAGCACGTTTCACAAGTAGCAAGCAGCAAATATCTCAAGTATCTCAAGGGAGCAAGTGTTCTAGCAATATGTGTTTCGTTCGTGTGGTTGTCACAATTAGTGAAGCACATGTTTTAGTCTTAGTTGTTTCTTCTAGGAAGGAGCCATGAATAGGTATAGTCAAGTAAATGATCTACAACCCATTATGATGGATCATGTGGCCAAGTAAATGACTGCACAAGATTGATTAAGACATAAAGTCCCGCCATAGCCTTACGTTCTAAGGTCCCCTATATATATCCCCCAATAACTTAACTTTGTGGCTCGGTCTCAGGTTACTATCACTCCCAAGTCACCACCACTCCATTATGCTACCGGTGATCACCTTACATGCATTCCCCAACATATGCGTGCACTCATATATTGTACATAAATACAATCATAGAAGATAACAAACTTGTATGCAACCAATCAACGAACTATTTCACCATTGCCAAGAACAATTCACTACTCAAACATAGACGAGAGACACAATACATCAAGGGAATATAGTATTGCATCATACATCGTGTTTGCCAAGAGATTTCAGTGGAGAGATGGAGCTGATCTTGCTGTAGATGTTGATGATGAACACGCCGGAGGGGGGTGGAGCCCTCCGGGGGTGATCCCGGCGGTGTTTCCCCCCTCCGATCTTCTCCGGCGACAGCCTTCTGTCTCTATGTTTCGTGTTTTCGTCTCTCGGCGCCGCCTCCTCCTCGAAAAGGCCAGGGGACCCTTTATATAGTCGTTTTTAGGTCACGAGACACTCGGGAGAAGAAAGATCGACGGCATCGGAGCGACGGGGGCAAAAAGGGGGCCTCTCATGCGGCCAAGGAATCTGGCCTCGTGGAGGGTCCTCTTTGCGACCTGGTTGTCCTTTTGGCCCTCTACTTTGTCCCATGGTCTTCGTCTCGAAAATTCTGAACCGTGCTCTTTGGCCTTGCCCTTTTTGGAGTCCCGAAGCTCCCGGAAAGTCTGAAACACTAAAAAGTACGTTTTTTGGAAAAACAGGGTTAGAACCAAAAGAAGGGGTATTGTTTAGAAAATCCCCCAAATCATTATAAAACATTAATATAAGTTGCTAATATGTAGGAAAAACAAGTAAGAACATGCAAAGTTCATGTATGCATTTTACATGCATCACATACACCACCTCAAACGGGCATAGCTGAGTAGTAGAATGTACAACCCTGTTGTAAGCAAACTCAACATGTGGAAAACATTCCTCCCACTCCCGCATGTTCTTTTTAATCATGGCTCGCAACAATGTGGATAATGTGCGATTCACCACCTCCGTTTGTCCATCAGTTTGGGGGTGACAAATAGTAGAAAACAACAGCTTTGTCCCCAGCTTCCCCCATAGTGTCTTCCAGAAATAGCTCATCAACCTCACATCATGATCAGAAACAATAGTCTTGGGTACTCCATGTAATCTCACTATGTCCCTGAAAAATAGATTAGCAATATGCGATGCATCGTCGCTCTTGTGGCACGCAATAAAATGTGACATCTTAGAGAATCTATCCACAACCACAAATATAGAATCATGTCCTCTTTTAGTCCTAGGCAAACCTAACACAAAATCCATACTAATGTCTTGCCAAGGTGTAGTAGGTGCAGGAAGAGGAGTATATAATCCTTGAGGTTTTAGTTTAGACTTAGCCTTGTTGCAAGTGATGCAACGTCTCAGAAACCTCTCCACATCTCTTTTCATTCATGGCAATAAAAATGATCAGCCAACATCAACAATGTTTTCTCCCTCCCAAAGTGTCCCATCAATCCACCACTGTGTGATTCCTGCAACAATAACAAACACAAGGACGACTCGGGTACACATAATTTGTTAGCTCTAAACAAATATCCATCATGCAAATGAAATTTATCCCATGCTTTCACATTAGTAAAATTCGCGTATGCATGTTTAAAATCATTATCTTGAGCATACAAATCTTTCACACTCTCCAAACCAGGAATTTTCACATCCAATTGAGTTAAAAGCATGCTTTTCCTAGAGAGAGCATCAACAACAACATTATCTTTGCCTTTCTTGTATTTAATTATGTATGGGAAAGATTCAATGAATTCAACCCACTTAGCATGTCTTTTATTAAGGCTAGATTGGCTCTTTAAAAATCTCAATGCTTCATGATCAGAATGTATGATAAATTCTTTTGGCCACAAATAATGTTTCCAAACTTCAAGAACTCTAACAAGTGCATACAATTCTTTATCACAAACAGAATAGTTCAATTGGGCACCATGCAATTTCTCAGAAAATAAGCAACATGTTTGTTTTCTTGCATAAGCACACCACCAATCCCAATACCACTTGCATTACTCTCAATTTCGAATTGTTTGTTGAAATTAGGCAAAATTAATAATGGGGCCGAAATCAACTTGTTCTTTATCTCATCAAAAGCAATATCTTGTTCAAACCCCATGTAAAATCAACACCCTTCTTAGTTAACTGATTCAATGGTGCAGCAAGAGTACTAAAATCCTTGACAAATCTTCTATAGAAACCAACCAATCCATTAAAACTTCACACTTGACTAACATTTGTTGGAATCGGCCAATTTTTAATAGCTTCAATTTTAGATTCATCTACTTCAATGCCATGTTTAGATACAACATATCCCAGAGAAATGACGGTGTCCTTGCAAAAAGTACACTTAGCAAGATTACCATATAATTGATTTTCTCTTAATACATGCAAGACTTGTCTAATATGTTCAACATGCTCATGTTCATTGTGGCTATATATGATAATATCATGAAAATAAACTACCACAAATCTACCAATAAACTCTCTTAAAACATGGTTCATAAGTCTCATGAAAGTACTAGGTTTCATTAGTTAAACCAAAAGGCATCACTAACCATTCATATAAACCAAATTTAGTTTTGAAAGCAATTTTCCATTCATCCCCCTCTTTCATCCTAATTTGATGGTAACCACTACGCAAATCAATTTTAGAGAAAACATCATCACCACTTAATTCATCTAACATGTCCTGAAAACGGGGTATAGGATGACGATAACGAAAAGTGATGTTGTTAATCGTCTACAATCTACACATATGCGCCAAGTACCATCTTTCTTAGGGACTAAAATAACAGGAACAACACATGGAGATAAGCTAATTCGAATATACCCTTTATCGAGAAGCTCATGCACTTGTTTCTGAATTTCCTTGGTTTCTTGGGGATTTTTCCTGTAAGGGGCTCAGTTTGGCAATGTTGCTCGAGGGATCAAATCAATTTGATGCTCAATACCATGCAATGGTGGCAGCCCTGCTGGTACCTCCTCTGGAAAAACATCATCAAAGTCCTGTAACACATGAGAAACACCAAGAGGAATAGGGGTCATGTCAGAAGAAACCAAAATTTCTCCCTTGTGCATAAGCACTATAGTAAGCATACTAGGGTCCTCACTAAATTCTCTCATATCCTCTTTGGTGGCTAACATACATAATAGGCTCACTCCCTCACTTTTATTTTTACCAATCAGCTTGTTTTTATCACTAATAGAAGGATTACTCTCTTGTTTTTCTCTCTCACTCTCCTTCTCTAAATTCACTTCAGTTTTTTGACGAGACTCATTTACAATTTGTTGTGGTGTCATAGGCCTCAAAATAATATCCTTCCCATGCCAATTCAACTGGTATGTGTTAGCTCTCCCATTATGTGTAACATTCCTATCAAACTTCCATGGTCTTCCAAGCAACATGTGACAAACAGGAATGGGCACAACATCACACTCAATAGTATCAGTACAGGGCCGAATTTGGAACTCCACACTCACCATGTATCTCACCTTCATCTCTCCTTTAGCACTCAGCCACTGTATATAATAAGGATGAGGGTGTGGAATATATTTCAATGTCAGCTTTGCACATAGCTCTTTACTAGCAAGATTTCTGCAACTCCCTCCATCAATAGTAACTTTGCAAGCCATTTAGGACCTACAATTGCTTTTGTTTGGAAAAGATTGCACCTCTGCTTTTCTGGAAAAGGAACAACACTCAAAGCAGCAGCATTTTGTGAGCAAACAATTGTGGGGTAATGTGTGGCATAAGCATCAAGTGGACCTCCCTGCTCATCACAATCATCGTCCTCATTAGGATCAGCATCATATCCAGTCTCATACTCATTATCCTCATTAACAAGCATAGTCTTTTTATTTGGACATTCTCTCTTGAAGTGGCCTTTACCTCCACATCTGTGACATTACATATCTCTATTTCAGGCTGTAGAAGTAGTAGATCCACTAGCACTTGCTGCTGTTTGCACTTGCCTCTTAGAAGTAGAGGTGGTGCTCTCGTCCTTGGGTATAGAAACCCCACGTCTAGGTGTCGGCTGTGGTGATGGTGATGAAAAACTGGAATTTCTAGGTGAAAACACCCTTCTAGCACTCATCTTTGCCTCCTCGGCTAGATATGATTCTGCCTCCCTACATGATGTAATAATTCAGTCATATCATTATATTGAAGGTGCCTCACAATGCTTCTGATTTTGAATTGTAAACCCGAGAGAAAATGTTGCATAGTATGTTCTAGTTCTTCTCTTACTTTGGCCCTCTGAACAATCAACTCCATCTCTCTATAATAAGCATCAACAGACAATGTAACTTGCTTCAATTGTTGCAATTTATCATATAGTGTTCTCACATAATTCTTTGGCACAAATTTGCTCCTCATGAGTTGCTTCATAGTAGCCCAAGTAACAACTTCAGGATCACCATTTTCTGCCCTCAATTGTGTAATACTATCCCACCACAAAAGAGCATAACCATCAAAACTGGAAGAAGCCAATTTGATCTTTCTATTTTCATTGTAATCATGCAATCTCCATAGCTTCTCAATTTTCAGCTCCCACATCAAATACGCTTCTACATCATCATTATCAAAAGTGAAAGGAGGAATAGAAAATTTAGGATTGCCCAAACCATCATCTTCTCTATTATTTTCATGAACTTGTACCCTCCTAGCAGCAAATCCTCCACGACCATTATGAGCATGGGCTCGGCCTGGCTCCCAGTCATCATCATTACCTCTTTGTTCTAATTGAGTAGACAATTGAGCAATTTGTCTAGTCGAATTTGTGAAAGATTCTTGCAGAATATCAACAGATTCCTGAGAAGCAGCTTTCTCAATTTTAATATCCATCTGTTGTAAATCCCTCCTCAAGCTCTCATCACAAGCATCAAGCTTCTTATCAATTCGGGTGGATACCACTTCATCATACTCATTAAGTTTCTTATCAGTTCTGGAACTGATCATGTCTCTAAATTAGGAGAGATCTCCCCATGTGAGCACATCATCAACAGTCTTCTTAGAAGTGGCCTCAGTAGCTTTCCCATCAATTTTATCCACCTCCACATCACTAGCCACAGACTCCATGGATTATTGTGTTAGTGAAAACAAAAATATGGGATGTGGTGTTCTCTCACAACTCACTCAAAACAGCAAAGCAATGAGGTTAACTTACTGTTCCAAAGTGAATAGAAATACTTACCACAAGTAACACAACACTACTATGACTTAGTGTGAATAAAAGAATACCCAGGGATTTTAGCTAACACAAGGCAAAACAGGATATATAGTGGGGCTTGGTATGGATACCCAACAACACCAATAACAAGTCCTATATGTTGTATGTGATGATGTAAAAATAACACCGAGGAAACACACATCAAAGTGGAGACAAATGTGGCAATGCAATTATATGGATGGAAATATTGCAATGCTCTCGAAAGATACTAGCTATGATCAAAGATATCACAGGCACAAGATTGCTCAATGGAAAGTGTCAATATAGTAGTGGTGAAAACAGCTCCAAAAACAATATGTAGCAATGTATCTCAAGGCCTTTCTTTTTCTGTTTTTCTCAATTATGTTTTTCTCCTTTTATATTTTCTGTTTTTCTCCTTTTTTATAGACTTTTATAACTGGCCAAAAACAAGTAGGAGCAAACTATAACACAATATGATCAAAGTGACACAGAGTATATGAATATGGCAGCCTGGAGTGAGCAATAAATAACTTTTCTTTTTTGGGAAAGAAACCTATATGTTGCTGTAGAATGGCTATGTTTATGTCTCACAAGGATCGGAAAAGAAAACCTAAATAAAATGTAAAAGAAAACTAAACCGAAAAATAACTAGAGCTAAGAGAAAACTCACGGCAGAAAACTTGTACCGCGGCAGAGAAACTGCGCGATTTGGTGCCCACGGCAGCGTACCGCGGTAGAAAACGCGAGAAAATCGTGCTGTGACGGCAGCGACCCGGGCGCGCACAAGGGCAGAGGGTGTCTGTGGTTCGGCGCGCGGCAGGGACCGTGGGCGCGGGAGCGCAGAACGCACAACAGCGGACGGTAGTGGATTAGAGCGCATGATAGCGGAAACGCGCCAATTTGGTACCGCGACAGCGCACAATGAAACAGCAGTGAGCGCGCGCGTGGATTTATGGGCGCGCGCACGTTGGAAACCGAGTCCGGCTAGAGCGCAGCAGCGGTGGGAATCCGAGTGCTGTAGTGAGACGATCGGCCGCAGGGTTTTGGTAATTTTTGTGACGCGGCAAAAGATCAACTCCAACTCGAAAAAAAAGAAAACTTGCACTCGGATTGGGATTTTTGAGGGGATTTTGGTGGACTCCAAATGTAGAAATCGACGAACACAAGAACCCTAAACCTAGACTGAACTAAAACAAGACACAAAAGGAGAAAAGAAACACAAAATCAAAACACAAAACAACAACTAGTGGATGAAATTGGTGATGATCTAGGGCTATGGCAAGAACTACTCCTATTTTTTAGTGGCTTTTTCGGTGGACAGGTAATGAAAAACAAACTAATCTACTAGAACACGGTAGCTCACCGAGTTAACCTGTAAATATGATACCAAGATGATAAGGGGTTGCCCGATCTTATCGATGAACTCACATGATAACAAGGATATGATAACTTGTGTCTCTCCACGAACTCTCCGGCTAATTCCTGATGCCAATTGCGGCAGCAACAAATCCCTTGGATATTCATAAATCCACACACTTGCACGAGCAGCCGCTGACTACTAGTGGTCTTGTATCAACTAATTCCCAGTGGAATAGCAGATAACACGCAAAACTTGCTGTATGATCAATTCCTGATGAATGCTTGAAGCAATCAACAATGGAGTCTAGGGTTTATGTTTAAAGGTAGTCTAACCTTTCACACGTAGGTCAATAGGTATATATGAGAGGAGGGGGTGCGGCCACAAGGGGGTTGCACAAGCACCAGCCCAATTCGACTAGGACTCAATCCATAAGGGGTTTTGGACTCGGACCAATGGATACAAACCGACCCATGATAGGGGGTGCGGCCAATAGGCATACAAGCCTTTATTCTACATGCATTGGGACACCCTAGGACATGTCCTTGGTGCCCCCATAAGCCAAATGCACATCACACATAAATATTGGTGGAAAACACCCTAAGACATGTCCTTGGTGCTCCCAACTCCATCATGCATAGCTCCTGGCCATTGCTTCTTGCGTGTGCTGCCATGATCATCTCTCTCCATATGTTCTCCCATGCATTGATCCATGGATCCTTGCTCCTCTCCTCCAATAATGCTTGTGTTATCAACAACCTGAATCATACATAAATGCAAGGATTTAGGTAGTATAAAATTCTCATAACCACAAATATCATAATTTAATAAGAGTGAGTTCACCTGCTGTTCTAGTAGTTTGGTTCTTGATCTAGTCATTGGTCCAATCCTCACTTCATCATGTTTCTCTTGAACAGCAACATCATCATCAATGGTAGAAATAGTAGATGTACTAGGGATGCCCTCATCAGTCAATGATAGCAATGAAAACAGCTCCAAATAATATATATATAGCAATATATCTCAATGGCGTCTTTTTGCTTATTCTCAATTCTGTTTTTCTCTTTTTCTATTTTCTGTTTTTCTCTTTTTTTATACTTTTCATTGTCCGAATAATAACTAAGGGAGCGAAAATAACAAGTGAAAACAAATCTATAATCAATGTGACACAATGATATGAAAATGAGCAGGCTGTAGTGAGCAAATAAAATAGCTAGTCTTGTGGGAAAGGTACCTATTGTATTGCTGTAGAATGGCTGTGTCTATGGTTCACAATGATAGGAAAAGAAAACCTAAAGAAATTGGAAACAAAAACTAAACCGAAAAATAATTAGAGCTAAAGAATGACTCGCGGCAGGAAATTTGGTCCACGGCAGGGTTTTGCGCGATTTCTGTGTCGCGGCAGCGCGCGGTGTTACCGCAGCAGTGAAAACACGGGTGCGCGTAAGGAATTTCCGGGCGCGGTGTGATGCGCCAATAGTGTAAACAGTAAACAGCAGCGGTGGAGCGCGCGACAGCGATTTGCGGAGAAGTTGTGTCGCGGCAGCGCGCGCGAGCTAGCGTGGGTGTGTTGCACGCACGGTTTTAAGGGCACTGGTCAGCCCAATTCTGATACGAACTAGGGTGCGGCAGCAGTGGAATCTGAGTGCGGCTAGGAAGCAAACTGCGGCAGGGATTTGGCGAGATCTTGTGCCACGACAGAAAATCGAGATTGACTCGAATTGCAAGCACCAACACAGCTCGGACTGCTATTTTTGCAGGGATTTTTCGGTGGACTCAATGAAGAACTCGATGAAACCTAAACCTAACTCGAAACCTAAAAACACAACAGAAGAAAAGGGACACAAAATCAAGACACAAAACAATACTAGAAATTGAAAACTAGAGATTATGTAAGGCTAAGGCAATGATCTAGAACTATTTTTTGTGGCTTATTCTGTATAGGTATGAAAAACAACTCGAATCTAAAGGGATAAATACAGCTCACCGAGTAAACCCAGTAATCTGATACCAAGATGATGAGGGGATGCCCGATCTTCTCGATGAACTCTCTTGATAATTTGATAACCAATGTGATACCTTGCTCTCTCCTTTGGCCGAACCCTGTTACCAATTGCAACAACACTCAAACCCCTTCGGATATTCGAGACTCCACACTCTTGCACAAGTAGCCACCGACTAGAAGTGGTCTTGTTTCTCCTTATTCCCAATGGAACAGTCGAATACAATCAGATTTGCAAGTCGTAACAATTCAAGATGAATGCTTCAAGCAATACAATCTAGAAGTCTAGGGCTTATGTTTTATCGTAGTATAACCTCTCTAACTCGCACTAGGGGGTTTATATGAGGGGGTATGGTGCAGCCACAATAGGAATTGCACAAGCACCAGGCCTAACCGGAATAGAAACCACTTTGGAATTGGTTTGGACTCAACTTGGACTCCTAGGGATACAAGCCGACCCAACAAGGGTTGCAGCCACTTTGGACTCGCATGTCCACACCTATACATACCAGGACTCTCTCCTTGGCGCAACAACATGATGTTGGGCGCCTCTCCTCTTGTTATTCCTTGTTATTCCACCAAATAACAATTGGTATTCCTTGTTATTCCAGCAGATAACAATTGTTATTCCTTGTTTTCCACCTTGTCATATTTGTTTTCCTCCTTGTAGCACTTGTTTTCCAGCTCCTGTTCATGTCCATCTCCATCCATGCTTTGTGTTATCAAGAAACCTGAGAATACATAAGTGCATGGATTTAGGTAGTATAAAGTTCTCATGAAAACAAACATCATATTCTAATAAGAGAGAATTCACCTGCTGTTGTAATAATTTAGTTCTTGATCTAGTCATTGGGTCCAATTCTCACTTCATCATTCTTCTCTGGAATAACAGCATCATCATCAATTGGAGAAATAATAGATGTACTAGGGATGTCCTCATCACAGTCCCTCCGCGTGAAGATTAAATACTTTCGAGCCACTTCAAACACTAAGGAAAGTTAAAGCATACAAAACAGAGAACTTAGAAGGAAAGGAATTAAAACCCAAAACAAAGTGCGCAAAGACTTAGAAATTTTACTGCAAAAGTGGGTGATATTTTTTTATACAAAAGATAGATCGCATTACAAATGATATTACATTCGAAGAATAGTAATGCTTTCTATGCCTTGGCCAACTATGCAAGAATCAGGCGGCGTCAGAAGAATCCGAGTCTTCCTCCTTGCTGTCGTTGGGGTTCTCCAGAGTTGACGGAATCTCTTCCTCCGGGTAGAAAGTTGAGATCGACACCATTTGAGCTATCTTGGTGGCATGCCCCTGACAGATTCAAAAATATCGGCTCTCTTCGCGTCTGTGTATCCATGAGGGATACCAATAGCAACACACCAGGACTTTGCAGTGGTATAGTGCATACGCATCAGCCCAAGGGCCATGTGCGCACCACCGCGAGCAGCAGAGCGGAACCAAGACTCCTTCTGGTTCGCCACCTCTTCTATCGCCTCCGGAAGTTTGCTAACTTCCGAGAAATCTTTATCTTTGTCGGAATGTAGCATCCCAGTAGTCTTGATGTCGGAGAAGATATTCCCGAAAGCCCGAATTCTATCAATCCGAGTAAGCAGCGGATTTCCTTCTATTGGAAGAAACCAAAAATGGTAATGAAAGCACAAAAGGACAAAAAAAAGGAGGTCTATAAAAGTACAAGAAAAATCTTGGTAAAAGAACAAAAAACTTACCCAGGATTTTATCCATCTCAACGCCTTCTTCAAGGCGTTGGTTGAGGGTGTTCTCCAAATCCCGGATGGCGCCTTATCCTTCTCGGCCTGGGTTGAAGCCTTGGACTTGGCAATGCCAATAGCCAGTAGGCTAGCCTCCAGATCCTTCTGAATCTTTACAGTCATTTTGCAAAGCTCCAAATTTTCCTTTCGGAGGTTCTCGGCATTGCCAGCATCTCCAGCAATTTGTTTGGCTTTGGCCGAAGAAGCTGAAAAGAGTAGGAAATAAAGATATTAATGCTCGGAAAAAGACTTAGAAAAATAAGCAGTACAAATGAGAAAAACATTTACCTGCTGAACCGAGGCCAACTCTGAGTCTTTATCATCAAGAATGCTAAGGAGAGTTTTAACCTCCTTGTTCTTGATGGTGAGTTTGTTGAAAACTTCCATGTTTATTGTCTCGGCAGTTTGCTGAAACATTAAAGGCCTTTTCTGTAGGCATAAGAGAAAAGCATTAAGTCAAAAAAAATACATTTGTCAAAATTCTTGGGGGCTAGAGGTATTTACTTGGCTCATTTTCTGCAAGCTCGCAAGATTCTCGGAAAATTCTTGGCATACTCTGCGAAGGTAATTCCGACATGGCAAAGGCCATCTTGTATGACCTAGCGAGGCGAGAACACGTAATTATTCCTAACTATAAGTCTGCCTTGCTGCCAAGGACGGATTAAGGGGGCACGAGCGAAGTATTTTTTCGCCCACGGATGAATATTTCCGTGTTCGTCAAAATGTTCTTCTTCGTTTACCTTGAACTTGCTGTCAAAATTAGGGATGGGCTCCTCCTTCGGTATGTTCAAAGGCCCACCCTCATCCGGCACCGCCCTTTCCCTCGCATCCGAGTCGGATGCAATGGGTTGGCTGGACGGCAAGGGGTGTTCTTCTTCTCGGGCAGCCGAGTTTTCTTCCCCCGCCGTTGTCGGAGTATCTGGCGCAGCGGAGGGAGACGGCTTTGCTCCTCTTTCAGTAGCAACCTTGTGCTTCTTCCGGGCTTTCCCCTTCAAAGCAGTAGGGGCAAGGCTAGAACTGGAAAGAAAATGAAAATCCGAGAAATAAGATTCCAAGAAACAAAAAATATACAATAAAAAGCATAGAAATGAAAAAACCTGGGTTCTTACCTGGAAGTAGCAACGGCTACGCCGTCAAGATCGATAACTTCTTGAGCTGTAGTTGGCTTCTTCCGCTTCCGGCCTCCGGATTGGAATTTGGCGCGAAGTGCATTCAACTCCTCGTCAGTAGCAAGCTCAGCCTCAGAAAGATCGAGAAGCTCTCAAAAGAAACAAAGTCCGGGTTAGAATAAAAAACATCCGAGAAAAGGAAGATTCAAGAAATTTCCCAAAGAGATAGAACTATACCTTGGTGCAAGGATTTTTTGCGTGGCACATTGGCCGGCTCTCCTCGTATTGATCACGAGTCGAAACCAGCTGATTCACGCGCTTCTTGAAGTCCTTCCTGGACAGCGCGCTCTCCGTCGCCCTCACTGCATCGTCGGGGCCCGTGTATTCACAGATTATCCGAGTTCCGTGATATGCCAGGGGTTGGATCCGCCTTCCGAACCAGCAAAGGATTGTTTCCATGCCGGTAAGCGAAGGAGTGGCGGAGACGAGTTTGGCAATTCCTCTTTTGATCCTCATCAGGTCTGGAGGTAAAACCTAGACCGCGTCCACTGCCTAATTGTCTTGGGCAGTGGGCGCGGAATTGATGAAAGGTGGAATGCCCGTTTCCTTTCTAGGAAACTGTACATCCGCATGGTAAAAGAATGAGCCCGTCCAAAACCTGACGGACTCGGATGTATTAATTTTTGGAAACCAATCTTCCCTAAACCTACAGAGGGTAAAGGAGATGGCCCCGCAGGCCGGGAGGGCGCCCTCAGAATGGTTACGTTTTACTCCGAAACAATACTGCCAGAAATGCAGGCAGGGTTCTATCCCTAGATAACCCTCGAAAAGGGCCTGGAAGCTGGCTAGATAAAGAATGGAGTTTGGTGGTAGGTTGTGTGGTTGGATCCTATAGTGATCTAGGATTTGAAGGAAGAAGGCGGAAGGCGGGAATCCCATACCTCGATTGATTTGAGAAGCTAGGAGAAACTACTTGCCGGATTCCAGAGATGGCTCGGTGTCGTCCTCGTTTACCCGCCATTCCCCCCCCCTCCCGCCACGAAGCCTTCTTTCTCCAATGTCGGGAGAAGGGAAGGAACCACGTTGCAGTGGCTCCAATTCCCGGCATTTTCCTCGCCTTCGTCTTCACCTCCGGTGGTGGCATAGGCGGCGACGTCCTCGCCGCCGGGAGTAGCATTTTCCTCCGCCGGCTCAGAGGAAGAAGGCGGAGGTGGAGCAGAGGATGTTGACGGCGGCGCGTTCCCGGCCACGAGAGGCAGATCCCCGCGGGCCGGCTTTCTGGCGAACCCATCCGGCGCATTTACGGCAGTGTGAGTCGGGGAGTCGAGGACGGGTCAAGGTCGTTGATTATATCTTTGATATTTAGGGCGGCGCTCGCTGAGTCGGAGGTACGGGGGGAATCTCCGGTTGCCTTTCTTGGGCAGTGCAGTCGCGAACTGGTTCCTCCGATGATCTTTCCGGGGAGAGGCTCGGGGGCTAAGTTATTTGCGCTCACTCTCGTGCTCGGGCTCTGGGTTCTAGTGCTAGGGCACTATGAGCTCGAGGAAGACGAAGATGCGGAAGAAAATTCGGAGCCCCCGAGACGGCTATTTATAGCCAGGTGCGCGGAGATTGGCTCCAACGGCTATTTTAGCCGTTGGATGCACGACGCGTGTTACGCCCAAAATTTTCGGGAATCGAAAGGATGGGGTGATAATTTCTATCTCCTCGTTTCCATCGAGAGAATCTATCAGAGGATAAGTTTCAGGGTTTTGACTAAACCCAAATGTCTGTGACATCAGGAGGATTTCACCACTGATGTCACGAGGTTCTTATCCACGAATATTCGTGGAAGAAAAGCCAGACTTTTGTAAAATCTGAGTTATGGGCTAAGAGATTTTGATAAAAGAAGAATCAAGACAAAACACCGACATTTCTCAGAAAAGAATGCTAATTGACAAAAGGCGGCATAATGAAGTCTTAATCCTTCTTGGGGGCTACTGTCAGATATATACCGATTAGGGGTGTATCCGGCATTGGCCTAAAGAGCCGGATTACCAGTGTGGCCTATTGGTAATGGGTCACATTCCATCGAGCGGCCCCGTAAGCTGATGCGCAGGAAGCCGGATTCTAGAAGAACCTGGACCACGTCCCAAAGTGGTGCGGCTTGGAGGAGAAGACGGATTCCTTACTTTCCAAGTTAGATAATTTCCGTAGTCTTCTAGGTTTCCTTTCTGTAAGCCCTAACCCGGCTATCTATATAAAGCCGGATGGGAGAGAAGTAAGAAACAAACAATTAGCTAGAAGCCAACTCACCAAGAAGTTGATCCTCGCCGAGTTAGCTAAACCCTACTCACATTGTACTTTGTATACTTCAGGCTTTAGCCCTGATTTAGTGAGATTGCAGGAGTAGGAATGCCGCCTTAGTTGCGATGTACCGAACCTAGGTAAACCTGGTGTTCTCGTTACAGTACTTCCATGTTCCCCCACGACTCTACCAGTAGTCTCATGGCACCCCCGTCTATGAATTCTACTATGATGTCTTGACAGTTATTTTTGTGGACATTACTTGAGCAATCTTGTGCATGTTTCATAGAGTTTTTGCTAGTGTCTTTCTAGTGCTTGCAATATCTCTACCATATAATTGCTAAGCCATGTTTGTCTCGTAGAGTCTGTGTTTCCTTAGTGAAATTTTATCACATTAGACAGTAAATAGGAGTGGCTATTTTGGTGTTGTTAGGATTCCCAACCAAGCCCCAACAAATACCTTGTTTTGTCTTGTGATACTTGATATCCTGGTTATTCTCTTCTCACACTTGGTACACTTCTCATTGCTACTTTTTGGTAAGTAAATACTATTCACATTGGAAGGGTAAGATACACTATTATTTGCTGGTTTGGAGTGAGTAGTGAGAGAACACCACAACCCATTGTTATTTTGTTTTGCTAACACTCTAATCAATGGAGTCTGCTGCTAGTGATGGTGTGCAGGGTAAGAAGACCGAGAATTTGCCTAGCAGGAAAGCTGCTAATGATGTGCTCACATGGGGAGAATCCATCAAATTTTGAGACGTGGTCGCTAAAAGAATTGCTTCTGAGGTAGAGAAGGGTGATGATAGTTTGAGGGAAGAATTGAACACTTTGGACCTCAAAATTGAAGCTGATGCTACTCAAGAATCTGTCAATATTTTACAAGAGGCATGTGACAAATTTGACAAGATAGATTGCCCATTTGACAACTTTGGTACAAAGAGCTCCACCCAATGCTAACAATGTTGCTGATTTGGATGATGGTCGTGGAAATTTGCAAGGAGTTCAAGGAGGAGTTGCTAGAAGAGTACCAATGGTTGAAAAGAATATAGAGAATGATGGCTTGGGAAGAGCAAAATTCTCTATACCTATTCTCACTTGTGATACTGAAGATGTAGAAGAGTACTTGATGTGGGAGCTGAAAATTTAAAAACTATGGAGATTGCATGAATATAGCGAAGAGAGGAAAATAAGGCTTGCATCTTCTGGATTTGATGGCTATGCTCTATTGTGGTGGGATGGCATTACAAGATTGAGGGAAGAACATGAGGATCCAGAAATTGTTACGTGAAGAGAGATGAAGCAATTGCTAAGACAAAGATTTGTTCCCGTGAACTATATTAGAACTATCTATGACAAGCTACAACAATTGAAGCAAGGCACTAAATCTGTGGATGCATACTATAAGGAGATGGAGTTGATACTTCAAAGATCTCGGGTTAGGGAGGCTCCAGAACAAACAATGCAAAGTTTTCTCTTAGGTTTGCAATTCAAAATAAGGAGTATTGTGACGCATCTACCATATAGTGATATTACAGATTTGCTACATCAAGCAAGAGAAGCTGAGAAAAGATTGGTCGAGGAGGTGGAAATGAGTACAAGGAGGAGTTTTCTATCAAAGAATTCTATTTTCTCACTACCAACACCTCAAGTTTCTCAAACCCAAAGTGGCAGTAGTGCCAAACCCGAGACTAGCACTTCTAGTGCAAGGAAAACAACACCACCCAGTGCGAGTTCAAGTGGATCCACAACTACAACAAGGAATAGAGACGTGACATGTCATAGATGTGGAGGAAAATGACACTTCAGAAAAGATTGTCCTATTAAGAAAATCATGATTATCAATGCTGATGAGGAGTATGAGATAGGAGATGATGTTGATCTTGATGAGGAGGATGATTATGATGATGGAGATGGTCCTGTTGATGTCTATGCTACAAACTATCCAACTATTGTTTGCACCCAAGCTTTGAGTGTTATTCCAAGTGATGAAAGCCAAAGATGCAATTTATTCCAAACCAAGGCTGTCCTCAAATGGCTTGCAAGGTAATCATTGATGGAGGGAGTTGCAAAAATTTAGCAAGCAAGGATTTGTGTGCAAAGCTCAAGTTGAGATATATATTTCATACCCACACCCTTATTATATTCAATGGCTGACTGACAAAGAAGAAATTAAGGTGTGCCATATGGTGAGAGTGGAATTTCAGATTGGACCATACAAAGACACGATTGAGTGTGATGTGGTTCCCATGTCAGTTTACCACATGCTATTAGGAAGACCTTGGCAATTCGACTAGAAGGCTATACATAATGGGAGAGCAAACACATATCAATTGTATCGGAATAATAAGGATATTATTTTGAGTCCTATGACACCACAACAATGTGTAAATGACTCTCGTCAGAAAATAGAAGTGAATCTAGAAAAGGAGAGTGAGAGAGATGAGAAGAGTCAAAACACAATTTATGTGGGTGAAAACAATCCTAGGCCGAGTGGTAAAAGGGAGTGAGCTTTTTAACAATGTTAGCCACCAAAGATGACTTGAGAGAGTTTAGTTAGGATCCTACTTATTACCTATAGTGCTCATGCATAAGGGGAAAATTTTAGTTTCTAACGACATGACTCCTCTTTGTATTGGCGTGTCTAAGGTTTTACAGGAATTTGGTGATGTTTTTCTAGAAGAAATACCCTCGGGGATGCCACCATTGAGAGGGATTGAGCACCAATTTTATCTAATTCCTGGTTCATCATTGCCAAATCGAGCTCCCTATAGGACAAATCGCCAAGAAACGAAGGAAATTCAGAAACAAGTACAAGAGCTACAAGATAAAGGGTATAGTCAAATCGGTCTTTCTCCTTGTGTTGTTCCTGTTATTTTAGTTCCTAAGAAACATGGTACATGGAGCATGTGTGTAGATTGTAAGGCAATTAACACGATCACTATTCGTTATCATCGTCATATACCACGTTTGGAAGACATGTTAGATGAATTAAGTGGTGCTATTGTTTTCTCTAAAATTTATTTGTGTAGTGGTTATCATAAAATTAGGGTGAAACATGGGGATGAGTGGAAACCAGCCTTTAAAACAAAATTTGGTTTATATGAATGGTTAGTGATGCCTTTTGTCTTAACTAATGCACCTAGTACTTTCATGAGATTAATGAACCATGTTTTGAGAGATTTTATTGGCAAGTTTGTGGTATTTTATTTTTATAATATTCTCATACATAGCCACAATGAACATGAACACATTGATCATATTAGACAAGTCTTGCATGTGCTAAGATAAAATAAATTGTTTGGTAATTTAGAGAAGTGCACTTTTTGGAAGGATAAGGTCATATTTCTGGGATAGGTTGTATCTAAACATGGGATAGAGGTAGATGAATCTAAAATTTAAGCAATTAAAAATTGGAAAATTCCCATGAATGTGAGTCAAGTAAGAAGTTTTAATGGTCTTGCTGGATTTTATAGAAGATTTGAAAAGACTTTAGTACTATTGTTGCCCCTTTGAATGATTTGACTAAGAAAGGTGTAAATTTCAAGTGGGGGGTTGCTCAAGATATTGCTTTTGATACTTTGAAGAATAAATTGATTTTGACTCCTTTACTAATGCTTCCTAATTTTCATAAACAATTTGAAATTGAATGTGATGCTAGTGGTATAGGTATTGGAGGTGTGTTAATGCAAGATAGAAAACCAATTGCTTATTTCTCTGAGAAATTGCATGGTGCTCAATTGAATTATTATGTCTATGATAAAAAAAATGTATGCACTTGTTAGAGTTCTTGAGGTTTGTAAACATTATTTGTGGACAAAACAATTTATCATACATTCTGCTCATGAGGCTTTGAAATTTTTAAAGAGTCAATCCAATCTTAATAAGAGACATGCTAAGTGGGTAGGATTTATTGAATCTTTTCCATACATTAGTAAACATAAAAAAGGATTGGATAATGTGGTTGCTAATGCTTAGTCTAGAAAAAACATGTTACTCACCAGATTAGATGTCCAAGTTTCGGGTTTGGAGAGCTTAAAACCTCTGTATGCTGAAGATAATGAGTTTCCTATGCCATATACTAAATACTCTAATGTGAAGGCTTGGGATAAATATCATATACATGATGGATTTATTTTTAGAGCTAACAAATTATGTATTCCCGAGTGTTCTTTGCGTTTGATGTTATTGCAGGAATCTCATAGTGGTGGATTGATGGGACACTTTGGACGTGAGAAAACATTACTTACGTTGGCTGATAATTTTTACTGGGAACATATGAGACGTGATTTTTATATTTTTGTGCAACGTTGCATCAGTTGCAACAAATCTAAGTCTAAATTGAAGCCCCACGGTTTGTATACTCCTCTTCCTGCACCTACTACACAATGAGAAGATATTAGCTCTGTTCAAAATATCGGCCGATATTCCGATAAATCAGCTGATTTATCGCTTATCGGTGTCCAACCGATAAGATAAATTGGCCGATATTTCGGCCGATTTTCCGATATTTCAACCGATATTCCGATAAATTGGCCGATTTACCACTTATCGGGAGTCGACCGATAAGTTCCTGATAAGCGATATCTTGAAAAATGGATATTAGTATGGATTTTGTGTTAGGATTGCCTAGGACTAAAAGAGGACATGATTCTATTTTTGTGGTAGGGATATATTCTATAAGATGTCACACTTTATTGCTTTCCACAAAAGCGACGATGCATCGCATATTGCTAATCTGTTTTTCAGGGACATAGTGAGACTACATGGAGTACCAAGGACTATTGATTCTGATCGTGATGTCAAGTTCATGAGCTATTTTTGGAAGACACTATGGGGGAAGCTTGAAATAAAGCTGTTATTTTCAACTACATGTCACCCCCAAGCTGATGGACAAACGGAGGCGGTGAATCGCACATTATCAACATTGTTGTGCACCATAATCAAGAAAAATTCGCGGGAGTGCATGGATTTAGGTAGTATAAAGTTCTCATGAAAACAAACATCATATTCTAATAAGAGAGAATTCACCTGCTGTTGTAATAATTTAGTTCTTGATCTAGTCATTGGGTCCAATTCTCACTTCATCATTCTTCTCTGGAATAACAGCATCATCATCAATTGGAGAAATAATAGATGTACTAGGGATGTCCTCATCACAGTCCCTCCGCGTGAAGATTAAATACTTTCGAGCCACTTCAAACACTAAGGAAAGTTAAAGCATACAAAACAGAGAACTTAGAAGGAAAGGAATTAAAACCCAAAACAAAGTGCGCAAAGACTTAGAAATTTTACTGCAAAAGTGGGTGATATTTTTTTATACAAAAGATAGATCGCATTACAAATGATATTACATTCGAAGAATAGTAATGCTTTCTATGCCTTGGCCAACTATGCAAGAATCAGGCGGCGTCAGAAGAATCCGAGTCTTCCTCCTTGCTGTCGTTGGGGTTCTCCAGAGTTGACGGAATCTCTTCCTCCGGGTAGAAAGTTGAGATCGACACCATTTGAGCTATCTTGGTGGCATGCCCCTGACAGATTCAAAAATATCGGCTCTCTTCGCGTCTGTGTATCCATGAGGGATACCAATAGCAACACACCAGGACTTTGCAGTGGTATAGTGCATACGCATCAGCCCAAGGGCCATGTGCGCACCACCGCGAGCAGCAGAGCGGAACCAAGACTCCTTCTGGTTCGCCACCTCTTCTATCGCCTCCGGAAGTTTGCTAACTTCCGAGAAATCTTTATCTTTGTCGGAATGTAGCATCCCAGTAGTCTTGATGTCGGAGAAGATATTCCCGAAAGCCCGAATTCTATCAATCCGAGTAAGCAGCGGATTTCCTTCTATTGGAAGAAACCAAAAATGGTAATGAAAGCACAAAAGGACAAAAAAAAGGAGGTCTATAAAAGTACAAGAAAAATCTTGGTAAAAGAACAAAAAACTTACCCAGGATTTTATCCATCTCAACGCCTTCTTCAAGGCGTTGGTTGAGGGTGTTCTCCAAATCCCGGATGGCGCCTTATCCTTCTCGGCCTGGGTTGAAGCCTTGGACTTGGCAATGCCAATAGCCAGTAGGCTAGCCTCCAGATCCTTCTGAATCTTTACAGTCATTTTGCAAAGCTCCAAATTTTCCTTTCGGAGGTTCTCGGCATTGCCAGCATCTCCAGCAATTTGTTTGGCTTTGGCCGAAGAAGCTGAAAAGAGTAGGAAATAAAGATATTAATGCTCGGAAAAAGACTTAGAAAAATAAGCAGTACAAATGAGAAAAACATTTACCTGCTGAACCGAGGCCAACTCTGAGTCTTTATCATCAAGAATGCTAAGGAGAGTTTTAACCTCCTTGTTCTTGATGGTGAGTTTGTTGAAAACTTCCATGTTTATTGTCTCGGCAGTTTGCTGAAACATTAAAGGCCTTTTCTGTAGGCATAAGAGAAAAGCATTAAGTCAAAAAAAATACATTTGTCAAAATTCTTGGGGGCTAGAGGTATTTACTTGGCTCATTTTCTGCAAGCTCGCAAGATTCTCGGAAAATTCTTGGCATACTCTGCGAAGGTAATTCCGACATGGCAAAGGCCATCTTGTATGACCTAGCGAGGCGAGAACACGTAATTATTCCTAACTATAAGTCTGCCTTGCTGCCAAGGACGGATTAAGGGGGCACGAGCGAAGTATTTTTTCGCCCACGGATGAATATTTCCGTGTTCGTCAAAATGTTCTTCTTCGTTTACCTTGAACTTGCTGTCAAAATTAGGGATGGGCTCCTCCTTCGGTATGTTCAAAGGCCCACCCTCATCCGGCACCGCCCTTTCCCTCGCATCCGAGTCGGATGCAATGGGTTGGCTGGACGGCAAGGGGTGTTCTTCTTCTCGGGCAGCCGAGTTTTCTTCCCCCGCCGTTGTCGGAGTATCTGGCGCAGCGGAGGGAGACGGCTTTGCTCCTCTTTCAGTAGCAACCTTGTGCTTCTTCCGGGCTTTCCCCTTCAAAGCAGTAGGGGCAAGGCTAGAACTGGAAAGAAAATGAAAATCCGAGAAATAAGATTCCAAGAAACAAAAAATATACAATAAAAAGCATAGAAATGAAAAAACCTGGGTTCTTACCTGGAAGTAGCAACGGCTACGCCGTCAAGATCGATAACTTCTTGAGCTGTAGTTGGCTTCTTCCGCTTCCGGCCTCCGGATTGGAATTTGGCGCGAAGTGCATTCAACTCCTCGTCAGTAGCAAGCTCAGCCTCAGAAAGATCGAGAAGCTCTCAAAAGAAACAAAGTCCGGGTTAGAATAAAAAACATCCGAGAAAAGGAAGATTCAAGAAATTTCCCAAAGAGATAGAACTATACCTTGGTGCAAGGATTTTTTGCGTGGCACATTGGCCGGCTCTCCTCGTATTGATCACGAGTCGAAACCAGCTGATTCACGCGCTTCTTGAAGTCCTTCCTGGACAGCGCGCTCTCCGTCGCCCTCACTGCATCGTCGGGGCCCGTGTATTCACAGATTATCCGAGTTCCGTGATATGCCAGGGGTTGGATCCGCCTTCCGAACCAGCAAAGGATTGTTTCCATGCCGGTAAGCGAAGGAGTGGCGGAGACGAGTTTGGCAATTCCTCTTTTGATCCTCATCAGGTCTGGAGGTAAAACCTAGACCGCGTCCACTGCCTAATTGTCTTGGGCAGTGGGCGCGGAATTGATGAAAGGTGGAATGCCCGTTTCCTTTCTAGGAAACTGTACATCCGCATGGTAAAAGAATGAGCCCGTCCAAAACCTGACGGACTCGGATGTATTAATTTTTGGAAACCAATCTTCCCTAAACCTACAGAGGGTAAAGGAGATGGCCCCGCAGGCCGGGAGGGCGCCCTCAGAATGGTTACGTTTTACTCCGAAACAATACTGCCAGAAATGCAGGCATGGTTCTATCCCTAGATAACCCTCGAAAAGGGCCTGGAAGCTGGCTAGATAAAGAATGGAGTTTGGTGGTAGGTTGTGTGGTTGGATCCTATAGTGATCTAGGATTTGAAGGAAGAAGGCGGAAGGCGGGAATCCCATACCTCGATTGATTTGAGAAGCTAGGAGAAACTACTTGCCGGATTCCAGAGATGGCTCGGTGTCGTCCTCGTTTACCCGCCATTCCCCCCCCCCCCCTCCCGCCACGAAGCCTTCTTTCTCCAATGTCGGGAGAAGGGAAGGAACCACGTTGCAGTGGCTCCAATTCCCGGTATTTTCCTCGCCTTCGTCTTCACCTCCGGTGGTGGCATAGGCGGCGACGTCCTCGCCGCCGGGAGTAGCATTTTCCTCCGCCGGCTCAGAGGAAGAAGGCGGAGGTGGAGCAGAGGATGTTGACGGCGGCGCGTTCCCGGCCACGAGAGGCAGATCCCCGCGGGCCGGCTTTCTGGCGAACCCATCCGGCGCATTTACGGCAGTGTGAGTCGGGGAGTCGAGGACGGGTCAAGGTCGTTGATTATATCTTTGATATTTAGGGCGGCGCTCGCTGAGTCGGAGGTACGGGGGGAATCTCCGGTTGCCTTTCTTGGGCAGTGCAGTCGCGAACTGGTTCCTCCGATGATCTTTCCGGGGAGAGGCTCGGGGGCTAAGTTATTTGCGCTCACTCTCGTGCTCGGGCTCTGGGTTCTAGTGCTAGGGCACTATGAGCTCGAGGAAGACGAAGATGCGGAAGAAAATTCGGAGCCCCCGAGACGGCTATTTATAGCCAGGTGCGCGGAGATTGGCTCCAACGGCTATTTTAGCCGTTGGATGCACGACGCGTGTTACGCCCAAAATTTTCGGGAATCGAGGGGATGGGGTGATAATTTCTATCTCCTCGTTTCCATCGAGAGAATCTATCAGAGGATAAGTTTCAGGGTTTTGACTAAACCCAAATGTCTGTGACATCAGGAGGATTTCACCACTGATGTCACGAGGTTCTTATCCACGAATATTCGTGGAAGAAAAGCCAGACTTTTGTAAAATCTGAGTTATGGGCTAAGAGATTTTGATAAAAGAAGAATCAAGACAAAACACCGACATTTCTCAGAAAAGAATGCTAATTGACAAAAGGCGGCATAATGAAGTCTTAATCCTTCTTGGGGGCTACTGTCAGATATATACCGATTAGGGGTGTATCCGGCATTGGCCTAAAGAGCCGGATTACCAGTGTGGCCTATTGGTAATGGGTCACATTCCATCGAGCGGCCCCGTAAGCTGATGCGCAGGAAGCCGGATTCTAGAAGAACCTGGACCACGTCCCAAAGTGGTGCGGCTTGGAGGAGAAGACGGATTCCTTACTTTCCAAGTTAGATAATTTCCGTAGTCTTCTAGGTTTCCTTTCTGTAAGCCCTAACCCGGCTATCTATATAAAGCCGGATGGGAGAGAAGTAAGAAACAAACAATTAGCTAGAAGCCAACTCACCAAGAAGTTGATCCTCGCCGAGTTAGCTAAACCCTACTCACATTGTACTTTGTATACTTCAGGCTTTAGCCCTGATTTAGTGAGATTGCAGGAGTAGGAATGCCGCCTTAGTTGCGATGTACCGAACCTAGGTAAACCTGGTGTTCTCGTTACAGTACTTCCATGTTCCCCCACGACTCTACCAGTAGTCTCATGGCACCCCCGTCTATGAATTCTACTATGATGTCTTGACAGTTATTTTTGTGGACATTACTTGAGCAATCTTGTGCATGTTTCATAGAGTTTTTGCTAGTGTCTTTCTAGTGCTTGCAATATCTCTACCATATAATTGCTAAGCCATGTTTGTCTCGTAGAGTCTGTGTTTCCTTAGTGAAATTTTATCACATTAGACAGTAAATAGGAGTGGCTATTTTGGTGTTGTTAGGATTCCCAACCAAGCCCCAACAGATACCTTGTTTTGTCTTGTGATACTTGATATCCTGGTTATTCTCTTCTCACACTTGGTACACTTCTCATTGCTACTTTTTGGTAAGTAAATACTATTCACATTGGAAGGGTAAGATACACTATTATTTGCTGGTTTGGAGTGAGTAGTGAGAGAACACCACAACCCATTGTTATTTTGTTTTGCTAACACTCTAATCAATGGAGTCTGCTGCTAGTGATGGTGTGCAGGGTAAGAAGACCGAGAATTTGCCTAGCAGGAAAGCTGCTAATGATGTGCTCACATGGGGAGAATCCATCAAATTTTGAGACGTGGTCGCTAAAAGAATTGCTTCTGAGGTAGAGAAGGGTGATGATAGTTTGAGGGAAGAATTGAACACTTTGGACCTCAAAATTGAAGCTGATGCTACTCAAGAATCTGTCAATATTTTACAAGAGGCATGTGACAAATTTGACAAGATAGATTGCCCATTTGACAACTTTGGTACAAAGAGCTCCACCCAATGCTAACAATGTTGCTGATTTGGATGATGGTCGTGGAAATTTGCAAGGAGTTCAAGGAGGAGTTGCTAGAAGAGTACCAATGGTTGAAAAGAATATAGAGAATGATGGCTTGGGAAGAGCAAAATTCTCTATACCTATTCTCACTTGTGATACTGAAGATGTAGAAGAGTACTTGATGTGGGAGCTGAAAATTTAAAAACTATGGAGATTGCATGAATATAGCGAAGAGAGGAAAATAAGGCTTGCATCTTCTGGATTTGATGGCTATGCTCTATTGTGGTGGGATGGCATTACAAGATTGAGGGAAGAACATGAGGATCCAGAAATTGTTACGTGAAGAGAGATGAAGCAATTGCTAAGACAAAGATTTGTTCCCGTGAACTATATTAGAACTATCTATGACAAGCTACAACAATTGAAGCAAGGCACTAAATCTGTGGATGCATACTATAAGGAGATGGAGTTGATACTTCAAAGATCTCGGGTTAGGGAGGCTCCAGAACAAACAATGCAAAGTTTTCTCTTAGGTTTGCAATTCAAAATAAGGAGTATTGTGACGCATCTACCATATAGTGATATTACAGATTTGCTACATCAAGCAAGAGAAGCTGAGAAAAGATTGGTCGAGGAGGTGGAAATGAGTACAAGGAGGAGTTTTCTATCAAAGAATTCTATTTTCTCACTACCAACACCTCAAGTTTCTCAAACCCAAAGTGGCAGTAGTGCCAAACCCGAGACTAGCACTTCTAGTGCAAGGAAAACAACACCACCCAGTGCGAGTTCAAGTGGATCCACAACTACAACAAGGAATAGAGACGTGACATGTCATAGATGTGGAGGAAAATGACACTTCAGAAAAGATTGTCCTATTAAGAAAATCATGATTATCAATGCTGATGAGGAGTATGAGATAGGAGATGATGTTGATCTTGATGAGGAGGATGATTATGATGATGGAGATGGTCCTGTTGATGTCTATGCTACAAACTATCCAACTATTGTTTGCACCCAAGCTTTGAGTGTTATTCCAAGTGATGAAAGCCAAAGATGCAATTTATTCCAAACCAAGGCTGTCCTCAAATGGCTTGCAAGGTAATCATTGATGGAGGGAGTTGCAAAAATTTAGCAAGCAAGGATTTGTGTGCAAAGCTCAAGTTGAGATATATATTTCATACCCACACCCTTATTATATTCAATGGCTGACTGACAAAGAAGAAATTAAGGTGTGCCATATGGTGAGAGTGGAATTTCAGATTGGACCATACAAAGACACGATTGAGTGTGATGTGGTTCCCATGTCAGTTTACCACATGCTATTAGGAAGACCTTGGCAATTCGACTAGAAGGCTATACATAATGGGAGAGCAAACACATATCAATTGTATCGGAATAATAAGGATATTATTTTGAGTCCTATGACACCACAACAATGTGTAAATGACTCTCGTCAGAAAATAGAAGTGAATCTAGAAAAGGAGAGTGAGAGAGATGAGAAGAGTCAAAACACAATTTATGTGGGTGAAAACAATCCTAGGCCGAGTGGTAAAAGGGAGTGAGCTTTTTAACAATGTTAGCCACCAAAGATGACTTGAGAGAGTTTAGTTAGGATCCTACTTATTACCTATAGTGCTCATGCATAAGGGGAAAATTTTAGTTTCTAACGACATGACTCCTCTTTGTATTGGCGTGTCTAAGGTTTTACAGGAATTTGGTGATGTTTTTCTAGAAGAAATACCCTCGGGGATGCCACCATTGAGAGGGATTGAGCACCAATTTTATCTAATTCCTGGTTCATCATTGCCAAATCGAGCTCCCTATAGGACAAATCGCCAAGAAACGAAGGAAATTCAGAAACAAGTACAAGAGCTACAAGATAAAGGGTATAGTCAAATCGGTCTTTCTCCTTGTGTTGTTCCTGTTATTTTAGTTCCTAAGAAACATGGTACATGGAGCATGTGTGTAGATTGTAAGGCAATTAACACGATCACTATTCGTTATCATCGTCATATACCACGTTTGGAAGACATGTTAGATGAATTAAGTGGTGCTATTGTTTTCTCTAAAATTTATTTGTGTAGTGGTTATCATAAAATTAGGGTGAAACATGGGGATGAGTGGAAACCAGCCTTTAAAACAAAATTTGGTTTATATGAATGGTTAGTGATGCCTTTTGTCTTAACTAATGCACCTAGTACTTTCATGAGATTAATGAACCATGTTTTGAGAGATTTTATTGGCAAGTTTGTGGTATTTTATTTTTATAATATTCTCATACATAGCCACAATGAACATGAACACATTGATCATATTAGACAAGTCTTGCATGTGCTAAGATAAAATAAATTGTTTGGTAATTTAGAGAAGTGCACTTTTTGGAAGGATAAGGTCATATTTCTGGGATAGGTTGTATCTAAACATGGGATAGAGGTAGATGAATCTAAAATTTAAGCAATTAAAAATTGGAAAATTCCCATGAATGTGAGTCAAGTAAGAAGTTTTAATGGTCTTGCTGGATTTTATAGAAGATTTGAAAAGACTTTAGTACTATTGTTGCCCCTTTGAATGATTTGACTAAGAAAGGTGTAAATTTCAAGTGGGGGGTTGCTCAAGATATTGCTTTTGATACTTTGAAGAATAAATTGATTTTGACTCCTTTACTAATGCTTCCTAATTTTCATAAACAATTTGAAATTGAATGTGATGCTAGTGGTATAGGTATTGGAGGTGTGTTAATGCAAGATAGAAAACCAATTGCTTATTTCTCTGAGAAATTGCATGGTGCTCAATTGAATTATTATGTCTATGATAAAAAAAATGTATGCACTTGTTAGAGTTCTTGAGGTTTGTAAACATTATTTGTGGACAAAACAATTTATCATACATTCTGCTCATGAGGCTTTGAAATTTTTAAAGAGTCAATCCAATCTTAATAAGAGACATGCTAAGTGGGTAGGATTTATTGAATCTTTTCCATACATTAGTAAACATAAAAAAGGATTGGATAATGTGGTTGCTAATGCTTAGTCTAGAAAAAACATGTTACTCACCAGATTAGATGTCCAAGTTTCGGGTTTGGAGAGCTTAAAACCTCTGTATGCTGAAGATAATGAGTTTCCTATGCCATATACTAAATACTCTAATGTGAAGGCTTGGGATAAATATCATATACATGATGGATTTATTTTTAGAGCTAACAAATTATGTATTCCCGAGTGTTCTTTGCGTTTGATGTTATTGCAGGAATCTCATAGTGGTGGATTGATGGGACACTTTGGACGTGAGAAAACATTACTTACGTTGGCTGATAATTTTTACTGGGAACATATGAGACGTGATTTTTATATTTTTGTGCAACGTTGCATCAGTTGCAACAAATCTAAGTCTAAATTGAAGCCCCACGGTTTGTATACTCCTCTTCCTGCACCTACTACACAATGAGAAGATATTAGCTCTGTTCAAAATATCGGCCGATATTCCGATAAATCAGCTGATTTATCGCTTATCGGTGTCCAACCGATAAGATAAATTGGCCGATATTTCGGCCGATTTTCCGATATTTCAACCGATATTCCGATAAATTGGCCGATTTACCACTTATCGGGAGTCGACCGATAAGTTCCTGATAAGCGATATCTTGAAAATGGATATTAGTATGGATTTTGTGTTAGGATTGCCTAGGACTAAAAGAGGACATGATTCTATTTTTGTGGTAGGGATATATTCTATAAGATGTCACACTTTATTGCTTTCCACAAAAGCGACGATGCATCGCATATTGCTAATCTGTTTTTCAGGGACATAGTGAGACTACATGGAGTACCAAGGACTATTGATTCTGATCGTGATGTCAAGTTCATGAGCTATTTTTGGAAGACACTATGGGGGAAGCTTGAAATAAAGCTGTTATTTTCAACTACATGTCACCCCCAAGCTGATGGACAAACGGAGGCGGTGAATCGCACATTATCAACATTGTTGTGCACCATAATCAAGAAAAATTCGCGGGAGTGAGAGGAGTGTTTGCCACATGTTGAATTCACATACAACAAGGTTGTTCATTCAACCACTCAGCTATGCCTGTTTGAGGTGGTCTATGGTTTCAAGCCCATTACACCACTTGACTTATTGCCACTTCCCATACAAGAGAGATTAAATATGGAGGCATCCAAGAGAGCTGATTTTGTGAAGAAGATACATGAGAAAACAAGGGAGGCCATAGAGAAGAAAAGGAAGTATGTGACTGAGAGAGTAAACATGGAAAGGAAGGAGGTGTTGTTTCGGCCAGGAGACATGGTTTGGGTTCACTTTCGAAAGGACAAATTTCCAACATTGAGAAAATCCGAATTGATGCCTAGATGTGCTGGTCCATACAAAGTAATTTGAAAAATCAATGACAATGCCTACAAGATAGATCTTCCAGTTGATGAGTTTGGTGTGAGTAATTCATTCAATGTTGCTGATTTCACACCATACCATGGAGATGACCTTGATGCGTCTAGGTCGACGCCCATTCAAGGGGGGTGGGGGATAATGAGGACATCCCTACCTCTTTACCACATGAAGAAGTTGTTACCCAAGAGAAGTATGATGAAGTGAGACTTGGACCAATAACTAGATCAAGGGCCAAGCTACTAGAACAACATGTGAACTCATTCCTTATTGAATGTGATGTTTGTGCCTATGATAATTTTATACTACCTAAGTCTATGCATTTATGTATGATCAGGGTTATTGATAACACAAACATGGAGGTGGAAAACAACAAGGAGGAGCTGGAAAACAACATGGAGATGTTGGAAAACAAGTCACATGTGTGACGCCCCGAGATCGGGCACTATGCAGATTTCAGCATTCCCGCCAAAATCCACATAATAACCGATTCCAGGTTGCCATTTGTGATAACATTACAATAGTTCACGAATATTCCACAATTACAACAGAAACAGATAGATACAAGATGACTCAAACTAGCCAGGGTTACAACTGATACATTACAAAGATCCAAATAACAGCGGAAAAAACAAACGTCCGGCTACGGACAAGATCCAAATTGGACTAAGAGTCCTGAAGATAACCGAAGGCGTCCAATCCCTGCCCAGGCCAAGCCGGAGGGATTCCCAAGCTAACGTCGTCAGACTTCAAACATGTTGACTGCAAGTTGGAATTTGCAGCCACGAAAGAGATTCGTGGGTCAGTATGGTTAAGTACTGGCAAGGGGGATAAAACCCATACTCACAAGTTACCGGCGTAGCCAGTCATCACAAGATACAAATACTTTAGGATCAACGGAAAGGAAGGGTGTTATTGCAAATAAGCAACAGCAGGCTGCACTAATCAACTACAGAGAGATACTACAACTTCCGGCTAACAGAAAGGGGATAAGATCGTGGATTGTAACCAACTGAAAGATAACTTCAAACAAACCCATCCTGGATCTCGCCCCTTATCCGAAGAAGCAATCCGAGGATAACTCACACAGTTGCATTAGAGGTGAATCACGTTATTGTGTGAATAACCTATTACTAGTCAAGTTATTAAGCATTGGGTGTAACATGTTTGATCATTATGGTTAATGTCGCACCCTGATTTCTAGGGGATACTCACCGTACGAACTGGATAGCAGATGCTTGGATTATGGGGCATAACTGCTCCCACGTCCCAGCTTCCTGGTAGGCCTGCGCTTATGCGCGACAACACAAGCCCTGCTATTCCATCGTCGATGTAAACTATCCACTAGAGATCAAAGGCACTTCCGTCGACGTACTTCAAACCATACACACATGGTACGTCAACGGCGTTTAACAAGTGATATCACAACAGATCTCTACGACACAAAAGATTGAAATAAGTTGCAAATGGCTCTCATTAGAGCAGAGATAGCAAATACAATCATTCAGAGGGCACATGCCCCAACAATACATCATTACAATACAGCGGAAGCATTCAACATGTCTGAGTACAGACAAGAACCAAATAGGCCTAAGAGGCCGGAAACGAAAAAGACGGAGCCCATCCACAAAGTCTCGGATCCTGCCCGGGTCCGCTATCTACTCGTCAGCAGTCTCGTCATATTCCACGTAGTAGCCACCATGTAGATCCTCGGAAACGTCGTCTGCGTAAACCACAGCCCCAAAGGGGTCAGTACATAAACGTACTGGCAAGCAAGACTCACAGTTCACCAAAGTGTAACCCGTCAACACCAAGCACAGATGCCTTGGGTTCAACGGAAGAAAGGGGATATAAAAGATGCTGCAACTGGCTGCGCTAACCAACTACAGAGATTCTACCACTTCCGGCTATCAGAAAGGAGATAAGATCGAGGATTGTAACCAACTGAAAGGTAACTTCAAACAAACCCATCCTGGATCTCGCCCCTTATCCAAAGAAGCAATCCGAGGATAACTCACACAGTTGTAATAATGATGGTTCAAATTATTGTGTCAATAAGTCTATTACTAGTCAAGTTATTAATCATGGGGTGTAACATGTTTGATCATTAGGTTTAAGTTGTCCTGAGTACTTGTTAGCCAGTACTTTCACCAAGTAATCCATAACCGCGGAAAACACGGCTTCTCGAGAAGATTATCCCTGCAGGGTTGCACCAATTTGGCCGTACACTCAAGAATAACCCGCCAGATGGAAATGCACTTCCACCAAGCGGGGTACTCTACACAACCAACCATTCATCGCATCAAGCCCAAAGAACCTTGGGCGCACGGCTAATCGAGCCCAGAAGAAAATGGACCCTCATAGCACTCTAAGAACGTGTCCCCCTATATGCCGACTACAAAAGTTCCACCCTGGCCTGGGCTCGCAAAAACATGCATGCGGCAAATAGAACACACGAACTAAATGAGGCGATTTGGACGAGATGCGAATCAGGTCAAGTTGAGGGGGGCGCCCATACTCGCTTCCCAAATGCGGGTAGTGCGCTCATCATGGATCAGTAGACAAGACCCTTTTCCTATTAGGGTCGACACTAGCAGGCTTCAAAACCTCTCATGGGCCTCCTGCCGGTGCCTTATCATCAAATTTATTATTAACAGTAACATTAGCATGATTGATTGATTAAACATCGAGCCCCCACAACGTAGATGATATAGTAACAGAAAGTAACGGATAACAGACTCGAGCAAAAGCAACCTAAGCATGCTAGTAAGACACTGGCTCAACCAAAGGGTGATAGGAGGGGAGGTGAGGCAATATCAGGGTTCAGGGTATCATGTGATAGGTTCGCAACAGAAACAACTACTACTAAGGCTAGCAGAAATAGACAACGGAAAGTATCGGTAACCAATGTTGAAAGGAACACAGTGGTTCATGTGAGTGATAACTTGCCTGCAAAACCCAGTAGCCTGGTACTGAGCTAACTCCTTAGAAGGGATGACGAAAGTATCGTCGGTCTCAACGTCGTCGTAAATCCAGGAAGAAGCAAACAACCAAGGCAGAAAGATAAACAATCAATATCATGGCATAGGTGCACAAACATGGGATGATGCATGTCATGTTAATAGATGCATCAGAATAAATTACTTGACAAGATAACACAAATTAATTGGACCCATATGCACTTGGATTGCATATGGAAAAGATCCATTAAAATAAGTGGAAACAAATGATTTTCCACTAATTATTATGTGAAAGTTGTTAGCATGATGCATGCAAAAGGAAAACAGCAAAATAACAACATTAGAATCAAGTTTAAATAGGGTGTAGCAATTTAGAATTTTTATTATTAATTTTATGGAATTTTGGGTGCCTTAAAGGGAACACACAAGTATTTGTTGTTTTCACCCATTTAAAATGTTCAAAACAAATGACAAAGTTGATATTTGAAAAGGTTATCAAATTTTAGTTGGATTACATGTTTCACATATTGAAATTGGACTTTGGATTAATTAATTATGAATTAAACAATAATAAACAATTTTTAATTGCATTAAACAAGAATTAAATGGTTTAGGCAATTTTAATTATTCAAAACAGAAAACAAAATTTATATTTGGAAAGTACATGAAAAGTTGATTGGAAAACATATTTGGTTTGTGAAATTTGGAATGGTTATGAACAAGTTATGAATTTTGCAAATTTAAGTGAATTTGACAAGTTTTCAAATATTGCACCAATTTAAAATATTCAAAACAGTAAACAAATTTTATATTTGGATAGAACACTTAATTTGGTATTGAAAACATATCAAAAATGTTGGATTTGGAGCTAAAATGATTTTATTATGCTATTTACAAGATATAGTGCAAATCTGCCATTTTAATTAATATCCAGGGATTAGAATTTAATAGCAGGGACTTAGAATTTATTTTCCAGGGATCTAGATATTAATACCAGGGGCATGGTTATGATTTCTGGGATGTTTCAGTACAAAAACAAGTGAGCATAAAAATGTTTGGTTTTATGGAGGGATGGGGATTCGAACCCAGGCCCTCTCCTTCTAGGCACAGGGAGCTAACCAGCTGGGCTAGTGCTGAACTTGTGACAGATACGAGGGGCTAGGGGGGTATGTGGTTCAGTTTGAGGCTTAACTGAAATTAAACGAAAAGGAGCAGAAAAGAGTGGGGTGCGGGACTTGAACCCGCGACCTGTGGGTTCGCACGCTGCGCGCACGGTGTGGACCAGATGGGCTGATGCGGTTTTGTGATAGAAGGGGGGGTGGCGAGGTGGTTAAGGTGTGTTTGCGCGCGGTTTTTTTTTCTGAACCAAAAAATCTGCACGTACTGAACCTGTACGAGCGGACGGAGCAGGTCATGGTCGATCTCCAGCGGCTGCTCGCCGGAGAGGGGGCGGCCAAGGGGGGAAAGGGAGATGAGGGAGGAGGAGTAGAGGGAGGAGAGGAGCGGGAGGGCATCACCTCGGGTGGGCATGAGGAGGCGGGGCGGAGCAGACTGCAGGTGGAGGCAGTGGAGGGCGCCGGTGTTGGGGAGGACGGCGCCGGCGATACGTAGTCTCCCCGGCCTGGCCGAGGGCATGGTGAGGGAGCCCGAGGTGGGGCGGTTCCATTCCCGCCCCCACCGCAGCCGGAGAGGGTCCGGACCTCCGGCGACCACCGGAGCAACATGAGGGAATTTTCGGGTGTGGTTGTGCAGGTTCAGTACAGAGAAAAAGAGGGAGGAAGAAGAAGAGGCTGGAGGCGGGGAGAGAGGGAGAAGGAGAGGGCTGCGGCTAGGGTTAGCAGTGGGGGAGAGGTGGAGGTTTTAAGGGGAGGGGTGGAGGAGCTCCACCGTCTGTTCTTCTCTGAACCACGTGGGGTGTCTGGATGTGCAGCCGTACAGGGAAGAAGAAGGTGCGAGGGGGTATTGGGCTGCGAGGGATGTGGGCCTGGGGGGAGAAAGTTGGGCCTCTCTCCTCTCTCTGGTTAGTTTTAATAATTGTTTTGTTATTATTTTTTTTTTTTGCAGCAAATGAAATTGGAAGAAAATGATGCTTTTGGGGTTTGCAAAAATTCCAGAAAAATTTGGGTGGCCTATTTAGGTTAGACACCACCCAAAACCAAGTTTGGAATTCCAAAAACATTTGAATTTGATGATGTTTGGAAATAGTTCATATTGGAGTGATTTGAGTATTAAAAAGGATTATTGAAACACAATTTTAAATAGGGTGACCCCTATGTTATTATAAACAAATAGAGTAGATTTGTTTTGACCTCAACATGATTTCAAAGTGATTTTGTTTTGGTGCTTTGATTTGAATTTTTGATTGCAATTTGGAAACAATTGATTGATCAAACCAATATTTCAATGAGTGATTAACATGGAATAAAATGGAACAATTTGGTTGTTTTTATTTGAAATCACATCTTGGAAATTGTAACATCACAAGGATGAAACAAAAGGTTTGAATTTTGGTTTGGAATTCAAATAGAAAACAAAGGAAAACAAATGGAAAACAAACAAAACAAATGCAATCAACATGATGCCATGATGCAAAACATAAACTAACAGATAGCAAACATTCTAAAGGCTATTTTTCAGACTTGGGATGTTACAAAACGCCCCCCCTTGAAGGAATCGCGCCCCGAGATTCCTACTGAGAAAAGAAAAGGTCCGGAAACTTCTTGGGAAGATCCAGTTGAGCTGTGACACGTGAAACACATCGTGCACAGTGGATAGACGTCAGGGAATTAGCAAACCACCGGAACATTTTCAAGTAAAGGGGAGAGATTTTGCACCAAGGGTGTATAGCTGAATGGAACTTGATTCATTTGGAGAATAGACTATCTGGCTAGAATGGTGGAACAGAGTTATTGACATCAATGCAACACCAAGAATAATCATCAATGTCAGAATCATCAACATGAGAGTAACGAGGAATATGTGGCCTCCCATTTAGAATTTGATTGTTCTTACTTATGTTGGAAGTCAACATTTGAGATCCCGGGGATTGAACAGAGTTTTGATTGCTTAGTGGAACCAGAATTGGGTTGTATGTTGTGGAAAAGATCTTGACACAAAGGAATGTGATGCTCCGGTATCAATTTAGCTGAAAAAGAGTTTACGAGGAAGTTTTGATTAGACGCCGGTAGAAGATTTGAAGTGGAAAACAACAACAAGATTTCAACGGACGAAAAGGATGTTGAGAATAACAGGATATCAACATCGGGGAAAACGAGAACAAAACTCCTGAGGTACTAGGGAAAACCCATCCGGGCTTCTAAAGGATCAATATCTACTGCTTAAGGAATAGAGGATCTGCTTCCGGGGCTTACACGCCTCCGTTCTCAATCGTGAGTAGGCAACATGATAAATCATGTCACAACCACCTCCATTCCTATGGACTAGTAGATATAACCATCCTAGAGAAACCAGAATACGTGAAATCCTAACTTGAAAGTTTAGATGAGAAGGGAAAACAACGTTACACTTCCTTACCAGAAAAGGGAGGGTGGGTGGGAAAAGAAGAAAAAAGAACAGAATTCCTACTCTCACGTTTCATTTTTCCTATATAGCTACAAAATAGTTTCTAGACTCAACTGCGACCAGTAAAAAGGGATCCTACAGGCAGACAGGCTCTGATACCATTTGTCGCACCCTGATTTCTAGGGGATACTCACCGTACGAACTGGATAGCAGATGCTTGGATTATGGGGCATAACTGCTCCCACGTCCCAGCTTCCTGGTAGGCCTGCGCTTATGCGCGACAACACAAGCCCTGCTATTCCATCGTCGATGTAAACTATCCACTAGAGATCAAAGGCACTTCCGTCGACGTACTTCAAACCATACACACATGGTACGTCAACGGCGTTTAACAAGTGATATCACAACAGATCTCTACGACACAAAAGATTGAAATAAGTTGCAAATGGCTCTCATTAGAGCAGAGATAGCAAATACAATCATTCAGAGGGCACATGCCCCAACAATACATCATTACAATACAGCGGAAGCATTCAACATGTCTGAGTACAGACAAGAACCAAATAGGCCTAAGAGGCCGGAAACGAAAAAGACGGAGCCCATCCACAAAGTCTCGGATCCTGCCCGGGTCCGCTATCTACTCGTCAGCAGTCTCGTCATATTCCGCGTAGTAGCCACCATGTAGATCCTCGGAAACGTCGTCTGCGTAAACCACAGCCCCAAAGGGGTCAGTACATAAACGTACTGGCAAGCAAGACTCACAGTTCACCAAAGTGTAACCCGTCAACACCAAGCACAGATGCCTTGGGTTCAACGGAAGAAAGGGGATATAAAAGATGCTGCAACTGGCTGCGCTAACCAACTACAGAGATTCTACCACTTCCGGCTATCAGAAAGGAGATAAGATCGAGGATTGTAACCAACTGAAAGGTAACTTCAAACAAACCCATCCTGGATCTCGCCCCTTATCCAAAGAAGCAATCCGAGGATAACTCACACAGTTGTAATAATGATGGTTCAAATTATTGTGTCAATAAGTCTATTACTAGTCAAGTTATTAATCATGGGGTGTAACATGTTTGATCATTAGGTTTAAGTTGTCCTGAGTACTTGTTAGCCAGTACTTTCACCAAGTAATCCATAACCGCGGAAAACACGGCTTCTCGAGAAGATTATCCCTGCAGGGTTGCACCAATTTGGCCGTACACTCAAGAATAACCCGCCAGATGGAAATGCACTTCCACCAAGCGGGGTACTCTACACAACCAACCATTCATCGCATCAAGCCCAAAGAACCTTGGGCGCACGGCTAATCGAGCCCAGAAGAAAATGGACCCTCATAGCACTCTAAGAACGTGTCCCCCTATATGCCGACTACAAAAGTTCCACCCTGGCCTGGGCTCGCAAAAACATGCATGCGGCAAATAGAACACACGAACTAAATGAGGCGATTTGGACGAGATGCGAATCAGGTCAAGTTGAGGGGGGCGCCCATACTCGCTTCCCAAATGCGGGTAGTGCGCTCATCATGGATCAGTAGACAAGACCCTTTTCCTATTAGGGTCGACACTAGCAGGCTTCAAAACCTCTCATGGGCCTCCTGCCGGTGCCTTATCATCAAATTTATTATTAACAGTAACATTAGCATGATTGATTGATTAAACATCGAGCCCCCACAACGTAGATGATATAGTAACAGAAAGTAACGGATAACAGACTCGAGCAAAAGCAACCTAAGCATGCTAGTAAGACACTGGCTCAACCAAAGGGTGATAGGAGGGGAGGTGAGGCAATATCAGGGTTCAGGGTATCATGTGATAGGTTCGCAACAGAAACAACTACTACTAAGGCTAGCAGAAATAGACAACGGAAAGTATCGGTAACCAATGTTGAAAGGAACACAGTGGTTCATGTGAGTGATAACTTGCCTGCAAAACCCAGTAGCCTGGTACTGAGCTAACTCCTTAGAAGGGATGACGAAAGTATCGTCGGTCTCAACGTCGTCGTAAATCCAGGAAGAAGCAAACAACCAAGGCAGAAAGATAAACAATCAATATCATGGCATAGGTGCACAAACATGGGATGATGCATGTCATGTTAATAGATGCATCAGAATAAATTACTTGACAAGATAACACAAATTAATTGGACCCATATGCACTTGGATTGCATATGGAAAAGATCCATTAAAATAAGTGGAAACAAATGATTTTCCACTAATTATTATGTGAAAGTTGTTAGCATGATGCATGCAAAAGGAAAACAGCAAAATAACAACATTAGAATCAAGTTTAAATAGGGTGTAGCAATTTAGAATTTTTATTATTAATTTTATGGAATTTTGGGTGCCTTAAAGGGAACACACAAGTATTTGTTGTTTTCACCCATTTAAAATGTTCAAAACAAATGACAAAGTTGATATTTGAAAAGGTTATCAAATTTTAGTTGGATTACATGTTTCACATATTGAAATTGGACTTTGGATTAATTAATTATGAATTAAACAATAATAAACAATTTTTAATTGCATTAAACAAGAATTAAATGGTTTAGGCAATTTTAATTATTCAAAACAGAAAACAAAATTTATATTTGGAAAGTACATGAAAAGTTGATTGGAAAACATATTTGGTTTGTGAAATTTGGAATGGTTATGAACAAGTTATGAATTTTGCAAATTTAAGTGAATTTGACAAGTTTTCAAATATTGCACCAATTTAAAATATTCAAAACAGTAAACAAATTTTATATTTGGATAGAACACTTAATTTGGTATTGAAAACATATCAAAAATGTTGGATTTGGAGCTAAAATGATTTTATTATGCTATTTACAAGATATAGTGCAAATCTGCCATTTTAATTAATATCCAGGGATTAGAATTTAATAGCAGGGACTTAGAATTTATTTTCCAGGGATCTAGATATTAATACCAGGGGCATGGTTATGATTTCTGGGATGTTTCAGTACAAAAACAAGTGAGCATAAAAATGTTTGGTTTTATGGAGGGATGGGGATTCGAACCCAGGCCCTCTCCTTCTAGGCACAGGGAGCTAACCAGCTGGGCTAGTGCTGAACTTGTGACAGATACGAGGGGCTAGGGGGGTATGTGGTTCAGTTTGAGGCTTAACTGAAATTAAACGAAAAGGAGCAGAAAAGAGTGGGGTGCGGGACTTGAACCCGCGACCTGTGGGTTCGCACGCTGCGCGCACGGTGTGGACCAGATGGGCTGATGCGGTTTTGTGATAGAAGGGGGGTGGCGAGGTGGTTAAGGTGTGTTTGCGCGCGGTTTTTTTTCTGAACCAAAAAATCTGCACGTACTGAACCTGTACGAGCGGACGGAGCAGGTCATGGTCGATCTCCAGCGGCTGCTCGCCGGAGAGGGGGCGGCCAAGGGGGGAAAGGGAGATGAGGGAGGAGGAGTAGAGGGAGGAGAGGAGCGGGAGGGCATCACCTCGGGTGGGCATGAGGAGGCGGGGCGGAGCAGACTGCAGGTGGAGGCAGTGGAGGGCGCCGGTGTTGGGGAGGACGGCGCCGGCGATACGTAGTCTCCCCGGCCTGGCCGAGGGCATGGTGAGGGAGCCCGAGGTGGGGCGGTTCCATTCCCGCCCCCACCGCAGCCGGAGAGGGTCCGGACCTCCGGCGACCACCGGAGCAACATGAGGGAATTTTCGGGTGTGGTTGTGCAGGTTCAGTACAGAGAAAAAGAGGGAGGAAGAAGAAGAGGCTGGAGGCGGGGAGAGAGGGAGAAGGAGAGGGCTGCGGCTAGGGTTAGCAGTGGGGGAGAGGTGGAGGTTTTAAGGGGAGGGGTGGAGGAGCTCCACCGTCTGTTCTTCTCTGAACCACGTGGGGTGTCTGGATGTGCAGCCGTACAGGGAAGAAGAAGGTGCGAGGGGGTATTGGGCTGCGAGGGATGTGGGCCTGGGGGGAGAAAGTTGGGCCTCTCTCCTCTCTCTGGTTAGTTTTAATAATTGTTTTGTTATTATTTTTTTTTTTTGCAGCAAATGAAATTGGAAGAAAATGATGCTTTTGGGGTTTGCAAAAATTCCAGAAAAATTTGGGTGGCCTATTTAGGTTAGACACCACCCAAAACCAAGTTTGGAATTCCAAAAACATTTGAATTTGATGATGTTTGGAAATAGTTCATATTGGAGTGATTTGAGTATTAAAAAGGATTATTGAAACACAATTTTAAATAGGGTGACCCCTATGTTATTATAAACAAATAGAGTAGATTTGTTTTGACCTCAACATGATTTCAAAGTGATTTTGTTTTGGTGCTTTGATTTGAATTTTTGATTGCAATTTGGAAACAATTGATTGATCAAACCAATATTTCAATGAGTGATTAACATGGAATAAAATGGAACAATTTGGTTGTTTTTATTTGAAATCACATCTTGGAAATTGTAACATCACAAGGATGAAACAAAAGGTTTGAATTTTGGTTTGGAATTCAAATAGAAAACAAAGGAAAACAAATGGAAAACAAACAAAACAAATGCAATCAACATGATGCCATGATGCAAAACATAAACTAACAGATAGCAAACATTCTAAAGGCTATTTTTCAGACTTGGGATGTTACAGTTAAGTTGTCCTGAGTACTTGTTAGCCAGTACTTTTACCAAGTAATCCATAACCGCGGAAAACACGGCTTCTCGAGAAGATTATCCCTGCAGGGTTGCACCAATTTAGCCGTACACGCAAGAATAACCCGCCAGATGGGATGCCTCCCACCAAGCGGGGTACTCTACACAACCAACCCTTCTTCGCATCAAGCCCAAAGCACCGCGTGCTGTGCGTGCGCGGCTAATCGAGCCCCCCGAAGAAAAGGAGGACCCTCATAGCACTGGAAGACCACGCCGCCCTAAATGCCGACTACGAAAGTTCCACCCTGGCGCCAAGGGTTCGTACCTGCATATGATGCAGCACATGGAACACCCGAACTAGTACGGCGATTTGGACGAGATGCGAATCGAGTCAGTTGAGGGGGGCGCCCATACTCGCTTCCCACATGCGGGTAGTGCGCTCATCATGGATCAGTAGACAAGACCCTTTTCCTATTAGGGTCGACACTAGCAGGCCTCAAAACCACAAAGGGCCTCCTGCCGGTGCCTTATCATCAAATTTATTATTAAACAATAACAGTAGCATGATTGATTGATTGATTAACATTGAGCCCCCGGAACGTAATAGAGTAGTGACAGAAAGTAACGGGTAACAGACTCGAGCAAAACAACCCTAAGCATGATAGTAAGACACGGGCAACAAGCAATGGTTATAGGTATGGAGGTGAGGCAATATCAAGGTTAAGGGATTCATGTGATGGGTTCGTAACAGAAACAACTACTACTAAGGCTAGCAGAACAGAACAACGGAAAGTATCGGTAACAAGTGATGAAAGGCAGCCATTTGGCAGCAAGTGAGTATACTTGCCTGAGATCCCGCAAGGTAGCAGAACTTGTCGTTGCTCACATCATCTCAACGTCCTATCCGGGAAGAAGCAACGAACCTCGAACAAACGCCGGATGCAACAATTACTACAACGGCAAAAAATCCAGCATGATCAAGATATGAATGCATGACAATTTAATTGATGCATAGAAATAAACTAGTTGACATGATAAACAGATTTAAATGGACCCCTATGCAACTTGAGTTGCATATGAAAAGCCCAGGAATTAGGGTTGAAACAATTGTTTTCCAACTAATCAACAGGTGTAGGTGGGTTAGCATGATGCATGCAAAAGGGAAACAGCAAAATAACAACATTAGAATCAAATTAGAATAGGGTGTAGCAATTTAGAATTTTATTATTAATTTTAGGGAATTTTGGGTGCCTTAAAGGGAACACACAAGTACTTGTTGTTTTCAACCATTTAAATTGTTCAAAACAAATAACAAAGTTGATATTTGAAAAGAACATCAAATTTTAGTTGGATTACATGTTTCACATGTTGAAATAGGAGTTAGGATAATTTAATTATGAATTAAACATTATTAAACAAGTTTTAATTGAATTTAAACAAGATTAAATTGTTTAGGCAATTTTAATTATTCAAAACAGAAAACAAAAATTATATTTGAATAGGTTATTTAAAATGGTATGGAAAACATATTTTATTTGCATTTATTGGATTAATAAATAATTAGTTATTGAATTTATAAATTAACATTTGAAATATTTAAGTTTGAATTTTAAATACATTTGAAGTTTCCAAAACAGAACACAAATTGAATATTTGGAAAGATTAGAAAATTTGGATCAGAAAACATATAAAACTTGCATTTATTGGAATTATAGATTGGAAGTTATTAAAGTTTGAAATTTTGATTCAAATCTGCTATTGGTAATTCATTTTGGAAAACAGAAATTCGCAGGGGTTTTTCTCACAGCACTGCTAGCCAGCCCCAGCCACTGCAGTGTGGGCCTGGGGGGGCCAGCGTGGCGCTGCTGCTTGCGTGTCCACATGAGCCCATGACAGGTGGGGCCGCGAGCGCGCGAAGGGAAAATAAAGGAAAAGAGTGCGCGTCCTGGGGATCGAACCCGGGACCTGCCTCGCGCACGGAAAGGAACCGAACCACCGGGTTGTTGCTCTGCTTGTGATAGATACGACGTTCCGGTTCTTTTGAGGAGAGAAAATCGCCAGCTACCCGAACTGACGAAACTGAAGGTGTTTCTCTGCACGTAAGCACAGAACCGACGAACCGACGGCTGCACCTCGGCTCGACGGCCGGCCACGCGGCGGCAGCGCATGCTGGGGCGCGCTGTGGGGGTGGCGTGGTGCAGGTGCGCGTGCGGTGTGCAGGAGGGACCGAGAGGGAGAGAGCACGGGCAGTTTGGGCGCTCACCTGGGTTGGTAGTCGAGGAAACAGCAGCAGACGATCACGGAGGCGTTCCGTGCGGTGTCGCCGGCGGAGGGAAGACGTCGACGGCGGCTTCGACTCGGGCCTCGTCCCGCCTCCGCGTCTTCAGCAAAGATGAAGGCCAGGCCACGGGGGCTCCATTCCCGTGGCTGGCTTGGCCAGAGGAGGATCATGGTGAGGGGATGGTGGCCGTCTACGGTGGTTCAGTGTGGTGTTCGGTGGTTGAGTTCAGACAGGTTCAGACAAGGGAAACTAGCAGAGAGGAGGTAGCTAGGGAGGACGGCGGCGATGGGGAGAGGAGCTAGGGTTTCTAGGGGGTCTAGGGTAGAGGGGGATACTTAAGGAGGGGGGATGCCAGTACGGCATGGCATCCAGGGGGGGAGAGCTTGATCGGATGGCTGGTTAGATGTTCGTACAGGTGACAGCGACAGGAGGGAGAAGATAACGTGGGGGGTGGGCTTGAGGGAAAAGATTTTGGGCTGGAAAGAAAAAGAAAGGGAAGGGCCTGCCTCCTTTGGGGTTTTTGCTTTTCTTTTCCTTCTCTTTTTTTTTCCAATCCTTTCTGTGAATGATGAAAGGAAGAGAGAGATAGAAAAAGGGATAAGAATTTTAGTTTATTTTTCAGGAATAATTTTTAGTACTTTGCAAAACAGTAATTAAAATCAATTTACCACTAACTTCAAAATTTGGAATATTAGTTTGATTTCTCTTTTAAATTGGTTAGTTGAATTCCAAACAAAGTTTGATTTGGGAATTTTTGGGAAATAACAAATTATTTAAATAGGTTCAAGCAATTATGAAAACATTATTAGCTTTAATTTATTTGCAAGATTTTAATTTTAAAACTCCCATTTGAAATATTGCCAAGTAGGAGTTGATTGATTTGAATGTGTTGTTTGCATTTACCATTAGGGTTTTGAACAATTTAAATTGTTTTGAAGTTTTGAGTGGTTTGGAAAACATGATGCAATGCTTATGGGATGCAGATGATGCAAGCAAAAAGAAAACAAACAGGTAACACCCCAGGTGTTACAACATGTGTGGGAAAACAAGAATGCACTCGAAGAAAAAAAATGTTTCCCAGCTGGAAAAAAATTAAGTTCTATTGGAAAACAAGTGAGGATGGCTCCCCATTGAATATTGCTGCCCCCTAGATAGAGTCCTCCTGTATTAGGACTTGGCATGCGTGCCATATGTGGCTGAACCCAACATGGGTCGGTTTGTATCTTTCTTTGAATCCTAGTAGGAATCCTAGTCCGAGTTGTGGTAGAGGTGCTTGCGCACTTCCCCTTGTGATTGCACCCCTCCCTCTTAAATAGCTAGCACATGTGTGTGGATTAGAGGAGAACTAGTTTAAACAAACAATCCTAGCCTCTAGATTGTATTGCTGCTAAGCATTCATGTTGAAGTATACCACTTCAAATTTTACGTGCTATCTTATTGTTCCACTGGGAATAAGGGGATACAGGACCACCTCGTAGTCTCTAATTACGTTATGTAAGAGTGTGTAGTTGAGAATATCCAAAGACATTGATTGTTGTTGCATTGGCAGCAGGGATTATCCAAGGACAGTTTTTAGTGTAGCACTAGTTATCATACCACCATCCACCAATTCGTGTTGCTCACAAGAGAAGATCACGCCACCCCATATAATCTTGGTATCATATTCTCGGGTTTCCTCGGTGAGCAATTTCCTTTGTAGTATAATTAAATTCATGCAAATTCAGTTAAGATGTGCATTGAATTCAACTACAAGGTGTCGGTATTTGTGAGAACTTATACTCACAAGGAGTATTTTTGTGTGGTTATTTATGAGAACTTGTACTCACAAGGAGTATTTGTGAGAATTTCTATGCCAAGCAGTGCAAGAAGTGAGCAATACTTGCAATATTTGTGTGTTGTTAGTGTGAGAATTTGCTACTGATACTGCTATTATTTTAAGAAGTTTATTTAATCACTGCACAACTCAACTTAATTTCTTTACTAGCAAACATACAATCAGAAGATCAAGCAAGCAAGTCAGCAAGCAAGGGGTATTCAGTTCTGCTACACACAATACTAGCATCGGGAGTAGTTCGAAATATTTTAGAGTTAAAATTTCAAGCAAATGTTCAGATCAAGCCTAGTTGATGGAATTCTAATCCACAAGTGATGCGGAGGGGTTAGCACCTAGTTGGCCCGATCTTCACGAATCAACGAAGAACACGAAGAACGCAATGAACACGATGAACACGAGAGGGGGAATCGTGGGAAAACGCGGGAAAACACAAGGGAGATAACTAGCGGGAACTGAAGAATCCAAATTCCCCGTCAGCTAAACCCCGAGGGCCGCCTACGGAACGATCGATCCAACCGAACTCACCTTGATTGAAACCGCTTCACACACGTAGCCAGTCCACTACGCCAATAGAACCTCAAGGATTAACAAGAGGGAGATAGGGCTAGTCCTCACTAGGTCCCAAAGGGATAGGATAGGTAATTGAGGTGAATCTTGATACGGTCCTAGATACACATCATAGGAGTAGCCTCAAAATAGGAGTCACCTCACAAGAGGGATACAAGAGCCAAGCTCCAAGTTCTCAAATCATCCCTAAACCCTAGATCTAGCCACCGGGTCCCTTATATAGCCTAGGGGGTAGGTGGGGTGAAAATGGGCGTTTCCTTAACGTTTGGGCCTAGCAGCAGGGGGCCGGCATGGCCGGCCCTTGAGGCCAGGGTGGGAGCTGGGGGTGCCCCTAGCATGGCGGCCAGAGGCCAAGGTGGAGAGGAAGCCAGGGCGGCCTGAGGCCGGGGTGGGATTGCAGGGAGGCCGGCCGTCCTGAGGCCAGGGTGGGGGCCGGGACCTTCTGAGGGGGCGGGCTGGCCTGGGGCCAGGGGAGCCGGCCTGACGCTAGGGTGGAGGCCGGCTCCTTCTGGAGGGGGTCCGGCATGGATATGGGAGGGGGCCGGCCTCGCCGGGGGTTGAGGCCGGGTCCCCCGTTTCTCCCTGTTCTTCCTCCTCTCTTCTCCGTTCTCGATGTCGTCTTCTTCCCTTCCTTCCTAGATTCTTGACCATCATCTTGAGCATGTTCTTGAGCATCACGGGCATCGTCTTGGGCTCCATGGTGTGATCAAACCTAGGCATGAAGAGGGGTATTCCATGAGGTAGCGCACCATTCACCAAGTCACCGAAAGCATTAAGTGAGAGGAGTGAGTTCACCTTGTCTAGTAGCGATGTATGGCTTGGTGGAATGGGTTGGGCTGCATCATCTCCCCCCCCCTTGGAAAAGAGTCGTCCTCGACTCTTGGTCCATCCTTTCATGAGCGGGAGAAGGAATGTTGACGACGAAGATGTCGTTGAACTTGAGCCGCTTGTCGAAGGTCATGCCACGGTAGGCTTCTTGCGGGTGTGGTCCAAAGGCGATGACGATCTTGAAATGGTACTCATTGGATGGTCGAGGAAGATCTTGAAAAGCATTGTAGGCGTCATCTAAGAGCTCAAGAGGTGGTTACTCCATTGCTTGCGGGAGCGGTAGAGTGTAGATGAACTTGACGTATTGGTTGCACGCCGCTCCATTGGTTGCATTGTCGTTGATTCGCTTGTCGAAATCCATGTACATCTTGGCGATTGGTATGTAGTCGTGGCGGTCATTGTCATTGATGCGCTTGTCGAACTCCAAGTAAATATTGACGTGTGGAATGTAGGTGATAAGGGGATGCCCGATCTTCTCAGTTTACTTCATGATAACCAATGTGATACCTTGATCTCTCCTTTGGCTAAACCCTGTCACCAATTGCAACAGCACTAAACCCCTTCGGATATTCGAGATTCCACACTCTTGCACAAGTAGCCATCGATTACAAGTGGTCATGTTTCTCCTTATTCCCGATGGAACAACAGAATACACTCAGATTTGCAAAGGTAGTATGATTCAAGATGAATACTACAAGCAATACAATCTAGAAGTCTAGGGTTTTGTTTTATCGTAGTCTACCTCTCTAACTCGCACTAGGGGGTTTATATGAGGGGGTATGGTGCGGCCACAAGGGGTATTGCGCAAGCACCAAACCAGACCCGAATAGAGCCCAACTTGGACTCGGTTTTGGACTCTATTTGGACTCCTAGGGATACAAACCGACCCACAAAGGGGTGCGGACACTTTGGACATGCAGGTCCACTAGCCTATGGCACAACAACAATACGGGATGCATCCTCCTTGTGGAAAACATCACCATCTTGATTCTTCATGAGCATGTTCTTTTTTCCACCAATAAACTTCTATTTTCCACCTCATGTTTGTTTTCCAGCAGCTCCTCTTTGTTTTCCATCTCCTCTTGATGTGCTCCTCCTTCCATGCTTGTGTTATCAACAAACCTGAGTATACATAAGTGCATGGATTTAGGTAGTATAAAGTTCTCACTAAAACAAACATCATATTCTAATAAGAGAGAATTCATCTGCTATTGTAATAATTTAGTTCTTGATCTTGTATTTGGTCCAATTCTCAATTCATCATGTTTCTCTTGAATAAACTCATCATCAATGGGAGAAAGTGTAGAAGCACTAGGGATGTCCTCATCATCCTCCCCCCTTGAAAAGGCGTCGACCTCGACGCATCAAGGTCCTCCCCATGGTATGGTGATAGATCAACAACATTAAAAGAATTACTCACACCAAACTCATAACTAGGAAGATCAATCTTGTAGGCATCACTACTAGAGAAATGCTTATAGAAGCATGCATTACCACAGACGAACAGGCAAAGGCATGCGCCCGGGCTAATTAGCACAGGCGAACAGAGAGCATATGCGCCTGGGGTAAGAAAGTTACCCCAGGAGAATCAGATTTCAATGCACCTGGGGTAAAAGGTGGCAGGGCACCCCACCACCACCCTCTGTCACTGTACCTATACCGCAGGCTAATTCTGGCATGTTCTCCTGCGCTATTACTCCCTACCCCAAGCGAATAAGGCCAAAAGCGCCTGTGGTAACTTGTGGCCTGGGGTAGCACCCCCTAGCGCAGGCGCATATGTAATGTTATTCGCCTGGGGTAACCTGTGGCCTCAATAAGTGCGGCCAGCCACCCACCACCACCCCTATCCACCACACTCACTCACTCCCTACTCCAAACTCGACCCATTAGTGCTCCAAGCTCAACCCCGCACACCTCTCCACCATTTTTAGCTAATTTAACCAATCATGTTTGATATATTTTAGCTAGTACACTACCCCACTCACCCTCTTGCAAATCTCTCCACTAGATCTACTAACCGGACACTAGATCTCACCACAAATGCACCACTAGCTACTTCTAGATCTATCACTCTCGTATTGGTCGTCTCTCCGGTGATCTTTGACATCGTCATTGCGTATATACATTTTTGCATTGTGTGTCATCTTAATAGGTGCGTGAGATTGGTTGGTGGAGGAGAACTCGATCTCTTTTGCATTTTATTGTGTTGCCATGAGGATGAGTTGCCAATGTTTTGCCGAAATGTTGATTCATTTCCTTTTCGGTAAATTTCTGGCGCTCCGCGTTACACCTTTTGTAGCAAAGGTCATGCCGAAATTTTCCATGAAAACCGGATCTAGTTAATGAAACCTCTCTTGCCTTTTGTATCAATGGTCATTGCGATGAGGACAAGAGTGATGCATAGATATGTGAAATGCGCGACAGCCGAGATGCATCGAAACAACCGCACCGAGATAGAGTGTCCGTGTCGAAAATGCAAGTTGGGGTCCTTGTTCAAACCAAATTCTGGTAATATGGAGAAGCACCTGCTCAGGTATAGTTTCATAGAGGGCCACACTAAGTGGATGGATGATGATGAAGACGATGATCACGTCGAGACCAATTGGGCGGCGACATGTGAAGATGATCAGGAAGAGTCTGAACACGGCAATGGAGAGGATGAAGAGGCTGCCGACAGAGACGACTATGAAGAAGAAGGGAGTCATGGTGATCAACAACATGTAGAAGACGAGGACATGAACACTCCGCTAACTTCAGCCGTGCGGGACCCTCATGTTCAAGAGCTTCTTCTCAAGAACATGTCGACCGACGCCAGACGTAAATCTAAGATCACACAACTAGAGATAGACTCTGCAACTCCGTTGTATGACGCAAGTCGCGGGGCGGAGGAGTCACGCTTGAGAGTAGCTCTCGATCTTCTAGAGATGAAGGCAAAACACGGATGGACCGACACAAGCATGGACGATCTTCTGCGATACTTGAAGACGCACTTACCTGAAGGGAACACATGTGCTAGTAGTCTACAGGAGGCCAAGAAAATCGTGTGCCCCCTCGATTTACCGCACACAAAATACCACGATTGCGTCCGTGACTGCATAATTTATCGTAACGAGCACGCGGACCAGATCAAATGTCCAGTGTGTCGTGCTGATCATTACAAGAGGGGGACGAAGAAAGCTCCTAGGAAAGTTGTGTGGTACTTTCCACTCATTCCCCGTCTGCAGCGGTACTTCATGGACCCCAAGGAAGCAAAGCTCATGCCCTGGCACGAGGACACTAATACAAAAGTTATGATTGTGAATGATAACAATGAGTACGAGACTGGAGATGATGTTCATACTAATGATGATGGTTATTTTAGTGATACTCCATTGGATTCTTATGCCACTTCTATGCCATCTATTGTGTGCACATAGAAATCTTAGAGTGTGATTCCAAGACCTGAAACTCAACGCTGCAATTTATTTCAAACCAAAGCTATTATTGGTCCTAATATGTCTTGCAAGGTTATTATTGATGGAGGAAGTTGCAGGAATTTAGCTAGCAAAGATCTATGTGCAAAGCTGAATCTGAAATATTTACCACACCCTAGTCCTTATTATATTCAGTGATTGAGTAGTACTAGGGAGATGAAAGTGAGCCATATGGTGCGTGTAGAATTTCAGATTGGTCCTTATAAGGATACTATTGAATTTTATGTGGTTCCTATGACTGTTTGCCACTTATTGTTGGGAAGACCATGGCAATTTGCCAGGCTTGTGAAGCATGAAGGGAGAGCAAATACATATGAGTTGAATTCCCATGGGAGGACTATTATCTTGAGGCCTATGACACCACATCAAATTGTAAATGAGTCTCGCTCCAAAATTTAAGTGAATGTTGAAAAAGAGAGCGAGAGGGATGAGGGAAAACAAAATACACAAGTGTAGTAGTAGTCAAAACAATTCGAGAGGTAAAAATAAAAAGAGGGAGAGCCTATTATGCATGTTAGCCACTAAGGAGGATTTGAGGGAGTTTAGAGAAGATCCTACACTCGTCCCTATTGTGCTTATTCACAAGGGAAATATCTTGCTTTCTAATGACACGACCCCTATTTCTCTTGGTGTTTCTCATGTTTTGCAGGAGTTTGATGATGTTTTTCTAGAACAAATTCCCTCGGGGCTGCCACCATTGAGAGGGATAAAGCACCAAATTGATTTAATTCCTGGATCATCATTGCCAAACCGAGCTCCTTATAGAACCAACCCTCAAGAAACAAAGGAGATACAGAAACAAGTGCAAGAGCTACTAGACAAAGGGTATATTCGAATCAGTCTTTCTCCTTGTGTTGTTCCTGTTATTTTAGTTCCTAAGAAAGATGGTATTTGGCGCATGTGTGTAGATTCTAGAGCAATTTCCAACATCACTATTCGTTATCGTCATCCCATACCTCATTTGGAAGACATGTTAGATGAATTAAGTGGTGTTGCTGTTTTCTCTAAAGTTGATTTGCGTAGTGGGTATCATCAAATTAGGATGAAAGATGGAGATGAATGGAAAACTGCATTTAAAACAAAATTTGGTTTATATGAACGGTTAGTGATGCCTTTTGGTTTAACTAAAGCACCTAGTACTTTCATGAGATTAATGAACCATGTTTTGAGAGAGTTTATTGGCAGATTTGTGGTAGTTTATTTTGATGATATTCTCATATATAGCCACAATGAACATGAACATATTGATCATATTAGACAATTCTTGCATGTGTTCAGAGCAAATCAATTGTATGGTAATCTTGAGAAGTGCAGTTTTTGCAAAGACAAGGTCATATTTCTGGGATATGTAGTATCTAAAAATTGAATTGAGGTAGATACATCAACAATTGAAGCAATCCGAAACTGGCCTACCCCTACTAATGTGAGTCAAGTAAGAAGTTTCAATGGGCTAGCTTGGTTTTATAGAAGATTTTTTAAGGACTTTAGTACCATTGCAACACCATTGAATGATTTATCAAAAAAGGGAGTAGATTCCGAGTGGGGAGTAGCCCAAGATATTGCTTTTGATACATTGAAAAATAAATCGATTTCAGCACCATTGTTAATGCTTCCAAATTTTAATAAGAAATTTGAGATTGAATGTGATGCTAGTGGCATAGGTATTGGAGGTATTTTAATGCAAGAACAACAACCTATTTCTTACTTTTCTAAAAAAACAATGCATGGTGCTCAATTGAATTATTCAATTTATGATAAGGAATTATATGCCCCTGTGAGAGTTTTAGAAGTGTGGAAATATTATTTGTGGCCTAAAGAATTCATTATACATTCTGATCATGAAGCTTTAAATTTTTTAAAGAGCCAATCTAATTTCAATAAAATACATGCTAAAAGGGTTGAATTTATCGAATCTTTTCCATACATCATTAAACATAAAAAGGGATTGGATAATGTGGTTGCTGATGCTTTGTCAAGGAAAAATATGTTACTCACCAAATTGGAAGTACAAGTTTCGGCTTTGGAGGGTATTAAGGAGTTATATGCTGAGGATAGTGAATTTAAGATGCCATTTGCTAAATGTACTAATGTTAGGGCATGGGATAAATTTCACATACATGATGGGTTCTTATTTCGAGCTAACAAATTGTGTATCCCCGAGTGTTCTTTGTGTTTGTTCTTATTGCAGGAATCCCATAGTGGAGGATTAATGGGACACTTTGGACGTGAGAAAACATTGCTTATGTTAGCGGATAATTTTTATTGGACACACATGAGGCGAGATATGCATAGGTTTTTGCAACGTTGCATCACTTGCAACAAGGCTAAATCAAAATTGAAGACTCATGGTTTATATACTCCTCTTCCTGCACCTACTACACCTTGGGAAGATATTAGTATGGATTTTGTGTTAGTATTGCCAAGGACTAAAAGAGGACATGATTCTATATTTGTTGTAGTGGATAGGTTTTCAAAGATGTCACACTTTATTGCATGCCACAAGAGCGATGATGCGTCGCATCTTGCTAATATGTTTTTCAGGGACATAGTGAGATTGCATGGAGTACCCAAGACTATTGTTTCTGATCGTGATGTGAAGTTTATGAGCTTTTCCTGAAGACACTATGGGGGAAGCTGGGGACAAAGTTGTTGTTTTCTACTACTTGTCACCCCCAAACTGATGGACAAACGGAGGTTGTGAATCGCACATTATCTACATTGTTGCGAGTCATGATCAAAAAAATCTACGGGAGTGGGAAGAGTGCTTGCCTCATGTTGAGTTTGCTTATAATAGGGTTGTGCACTCCACTACTCAGTTATGCCCGTTTGAGGTGGTGTATGGTTTCAAACCAATAACACCACTTGATTTGCTGCCACTTCCTATACAAGAGAGAGTCAACATGGAGGCATCAAAGAGAGCTGATTTTGTGAGGAAAATACATGAGAAAACAAAAGAAGCTATAGAGAAGAGAGGAAAACATGTGGCTGAAAGAGTGAACAAGAAGAGGAAGGAGGTGATATTTCGGCCAGGAGACATGGTGTGGGTTCATTTTCGCAAGGATAGGTTTCCCACATTGCGCAAGTCCAAGTTGATGCCTAAAGGCGCTGGTCCATATAGAGTGATTTCGAGGATCAATGATAGTGCATACAAGATGGACCTTCCAGCTGATGTTGGTGTGAGCAATTCTTTTAATGTGGCTGATTTGACACCATACTATGGAGATGACCTTGATGCGTTGAGGTCGACCCCTTTTCAAGGGAGGGAGGATGATGAGGACATCCCTAGCTCTTCACCTATTGTTACACATGATGATGTTGCTATCCAAGATAATGGAGTGAGACTTGGTCCCATGACAAGATCAAGGATAAAACTATTAGAACAACAGGTGAATTCACTCCTACTTGAGTATGATATTTATAATTGTGAGAACTTTATACTACCTAAATCTATGCATCTATGTATGATCAGGTTTATTGATAACACAAACATACTTGGAGGAGAACATCAAGAGGAGCTGGAAAACAAGGAAGAGAAGCTGGAAAACAAGATCATACTTGGGGAAAACAACATGTACAAGTTGAAAACAAGAGAGGAGCTGCTGGAAAACAAGTCTACACTTGTGGAAAACAACATGTACAATGTGGAAAAAAAGACCGAAGAGTTGGAAAACAACATGTGCTTGAGGGAGGAGAGGGAGGCAGCACATGGAGGGTGTTTTGGCGCATAACACAATGTTATTGCGCCATAGTCATGTGGGTCTGCGTGTCCAAAGTGGCCGAACCCATATGTGGGTCGGTTTGTATCCATAGGGTTTAGATTGAGTCCAACATTGAGTCCTGTTCAGGTTGGTGTTGGGTGCTTGCGCAAACCCTTGTTGTTGTACCCATACCCCCCTCTTAAATAGCTAGGATCCGAGATAGAGAGGTTCAGACTACGTTAAACATAAACCCTATAACCTCTGGATAGAACTGCTTGTAAGCATTCATCTGGAAGTATTACTGCAATATTGCGTGTTACCTGCTGTTCCATTGGAATAATACGGTACAGGACCACCTCGTAGTCGGTGGCTACATTGTGCAAGCGTGTGGATTTGATAATATCCATTGGGTTGGAAACTGTTGCATTGGCTTCTGGGATCAGCCGGAGAGTTTTCAATGAGACACGAGTTATCAATCAAGTTATCTGTGAGAGTTCATCAAGAAGATTGGGCCACCCCATATCAAGCTCTATGTAGTTAAGTATATTATTGCTTAATTGAAATTAATTAAGTAGTTAATTATATAGTTGATGAACTCAAACACTAATTCATAATGGCGTAGAGGTCCTTCCCAAATTGTCAATTCGTCGACAACTGCAGACTAACTAGAGCATCTTAAAAACCCAAACATTGCAATTACAACTGTGATGAGGATAACGACTGCACCGACCGCATATTCCAGTTGCATTTCCATTTCGAGAGCATATTTTTTTATCATTTTCATATTCATTGTTGATGCATCGACCTTGATATTGTGTTCATGGAGTATCTCAGCCAAATGAAGTTCCATTTCCATCTTTTATCCTCTATTTTCTTCATTGCTTCCTCCATCTTCTGGGTTGACTCGTGTGCTAATTCTGCTTTTATTTTTGCCTTCTTCATTGCTTCCTCCATCTTCTGGGTTGCCTCTTGTGTTAATTCTGATTTTATTTCGGACTTCTTCATTGCTTCCTCCATCTTCTGAGTGGCCACATCTGCTAGCTCTACCTTCTCTATGGCCTTCTTCATTTCTTCCTCCATCTTTCGTGTTGCCTCTTGAGCTAGCTCTAGCTTCTCTACGGTATTCCTATTCCAGTCTCTTGTTATGTCTAAATCTTACAGAATAAGCAATTTGGCTTCTAAACAATGTTGATACTCCGCACATCCACCCGGAATAGCACATTCACACTTCGAATCCTAGAAAAACTCGCAGACCGAAAGGAAGCGAAAAAAGCATAAGAATTCTCACTGTACCGTTTCCTCAATTGGAATAATATGTTGTATATATATACCTCATCTGACGACGAGCTATTGTAGACAGTTTTCTCGTGCTCGTCGATCTGGTCTATGTGCCAGAAAGCCATGCCTCTGGAATCGACGGGGCCGGCGGGCTGGCCACGGATCTGGTGCGTACTGTTGGAGATTAAAGGCACCGACAAAGAGAGGGATTGAGCTACAAAACGAGAATAAGCTAGGGTGATGCAGCCCACCCCATTCCACCAAGCACCACATCGATACACGACAAGGTGAACTCACTCCTATCGCTCTATGCTTTCGGTGACTTGGTGAATGGCGCGCTACCTCATGAAATGCCCCTCTTCATGCCTAGGTTGGATCACACCATGGATCCCAAGACGATTGATGAGGACATCCCTAGTGCTTCTACACTTTCTCCCATTGATGATGAGGTTATTCAAGAGAAACATGATGAAGTGAGAATTGGACCAATGACAAGATCAAGAACTAAATTATTACAATAGTAGGTGAATTATCTCTTATTAGAATATGATGTTTGTTTTAATGAGAACTTTATACTACCTAAATCCATGCACTTATGTATACTCAGGTTTGTTGATAACACAAGCATGGAAGGAGGAGCACATCAAGAGGAGATGGAAAACATAGAGGAGCTGCTGGAAAACAAACATCAGAAGGTGGAAACAGAACTTTATTGGTGGAAAACAAGAACATGCTCATGAAGAATCAAGACGGTGTTGTTTTCCACAAGGAGGATGCACCACATATTGTTGTTGCGCCATAGGCTAGTGGACCTTTGTGTCCAAAGTGGCCGCACCCCTTTGTGGGTCGGTTTGTATCCCTAGGAGTCCAAAACCGAGTCCTAGTTGGGTTCTATTCGGGTCTGGTTTGGTGCTTGCACAATATTCCTTGTGGCTGCACCATACCCCCTCATATAAACCCCCCAGTGCGAGTTGGAGAGGCAGACTACGATAAAACAAAACCCTAAACTTCTAGATTGTATTGCTTGAAGAATTCATCTTGAATCATAAAACCTTTATAAATCTGAGTGTATTCTGCTGTTCCATTGGGAATAAGGAGAAACAGGACGACTTGTAGTCGGTGGCTACTTGTGCAAGAGTGTGGAGTCTCGAATATCCGAAGGGGTTGAGTGATGTTGCAATTGGTAACAGGGTTTAGCCAAAGGAGAGATCGAGGTATCACATTGGTTATCATCAAGTTCACTGAGAAGATCGGGCATCCCCTTATCATCTTCGTATCAGATTACTGGGTTTACTCGGTGAGCTGTATTTATCCCTTTAGATTCGAGTTGTTTTTCTCACCTATATAGAAAAAGGCACAAAAAATAGTAGTAGATCATTACCTTAGCCTTAGATAATCTCTATTTTTCAATTTCTAGTGTTGTTTTGTGTTTTGAGTTTGTGTCCCTTTTCTTCTTTTTGAGTCATTAGGTTTCGAGTTAGGGTTAGGGTTCTAGTTGTTCTTCGAGTTCTTCTCAAGATTCCACCGAAAATCCCGGCAAAAATAGCAATCCGAGTTGTGTTGCTACTTCCAATTCGAGTCCATCTCGATTTCCTACCGCGGCACAAAATCTTGCCAAATCTCTGTCGCGGTTCGCTTCCTAGCCGCACTCGGATTCCACCGCTGCCGCGCCCTAGTTGGTATCAGAATCGGCTTACCAGTGCCCTCAAATCCGCGCGCGCAACACACTTCTGTTCACCCGCGCGCGCTACCGCGGTACCAATCTGCGCCAAATCGTTGCCGCCGCTGTCGTGCGTGTTTCTGCTCTGCCGCGCGCGCGTTAGACCACAGACGGTCTCTGCGTTTCAGCGCAGCACACTGCACCCGCTCTTTTAAGGGGTGGCCCAATCTTCTCGATGAACTGCTCATACATAACTCAAATTTATAACTTGTGCCTCACTGAAAACTCTCCTGGCTGATCCCTGATGCCAATGCAACAGTTTGCAACCCCAAGGATATTCTCAACTCCACACACTTGCACAAGTAGCCACCGACTACAAGTGGTCCTGTACCATCTTATTCCCAATGGAACAGCAGGTAACACGAAAAGTTTGTAGATGAACTTCTAGATGAATGCTTACAAGTTGTTTCAATCTAGAGGTCTAGGGTTTTTGTTTTAACGTAGTCTACCCTCCTCCAACTCGCACACTGGCTATTTAAGGGGGGTATTGGTGCGTCCACAAGTCCCCTTGCGCAAGCACACAACCCCAATCCAAAAAGGACTCAACCTAGACCTAATAGTTGGGTTTGTACTCAACCAAACCGACCTAAACTAGATACAAACCGACCCACCATTAAGGGGTACGGCCATAATGGTATACAAACCATGTGTAATAAAAATAGGATTATATGTGGCGCATTGATATCAAATGTGGGCGCCCTGCTCTTGTTTTCACCATCTTCTAGTGTGTAATAACAAGCTAGTAGTTGTTTTCCACACTTGTGTGGTTGTTTTCACCATCTTCCATGCTTGTTTTCACCAGAGTGATCTTGTTTTCCAGCTTCTCTTCAATGTTTTCCAGCTCCTCTTGATGTTCTCCTCCAAGTATGTTTGTGTTATCAATAAACCTGATCATACATAGATGCATAGATTTAGGTAGTATAAAGTTCTCATGATTATAAACATTATAATCAAGTAGGAGAGAATCCACATGTTGTTCTAATAGTTTGGTCCTTGATCTTGTCAAAGGACCAAGCCTCACTTCATTATCTTGGACAGCCACCTTATCATGTGTAATAATAGGTGAAGTGCTAGGGATGTCCTCATCATCCTCCCCCTCTTGACAAGGCGTCGACCTCGACGCAGCAAGATCATCTCCATAGTATGGTGACAAATCATCCACATTCAAAGAATTACTAACACCAAACTAATCAATTGGGAGGTCTATCTTGTATGCATTGTCATTGATCCTCGAAATCACTCTATATGGACTAGTAGCTCTAGGCATCAACTTTGATTTGTGCAATGTGGGAAATCTGTCCTTACGAAAATGAACCCACACCATATCACCTGGCCGAAATATCACCTCCTTCCTCTTCTTGTTCACTCTTTCAGCCACATGTTGTCCTCTCTTCTCAATTGCTTCTTTTGTTTTCTCATGTATTTTCTTCACAAAATCAGCTCTCTTTGATGCCTCCATATTTGTTCTCTCTTGTATATGAAGTGGTAGCAAATCAAGTGGAGTAATGGGTTTGAATCCATAGACCACCTCAAATGGACAAAGTTGAATAGTTGAGTGCATAGCTCTATTATATGCAAATTCCACATGTGGCAAACACTCCTCCCACTCCCTCAGATTTTTCTGGATCATGGTTCTCAATAGTGTTGACAATGTTCTATTAACCGCCTCTGTTTGTCCATCAGTTTGGGGGTGACATGTTGTTGAAAACAGCAGCTTTGTTCCTAGTTTCCCCCATAGAGTCTTCCAAAAGTAGCTCATAAACTTCACATCACGATCAGAAACAATAGTCCTTGGAACTCCATGTAATCTCACTATCTCCCTGAAAAACAGATTAGCAATATGCGACGCATCGTCGCTCTTGTGGCAAGTAATAAACTGTGACATTTTAGAGAATCTATCCACTACCACAAATGTAGAATCATGTTCTCTTTTTGTCCTTGGCAATCGTAACACAAAATCCATACTAATATCTTCCCAAGGTGTAGTAGGTGCAGGAAGAGGAGTATATAAACCATGAGGCTTCAATTTTGATTTAGCTTTGTTCCAAGTGGTGCAAAGTTGCACAAACCTATACACATCATGCCTCATATGTGACCAATAAAAATTATCTGCTAACATAAGCAATGTTTTCTCACGTCCAAAGTGTCCCATTAATCCTCCGCTATGAGATTCCTGCAATAAGAACAAACGCAAAGAACACTCGGGAATACACAATTTGTTAGCTCGAAATAGAAATCCATCATGTATATGAAATTTATCCCACGCCTTAACATTAGTACATTTAGCAAAAGGCATGGAAAATTCATTATCCTCAACATATAACTCTCTAATGCCCTCCAAACCCGAAACCTTCACCTCCAATTTGGAGAGTAGCATATTTTTCCTTGATAAAGCATCAGCAACTACATTATCCAATCCCTTCTTGTGTTTAATGATGTATGGAAAAGATTCTATGAATTCAACCCATTTAGCATGTCTCTTATTCAAATTAGATTGGCACTTTAAGAATTTTAATGCTTCATGATCAGAATGTATAATAAATTCTTTAGGCCACAAATAATGTTTCCACACCTCTAAAACTCTCACAAGGGCATATAATTCTTTATCATAGACAGAATAGTTCAATTAAGCACCATTCAATTTTTCATAAAAGTAAGCAATAGGTTTCTTCTCTTACATTAACACGCCTCCAATACCTATTCCACTAGCATCACATTCAATCTAAAATTGTTTATCAAAATTTGGAAGCATTAACAATGGTGCTGAAATTAATTTCTCTTTCAATGTATCAAAAGCAATATCTTGGGCAACCCCCCACTCAAAATATATTCCCTTTTTAGTTAAATCATTCAATGGTGCAGCAATGGTACTAAAATCTTTCACATATCTTCTATAGTAACCAGCAAGACCATTAAAACTTCTAACTTGACTAACATTAGTAGGAATAGGCCAATTTCGAATTGCTTCAATTTTTACGTATCTACTTCAATTCCATGTTTAGAAACTACATATCCCAGAAATATGACCTTGTCTTTGCCAAAATAGCACCTCTCAAGATTACCATACAATTTATTTTCTCTTAGCACATGCAAAACTTGTCTAATATGATCAATATGTTCATGTTCATTGTGGCTATATATGAGAATATCATCAAAATAGACAACCACAAATCTACCAATAAATTCTCTCAAAACATGGTTCATTAGTCTCATGAAAGTACTAGGTGCATTAGTTAACCCAAAAGGCATCACTAACCATTCATATAAACCAAATTTTGTTTTAAATGTTGTTTTCCACTCATCCCCCTCTTTCATCCTAATTTGATGCTAACCACTACGCAAATCAATTTTAGAGAAAACAGCAGCACCACTTAATTCATCTAACATGTCTTCCAAACGTGGGATAGGATGACGATAACGAATAGTGATGTTGTTAATTGCTCTACAGTCTACACACATGCGCCAAGTATCATCTTTCTTAGGGACTAAAATTACAGGAACAACACAAGGAGAAAGATTGATTCGAGTATACCCTTTGTCTAGTAGCTCTTGGACTTGTTTCTGTATCTCCTTTGTTTCTTGGGGATTTGTTCTATAAGGTGCTCGGTTTGGCAAAGATGATCCAGGAAGTAAATCAATTTGGTGCTCAATCCCTCTCAATGGTGGCAGCCCCAAGGGAATTTCTTGTGGAAAAACATCATCAAATTCCTGCAAAACATGAGAAACACCAAAAGAATAGGGCTCGTGTCATTAGAAACCAAGATCTCTCCCTTGTGAATAAGCACAATAGGGACTAGTGTAGGATCCTCTCTAAATTCCCTCAAATCCTCTTTAGTGGCTAACATGCATAATAGGTTCTCTCTCTTATTTTTTATTTTACCACTCGAATTGTTTTGACTACTACTACCCACAGCTTGTGATTTTTGTTTTCCCTCATCCCTCTCACTCTCTTTTTCAATATTCACTTCTACTTTGGAACGTGAGTCATTTACAATTTGTTGTGGTGTCATAGGCCTCAATACAATAGTTCTCCCATGATGATTCAACTCATATGTATTAGGTCGCCCTTCATGCTACACACTCCTATCGAATTGCCATGGTCTTCCCAATAACAAGTGGCAAACAGTCATAGGAACCACATCAAACTCAATAGAATCCTTATAAGTACCAATAAGAAATTCCACACGCACCATATGATTCACTTTCATCTCCTCAGTGCTACTCAACCACTGTATATAATAAGGACTAGGATGTGGTAAATATTTCAGATTTAGCTTTGCACATAGATCTTTGCTAGCCAAATTCCTGCAACTCCCTCCATCAATAATGACTTTGCAAGCCATATTAGGACCAATAACAGATTTGGTTTGAAATAAATTGCACCTCTGAGTTTCAGGACTTGGAATAACACTCAATGATTTCTGTGTGCAAACAATAGATGGCATGGAAGTAGCATAAGCATCCAATGGAGTATCACTCAAATAACCATCATCACCATCATCATCATCATTAGGAGCAGCATCATCACCTGTCTCATACTCATTGTGCTCACTAACAATCATGATTTTAGTATTAGGGCAATCCCTCTTAAAGTGGCCTTTTCCTCCACATGTATGACAGGACATGTCTCTGTTTCTAGCTGTAGATGCACTAGAACCCGTGGTACTAGCTGCTGGTGGTGATGTTTTCTTGGTAGTAGACACACTAAGCTCTTCCTTGGAAGAAGAAACACCACGAATAGCTGATTGTGGAGGTCGTGCACTAGCCACAGAAGGTGTTCTCAATGAAAATCTGCCCCTTGTTCTTGCTGAAATTTTGGCCTCCTCATTGATATGTGATTCGGCCTATCTAGCATGGTGTAATAGCTCATGCATATAATGATATTGGTGATGCCTAAGAATGCCTTTTATTTTGTATTTCAAACCTGAAAGGAAACGTTGCATAGTTTGCTCCAATTGCTCTCTCACACGTGCCCTTTGCATGATCAATTCCATCTCCTGGTAATAAGCATCAACAGTCATAGAACCATGTCTCAATTGTTGCAATTGATCAAATTGATTTCTTATATAATTGGGTGGTACAAATCTGTCCCTCATGACTCTCTTCATAGTAGCCCAAGTGATAATGGGTAATTCTCCATCTTCATGTCTTTTTCTCACAGTAGTATCCCACCAACGAAGAGCATAGCCATCAAACTCGGAAGAAGCCAATTTTATTTTCCTGCCCTCGGTGTACTCATGCAAACGCCACAATTTTTCAATCTTGAGCTCCCATAGAAAATATTCTTCAACATCCATGTTATCAAAACTGAAAGGTGGTATAGAGAATTTTGGTTTGCCCAAAGCATCTTCCTCTCTATTATTTTCAGATGGTGCATTAAGGGGCACACTCCTTGGAGAGAAATTAGCTCGGCCTTGCAAACCTCCTCGGCCTCTCTCTCCTCTAACTCCACGGCCTCCATTGTTTTCCACTCCATCACCTCCATTATTAGCATCACTAAGCACACTAGCATTATCATCATCATGAACAGGTAGTCTTTGTGCAATCAAATTCTGGAGATCAGCAAGTTGAGTAGTCAATGTGGCAATAGAATTTTGTATAGTAGTCACTTGCTCATTATTGGCCTCAGACAATTTATGTGTCTCACCCACTTTATTCTCCATGGCTTGCATTGATTCATATAGGGGATCACAAGCATCATTCACAAATTTCTCTAGGTCTTTATGGTCATCTTTCATTTGGTTTGTCAACACATCACGCAATGCCTCATACTCCCTCCAATTCACTCCCCCTACATGGTCCTTCTTTTGCTGCACAAGATAATCACTAGAAGGATCCATTAGTAGGTTAGTGAAAACAGAAAACAAGTATCTATATGTGGTATTCTCTCACAACTCACTCAAAAATAGCAAGACGATTGAGTACCTTAATGTTCCAAAGTGAATAGAAAGACTTACCAACAAGCAGTGGTAACTAGTGTGCTTGATGTGAAGAAGAGAATACCTTGGTTTTTAACTCTCACAAAGGCAAACAAGGTTATTTAGTGGGGCTTGGTATGGATATTTAACAATCACCAAAGTAACAAGTCCTATTTGCTGTTTTGTGATGATATAAAAATACCCGAGGAAACACACACCAATAATGGAGACAAATGTGGCAAACAAAATGTATGGATGAGATTTTGCAATGCACTAGAAAGTCACTAGCTAGGCTCACAATAGATAGGCACAAGATTGCTCATTATGAAAAACCAAGTGTCACAATGGTATAATGCAAGCTCCACTAGTAAGCAACATATCAAATCGGCCTCTTTTCAATTTTCCTGTTTTCTCTTTTTTACATATATTTTTTCTCTTTTTCTATTTTTTTGTATTTTTCCAATGGCCTTAAGAACAACTAGGAGCAATGTGAACCAAAACAACAAGTGATCACAATGGTATATGTGAGAATCAGCAGCCTGTCAAGAGCACAAAATTGCTATACTTATGGGTAAGTTCCTATTAATATGTTGTAGAAAGGTTGTGGCTATGGTTCACAAAGATCAGATATGGAAAACCTAAGAAAAACAAGAAGAAAAACAAAAAGAAACTAACCTAAAGGGACAAATTGCTCACTGTAGGAAAACAGGCGAAAACTGTGCCGCACGACAGCAAAAACGATAAAAAACGGTGCCCCGACAGCACCCTCACGCACGCAAGGCAGAAAATAGCACACGGCAGGAAACGCTGTCGTCTGTGCCGCGGTGTGTGCGCGCGGCAGCGAGCAAGAAGAGCGCGGCAGCGGCGGCAGAGAAATTCTGCCGCGAGTCGAATGTGCGTGCGCGCGTGTGTGAGTGCACGGCAGCGGCGACAGAGATTTTGTGCCGCGGGTGTGCGTTGCGGTAGCACGGACGGGTGGTGATTTTGTAAGCGCATTATGGTTCCTCGTGTGGATTTGGTAAGCCGCGGGTGCAGTTCGATTCCGAGTAGGGCTAGGCGCACGGCAGCGGTCAGATCGGCGGCAGAAAAACGAGCAAATCTGTGCCGCGGTAGGAATCCGAGTGGTACTCGAATTGGATCAATAAAACAACACACGAATTGATTTGTTTTGGAAATTTTTTATATGAACTCGACTAGACAACTAAGGACCCTAACCCTAACTGAAACTTAGACACTAAAAACAGAAAAAGGAGACACAAATCAAACACAAAAACAATAACTAGAAATTGAAACTAAGATGAAACTACGGCTATGGCAATGATCTACACTATTTTTGTGGGGCACTTTTCTCGATAGGAATAAAAAAACACTCAAATCTAAGGGATAGATAATAGCTCACCGAGGCAACCTGTAAATCTGATACCAAGATGATAAGGGGTGGCCCAATGTTCTCGATGAACTCCTCACACATAACTCGAATTGATAACTTGTGTCTCACTGAAAACTCTCCTGGCTTAGTCCTGATGCCAATGCAACAGTTTGCAACCCAAAGGATATTCTCAACTCCACACACTTGCACAAAATAGCCACCGACTACAAGTGGTCCTTTACCGTCTTATTCCCAATGGAACAGCAGGTAACATGAAAAATTTGCAGATGAACTTCCAGATGAATGCTTACAAGTTGTTTTAATCTAGAGGTCTAGGGTTTTTGTTTTAACGTAGTCTACCCTCCTCCAACTCGCACCCTAGATATTTAAGGGGGGTATTTGTACGGCCACAAGTCCCCTTGCGCAAGCACACAAACCCAATCCGAAAAGGACTCAACCTAGACCTAATAGTTGGGTTTGGACTCAACCAAAACGACCTAAACTAGATACAAACCGACCCACCATTAAGGGGTGCGGCCATAATGGTATACAAACCATGTGCAATAAAAATAGGACTCTATGTGGCGCATTGATAACCAATGTGGGCGCCCTCCTCTTTTTTTCACCATCTTCTAGTGTGGAATAACAAGCTAGTAGTTGTTTTTCACACTTGTGTGGTTGTTTTCACCATATTCCATGCTTGTTTTCACCATAGTGATCTTGTTTTCCAGCTTCTGTTCAATGTTTTCCAGCTCCTGTTGATGTTCTCCTCCAAGTATGTTTGTGTTATCAATAAACCTGATCATACATAGATGAATAGATTTAGGTAGTGTAAAGTTCTCACAATTATAAACATTATACTCAAGTAGGAGTGAATTTACCTGTTGTTCTAATAGTTTGGTCCTTCATCTTGTCATAGGACCAAGCCTCACTTCATTATCTTGTACAGCCACCTTATCATGTGTAATAATAGGTGAAGAGCTAGGGATGTCCTCATCACGCTCGCTGCCGTAAGGTAGAGTTTCGGGACGTTTTGCTGCCGCGATAGCCTGCCGTGGGCCAAAACTGCAGCGTTTCCCTGCCGCCATGGCAGAAAAACGGCGTTTTCCCTGCCGTGAGTTCCTGCTAGCTTAGTTCTTTTTCAGTTTAGTTTTGTTTCCAATTTCTTTAGGTTTTCTTTTCCTATCATTGTGAACCATAGACACGGCCATTCTACATCAATCAAATAGGTACCTTGCCCACAAGACTAGCTATTTTCTTTGCTCATTACAAGATGCTCATTTTGATATACTTGTGTCACTTTGATCATAGCTTTGTTGTCATTTGTTATTTTTGCTCCTTTAGTTGTTATTCGTCCAGTAAAAGGTATTAAAAAAGATAAAAAGAGAAAATAGAAAAGAGAAAAACAGAACTGAGAAAAAGCAAAAAGAGGCCATTGAGACATATTTCTATACATATTATTTGGAGTTGTTTTCATTGCTATCATTGACACTACACTTTGAGAAATCTTGTGCATGTTTATCTTTGAGCTTGGCTAGTGTCTTTCTAGTGCATTGCAAACTTCCATACACATATGTGCATTGCCCCATTTGTCTCCAATTGGGTGTGTGTTTCCTAGGTGCTATTTTTATATCATTCACAAACAGCAATAGGACTTGTTAATTGGTGATTTAAGGTATCCATACTAAGCCCAGCCATATAACCTGTTTTACCTTTGTGAGAGCTATAACCCCTGGGTATTCTTTTCTTCACACCAAGTCACATTAGTTGCTATTACTTGTGGTAAGATTTTCTTTTCACTTTGGAACAGTAAGGATCACCTATTTTGCTGGTTTTGAGTGAGTTGGGAGAGAGCACCACAACCCATAGCACTTTGTTTATTTCACTAACCTATTAATCATGGCTTCTCCTAGTGATGTTTCTGCGCAGGCTAAGAGGACAAATGGTGATGAGGCTGTGAAGTGGACAGATTTGGAGGAGATGCAAGAACAATTGAACACAACCATTACTACAAAAACTTCAGAATTACATTCTCTCATTGACAAGCATGGAGTGGATATGGATACTCATGTTCAGAATTTAGGGTTGCAAGTTGATACTGTTGCTGAAACAGCTGCTGCCACACAAGAACAAGTTACAACCAAGCAAACAGCCCTTACACAATTGACTACACAAATTGCTGCCTTGACAACTTTGGTGAATCAAAGGCTCCCTGCTGAGGAGGATAATGGTAGTGCTCTTTGTGATAATGATAATGATGAGGGAAATTTTATTCCTCTAGGTCGTGGGGGAGGTAGAGGCAATGGAGTTGGTCGTGGCTTTGTAGCAAGGAGGGTCCAAGTACAAGACCCAATTCCAAACCAAGAGGATGATGGGCTTGGCAAACCAAAATTTATGTTACCTTTTTTCAATTTTGATACTGATGATGTAGAAGAATATCTCATGTGGGAGCTGAAAATTGAAAAATTGTGGAGGATGCATGAGTACACAGAGGAGAGGAAAATAAAACTTGCTTCTTTAGGTTTTGATAGTTATGCTTTTCTATGGTGGGATTTGTTCCCAAAAATTATTTGAGATCATTATTTGACAAGTTGCAACACTTGAGGCAAGGCACAAAAACTGTGGATGCTTATTTTAGGGAGATGGAGCTGATCATGCAAAGAGCTAGAGTGAGAGAAGACACAAAACATACTATGCAAAGATTTCTCTCAGTCTTACAATTTAAAATCAAGAGCATTGTTAGGCATGTGCACTATAATGATATGAATGAGCTGTTACATCAAGCAAGGGAGGCAGAAAAGAACTTCACCGAGGAGGCTCTTATGGCTCCAAGGAGGACATTTACTCCTAGGTCTTCTTTCTCATCACCATCACCACAGCCAGCCCCTAGCCGTGGGGTTTCCACAACCAAATCCGAGAGCACCCCCTCTATTTCTAAGAGGCAAGTGCAACCAGCAGCCAGTGCAAGTGGATCCACAAATTCTACAGCCAGAAATAGAGACATGAGTTTTCATACATGTGGAGGCAAAGGGCACTTCAAGAGGGATTGTCCTAATAAAAATATTATGCTTATCAATGAGGACAATGAGTATGAGATAGGTGATGATGTTGATCCTACTGAGGAGGATGATTGTGATGATAATGGTCCAGTTGATGCATATCCTTCTTCTTATCCTACTTTTGTCTGCACACAGAAAACATTGAGTGTTCTCCCTAGTCCAGAAAGTCAGAGATGCAATTTATTCCAAACAAGAGCAATTGTAGGCCCTTAGTTGGCTTGCAAAGTGATAATTGATGGAGGTAGTTGCAGAAATTTAGCAAGCAAGGAGTTGTGTGCAAAGCTGAAATTGAGATATATTCCACATCCTCATCCTTATCATATACAGTGGCTTAGTGATAAAGGAGAGATGAAGGTGACCCACATGGTGAGAGTTGAGTTTCAAATTGGGCCTTACAAAGACACCATTGAGTGTGATGTATTGCCTATGTCAGTTTGTCACATGTTGCTTGGGAGACCTTGGCAGTTTGATAGGAGTGTGACACATGATGGGAGAGAAAATACCTATCAGTTGAAGTGGAATGGAAATGGCATAATTTTGAGGCCTATGACACCACAGCAAATTGTAAATGAGTCTAGACAAAAAATTCCTGAGAGTGATAGTGAGAGACATGAGAGTGAAAACAAGAGTGATGTGAGTGAAAATAGCAAAACCAATCTGAGTGGTAAAAATAAATGTGAGGGAGTGAGCCTATTATGCATGTTAGCCACTGAAAAGGACTTAAGAGAATTTCCAGAGGACCCTAGTATGCTTCCTATAGTGCTTATGCACAAGGGAGAAATATTGGTTTCTAAGGACATGACCCCTATTCCTCTTGGTGTTTCTCATGTTTTACAGGAATTTGATGATGTTTTTCCATAGGAGGTACCAGCAGGGCTGCCACTATTGCGTGGCATTGAGCATGAAATTGATTTGACTCCTAGAGCTACATTACCAAACCGAGCCCCTTACATGACCAATCCCCAAGATACCAAAGAGATACAGAAACAAGTACAGGAGCTTCTTAATAAAGGGTATATTCGGATTAGCCTTTCTCCATGTGTTGTTCCTGTTATTTTAGTTCCTAAGAAAGATGGTACTTGGCGCATGTGTGTAGATTGTAGGGTAATTAACAACATCACTATTTTTTATCGTCATCCTATACCTCGTTTGGAGGACATGTTAGATGAATTAAGTGGTGCTGCTATTTTCTCTAAAATTAATTTGCGTAGTGGGTATCATCAAATTAGGATGAAAGAGGGGGGTGAATGGAAAACTGCTTTGAAAACAAAATTTGGTTTATATGAATGGTTAGTGATGCCTTTTGGTTTAACTAATGCACCTAGTACTTTCATGAGACTTATGAATCATGTTTTGAGAGAGTTTATTGGTAGATTTGTGGTAGTTTATTTTGATGATATTCTCATATATAGCCACAATGAACATGAACATGTTGATCATATTAGACAAGTCTTGCATGTGTTAAGAGCAAATCAATTATATGGTAATCTTGCTAAGTGTAAATTTTGCAAGGAGAAGATCATTTTTCTTGGATATGTTGTTTCTAAGAATGGAATTGAAGTTGATGAATCTAAAATTGAAGCTATTAAAAATTGGCCTATTCCTACAAATGTTAGCCAAGTGAGAAGTTTTAATGGGTTGGCTGATTTCTATAAAAGATTTGTCAAGGATTTAGTACTCTTCCTGCACCTTTGAATGATTTAACTAAAAGGGTGTTGATTTCGAATGGGGGGTTGAACAAGACATGGCTTTTGATGCAATTAAAAACAAATTGATTTCGGCCCCATAGCTCATGTTGCCTAATTTTCATAAACAATTCGAAATTGAATGATGCAAGTGGTATTGGTATTGGTGGAGTGCTTATGCAAGAAAACAAACTTGTTGCTTATTTTTCTGAGAAATTGCATGGTGCTCAATTAAACTATTCTGTTTATGATAAAGAATTGTATGCACTTGTTAGAGTTCTTGAGGTTTGGATACATTATTTGTGGCCAAAAGAATTTATCATACACTGATCATGAAGCATTAAATTTTTAAAGAGCCAATCTAGCCTTAATAAGAGACATGCTAAGTGGGTTGAATTCATTGAATCTTTCCCATACATAATTACCTATAAGAAAGACAATGATAATGTTGTTGCTGATGCTCTCTCTAGGAAAAGTATGTTATTAACTCAACTGGATGTGAAAGTTCCTGGTTTGGAGAGTGTGAAATATTTGTATGCTCAAAATAATGATTTTAAAATTGCTTCTGCGAATTTTTCTAATGTGAAAGCATGGGATAAATTTTTTGCATGATGGATACTTGTTTAGAGCTAACAAATTGTGTGTGCCCGATTCGTCCTTGCGTTTATTATTGTTGCAGGAATCACACAGTGGTGGATTGATGGGACACTTTGGGAGGGAGAAAACATTGATGATGTTGTCTGATCACTTCTATTGGCCACTAATGATAAGAGATGTGGATAGGTTTGTGAGACGTTGCATCACTTGCAACAAGGCTAAGTCTAAACTAAAACCTCATGGTTTATATACTCCTCTACCTTCACCTAATACACCTTGGGAAGATATTAGCATGAATTTTTTGTTAGGTTTGCCTAGGACTAAAAGAGGACATGATTCTATATTTGTGGTAGTGGATAGATTCTCTAAAATGTCACATTTTAGTGAATGCCACAAGAGCGACGATGCGTCGCATATTGCTAATCTGTTTTTAAGGGACATAGTGAGATTGCATGGAGTACCCAAGACTATTGTTTATGATCGTGATGTGAAGTTCATGAGCTACTTTTGGAAGACACTATGGGGAAAGCTGGGGACAAAGTTGTTGTTTTCTACTACCTGTCACCCCCAAACTGATGGACAAACGGATGTGGTAAATCACACATTATCTACATTGTTGCAAGCCATGATAAAAAAGAACCTGCGGGAGTGGGAGGAGTGTTTGTGATATGGGGTGGCCCGATCTTCTCAATGAGCTTCTCTCTCTTTTTGTGGATTTTCTGGATTTTGTGATAACTAGTGCTACACTGAGACCTCTCACTTGGATGACCCCTGTTATCGATACGAACTTGGTGGTTGATAAATTTCAGATGAACATAGTTCAGTCTTAGAAATCTAGGGTTTATCTTAAACTTGGTCTAATCTATTCCACACGCAGGTGGTAGCTATATATGAGGGAGGGGATGTTTCCCACGAAATTGACCTACCTACTCGTTTTGACTCCTCCAACTCGGATACAAACTGACCCAACATGAGTGCAGCCAATTGGACTCTATTTGGAATATGGCAGAAAACTATTTGTGGATTGTTTCGGTCACCACAGCTTGCACGATTCTACTTTCTTGATAGGCCGGATCCATTGGAAAGCTCTTCAAATTTCCTAATTGGATTGTGCTCGTTTGCTGTATTTGGAGCCCGTATAAAGAATCCATGACTATTTCAAATTCGGGACTTCTGCCAGTCCGAACTAAAACATTATTTCCTTGTTGTTGTTTTCCATGCCTCCTTCTTTTACTACTTGCTTCCTATTCTCCATCCATGTTTGTATTATTAATAAACCTAATCACACATAAATTCATAGGCTTAGGTAGTATAACATTTCTCATAAACACAAACATTATTTATTACTAGGAAAGAATTCACCTTATAATAAACATCAGTGAGGCTCAATATTTCCTTCCAACTTAAGTTTGAATAATCTTCATGGACCTCTATTATATCCCTATCATACTCCCTTTCTTCAAGACAAGACGTCCTCGTCTTGTTGTATGCTGAAAGTGGAAGAAACAAAAAGAACAACGTGTATGCACAATACATGTATCTATAATGTGGTGAATTAGTTGTTAGCAAATCATAAAATTTTGCAAATGACATGTGAACACGAAATTTGCATGAAAACATCACATCTTTTTCATAGCATCTCATAAAGTAGCAATCACAATTGCAAATATAAGTGAAGCTCACAAAAACTTGATCAAAAGGAGAGACATCTTTGTAGACATTTTTATTTTCTAGTATCAAATCAAGTGTTCTCAAAGAAGATCTGTGATCCAATTTGTTTTTAGTAGTACACTCAAAGGTGTTAACATGTTTATTATTCTCATTATGAAAGTTTCAACTCAATTTGCAAATATAAGTGAAGTATAATTTATTAGCACATGTACTTAACAAGTTTTGTGGCAAACCAAACATATGTGTAAAAGCATGCTCACATGTAGCAAATTGTAAACCATCTAACCAAGGTAACACAATGTTTAATTCGGCCATTTTATCACAAGTAATACATATTTGATCCACCATAAAAATTCGAAATTATCAAATAATCATATGGTGGTGAACTATATATGCTTGTTAACTCACAAGAATCAACTAGCAAATTAGTAGACTCACAAAATTCAGCACTTGAAGTTTGTAGCTCGAAATCAGCACCTTTATCAATGACATCCTCCTCAGATTTAGTAGGTACTAGTTCATCTATCTCATGTGGTGATGCAGGTTGTACTTGAGGTGGCCCCCTTTCTTCAAAAGTAACCTTCATATCACAAGAAACAACACTAGGATTAGACATGATTACGTTAGTAGAAACAACCTCACATGTCTTCTCAACCTCGACAAATCCCATAACTATACGCTCAAGTCTTTGCATCTCAAGTTTTTCAAGTCTTTGCTTTTCAAGCATTTGAGCAGAAATTAAGGATTGATGTCTAATTCTTTGAAATTTTGTAAGCCATGCATGTATTATCCAATATTTCTTATTGTTCCAAAAGAATTGTAAATCAGGATAATGGCTATCAAAATTAACTCTATATCTAGTGCACCATTGTTGTCCCAACAAAAGGTGAGAACAAATAATAGATTTAGGCATCACATGACATAAAATTTTCTCCTTATGGCCATGAATGGTTAAAGGAACAAAAACTATGTGAGTAATAATAAGTTCATCCTCATATGTAGGTAACCTAAATGGATCACATGTGTTTGGAACCAGCTGCAATTCTTCAAGAACATCAGGACTAACAAAATTATACCGTGTACCTTTATCAAGGGTAGTAGTAACCTTGCTTTCCTTGATGTCTTCTGTGAAGTGGAATAAATCTTTTTCTGGAATCCCACTAGCATCCTCCTTCCAAAACGTAGCACTGCAAGCATCAACACTAGGAAAAACCATTGATTAATTTGTTAGTGAAACAAAATAACAATAGGTTGTGGTGTTCTCTCACAACTAACTCAAAACCAGCAAAGAAGATGTATCTCACCGTTCCAAAGTGAATAGGATTTACTTACCAACAAGTATCAATGAAAAGTGTACCAAGTGTGAGAAAAGAATAACCAGGATATCAAGTGTCACAATGCAAAAAAGGGTATCTGGTGGGACTTGGTTGGAAATCCTAAAAATACCAAAATAACAACTCCAATGCACTGTCTAATGTGACGAAAAACACTAAAGGAACACACTCACACTGGGAGAAAATGTGGCTTAGAAATTATATGGAAGAGATATTGCAAGCACTAGAAAGACACTAGCAAATACTCTATGAAAACAGGCACAAGATTGCTCAAATGTCCACAAAAATATCCAAGATATGACAAGCTTCCACTAGTGATATTATGTCTCGGCCCCTTTTGATTTTTCTCTCTTTCTTTTTTTTATACTTTTTCTCTTTTTGATTTTTTTTTTGATTTTTTCAATGGCCTTTGAATCAACTAGGAGCAATATGTAACGGAAAGCAGAAAATATGGACAAGAATTGATCAAATTGAGCAGCCTGTTAGAGCAATAAAAAAACTAGTCTTTGGGTAGGTTCCTAAAAATTTGATGTAGATAGGTTGTGGCTAGGCTTAACAAAGATCAGATCAGAATACCTAGGGAGAATAATAGGAAGAAAACAAAGAAAACGAGCAAAACAGCTCACGGCAGAACTTTTGTACTGTGGCAGAGAAATTGCGGAAACGTTGTCGCGGCAGAGCATGGGCGTGCTGCGGATGTGTGTTGATTTTGGCGCTCGGAAACGGAAGTAATTTTGGTTCGTAGTGAATTTGGCGCGGAACGGGAGCCTGGAGCTGTCGGATCCCTTTCGACACGGAAATCTGTAGCGCCTAGGAGCGCTCGCGCATGTGCGCGTGGTTTGGGCGGTGCGGATTGACGCGCAAAAAGGCGGCGACGCTGTAGCACGCGCGACGCGACGCGTTTAAGACAGGTGCCCTGTCGACCAAGTCCAGGAAAACACGCGCTTCGTGGTTCCGAGTGCGATCAGTACGCGCGGATGCTTTTGCCTGGTAGCGCCGCGTTGACGCGTTTAGGAATTGGTGCGCGGAAATGCGGCCACGCAGTTTCTATCACGCGCGCGACAGGACGAGCAGCGATTTGGCCTGTAGCGTTTTGCCAATTTGTCGTGTAGTTGGTGGATTCGGGGCGAAGGCGATGACTCCGATGCGGGAACGAAAGCGCGCGTCTCACGCGGCGGTTGGCGCGTAGCGACGACCTGGGATCGGTCGGATTTCCACAGATGTGCGTGTGGCCGCAACGCGTTATAATGCGGAACGGTGGATGGATTGTGTCGCACTTTGGCCGGTAGCGCCTGGTAGACACGGTAATGATTGGAAGCAGCGCGCAGGAGCGGAACGAAGGCCCTAATAGAAATTTTAGGTATAGATCTAAAACAAAAGAGGAACACGATAAACCCTAACCCTAATGGACAAAAACTAAAAACAGAAAAACAGGAACGCAAATCAACAGAAAACAGCAAATAGAGTAGCAATTTGGTGTTGATCTAGGCTCTGGCAATGACTAAACCTAATATTTTTGTATGGCTTTTTCTGGATATGAAATAAAAACATGATAGGGACATAATAGAGGTCCATGAGGTTCATTCATGCTTGAGTTGAAAGAAATATTAAGCCTCACTGATGTTTATTATAAGGTGAATTCTTTCCTAACAAATAATGTTTGTGTTTATGAGAATGTTATACTAGCTAAGCCTATGAATTTATGTATGATTAGGTTTATTAATAACACAAACATGGATGGAGAAGAGGAAGCAAGGAGCAAGAGAAGGAAGCGTGGAAAACAACAACAAGGAATAAATGTTTCAGTTCGGACTGCCAGGAGTCCCGAATTTGAAATAGTCATGATTCTTCATACGGACTCCAAATACAGCAAACAAGCACAATCCGGATAGGAAATTTGATGGGCTTTCCAATGGATCCGGTCCCATCAAGAAATTCGTCTCGTGCAATCCGTGGTGACCGAAACAAGCCACGAATAGTTTTCTGCCAGTTTCCAAATCGAGTCCAATTGGCTGCACCCGTGTTGGGTCAGTTTGTATCCGAGTTGGTTGAGTCCAAACAAGTAAGAATAGGTCAATTTCGTGAGGAATCACCCCCTCCCTCATATATAGCTACCACCTGCGTGTGAAATAGATTAGACTACGTTAAAACATAAACCCTAGACCTCTAGATTGAAACTGCTTGTAAGCCTTTCATCTGGAAGTTCATCTGCAAACTTTACGTGTTACCTGCTGTTCCACTGGGAATAAGACGGTACAGGACGACTTGTAGTCGGTGGATTACTTGTGCAAGAGTGTGGAGTTGAGAATATCCTTGGGGTTGCTATCTTTTGTATTGGCATCAGGGATCAGCCGGGAGAGTTCTTAGTGGCGCACTAGTTATCATTCAGAAGTTATCTGTGAGTTCACTGAGAAGATTGGGCCACCCCATATCATCTTGGTATCAGATTTACAGGTTGCCTCGGTGAGCTATCATAATTTCCTTTTAGATTTGAGTGTTTTTATTCCTATACAGAAAATTGCCCCACAAAAATATAGTACATCATTGCCATCGCCTTAGATCAACACCAATTTGCATCTACTAGTTGCTGTTTCTTGTTGATTTATGTTCCCGTTTTTCTGTTTTTAGTTTTTGTCTATTAGGGTTAGAGTTCCTCGTGTTCGTCTTTTGTCTAGATCTCTACCAAAAATCTCTGTTAGGCCTTTGATCTGCTGCCGCGCGCCGTTATTTGTCATTACCGGGTCGCTTTTTGTCCTTTTCGCAGCAATACCACCGATCCGGTTTCGCATCTTTGTCTGTTTCGCTGCACTACGCGCGCGCCGTTCCTGGAAAAGCAAATCCGCTACCGGCCAAAGTTCCAAATCCAGTGTCGAAATCCACGCGGCCAAATCGCTGAACGCCCAACCCCACGCAGAGATCGCTGTAATCGCGCTCTTGGGATTCGTTCCGGTCACACGCGCGGTGTAACATCCCAAAGTTTGCTACTTTAAGGTGTGTGGTGTGTGTTCATCTCATACATGCATCAAACAAAATTCAAATTGAACCAATTTAAAACTTGAATTCAAATGGTTTGAGAAAATTTCCAGCAGATAGTACCTAAAATGGGTTTCAAAATCTTGTTCTGAAAAGTATTCCAATTTCACCAAAGCAATACATGGTAAGGTTGGAAATTTCATAAGCTTTCCAAAAATAATTTTGCCAAATTTTATCCTTTCAAAAAGGCCCCCAAAACTTCTGTTTCTGTTCTGTTTTTAAATAGAAAAGGGCCTCTTCGTAAATTTTCCGGGTTCCAGGGGGTTTTCGCAAAAGTTCAGTTTTAACTTCTTCTTCAACCTCCTGCCAGTAGGCCGGAAGGATTCCGACGTCGCTGCGCACCACGTCAGGCTTCCTCTCTCGCGAAGGGATAAGGGTGAGGAGATCCTCCCCGTGCACTACTCCTCCCCTGCTCGATGCTCTATCCTCCTCTCTCTGTTTATCTCCCGAACGAGAGCAAACCCTAGCTCGCCGGATTCCTCACCGCGCCGCCGCTACGCACTGCCCCGCGGAGAGATGACGAGCCCGCAAGCTCCGTCTTCCTCCTCTGCCACTCCTCGAGACCGGAATCGAGCCGAGGCGCGCCGTATCGACGCCGGCAACGCCATCTTCTCCAACTCCGTCCACTGACGGTTTCACGGATTCCGGCGCCGTCGGGCCTTCCCCACCTTCCTCGACACCTTCAACGAGCTCATGGTGAGCTGAGGACCTTCAGAGGCCCTTCCTTTCACGTCCTCCCCCTCTGTTTTCCCCGGACGCCGCGCGCCGTCAACCGCCGCCGCGTCGGTGGATGCCGGCGAGCCTCCGATGGATATAATCGGGCGGCGCCGCCTCTAGTGCGTTCCCCGTCGTGCCCTCTACCCTTATGTAGAGTTGGATCCGCGAAGGAGCCGTGGAAACGACGGATTCGTCGGCTTCAGTGCAACGCCGGCCCCCCCGGTGACGTCACGGTGACGTCAGCATGACGTCACCGTGGGACCCGACCGTCAGCAGTTATTCCTCTTGCAAATAAATAGAAATGAATAAGCACACTGACACGTGGACCCTTCTGTGTTTTTAAATTACAGAAAATAATATAAACTTGCAAAATCAATATTTCCCAAAATAAAAGTCAGAAAAATAAAAGGAAGATATGGTTTTGATCAGAAAAATGAGATCTATCCAGATATGTTATTTTCATAGATATGTGACAAAGTTCAAAAATGACCATTTATTTCATATTGTTTAATCATTTAAAAATAGGAAAATAAGTTTTTATTCAATAAAATTAGAAAAATACAAGTTATATACCAAATTGCTCAAAATGACAAGTACAATCTAGTTATGATGTTTTCAACCTCATTTGAGCTTTTAAAATTGTACTCACTTTCAGAATCGCCCGAAACCCCCTCCGGGGTCTAGTTTCGGGGTAATTTCAGTAAAACTGCCTAATTTTCATACGAACCCTAGCAACCCAACGAACATGCTTAGGGTTTTATTTCAGTGCATTAACTTGCTCATGCATACATGTTGTGCATTGCATCGATGCCATGGTTGATTGTTCTTCTTGTTTCGGTGTTTATTTCCCCCTCGGTAGAACGTGACTCCGAAGAGAAGGCCAACAATTCCATGACGAATACTTGATCTTAACCGACAAGTCAAGCACTTATTCCTGAAGACTTTCTCTGGTTTTCTTGAAGCAAGGCAAGCATAACCTCTTATCTGCCCATATATGATTTCGAAAGACTTTTCATTCTCGTACAAATGCATTCGGTTCCAATGTATCTTGAGTCAATAGATAGAGTTATCCTATTTATTTGCATAACCCAGATATTATGATTCAATGCTCCTAGCAGACATAGGATTTGTTTGTGTGTATCGCCAGAGCCTCAAATATGCCATGCTTAGTCATACATGTCTATTGATCTCTGCTCCATCCGGTTGATGTATCAGAGTTGCGAATGAATCTAGTATGGTAGGATGTTGTGGAATTTAAGAGTATTTGATTAACATGATTTAAAGGTGTGGATGACGAGACCACAGAGGGTCTGTGGTGGTTGTCTCGTTCATGCCCCTAGGAGCGAGTTCTCGTCTTCGAGCCAAGACTGAGCGTGCATCCACACGGGGGATTGGATTCCCCTCGGTCTCAACTTGCCTAGTTTGTTCCAGGAGTTGCCTAGTTCGGGCTTTCCATTTGGATTTGCGGGGATATTAAAACCTTTTCAAAACTAGGACGTGGCGATGTATCGGCGCTCTGCGGGTAGGTAACCGTCGAGCATTGCGCACAACGATAGAGACCCGGCAGGAGATGGCCACTCCCTATTGGCGGTCCATCTCTACTCGGAGCGACTCATGGAATAGGCGAAGCAAGGGAAAGGTCGTGGTCAACCTCCATCTGCCGGCACTTCCCGGAATAGAGCTAATGTACTGGCATTAAGAGTTGGTTGGTACGTGTGGTTAAAGTTGTACACCCCTGCAGGGTTAAATCTTTTCGAAAAGCCGTGTCCGCGGTTAAGAACGACTTGGTGACGGATTCTGTGATCATAGACAACTTAAACGGAATGACTAAAACTTGCTGATAACGATTGAAGGATGCCTCCTCGGAGATGCCGAGAGGGGTTACCTTGTAGCATGAGATAGTGTGGAACAACTGGAGGAGGTGATCTTTGAAGCACGAGGTGCTGAAATGATTTGGTGGATTAAAAGATGATGATATCAGTAGTTGAGTAGCTTTCTCATCTGTTTTCAAAATACTCCATGAGACGTGCTATTCCTTCCTCAACTTGCAAAACAAAGATTGCTTTACGCAAATCAGCCTTCATGAAACCTTTTCGAAATAGCAGATATATAATAGGTTAACTAAGTCTTGTTGAGTACCTCCCGTACTCAGGTTTGCTTAATTTTGGTTCAGGAGAAAATCTCACATCGGTGGTGTTTCAACGTGGACATCGGCGAGTAGTTTGGGGTTCCCAGGTAGCAGCCTGGAATCTATGGGCTGGGACGTCGCCTTATGTTGCGGCCTCTTAGGCCTTTTTGATTCTTGTTGATTAGCAACATAATTTGCCTTCCGTTGTCTGATGTAATGTTGGGTCGGGTGACCTCTGCTTGTAAGCTATACTCTAGTAACACCTGTTTAATAAAGCTTCATGTTTAGAGTACTGCTTTGATCGGTTGTTGGTTTCGAGCTCATTGTTATACAGTTTTGGCTATGCCTGCATAGTTGTCGCAGTCGAGGGGTTGTGGAGCCGATGATCCATGTCCGAGCCCGCCTGTCGATTTGATCGACCTGGGGCGAGGTAACCCCAGTAACCCTCGATTGTTGTTGCACTTTCTGGACACATAGCATCTCTGTATAGCTTTGGTCCCGTTTCCTTCAGTTTCATACGACTCGTGGACACTTGGGTATGCATAGTTGGTTATTACTAGCATGGATACAAGGAGTAGTAGACCGGGGATCCGGACTACGTGCCGATGAATCCGGTCTGCCTGCCGTTGTTTGTTGCGGCCGGGGCTGGTAACCCTGAAGCCCTTGTGAATCCATGGCTAGGAGCACATAACAGTATGTATATCTCTGGGTCCGGGGTCTGACAAGTCTTGGTATCAGAGCAGGACTGCCTGTAGGAAAACCTTACTGCTTGGTCGATGTCGAGTCTAGAGTTTGTGAAAACTACTTTGAAACTCCAAAATGGATTGTGAAAAACCTTCTCAGGATTCTTTTTACTCCTTATCTGGTATCGCTCTAACTCTGGGTCACCTTACCTGTTTTGTTTTGAAAAGGTTTTGCTATCCTTCTAGTCATTCAAAACTCAGGTGCCTTCTTTGGCAATGACGTTTTCACCCAAGTTGACCTAGTGTTAAAGTTTCTAGAGTCGTGTGTGTTCCTTACCCCGTTGTTTCTCTTAAACTGGGAGATTTCCTTTCCATCCACAATCTCTCAGAGTTGCGTGGGTTCCACATACTCCTGTTCTAAAGTCCCAAATCCTGAACCTCGAGATTTCCTTCTCATCTCGAATGTATCCGTTATCCTCTGTTCAAAACTCTTCCGGAGCTACGTATGTCTTCTTGGAAAGATACTTCGTAATTGCTATTCGTAGTGTCCTTCAAGGCACTAAGATAGTAGTTAATCCTTTTCAATGTTTTCAACCTTGGACTTGAACCGAAGGTCCCGGAATGTGCTGAATTGTGGTGAGTTGAGGCATGTGGTTTCTTAACCATGTGATGCTCATGCCATCGGTACAGGACGCTGACCTTTAACCCAAGTTCTGTTTCTTTGGATCCTGAGGAATCTGCTTTACCTCAGGATGGCTAGGTAATCTCAGCTCTAATAGCCATAGGTTTTCTCTAGGAATCAAAAGGATCACGACAAAAGTGTTCTTATGATTCCCATATCTTTGTTCTTGGTTCAGCTATACCAACCTTTTGGCATGGGTTCTACACATGAGTATTACCCCGTGCATCCAACGTGATCTCAGGATTTTCCAAGAGCACGTTCCTATTCTTTGCTTGCTTCCAAACCTCATCTACTGTTTGGAAACCAAGTTGCCTATGTGTGTTGGATTCTTTCAATGCATTTGCTCTTGTTTTCCGTCAGAACGTTCCACCTTGGAATGTTAGGAGAAACAAACTCCAGTATCTCGTTCATCTCTAGAACCAGGTCAAAGTTTTGTAATTCGCCGAATAAAGAAGTTTCATAAGCTTTTGTTCTGTTCTACCTTCGAGTATCACACTCTTTAATATCAGGAGGTTGTGTTAAGTTTTGATGGCCTCATCGATGAAGTGATGCTCCTACACCTCTTCACTCACCCTTCATCCAAACCTGAAATGCGTGAGAATGATGGGTTTGTGCATTGGTGTGTGTCAGATATTCCTAGCAATTTTTAATGCTCTGAAAATCTAAGAAACATCTGTATCCTTCTTAGCATTATTGGTCACCCGGTCTCTGTTTGAAGTTGACTGTGTTACCAAATCCGTTCATTCCGGTGCACATTCCTGGTCAAAGAGTTAGGTTCATGCCGAACCTCTCAAGTTCATATCAGTTGCTTTGAAAAGCATGCCTCCTTTCAAATTCCTAGACATATCGGTAGGTTGTGGTATTATGGTTGTCTTTCCAGAAGTATCACCCGGTTTCTCACCTGACCGTAATGTCTAAGCAAGGGGTACTTCGAACTACTCCTTTCTCCAAGAAAACTAAGCTGGATATCCTGGACTAGTTGGTTGAGCTTAAACAACAACTTGGAGAGTTGAAAAACACGATCTCTTCCTAACTTGTTCCTTTGATAAGGGATGTCCAGTTTCCTCTGTGTTGAAGCAGGATAGTATCTCCTTAATGGACATGCTATCACCCTACCTCTTGATTTGAGTTGGGCTATCGTCAGATCAAGTTCAACTTCAAGGATTATCTTGATGGTGCTTCACTCATGGTGTTTTACCCGAGTACACCTTCATGTCCTTTGGTTTGACCAATGTATTGTCTTGTTCATATGTCATATGAATCTCTCTTCTTGGAGTGTTTTGATAAGTGTGTTTTCGAGCCCATCGATGACATTCCTATTTTCCCAAGTCGCAAGAGGTTCATTTTGAACAATTGGCACTAATGTTGGAAACTTTTGAGAACCAACTTTGTGTTATCACGAAGTTGTGTTCTGGATGTTCGAAGTAACCTACTCCGGTTCATGTGCATATGGTGAAAGTTGTCGCCAGGGATCCGAGTAAAGTTTTCTTGTTCCCTCGGGAATATCTCAAGTCAGTTATGCATGTGTGGACTATTCTCGAGATGGTTGGTTGTTACCTCCATTTACTTGAACAAGTTTGCATCCACACTAAGCCACTGACTGATTGTTCGTAAAAGAGAAGAAGTCTATGATCTTCGATATCTTTGTAATCATCTTTCTCACAAGGACTCCGATGTGTTTTGTTGCAACTAAACCATGTAGGTGCAACCGTCTTTCGCAAGTTTCTAATACATGAGTTTTGCAATAGCTCTCATCTTCTTGAGCGTGGCATCATAGTCCATATCTTGAGAATCCAGCATATGTACCTCAATTGTAACCGATGCAATCTCTTAGATCAAACATACCGAGTCTAAGTTACCAACCCTCTAACTAGAGCTGAATCTCAAGCAGCAATGATGGTTGGTGTTTTCTCAAGGGTATTGAATTAGGTCCTTCTGAAAACTCGGCATGGTTGATGTGGTGGTTGACACAATTAGCCGGAAGGCCTAACGTCATATCCCTGTGAATCCGTAAGAACAACCACTCCCCGTGAGAATTCTTGTCTGGCTCGTTCTCAACAAGTTTTCCTCACCGTTTTCCCAAACTGGAGTTCTACTTTCACTTGAAGATCTACTCACGGCTTACCGTAAGCCCAATCTTGGTATCTAAAACATCAAGGGTAACTTGGAAGTTGATCTTTCCGTTGAACCTCCAAAACCTTTGTTCTACTGGAAACAAATTCATCATGAGAACCATCTTGTGGTGTTTTGTAACCGCCGTTGATCAGTTCCCTTTCTCAAGTTGTTTATACTTGAAGTTCTGTTCATCTGACACATTGTGTGAATTTGTCAGTCACTTCAGCCGTGGGATCTTAACTATGTGGTAAACGTATTGCTACGTCTAAACCACAATAGGAAAGAGATTTCCTGTCCTCTTCCGGTGTTTCAATCCACATTGGTTACCCATCCTTACAGGGTAACCAAGAATTCCTCCCTAATTACGGTGCCTCGACTTCTTTTGGTTACTCATCTTCTTCCGTGAAGTGACATCCTGATCTTTGACAAGGGTTTCGACAAGCTGTAACGGAATGAAAGTTCCTTCATCTTTTGTGTCCACTCCGAAGAGTGCACATGATCCTGTATCCACTTTTCTCCGATGCATGATTCCAGTGGTTCCTCGTGTTTTGTTTTTCTCGTCTACGGATATTGCGTTGTGATATCCCAGACAATCCTTTTCATCTTGGTTTTCTGTTTGAAGAAACCTCGGTGTTATAAGTTGTTCAGCCTTTCTTTTCCAAAAGGATTTAAAGTCTTGTGCAAAGCTCATATTCCAAATCCTTTCAAGAACCATCGTCCATAAACTTGAAACCATCTTTTATTCCCTCCGTTACCTTGATGTGTTTCATGCATGATAACTCAGCAGTTCTTTACGAACATTCTTGTCATGAGTTGTCCATGAGATACTCGATCTTCGTGAAGATCATTTCCTAAGAGTTTCCCTCTTACCTAAGGTGTATCCGTGCAACACTTCAAGATGCTACGGATCAACCTCTTCGATAAGAGAACCGTAAGGTTCGAGAAGATCGTTCAAAACCGGTGTTCCTTCTTTCTTCTCCTTCAGGAATCTCGGGACGAGATTCTTGTAAGGGGGGTAGATTTGTAACATCCCAAAGTTTGCTACTTTAAGGTGTGTGGTGTGTGTTCATCTCATACATGCATCAAACAAAATTCAAATCATGTTTGAACCAATTTAAAACTTGAATTCAAATGGTTTGAGAAAATTTCCAGCAGATAGTACTTAAAATGGGTTTCAAAATCTTGTTCTGAAAAGTATTCCAATTTCACCAAAGCAATACATGGTAAGGTTGGAAATTTCATAAGCTTTCCAAAAATAATTTTTGCCAAATTTTATCCTTTCAAAAAGGCCCCCAAAACTTTTGTTTTTGTTCTGTTTTTAAATAGAAAAGGGCCTCTTCGTAAATTTTCCGGGTTCCAGGGGGTTTTCGCAAAAGTTCAGTTTTAACTTCTTCTTCAACCTCCTGCCAGTAGGCCGGAAGGATTCCGACGTCGCTGCGCACCACGTCAGGCTTCCTCTCTCGCGAAGGGATAAGGGTGAGGAGATCCTCCCCGTGCACTACTCCTCCCCTGCTCGATGCTCTATCCTCCTCTCTCTGTTTATCTCCCGAACGAGAGCAAACCCTAGCTCGCCGGATTCCTCACCGTGCCGCCGCTACGCACTGCCCCGCGGAGAGATGAGGAGCCCGCAAGCTCCGTCTTCCTCCTCTGCCCCTCCTCGAGACCGGAATCGAGCCGAGGCGCGCCGTATCGACGCCGGCAACGCCATCTTCTCCAACTCCGGCCACTGACGGTTTCACGGATTCCGGCGCCGTCGGGCCTTCCCCGCCTTCCTCGACACCTTCAACGAGCTCATGGTGAGCTGAGGACCTTCAGAGGCCCTTCCTTTCACGTCCTCCCCCTCTGTTTTCCCCGGACGCCGCGCGCCGTCAACCGCCGCCGCGTCGGTGGATGCCGGCGAGCCTCCGATGGATATAATCGGGCGGCGCCGCCTCTAGTGCGTTCCCCGTCGTGCCCTCTACCCTTCTGTAGAGTTGGATCCGCGAAGGAGCCGCGGAAACGACGGATTCGTCGCCGGCAGTGCAACGCCGGCCCCCCCGGTGACGTCACGGTGACGTCAGCATGACGTCACCGTGGGACCCGACCGTCAGCAGTTATTCCTCTTGCAAATAAATAGAAATGAATAAGCACACTGACACGTGGACCCTTCTGTGTTTTTAAATTACAGAAAATAATATAAACTTGTAAAATCAATATTTCCCAAAATAAAAGTCAGAAAAATAAAAGGAAGATATGGTTTTGATCAGAAAAATGAGATCTATCCAGATATGTTATTTTCATAGATATGTGACAAAGTTCAAAAATGACCATTTATTTCATATTGTTTAATCATTTAAAAATAGGAAAATAAGTTTTTATTCAATAAAATTAGAAAAATACAAGTTATATACCAAATTGCTCAAAATGACAAGTACAATCTAGTTATGATGTTTTCAACCTCATTTGAGCTTTTAAAATTATACTCACTTTCAGAATCGCCCGAAACCCCCTCCGGGGTCTAGTTTCGGGGTAATTTCAGTAAAACTGCCTAATTTTCATACGAACCCTAGCAACCCAACGAACATGCTTAGGGTTTTATTTCAGTGCATTAACTTGCTCATGCATACATGTTGTGCATTGCATCGATGCCATGGTTGATTGTTCTTCTTGTTTCGGTGTTTATTTCCCCCTCGGTAGAACGTGACTCCGAAGAGAAGGCCAACAATTCCATGACGAATACTTGATCTTAACCGACAAGTCAAGCACTTATTCCTGAAGACTTTCTCTGGTTTTCTTGAAGCAAGGCAAGCATAACCTCTTATCTGCCCATATATGATTTCGAAAGACTTTTCATTCTCGTACAAATGCATTCGGTTCCAATGTATCTTGAGTCAATAGATAGAGTTATCCTATTTATTTGCATAACCCAGATATTATGATTCAATGCTCCTAGCAGACATAGGATTTGTTTGTGTGTATCGCCAGAGCCTCAAATATGCCATGCTTAGTCATACATGTCTGTTGATCTCTGCTCCATCCGGTTGATGTATCAGAGTTGCGAATGAATCTAGTATGGTAGGATGTTGTGGAATTTAAGAGTATTTGATTAACATGATTTAAAGGTGTGGATGACGAGACCACAGAGGGTCTGTGGTGGTTGTCTCGTTCATGCCCCTAGGAGCGAGTTCTCGTCTTCGAGCCAAGACTGAGCGTGCATCCACACGGGGGATTGGATTCCCCTCGGTCTCAACTTGCCTAGTTTGTTCCATGAGTTGCCTAGTTCGGGCTTTCCATTTGGATTTGCGGGGATATTAAAACCTTTTCAAAACTAGGACGTGGCGATGTATCGGCGCTCTGCGGGTAGGTAACCGTCGAGCATTGCGCACAACGATAGAGACCCGGCAGGAGATGGCCACTCCCTATTGGCGGTCCATCTCTACTCGGAGCGACTCATGGAATAGGCGAAGCAAGGGAAAGGTCGTGGTCAACCTCCATCTGCCGGCACTTCCCGGAATAGAGCTAATGTACTGGCATTAAGAGTTGGTTGGTACGTGTGGTTAAAGTTGTACACCCCTGCAGGGTTAAATCTTTTCGAAAAGCCGTGTCCGCGGTTAAGGACGACTTGGTGACGGATTCTGTGATCATAGACAACTTAAACGGAATGACTAAAACTTGCTGATAACGATTGAAGGATGCCTCCTCGGAGATGCCGAGAGGGGTTACCTTGTAGCATGAGATAGTGTGGAACAACTGGAGGAGGTGATCTTTGAAGCACGAGGTGCTGAAATGATTTGGTGGATTAAAAGATGATGATATCAGTAGTTGAGTAGCTTTCTCATATGTTTTCAAAATACTCCATGAGACGTGCTATTCCTTCCTCAACTTGCAAAACAAAGATTGCTTTACGCAAATCAGCCTTCATGAAACCTTTTCGAAATAGCAGATATATAATAGGTTAACTAAGTCTTGTTGAGTACCTCCCGTACTCAGGTTTGCTTAATTTTGGTTCAGGAGAAAATCTCACATCGGTGGTGTTTCAACGTGGACATCGGCGAGTAGTTTGGGGTTCCCAGGTAGCAGCCTGGAATCTATGGGCTGGGACGTCGCCTTATGTTGCGGCCTCTTAGGCCTTTTCGATTCTTGTTGATTAGCAACATAATTTGCCTTCCGTTGTCTGATGTAATGTTGGGTCGGGTGACCTCTGCTTGTAAGCTATACTCTAGTAACACCTGTTTAATAAAGCTTCATGTTTAGAGTACTGCTTTGATCGGTTGTTGGTTTCGAGCTCATTGTTATACAGTTTTGGCTATGCCTGCATAGTTGTCACAGTCGAGGGGTTGTGGAGCCGATGATCCATGTCCGAGCCCGCCTGTCGATTTGATCGACCTGGGGCGAGGTAACCCCAGTAACCCTCGATTGTTGTTGCACTTTCTGGACACATAGCATCTCGGTATAGCTTTGGTCCCGTTTCCTTCAGTTTCATACGACTCGTGGACACTTGGATATGCATAGTTGGTTATGACTAGCATGGATACAAGGAGTAGTAGACCGGGGATCCGGACTACGTGCCGATGAATCCGGTCTGCCTGCCGTTGTTTGTTGCGGCCGGGGCTGGTAACCCTGAAGCCCTTGTGAATCCATGGCTAGGAGCACATAACAGTATGTATATCTCTGGGTCCGGGGTCTGACACGCGGATTCTGTGCGGATCGGCCCACTCGCGCGGTGATTCCGGCCACCGACCAACCATACGCGCGCCTCGGATCCGTCGTGGACTCAGTCATACGCGCGCGCGCCTCGATTTCAGCAACAACGATTCACGCGTTTCTTTTGTTGTCGCTACCTGCCAGCGTTTGTCGTTGTTTCCGTGACGAATCCGAGCGCCGCAATCGCTCCGCCAAACGCGCGTGTCCTAGCCCCTGGCCCATCCCGTGTCGGATCTTGAACCAAGCGCTCCACGCCATCCCGCGTCGAGCGAATCTCGTCGAGCGGACCGCGCATAGCGCCAAAGTCAGTACCAGCCAAAAGTCAGTACCTGTTGTACGCCTCCTCAAAGTCCGCACGCAGCTATACCACAGCAAGTCCACACAGCCGCTGTTGGACATCATTTTTGAGCCGTTTTCTCTCCGTTTTTTCTTAGTTTTTCTTTTCCAATTTCTTTAGGGTTTTCAGTCCTATCTTTGTGAACCTTAGACACAGCCTATCTACAGCAATAAACTAGGTACTTTGCCCACAAGACTAGCTATTTTCTTGCTCTTTTTCAGGCTGCTCTTTATCTTATATTTGTGTCACATTGTTCATATCATAGTATTGCTCCTAGTGTTGTTATTTGGCCAGTAAAAAGTATAAAAAAAAGAGAAAAACAGAAAAGAGAAAAAAAAAGAAGCAAAAAGGCCTTGAGATACATTGATATATTTGTGGAGCTATTTTTCATCATTGCTATATTGACACACCATTGAGCAATCTTGTGCCTGAATATTATTTGAGCTTGGCTAGTGTCTTTCCAGTGCATTGCAAAATTTCCTCCATATATTTGCATTGCCACATTTGTCTCCATACTTGGTGTGTGTTTCCTGTGCTTTTTATATCACATTGGACAGCAAATAGGATTGTTATTTTGGTGTTGTTAGGTATCCATACCAAGCCCCACCATTTACCTTGTTTGTCGTGTGATTGTTAACACCCTGGGTATTCTCTTCTTCACATCAAAGCATATTAGTTGCCACTACTTGTTGGTAAGTATTTCTATTCACTTTGGAACGGTAAGATAATCTATTGTTTTGCTAGATTTTTGAGTGAGTTGTGAGAGAACACCACATCCCATTGTTATTTTGTTACTAACAAATTAATCAATGGAGTTTTGTAGTTCTTCTGTGTGCAGTGATACGTTCTGGGAGGAGGATTCGAGTGGAATACTTGCAGCAAATTTGTTCCACTTCAGAGGAGACATCAATGGTAGTACTGTTGCTATTACTCTTGATAAGGGTACACGGTGGTATAGTTTTGTTAGTATTGAGGTTGTTGAAGCATTACAGTTGACATCTTATGCAACTCGCACTTCATTTATGTTAAAAACTAATGGTGCTCCACTTCCCATTACTCATGCTACTTTCATTCCGTTAACTATTCATGATCATACAATACAACTTAGGTGTCATGTGTTTCCTAGAGCATTTACTTGCTGTCACCTTTTGTTGAGTGATTTTTGGTGCAATATCTATAAGGTTAATTTTGATAGCCATTATCCTGATTTACAATTCTTTTGGAATAAAAAGAGAGATTGCATAATACATGAAAGTCCTACAACATTTAAAAGAATTAGACATCAACCATTGGTTATGAGATGTGTAGAGGTTAAGAAGACCTATGAGGTTGTTTCTACTAATGTAACTATGTCTACTCCTAGTGTTGTGTCTTGTGATGTGCAGGTTGCTTTTGAAGAAAGGGAGCCTATAGTACAACCTGCACCACCACCACCATCACCACAACCATTGGAGGAGCATGCCATTGTGCCTAGTTTTGTTTCTTGTGATATGCAGGTTACTTTTGAAGAAAGGGAGCCACAACAAGTAGAACCTGCATCACCACTTGAGATAGTTGAATTGGTACCTAATTATTCTGAGGAGGATGCTATTGATAAAGGTGCTGATTTCGTATTACCCCTCTCAAGTATTGATTTATGTGAACCCACTAAATTGCTAGTTGATTCTTGTGAGTTAACAAGCATAGATAGTCCAACTACATGTGATAATGTGCTAATTCCGAAATTTAATCATGTGGTTTTGATTTCACATAAAGAAGTACTTGCTAAAATACCACCTAATGATATTGTGGATTACATCATGTTAAATGAATCAATTAATGTGCAAAGTGCTATGAAAAAGGTTGCTGAAATTTCATATGTCAATTCTAGCAATTATGTTTCTGCTTTCACTTTTAACTTGATTGGTGACTATAACATGAGTGAAATTTTTATGGTGGATCACATATGCATAACTTGTGATAAAGTGGCCGAATTGAACATTGTTTTACCTTGGGTAAATAAGCTAGAACTTCCTACATATGAACATGATTTTACACATATGTTTGGTTTGCCACAATACTTGTCACATACATGTGCTGATAAATTGCTCTTCACTTATATTTGCAAATTAAGTTGCAATTTTCATGATGAAAATAATAAGCATGTTCCCACCTTTGAGTGTAGTAATAAACATAAATTTGATCATAGATCTTCTTTGAGAACACTTGAATTGATACTAAACAATAAAAATATATACACATATGATTCTCATTTTGATCATGATTTATTGAGCTTCACTTATATTTGCAATTGTGATTGCTATTTTATGGAGTGCTATGACAATTATGTGATGTTTTTAAGCAAAATTCGTGGTCACATGTCTAGGGCACAATTTTATGATATGATAAGAACTAATGCACCTCATTATAGATATTTGTATTGTGCATACACGTTGTTCTTTTTGTTTCTCCCACTTTCAGCTTACTACAAACCGAGGATGGCTTGTCTTGAAGAAAGGGAGGATGATAGGGACATAATAGAGGTCCATGAGGTTCATTCATGCTTGAGTTGGAAAGAAATATTAAGCCTCACTAATGTTTATTATAAGGTGAATTCTTTCCTAACAAATAATGTTTGTGTTTATGAGAATGTTATACTACCTAAGCCTATGAATTTATGTATGATTAGGTTTATTAATAACACAAACATGGATGGAGAAGAGGAAGCAAGGAGCAAGAGAAGGAAGCGTGGAAAACAACAACAAGGAATAAATGTTTCAGTTCGGACTTCCAGGAGTCCCGAATTTGAAATAGTCATGGATTCTTCATACGGACTCCAAATACAGCAAACAAGCACAATTCGAATAGGAAATTTGATGGGATTTCCAATGGATCCGGTCCCATCAAGAAATTCGTCTCCTGCAATCCGTGGTGACCGAAACAAGCAACGAATAGTTTTCTGCCAGTTTCCAAATCGAGTCCAATTGGCTGCACCCGTGTTGGGTCAGTTTGTATCCGAGTTGGTTGAGTCCAAACAAGTAATAATAGGTCAATTTCGTGGGGAATCACCCCCTCCCTCATATATAGCTACCACCTGCGTGTGGAATAGATTAGACTACGTTAAAACATAAGCCCTAGACCTCTAGATTGAAACTGCTTGTAAGCCTTTCATCTGGAAGTTCATCTGCAAACTTTACGTGTTACCTGCTGTTCCACTGGGAATAAGACGGTACAGGACCACTTGTAGTCGGTGGATTACTTGTGCAAGAGTGTGGAGTTGAGAATATCCTTGGGGTTGCTATCTTTTGCATTGGCATCAGGGATCAGCCGGGAGAGTTCTTAGTGGCGCACTAGTTATCATTCAGAAGTTATCTGTGAGTTCACTGAGAAGATTGGGCCACCCCATATCAAAACAACTAAACTAGGGATAAATTTTCTCACCGAGTAAACCTGAGAATCTGATACCAAAATGATATGGGGTGGCCCGATCTTCTTAATGAGCTTCTCTCTCTTTTTGTGGATTTTCTGGATTTTGTGATAACTAGTGCTACACTGAGACCTCTCACTTGGATGACCCCTGTTGCCAATGCAACAACAATCAATCCCTTTGGATATACTCAACTACACACTTTTGCACACGCAATCAAAGATCACAAGTGTTCTTGTATCCCCCTATTCCCATTGGAATAACAAGATATCACGCAACTTTGCAATGGTAACACCACCCTATCGATACGAACTTGGTGGTTGATAAATTTCATGAAATTGACCTATTCCTACTCGTTTGTACTCCTCCAACTCGGATACAAACTGACCCAACATGGGTGCAGCCAATTGGACTCTATTTGGAATCTGGCAGAAAACTATTCGTGGATTGTTTCGGTCACCACGGCTTGCAAGAGTCGAATTTATTGATGGGGCCGGATCCATTGGAAAGCTCTTTGAATATCCTAATTGGATTGTGCTCGTTTGTTGTATTTGGAGCCCGTATAGAGAATCCATGACTATTTCAAATTCGGGACTTCTGCTAGTCCGAACTAAAACATTATTTCCTTGTTGTTGTTTTCCATGCCTCCTTCTTTTGCTCCTTGCATCCTCTTCTCCATCCATGTTTGTGTTATTAATAAAACTAATCATACATAAATTCATAGGCTTAGGTAGTATAACATTCTCATAAACACAAACATTATTTATTACTAGGAAAGAATTCACCTTATAATAAACATCAGTGAGGCTCAATATTTCCTTCCAACTTAAGCATGAATAATCTTCATGGACCTCTATTATATCCCTATCAGTATGCCACATGTTGATTTTGCCTACAGCAGGGTTGTACATTCTACTACTCAGTTATGCCCGTTTGAGGTGGTGTATGGTTTTAAACCCACAACACCACTTGATTTGCAGCCACTTCCTATACAAGAGAGAGTCAATATGGAGGCTTCAAAACGTGCTGATTTTGTGAAGAAGATCCATGAGAAGACCAAGCAAGCAATTGAGAAAACAGGAATACATGTAGCTGAGAGAGTCAACAAGAAGAGGAAGGAGGTACTATTTCGGCCGGGAGATTTAGTGTGGGTGCATTTTCGCAAGGATAGGTTTCCCACATTGCGCAAGTCCAAGTTGGTGCCAAGAGGTGATAGTCCATATAAAGTGCTTCAGAAGATTAATGATAATGCCTACAAGACTGATCTTCCTAGGGATGAGTTTGGTGTGAGTAATTCTTTTAATGTTGCTGATCTATCACCATACCATGGAGAGTACCTTGATGCGTCGGGGTCGATGCCTTTTCAAGGGGGGGAGGATGATGAGGACATACCTAGTGCTTCTACACTTTCTCCCATTGATAATGAGGTTATTCAAGAGAAACATGATGAAGTGAGAATTGGACCAATGACAAGATCAAGACCTAAATTATTACAACAGCAGGTGAATTCTCTCTTATTAGAATATGATGTTTGTTTTAATGAGAAATTTATACTACCTAAATCCATGCACTTATGTATACTCAGGTTTGTTCATAACACAAGCATGGAAGGAAGAGCACATCAAGAGGAGATGGAAAACATAGAGGAGCTGTTGGATAACAAACATCAGAAGGTGGAAAACAGAAGTTTATTGGTGGAAAACAAGCGCATGCTCATGAAGAATCAAGATGGTGATGTTTTCCACAAGGAGGATGCACCACATATTGTTGTTGCGCCATAGGCTAGTGGACCTGCGTGTCCAAAGTGGCCGCACCCCTTTGTGGGTCGATTTGTATCCCTAGGAGTCCAAATAGAGTCCAAAACCGAGTCCAAGTTGTGTTCTATTCGGGTATGGTTTGGTTCTTACGCAATACCCCTTGTGGCGGCACCATACCCCCTCATATAAAGCCCCTAGTGCGAGTTAGAGAGGCAGACTACGATAAAACAAAACCCTAGACTTCTAGATTGTATTGCTTGAAGCATTCATCTTGAATCATACTACCTTTGCAAATCTGAGTGTATTCTGTTGTTCCATTGGGAATAAGGTGAAACAGGACCACTTGTAGTTGGTGTCTACTTGTGCAAGAGTGTGGAGTCTCGAATATCCGAAGGGTTGAGTGTTGTTGCAATTGGTAACAGGGTTTAGCCAAAGGACAGATCGAGGTATCACGATGGTTATCATCAAGTTCACTGAGAAGATCGGGCATCCCCTTATCAACAATGCCCGTGATGCTCAAGAACATGCCCAAGACGATGGTCCAGAAGCTAGCAAGGAAGGGGAACAAGACGACATCGAGAACGGAGAAGAGAGGAGGAAGAACGGGTAGAAACAGGCGACCCGGCCTCAACCCCCAGCCAGACCGGCCCCCTCCCATCTCCAGGCCAGACCCCCTACAGAAAGCGCCGGCCTCCACCCCAGCCTCAGTCCGGCTGCCCCCAACCTCCAGGACGGCCCCCCCCTCGGAAGGACCCGGCCTCCACCTCGGCCCCAGGCCGGCTGCCCTGCACTCCCCACCCCGGCCTTAGGTCGGCCTGGCTCCCTCTCCACCCCAGCCTCAGGCTGGCCAGCCAGGAGGCGACCCAGCTCCCACCCCGGCCTCAGGGGCCGGACCCCCTGCTGCTGCGCCCAAACATGAAGAAGAGGCCCCTTTTCACCCCACCTACCCCTTAGGCTATATAAGGGACTCCGGTGGCTAGATCTATGGTTAGAGATGAATTGAGAACTTCGGGCGTTGCCCTTGTATCCCTCTTGTGAGGCTACTCCTATGGTTTGTACCTAGGACCGTATCAAGGCTACTCCTACGATATTCATCTAGTATAGTATCAAGATTCATCCGACTACCTATCCTTTCCCCTTGGGATTCAGTTAGGAGTTGTTGAATCTTCCTCAACTAACCCTTGAGGTTCTATTGGCGTAGTGGACCGACTACGGGTGTGAAGCGGTTTCAATCAAGGTGAGTCGTTTGGATCGATCGTTCTGTAGGAGGCCCTCGGGGTTTAGTTGACGGGCGATTTGGATTCTTCATTTCCCACTAGTTATCTTCCTTGCGTTTTCCCGCGATTCCCCACGATTTCCCCTTGATTCCCCCTCTCATGTTCATCGTGTTCATCGCGTTCTTTGTTCGTTCTTCGTGTTCTCCATCGATTCGTGAAGATCGGGCAAACTAGGAGCTAACCCCTCCGCATAATATGGTATCCAGATCTAGATTGACACGAATTCAACCCCCACTCCCCTCCTTTTCTACCAATTTTTCTTCTACCACCATAAATTTCGAAAATCTCACCAAAAATAGCTAAAAAGGGATTTCGACCGATCTGTGGATTTGTTGCGTTTTTTGTGGATTTGATCCGTGGATTTGTTGCCAAATACCATTCCCCACCTTTCTATTCAGCCACTTTCTTCGAATTTGTCCAAAAAAATTCTTGATTTTGAAGGAATTTCGAATTTGAGCAAAAATCACAGAAAATCTCTGCTCTTCGATTTCTGGACAGATTTTGTAACTTGTTTTTCTTTGTCGTCGTTGCTCCGAATTGAGTGAGACAAGTTCCTATGCGTCGACATCGACATCTCCTACGCAACTACATGAACGGATCCTACGCGTCCGCTTAGGTATAACTTGCTTCCGCTTGAACTAACCCCACTCATTGTGTACCATTCCTACTTGGACTAGCTCTTTTAAATCGCTTGGCATCGCATTAGTGGCACCGATAGTGCGAGTTTGGATCTTGTGAGAGAATAGCTTCGAGTAGGCATTTGCATTTAGGAATCATCAAAAACAGAAAATAAAAAAAAAGATAGAAAAAGAAGCAAAAGATCGATGCCAATTGTTATCATTTCTAGGAACGTTTAGCTTTGCATCGCAAAAGAAAGAGAGAGTGACCGGTTGCCACGGTGTGAATCTAGTTGCCTCTTGTAAATTGTGGTTTGAGCTAGCGTCCTCCTTGTGTTGGTGTGGCATTGAGCTTAGTCTTCGTTAGGTAGATTTCGTCTCCGCTCGTCCATTGGCCGCACTAATCCCATTTATCCCTTGTGTGTGTGTGTTCCACCTATACTTTCCTCCACTAGGATTGGTTTTGTGTTAGCATTTCTTTTCGGTTCTTCTCCATGTTTTACAACATACTTTTCTTCGGATTTGTTGTTTTCCCTCGCCACATTTCTAACCCATTTGCCTTCCACATAAAGCGTGTGTGTTGTCGTTTGCAGTTTTCTTTCGATCTTTTTGGACTCACTTTTGACATACCTCGCTACACCTAGGCTCGTCCACTAGCCTCAATACGACCAAAAAATGTAAGTGAGACATCCATTTCATCATATCACCCCTGTGTGCTTCTTGAGATGGATAGGGAAGGAGTATTCACAAGGCCGAGCTCGGAATATGAAGGAACCTCATTCTTCAACAACAACGCCTACCACAACTTCGTCAACCGCCATGAACACTTTCGTCTTTGCCAACTTGCTCGTGACGGATTGGAGCGCTTGGACCATCAACTACAAGCTCATCATACTTGATTCAATGATCACATGGCGAGTATCAAAGGCAACGTGGCCATCCTCGCCAACCGCCATGGATCATCATCGACCTCCAAGTCATGATGCAAAGGCAAGTCTCCACACAATCATCACCAAGCTCATCACCAATATCGTCGCCATGATCATCAACGACACATGGGAGAGAGTGGTAAACCTGGATCTGATACCAACTCACCGCATACTCCACCACAAGTTCCGCGACGACATTGGTTCGAGCATTTCTCGCCATCACCACCTCCTCGACATCGACAAGGCCATGGTCACCCTCTTCAAGCTCACCCTCTACGACCAGATATTCAACAACTTCATCACCCACCTTCTCCAAGCTCGACTCATGACTATGGTCTACATAATTTCGTGGATGGTGCTTGCCCACATTCAAGGCTTCCAAGGAAAAATGTGCGTCACCACCACAATGACCACCAAGAGCAAGACCATTATCAAGAAGGTGCCCATGACATTGCTTCTAGTGGATGGCACGAAGAATGCCTCCAACAACTTCACCACAATGACCACCAGCGCCATCCTCTCCATCATGACCGCCATCGCCAAGCCAATGAGGATGACCCACATGACCTTCCACCGCCTATCTTTGATGAAGACCCAAATGAGAGGCCTCCTCAATGCCAAGCAAGTGAGAATGCTCCGCATAGCTTCTCTTTCCCTATCTTTGAGGAAGACCCCAAGGAGCGCCCTCATCGACAACAACTAAGTGGGAATGCTCAACATGCTACTTCACTCCCCATCTTTCATGAAGATCCCAATGAGCGCCCACATCGACCACAACTAAGTGCGGATGCTCCTCATGATCTCTCACTTCCTATGTTTGATGAGGAACCACATGAGCGACCACGTCAACAACAAGCAAGTGAAGATGACCTCTCACTTCCTATTTTTGATGAGGACCCACATGAGCGACCTCGTCAACAACAAGCAATTGGAGGTGCTATCAATGATTCTTCACATCCTTTCCTCGATGACGACCCGCATGAACGACACCATCAAGACCATGAAGACAACAACTTGAGCGCCCTTTGCCTCAATGTTCCAAGGTTCACGGGACATGAGCGTCATCACCAACATGAGGAATGAGAGCCTCCACCTCATCATCACCAAGAATGTGCTTTCTCGTCGCACCCCGGCATCGACAAGGATCAAGAACATCCTTGCCATGGACACTATGATACCACTACTTCATCAAGGCAAGAGGCAAGAGGCATTTCACCACCAACACCCATCCACAACATCCATGTGCGACACCCTATGAGGAAGGACTATGACCTTCATGATCAAGAGCATGAGCTTCCGTCATCGCCACAAGCACAACACCAACATCAAGAGTGCGAAGCTATTCCTCCCATGACACAAGATCGATATCACCATGTGCATGAGGATACCACTACACCACTCTATGATGAAGAAGTTGATGCATGTGACATTGTGAAAGAGGCTCATCCCTTGCCAACCTCTCCAAGGTCTTCTTCTTCTTCGCCCCCAGTGACACAAGGAACAACTCCGATTACCAACACCATGAGCCCCTCTAGAGCTTCCAATGCTACCGACAACGCTACGGAACCATTCAAGAAGAAAGCGTCTCCTACCACCACCTCTAATGATCCTCAACTCCAATCGAACACAAGTGATTTCTTCACATGGTGGAAACGGAAACAAGTCCTTCGAGTGTTCCAACAAGTTGATCGTGAGCGCCAACCAAGATAGAGACCGTGACTCCATGAGTGAAGGCCAATACTATGCCTTGCACCAACTTGCTCTTAATTCCTTGGACATGTAGACCAATGGTGATGAAAGCGTCTATTGCAATGAGGACGAGAATTCATCGCGAGTGGTGACACGAGTTCTTAACACCTATCCTCAAGATGGACATGACCAAAGATGCAACCTCTCTAGAGCCGGCGTCAATGGCACATCTATCTTTGATGGAGGTAGCGAAGAATTTGGTGACACACTCCACTTGACATCCACGCCACTCATTCCGAACTACACAAGGCCACGCTCAAGCCACCATTCTAGCCAAGGATATCATCATCATCACCACCAACCACTTGAGGATGCTACAAGGCATGGCTTACACTACCACATCACGGAGATGATCGGGCTTTCTTCAACACAAGCCATGAACCTACCTCCTCTTCCAAGCAAGCCCAACATTCCACACTTGGATATCAACCCAAGAGACGAGATAATCAAGTCCTCCTCGCCACATGTTATGACACTACCGACTCCAAGCAATGCAACGGCTTCGACAAACCCGCACACCTCTAGTGCCAAGACTTTGGAGCCTTCTAGTGTCCCCTCTCAAGCTTCTAGTGAGATAACTGGTGAAAGGGAGATCCACCATTCCGTGAGTGAGAGCCACAAGCCCATCATGAGTGGAAAAATCATGAGTGTTCTTAGAGGCATCGCCATGATAGACACCAATAGTGAGATAAGAGTTGAGAGCAAAACCCAATTTGTGCTTATTGACACTAACGGCTTACCAACTCTTTCTCTGTCTTTGTTGTCTCTTTTGCAGAAATTTGGTGACCCTATCAAGCATGCTAGACCCCATGGACTATTCACCACACAAGGCTCTCCACACCGCATGAACGTCAACACTGACTTGAAGATTTGGAAGGAGTACATCCCGCTCGTCATGATCCACATGGAGTTTGACAAGCGCATCCGCGACAATGCATTCTCCATCCACATCCTTCAAGTCAAGATCTACACGGTGTTTCCCAAGCAGTTCAACGACAACGCCTTCTACGCCTACATCCCACATGTCAAGATGTGCATCGAGTACGACAAGCACGTCAACGACAACGACTTCTACGCCTACATCCCACATGTCAAGATGTACATGGAGTACGACAAGAACGTCAACGACAACAACTTCTACGCCTACATCCCACATGTCTCGATGTGCATGAAGTTCGACAAGTGCATCCACGACAATGCCTTCTACGCCTACATCCCAGACGTCAAGATGTACTTGGAGTTCGACAAGCGCATCCACGACAACGACTTCTCTGTCTACATCCCACGCGTCAAGATGTACTTGGAGTTCGACAAGCGCGTCAACGACAATGACTACCACGACTACATACCAATCGTCAAGATGCACTTGGAGTTCGACAAGAGAGTCAACGACAATGACCACATCGACTACATACCAAGCGCCAAGATGTACATGGACTTCGACAAGAGAATCAACAACAACGCAACCAATGGAGTGGCGTGCAACCAATATGTCAAGTTCATATACACTCTACCGCTCCCGCAAGCAATGGAGCAACCACCTCTTGAGCTCTTCGACGACTCCTACAAGGCTTTTCAAGATCTTCCTCGACCATCCAATGAGGACCATTTCAAGATCGTCATCGCCTTTGGACCACACCCGCAACGAGCATACCTTGGCATGACCTTCGATAAGAGGCTCAACTTCAACGACTACACCGCCTTTCAAGATCTTCATCACCCAACCAATGAGGACCATTTCAACATCGTCATCGCATTCGGACTACCACCACTATGAGCCTACCGTGGGATGACCTTCGACAAGCGGCTCAACTTCAACGACATCTTCGTCGTCAACTTTCCTTCTCCCGCTCATGAAAGGATGGACCAAGAGTCAAGGGCGACTCTTTTCCAAGGGAGGGACATGATGCAGCCCACCCCATTCCACCAAGCACCACATCGATACACGACAAGGTGAACTCACTCCTATTTCTCTATGCTTTTGGTGACTTGGTTAATGGTGCGCTACCTCGTGAGATGCCCCTCTTCATACCTAGGTTGGATCACACCATGGATCCAAAGACGATGCCCGTGATGCTCAAGAACATGCCCAAGTCGATGGTCAAGAAGCTAGCAAGGAAGGGGAATAAGACGACATCGAGAATGGAGAAGAGAGGAGGAAGAACGGGGAGAAACAGGGGACCCGACCTCAACCCCCGGCCCCAGGTCGGCTGCCTGCACTTCCCACCCGGCCTCGGGCCGGCCAACCAGGAGGTGACCCAGCTCCCACCCCGGCCTCAGGGGCCGGCCAGGACGGCCTCCCAGGCCGCCCCTCCCATCTCCAGGGCGGACCCCCTATAGAAGGAGCCGGCCTCCACCCCGGCCTCAGGACGGCTCCCCCAACCTCCAGGCCCTCCGGAAGGACCCGGCCTCCACCCCGGCCCTAGGGCGGCCTGGCTCCCTCTCCACCCCAGCCTCAAGCCGGCCAGCCAGGAGGCGACCCAGCTCCCACCCCGGCCTCAGGGGCCGGCCAGGCCGCCCCTGCTGCTGCGCCCAAACATGAAGAAGATGCCAGTTTTCACCCCACCTACCCCCTAGGCTATATAAGGGACTCATGTGGCTAGATCTAGGGTTAGAGATGAATTGAGAACTTCGGGCTTTGCCCTTGTATCCCTCTTGTGAGGCTACTCCTATGGTTTGTACCTAGGACCGTATCAAGGCTACTCCTACGATATTTATCTAGGATCATATCAAGATTCATCCGACTACCTATCATTTCCCCTTGGGATTCAGTTAGGAGTTCTCCAATATTCCTCAACTAATCCTTGAGGTTATATTGGCGTAGTGGACCGACTATGGGTGTGAAGCGGTTTCAATCAAGGTGAGTTCGGTTGGATCGACCGTTCCGTAGGCGTCCCTCGGGGTTTAGTTGACGGGGGATTTGTATTCTTCAGTTCCCACTGGTTATCTTCCTTGCATTTTCCCGCGATTCCCCACGATTTCCCATTGATTACCCCTCTCGTGTTCATCGTGTTCATCGCGTTCTTCGTTCGTTCTTTGTCGATTCGTGAAGATCGGGCCAACTAGGAGCTAACCCCTCCACATCATAGGGTGATGGAATGGGTGGGGGGTAGACGCGGTTTCATACGCTCTAACGGTCAAAATAGTAAAACTCCGGGACGTCCGAGTTATTGTCGGAGGGTCTACCTATGTCGCTGTTTTTTCCTACAAATTGTATGTACACGATACCAATGTACAGATGGACCAAGGGTGGATTTACCACCACAATCGTGCATCTAAAGTCTACATAGAAGGTGTGGCAAGTTTTCTAAGAGCAGCTAAAGATGATATGTCGAGAAGGAGAGAGATACGGATGCATTGCCCGTGTTTGGACTGCAAAAACTTGTAAATTTGTACATACATTAACGAGATCGAGAAACATTTGATCATGAGGGCATTTAATGAGGGGTACGAATGTTGGAGTCATCACGGCGAACAAGAAAGTATTATGAAGATGCAGAGGGGACCGATGATGAGGAAATTGCTATAGAAGAAGATGTTCCAGCCGATACTTTACCAACGATAGATGTTTCATGAACGCATGAATCAGAAGATCATGACGATCTCCCTGAAGTAGAAGACAATTTGGCCCAGACGTTGGAGGACTTTGAGCAGTGTGATGATGATTTCAAGGGGCGGAAGTAGTACGACAAATTTTCTGTGCATGAAAAAAGACTCAAAGATACCAACGTACCCAAATTGTAAACTGAAGTACACAAAGTTTGCTACTGTGCTGCAGGTGTTGCAGATGAAGGAGAAGCACATGTGGTCGGACCAAAGTGTAACTGCCTTGCTGACATTTTTACATGACTTACTTCAGGAAGGAAACAACATGCCGCAAAGCACGTACAAAGCTAAGAGAATCTTGTGCCCTTTGGGAATGAAAGTTGAGAGAATACATCGTAGATTTCTGCCCAAGACTCAGCCGTACCGCCGGATGTCGAAAAAGTTTGACAACACTGTTGAGAAAGATTCAGCTCCTCCTATTTTCAGCGGCTCAGATATACATGACAAGGAGTAGCAGAAAGTTGTGCTTGGAAAAGGAAAGTTCAAACCCACAAATCCTCGCACACGGAAACCCAAACCGACAGAGAAAGATGCCAGAGAAGGAATAGCAGAAATGCAGTCAGGAAAGCCATATAATAAACCCCCGAGAAAGCCCATCTGGAAGAAGATATCGATCTTTTGGGACTTAATTTACTGTCCCCACCTCGAGGTCCGGCATACAATCGATATGATGCACGTGGAGAATAATGTGTGCGATAGCGTACTAGGGACTTTGTTGAACATGAAGGAAAAAACGAAAGACAGTCTGAATGCACGAGAAGACATGGTTTCAGAACTGGGCCACATCAGACAAGAGTTAGTTCCGAAGGAAAGTAAAAAGCTTCCGGCGGTTAGCTATGTCCTGCATAAGCGAGAGGCAAAAGAGCTTTGTCAGTTTTTTCATGGAATGACATTTCCAATGGGATACGGCGCATGCATGCGGAATATCGTATCGTTGAAAGATAACAAACTAACTGGAGTGAAGTCCCATGATTGCCATATTATGATGACACAGACGTTCCCTGTCACGATCAGGAATTCCTTGGATCCCAATGTTTGAAATTCTCTAACAAAGTTGTGTAGATTCTTTAACACCATCGCCCGAAAGGTGATTGATCCTGCTTCGTTGGATGACATGCAAAGATATGTGGTGTTGACTCTAGGCCACTTGGAGATAATATTCCCTCATTCGTTCTTCGACATAATGGTACATCTCATTGTTCACATTGTGCACGAGATAAGGATGTGCGGGTCCATATATCTATGAAGTATGTACCTGTTTGAACGTTTCATGGGCATTCTTAAGCACTACGTAAGGAATAGAGCTCATCCAGAGGGTGGCATCATCGAGGGCTATGCAAACGAAGAGGTCGTTGAGTTCTGCCTTGATTACATGAAGCGTCTGGACCTTACTCTATCCATCAAGAGAAACTTAAGGGCTGTGAAACAGTCGGAAAGAGACACTCCAACCGCGACAGAGATGAAGCAGTCACATTTGCATGTGCTTCATCATTCCGAATGTGTCACTCCCTACATTAAAAAAACACAAGGTTGCTCTGCAGGAACAGCATCCGGCGAAAAAATCCTTCACCAGACTACACATCTCAGTTCTAAAATGGAACCGCCACTGCACATCCGGAGGAGGTTTATTTCCTTGCCCGTCTCAGAATATTCGAACCATCCACATTCTCGTAGTCATCCGAACATGAGGGAGTCGGCCAGATTACTAAACTGCCTCAAGTTGGGGGAGTCGGGTCATCCAAACGAATGCTGCATATTGTCGAACTATCGGAGTCACGCGTGTTTTAAAACCGCCCGGGGAGAAGAGATTCCCAGCCGGCCCACGTACCCGCTTGCAATAGGCCTGACTATTAGCACCATATGGAGCGAGTCGGTCAGGGAAACCGCCTCAGGCCTATGCACGAGAACCGGCTGAGATCGTGGGTATCGTAGTAGTGCTAGCACAAGTTGTATTTTTGTGTGTAAAAGAAATTATTTCCCAACCATCTTTCAAATTCTCCCCACCTCTTTGTTTGAAGGCGAGAACCTCAGTCTCAGGTGACATAACAAAAAGAGTAGAGCTAGACATACTAACAAATCAGAGATAAAAGAAAACTAACAAAAAAGATAAATACAAGCAAACTAAAAAACTAACTTTTGTGTGTGTTTTATAGAGAGAAAAAGTAAACAAGCAAAACTAAACTAAACAAAAAGTAAACAAGCAAGAACAAAACGAGAGAGAGAGGGAGGGAGGGGGAGAGAGAGAGAGTGAGTAACTCTCTTAGCTGAAAGTTTGAAGTCCTTGGCAACAATGCCAGAAGTGTGTAACTCCTTGCTTCCAACATTGCCGGACTTTCGTCTTTCCCAACAGGTGTTGTTAGCAGCCTTATATCGTCCTCATCGTCCTAGACGTTCTTGGGCTTTTTACTGCAGTTGCCAGCTTCAAATTGTCGGGGTGGTGCTCTGTGCTTCTTGTTGGCTGCCTTGGCCGCCTTTTTCTCGGCCATTTTTTTATCCGCCTTCTCTTTGGCGGCTGCCTTGACCGCCTCCTTATCAGCAATCTTCTTTTTAGTGGCCGCCTTTTTTTTTGCAGCCACTTCTTCCACGGCCGCAGTTTCCTTGGCCTCGTCCTCGACGTGGTGGCCAACTAAAGAAGGGGATTCCTCGAATTTCTCCTTTACTTCGCCTGAAGTATTGGCGGCTCGGGAGGCCATTAAGACCTCTTGATTTCCATCGAAAGATTTCACCTTAGCGGCGAATTTCGTGACGGATTCTTCGTCATCGGAATCTATTGCACCTTCATTGTAAGGGTGTTATCAGGATCGACTTCCGAGTTGACTTTGTCATTTAAGACGGGCCAGATCGATTCATGTTTGGAGCTTTCTGTGGCTGGAGCCTGTTCTATTGAGATCATGCCGATGCAGTGATACTCGGCGTTCACCGTTCTCGATGGCAGAACAGTGGCGACTTCAGCCTCGCGGTCGGCACAGATGTAATCTCGATCAGCTCCCACATATATGTATGCCAGATCGGATCCAAGCCCCGCGTCGAATTCGTCTTCGATGGGGTGGATGGTGGGCGGAAAATTTGGATTTCTTCGTGTATTCCTAAAGGTTCAACCGTTATGCCGATGCAGACGTTGTGACGACCGATAGGGAAGAGATATGCGCTCACGAGGTGATCGTTCGCCGGCATATAGGATCTGTCGTTGGCGATACGGCCGCCTTCCTCGGTGAAGACAACGTTTTCGACGGCGATCTTGTTTCCGATGCCGCCAAGTATGCCGCTCGGAACGAAACCCCAGACATGGCTATCCCCATGGTGGGCGCCAACTGTCGGTGTATCGGAAAACTTGGCACGGCGTGCGCTATCATGTCCCGGGTAGAGACGTGGTGTAAGATGGAAGGGTAGTACCGACGACACATGTTTTTACCCAGGTTCAGGTTAGCCGGCGGCGGCTCCCTACTTCCTGCAATATTGGCTATAACGCAATACGCAGAGTTAGGGTTACAACTTAGCGTGCCCCTTAGGGTCGCTCCGTCCGGCTTTATATAGATAGCCGGACTAGGCTTACAGGGGAGAACATCCACCACACATCTCATCTAACCTAACTTAGACAGCTACGGTGTCCGACTTCTTCTCCAAGTCAGAGTCTTAATGAGCCTCCATCTTCCCACCCTGGCATTACGGTTTAGGGCTGTGGCAATAGCACAAATTTTTTGTTACGACGGCACCGTCGAGGTGTTCACGTATGATTTGGGGGAATTGGAAAATTATTACAATAAAACAAAATTCTTGTTTCAAACTAAAACTTTTTTGCTTCATAGGAGAAAAAACAGGATTTGGGGGATTTTAGACCTTGCTACAATAGTAAAAAAAATCTTATTTTAATGATTTTTTTTTTCATAGCGGGATTTGGGAGCAGAATTGGGGACACGTGTGAGCACGAGGACCTGGGGACGGCAAGCACTTCCAAAGGTGTGGAAGTGAGATTAATTTTGGGCGAATTAATGTGAAGTCAACAGATAACTGGTCTTTAAAATTCTTGTCCCGTCTCTGTTGGAACGTGCGTAAATTGATTCATAATGCAAGGTTGATTCAACTACACGAAACACCCACATGCTTCCACTACTATAAGACGATAGCAAAGGCTATCAAGTCAAGTCAACTAACCATCCTGAGATGGATCATACTGGAAGAGAGACGACCTCACCGTATGAGCATCCAGATTTACCTTCGTCTACAAACAATGAGCATTCCAATGAGTTCGAGTTAGAATTGGAAGTCAAACGGCTCCAGAATAGTGCTGCAGACACTGAGCATGCGCCCGAAAATATGCTGCTTTGCAGCAGCAAGTTAGGAGCTCTGAAGAGGCGTCAGTTCTTCGACAATCTGCTAAAGAACGTCGAAGATGACCACCATCATTTCCTGCAGAGACAAAAGGAAAGAATGGAAAGGCAAGTTTTCTTTTGCACATCCTTCTTTCTATCTGGTTGAAGATTAAGGTCAGCTTCTGCAACTGTTGCTTTTTTCAAATCAACAGAGTTGATGTCAAGTTGCCAGCAATAGAGGTGAGGTATAACAATCTGTATGTGGAAGCAGAATGCAGGGTTACTAACGGAATTCATCTGCCGACGCTATGGAATAGTACCAAGGGAGTTTTTCCAGTAAGACAGCTCTTCTTTTTTTTAGACAACAGGCAGAGCAACTGCCCTGCTTTAACTTAATAAAGCAACCAGAGTTTTACAACGGGAGCCAACAAGAAATAAACACCACGCACACTCAATAGACGAAATAGAGGACACCATCCTGAATACAAAAACAGGGGCCGGCTCCCCACAGACACACCGGAACAGCAAGCACCTAGCGCCAAGCTAGGAAGCGTGGGGCGGAGCCACAAGTGCGCAGAAGCAACTCCTCAGCTCAGCGGCCACCCGACGCAGCGAGTCCTGGTCCTGCTCCTTGGCGAGCGCCACCCACCACTGCACAAATACAAGCATTTTAAAGATGATATCAGCGGGCCTGTTTGGGCAAATGCCCTCCATTGCAAGTTTATTGCGCGTTAACCAAAGGGACCAGGTCAGCGCGGCGAATGCCACCCAGGCAGTTCTACGCGCGCGCACCTCCTTTCTCTGTAACGCGGCAAAGAATTGCGGAAAATTCCCCGGACCCCCGTCCCAAATTCCCGCCTCTCGCAACACACTCCAACCCAGGGCAGCCAGCGGGCAGTGGAAGAAAATGTGCTCTACATCCTCTGGCTCGCCGCAGAGAGCGCACTCGCCGTCAGCCGGACCCCTCCGTGCTGCCACTTGCAGACTCGTGGGGAGCCTGTTCAGCGCCAGCTGCCAAGTGAAGACCTTAACCTTCAGCGGCAACCTGGCGCCCCACACGTCAGCATGGAAGGCCACCGCCGGGCCCTTCGAGATCTCTGAGTACATTGATCGCACCGAGAACTGCCCGGAAGGCTCGAGGGCCCAGCTCAAAACATCCTGATCATCGCACCGAGAACTGCCCGGAAGGCTCGAGGGCCCAGCTCAAAATGCTTAATTGCAGCAGCTGAAGTAAGACAAGTCTTCAATCGATCGATTTCATCTCGGGCCAAATGGCGGCAGTTGAAGCAATACACATTTGTTAAATATCATTTAGGAGATTCATAACATGATTCTTTTTTTTTTGTATCATTCATGCCTTCTTCACTATGCTATGGCCATTTATTAGGAGTAGGTGATGAACTGATGTAGTTGGAGCCGTCAGATAGGGAATACTGAGGAACAGTGCAAATCCCATTCCAGAATAAAAAAAATGTTACTAAAGTTGGCCTTCAAATATACTCAAGTTATAAATATAATAGCACCTCCATGTAATCGGCTCCGTAGAGTTCCTAGTTATATATGAATAAACTTTTTTGAATGATGCAGTTCCTCTCAATTTTCACGACCTAACTACATCAAAAACAGGGCCTTATCCAGTTGTTGGGTTTAGAGGTAGAAAGAGCACCAATCAACATTCTAGAAGATGTGAGTGGAATCATAAAACCCTGCAGGTATGTTAGATGTCTTAAGCATTTCAGTTGATGGAAAATAGACCATAAAAATGAAAAAATAAAGGTAGGAAGATTATTCTACCTTCAAAAATAGACTTTCTTAATATGGAGCTGCCAGTCGAAACATGATGTTCTGGTGTTTGATGTGAGCTAATGGAGGTATCCGTTCACATGTTTGTAGATTGACTCTTCTATTGGGACCTCCAGGATGTGGCAAAAGCACCCTGTTGCGAGCTCTTGCTGGAAAACTAGATAAATCTCTAAAGGTACAAATGTATCCTTCCATAACCAAGAAAAATGCATGTCTTATATTTGCTTGTCATAAATAAGAACTTTTGGCTAAGTGAGATCTTCATAAATGATATAAGAAGCATCTTCAGGACCACAATAGATACAATGATACATCATACATCTATGGTCAGATTTGT